>CM037879.1:54495007-55188300 GCA_021292165.1 Shinisaurus crocodilurus | reverse complement strand
ACCCATACCCCCTGAGTGTGGGTTATTGTGTTGTCTGAATCCAGTCATTGTCATCTGACAGGGTTAGATCTGAGAAAGGCAATCCAGTCAATGTAGTCAGGTCAAGGCAAGGGAGGTTGCGCTAGGTGGCAGAGTCAGGTCAAGGTAAGTGCCACAGATGCAGCAAGCTAGGTAAAGACAGAAGCCCTCTTGTGTAAAGGGCAATGGCAATAGGACCATGGATAGCTCAGAGTGAGCTTTGTTGGCTGGAGCTCTCTCATACTAGAAACATAGGAGGATGTTGTCTCAGCAGCAAGCAGGAGCCAACTGAGGCCTTATATAGGCATCCTCTGCTGCACCTGAGGATAGCTTAAGGGGCACACACAGCTTTGTCCTGGTTCTATGGCTTTCCCACAAAAAGGGGGGATTTCTGGTAAGGTTGCATTGATGAGACACTGATGG
Source organism: Shinisaurus crocodilurus (assembly GCA_021292165.1). Taxonomy (NCBI): domain Eukaryota; kingdom Metazoa; phylum Chordata; class Lepidosauria; order Squamata; family Shinisauridae; genus Shinisaurus; species Shinisaurus crocodilurus. Next base: position 55,187,859 of record CM037879.1, on the reverse strand, counting down.
AATAGGCTAGTGGAATAGGCTAGTAGAAGTTGCTATCTTTATTTATCCAAAGATTGTGGCATACATGTTTCTTCTGAAGCATGCTTCCACTAAGCAGCAATGATGACCATATGAAAAGAAAGATCTAGATGCCAGTATGTTATGTACTGTGCCCAATTACTTCTCATACATTCATAAAGAACAATACACAGGAGGCAATTTTAAACTCTTTAAAAACATCTATGCACTTAATACAACTCCATGATAATAAAGATAAACGAAGGGCACACAGAGATTATAATTCTGACAGTGCAAGCCTATCCCTGGTTATGTCTGCTGGGTGGACAAAATCACTACTAAATTTCGCTATACTACTGGAAGGAGAAGCTACAGTAGCGTAGTGAATAGATGCCATGATTGTGCCACACTTATACGCCCACTTGGAACCGGCTGGATTTCCACTGGTTGCTGTTGCTACTGTTATGGTTCTAACTTGTGACCTGCATGATGCTGGGAAGAAGCATTCTTCCCTCCCTGAGTGTTGAATGGCTGCCTGATTGCCTATGGAGAGACAAGAGGGAAAGTCATGACTCATGAATCATGAGGGTAGGAGCTCACTTTGATGTGGCAAGCTGGCACATAGGTTCTCTTCCATGCCACACATGCTCCAGCCCCACATCCTACTCCTCCATTAGTCAACCCCTTCCCTGATGTCAAGATCTGGAAACTCACCTGCAGGAGGAGATAATATAGTCATTGAGACAATACTCAACCATCCAATGTAGGGAGTTTCATTGGAAGTCTGTCTCTGGTTACTATTTGTTCTACTCCTTCTACTCCTTCTCCTCTGACCCTGATCCTGAAAGAATGTATGAGTCATGAGTGCTTGGCCAATGGCCAGTAGACCAGTAATAGCTAATATTACCAGGAGGGTTTGGTGTTCACCAGTAACTGTGGCTGTCTTTCCCATAGCCCTTCCCAGTGTGTGGTGGGAGCTTGGTTTGCAGGGAGGAGGTGCGCTCCACAAGACGCCTTGTCTGCACAGTGTTTTGATATCCAGCGTGAAGAATACTGCTGCAACATATTGAGGGAGGGAGGTGCCAGTCCATGGAGGAGGCACCTGCAGCCATATATCTCCATCATTTCCACAAGTGGTAACTTGGGATATAGGAACATAGGAAGCTGCCTTAAATTGAGTCATCTAGCTCAGTACTGTGAACACCGACTGGCAGAGGTTCTCCGGGGTTTCAGGCAGGGGTCTTTCCCAGTAGGGAAATATATGAGAAATTCATTTCAGTTTATTTATTTTTTATCAGGATTTACCCAGTTCGCACCTTCCAGACCAAACACAGGCTTGGATGCAATCTGCGGTTGAAGTCCGTACATTCCCAAGCTTGCAATGTGATTTGCAGACCAAAAAGAAGGGGGGGGGAGCATTTGACAGCATGCATACATTTGAAAAATGTTCATGAAAAATGCATAATTTTGAAAAATGTGTACAAGTATGCTTTGATCAATATATACATTTCAAAGATGCACACAATTGATGCATACATTTGGAAAAATACATGCGAAAATACACGAAAAGAAAAACAACAACAACAAAGCCTACAATCTGATATGGACTCGAGTCAGAACAAATTTTGAGATGCAATGCGAAGAACTTCAGTGAGCTCGAGTTTGGGTGATTTGCACATCCCTATAAAAGACCCAGCCCAACTTGGAGATGCCAGGGATGGAACCTGCATGCAAAGCATGTGCTCTACCACTGAGTAGTGTAGCCTGGAGAAAGGGTTGACCGTGCTTTTTCTTTTTAAAAAAAAATTTAAAAAATGAGAGGCTCTGAGGCTCATGCCAGTTTAATAGATAGACCTACCTTGCAGTGTAGGTCTAGCTGTAATCACTTTGTGTTGAAATGCACTCTGTTCATGCTCCTGGAGCATTCTCTACATCACAAGGCTGAGCACGGACATGAAACCAATTTGTAACATTCATCTATGGTAAGCTTCAGATCCCAGGAAGTACTGGATAGAGAGAAGGGTGAATTCAGGTGCCACCTACGAAGCAGAGTGAGGTGCCCACATGAGGTGGCGGAGTTGTGAGAGCAGCGAATTGCACCAGTCCCCCACCCCCAGCCTAGCCCCAGCCTGGAGAGCCCACCCCACTGCCACCTCCAGCAGTGCTCTAGAGAGTCCCTCCAGCCACTTTCCTGCCATGGCATTTGCCACAGTGAGAAAGCACCGGGGGGGGGGGGCTGTTTGGAGCAATCGCTGGCCCTCTATTGCTGCGAGGCTCCAGGCTTCTCATGCAGGCCACATGCGGAAGCTAAACAGGTATGAGCCAGGTCAGTGCTTGGATGGGTGGCTGCCTGGGCTGCCCACATCTGTTCTCCTGCATTGAGCAGGGGGTTGGACTCGATGGCCTTATAGGCCCCTTCCAACTCTACCATTCTATGATTTCTACTCCCCCCTCCCCTGCATGCTATTATGTCTTCAGCATATCACAAATGGGGTTGTAACTATAGTCCCTCATAACTGCAACACTACAGTCAGTGGTGACTCAGCAGACTTGGAGGAGTTACCCTTTGCTGTTAATCCTTCCTGGAAGGGTATAAGTAGTAGAAGTAGTCTGGGCTATGATAAAAGCTCTATTCACAAGCTCTGTATCAATTAGTAGAGCTGAAACAAATTTGCTCCTAAAACCTCTCCTCCTCTGTGTATTTTGATGCTGAATATTCTTCAGGCGTCCACCAAATGCCCAGACACACTCCGTGCACGTGAGGCAGTGTTGGACCTCGCCATCACCCACTGTGAATGGAGAGAGGGACCTAGGACTCCCAGCATTCCCCTGTAGCTGTGTGTTCCCTAGACAATATTTGTTGGTTAGATTAGATTGCATTTGATAGTTGACCTGTAATTTTGTTTTAATTTATAACATTTGATAGATGAGATGTGCAATGGCAATGAGCATTTGGCAGCTGTCATCCTATGAAAATTCACAACTCAACCCAAGCTTATCAAGAGTTTTTAGGAAAATATCACATACAAAATGGAAATTTCATTTAAAAAAAAAGAAAGAAAGAAAGAAATTGCTCATTCAAAAAATGTGAGGTGCAAAGTAGAAAGATGTGTAAATTGAAAATATTTGCCAATATTTGTGTAGGCAATCAAGGCCGCTGTCCTTTACTCACCTGACTTACTTCTGTGTAAACATGCATAGGCTTGTATAACACATAGGGCAGGGTATACCCCTGATTTGTCCTTTGCCTCTGGGTGTGAAGTGGGTAGTCTGGATATGGGGTGGTGGTGGAAATCATCCCTTTGTCATAGTCAGACCACTTCTTGGTGAAATTTGGTCTCACGGTGCTAGTCCCTCCCTGCTGGGGTGGGTGGACCATCTTAAATGCTCCCAGAGACTTAGGGAATCCAGGGGATTCCTGAATGCTCTGGGGGATTTTTCAGAAGCCAGAGCCGGTGATTCTATCAAGGCCCTTGTTGCACTATGGAATGGCGAGATGCGATGGGCCACTGACATGCTCCTGTGCACCCTCTTTGGCACTGTGGAGCTTGGAAGGTTTACTGGGGAACTCGGGACAATGAAACAGGTCAGAAGATGGCTGGAGCGTAAGTAGCATAGGACTTGTCATGAAGATGATCAACCACATGTAAGAGCGTATAATTGTGCCTAGTGAGTGGCAGTGAAGGTGGTAAAGAAGGCTTACTTTGCCACCTCCATTGGATCCTCAAGTAGCCATCCAGCTTAGCTTTTCCAAGTGGTTCCAGGGTTGCTTTCATCTAATCCAGGGAACCCAATACTGGAACCCTTGGTGGCCCGCTGTGATGAGTTTGCAAAACACTTCAAGGATAAAATCACTCACTTTTATGCTGACTTGAACACTGCTATTGATGCAGTGTCTGTTGAGGTATCCAGTGCATCATCTTCCCTGTTTTGTGGGATCAATTTTGGTATTTGGAGCCTGAGGATGTGGAGAAGATGCTTGCATCTGTACGACCCACCACATGCTCTCTAAACTTTTTCCCTTCATAGCTCTTTTGAGTTAGCCACGATGGACTGACCAGATGAAGTGGGAGAGTGGTGAATGCGTCATTGCATGATGTTGTGGTTCCTGCTGCCTTGAAGGAGGCAGTGGTGGGACCACTCCTGAAAAAAACCCTCCCTGGATCCAGAGATCTATGCTAACTATTGTCCGGTCACAAACACCCTGTTCCTGAGTAAGGTTGTTCAGAGAGCGGTGGTGTTTCAGCTACAGGTGCTCTTGAATGAAACTCATCATCTGGATCCATTCCAGTCTAAATTCAGGCCTGGTTGGGACGGAATTGGCCTTGGTTGCCCTTATGGATGACCTTATTCAGGAGAGGGACAGGGGGAGTGTGACCCTGTCACTTCTTCTTGATCTCTCAGTGACTCATTATACCGTTGACCACAGTATCCTCCTGGACCACCTCATGAGTTGGGAGTTGGAGGTGCTGTTCTACAGTGGTTTGACTCGTACTTGCAAGGTCAGTTCCGGAGAATAGCTTTGGGTGACTCCATCTTGGCCTCATGGCAGCTGAACTGTGGGATGCCACAGGGCACCATCTTGTCCCAAATGTTATTTACTATCTATATGAAGCCATTGGGAGTGATCAGGAGCTTTGGGGCAAGGTGTCACCAGTATGCTGATGACACCCAGCTCTATTTCTCTGTGACATGAATTGGGAGAGGCCGCGCACGTTCTGAACTGATGCCTGGAAGCTGAATCCTGATAAGACAGAGACCCTATGGGTTGGCAGTTCCCAGGTCTGGGAATAGGGCTGTTTACATGTTCTGGATGGGGTTGCACTCCCTATGAAGGAACAGGTACATAGTTTGGGGGCTACTCCTGGATCCAGCTCTGTCACTGGAGGTCCAGGTGACCTCGGTGGCTGGGAGCACCCATTACCAACTTCAGTTGGTGTGCCAACTATGCCTGTTCTTGGATAGTGATAGCCTCGCCATGGTGATCCATGCACAGGTAACCTCATGATTAGACTACTGTAATGTGTTCTATGTGGGGCTGCCCTTGTGCCTGTTTCAGAAGCTGCAACTAGTGCAGAATGCAGAAGCTAGGGTGCTCACTGGAACACCCAGCTGTGCTCACATAACATCTGTATTAAAAGAACTGCACTGACTGCCTATTAGCTACTGAGCCATGTTCAAGATTATGTTATTGCCATACAAAGCCCTAAACAACTTGGGACCAGGATATCTAGCAGACCGCCTTCCCTTATACTGTATATACACAGCCCACCCTTAGGATTGTCAAAGGAGGCCTTGCTAGTCATTCCGAAACTAATGGAATGTTGCCACGTAATACCTCGATGGAGGCCTTTCGGTAGCAATGCCCACCCTTTGGAAAGCCCTCCCACGTGCAGTTTGGGAGGCAGAAAATGTGGCATGTTTCAAATGCCTCCTGAAAACACACTTGTTCACCAGGCTTTCCCTGGCTTGTAATTAAATTGATCATGCTGCTCTATCTTACTGCTCCTTGTATTGCTCTGTACTATTATTATAATTGAATTTGTTCTAAATGTTATATTTTAAATGTGATTGTAATATTTATATGTGAACCATTTAGGGATTTTATTATATTAAGTGGTATAGAAGTATCACAAATAAATAAATAAATAACTGGTGGAGCTGCAAGATGTGGATTTGATGCTATTTGGTTCTGATGTGTTACTATAAGCACAAAAAAAAATTAAATTAAACATCTATCAGTTATTACTTGCTTTTGTTAAACTATACATTATCTCACACTTCTTTCAATATCTCAGTATCGATATAAAGATTTGGGTAATACGTAAATTTAGTTAAATCTAATTGCTCAATTAATTGACAGATTAGTAATTAACTAAAATGTCTGAAACCTATTGACAGCCTGGATTAACTTGTAATTGGACTGGAAGGACCCCTAAGACAGATTCCATATAGCTGTGTAGTTGAGAATAGAATGTCTCCTAACTCTAACCTCTAATTCTGCTCATGTATTCCTTGCCAAAGACTATTTCTAGCTTCATATACAACATTAGACATAATTTGACAAGCTCTTTAGCAATCATACTCCCTTGGGTATTTGACCGCCCACCGACCTCTCAAACTCCAAAGCAAGTCATGCACCATGTCTTGGAGAGATCGGATATGCTCTGACTCCTCCCAGTATTAAATGAAAGTACTTTTAAAAAAAGACTCCCAGCATTAAACCAAAAAGGAAGGGGGATTTAATAACAGAAGGGGATTAGAGAATTTATTTGGGCTGGATGCCATATGTTTCATTTGGCTTGAAGGTCAGGAGGAGGAGGAGTCTTTTTAAGATCTTGCATGCCTCATTTTTAGTCCAGTTCACCTATAAAGCCTCATTTGTAAATTCTCATCTACATTAGGCAACAGAGCAAGCAATATAGAACAGAATATTGGAAATTATATAGACAGATTTCTTTCTGTTCCTAGCTCAAGTGAGAATGAGAGTATACCTAACATTTTACTTATAAAATGCTTCTCCTAGTTCTCCTGCACTGTCCCATTAATTTCACTGAGGCTTTTCCTGGGAGAAATTCTCAGTGGGTTACACTCTTTGTGTCTCAGGATGTCTCCACATTAACTTTCTGGGTGATCCATTTAGCAATGATGTGCTGAGCTGAAAGCACAAGAAATGCATAGAAAAATCATGGGAATATACAGTGGGAAGAAGGAAAACATGGATGCTCGTGTCTAGTTCCCTGACAGAGGCAGGAATTGTACACATAGTTCAGTTCTATTCAATTTTATTTTTAACATTTATATCCAACTTTATTTTCAATGAACTAAAAACAGCCTAGAACAAATCATTAAAACAATAAACATCAAATCACAAAACCAATAAACCCAGAGGCAGATAGCAGCAAAACAGAATAATAATTTAAAAAATAGAATAGCCCAAGCAGAATAATATAATGAGGAGGAGGAGGAGGAGGAGGAGGAGGAGGAAGGATAGGCCCTACTGTATCAGCTGAAAAGCAACAATTGTAAAAATCAACTGATTTCAAAGGTCATTTAGAAAGCAAGTTTTTTGCCTGGCACCTGAAGGCACTCACTGTTGGGGCCAGATGGGCTTCCCTAGAGAGGCCATTTCACAAGGTTGGAGCCACTACTGAGAAGACCTTAAATTACGAGCAGCCATCTATTTTCAGTATCAGTTCTTGATATGGGAAGAAAGTGAATACATACTTGTGGGTAATCAAGTCTACAAGGGATCTTGTCAAGCTGACCTGAGGAATGGCAGGTGGGGAGGCCACTTATGTGCCACCTTTGGCTGAGGTGGAAAACTTCAGGAAGACTAGCCACACCAGCCAAGGGAGTCCGTTTGCACTGATAAGCCAGTGTGAGTCAGCTGATACTCCCTGACCTTTGTAAAGGATTCTGGATCAGGCTTCCTTTCCAGATGGAACTATTAACAGACCTGCTCTGGCTGCCTGCAGGCTTCACTTCACCATGCCTTCATCCCACCATCCCCCTCCCCTATGATTGACCTCAGCCTCAGTGGCACAGGAAGCAGGTCTCGTCATAAGCCTTTCCATCACCACCAAGTAAGTCTTCCCTGCATTGTGGTTAAAGGGCAGGTTTTGAGGTAAGCTTGCATGGTTTCCATGTATGCTTGAACCCCAGCACCTTTCACTTTGAAAATTAAACACCGGAGACAATGCTAGCTCCAGCTGCAACCCGGGACTGAATCTCTGAGCTCGCTGGTATTTGTCACGCCCCTTTCCAGCCCCTTTACCCATTGGATGAAACTAGATGAAGGTCACACAGGTGAGCTGACCTCCATCCATGCCATACATTCAGCTGTTTTCACTTTGCCATAACTGGATTAGCCCTCTGGCTCAGCCAGAGATGCCGATTAGTTAAAGAACTAATTTTGGTAATTCTCTGTGGATTTAATTTTGCATCCATCTTTCCTCCCCTTCCCCTTTATTCCTATGGTGAAGCACACTACTGTCTTCTATCTTCCTTGATGCCCCTTGTGCCTCCTCGCTGAGCTTTTCTTGCCTGTCTTCAATAAGGCTTAGTGGCTGCAAAGAAGGCTTAGTCGCTACCAAATGAGTTGTTCTGCTTTCCCCTCCTCCTCTGGTGCTCTCCCATTTTTTCATTCACCCTTATCTAATCAGCAGAAGATCCAAGCTTTGTGCTTGAGTTAATCTCTCATGTATAACACTTTAACTGTTTTCATGCTTCCTTTTGTTTCATCTTGCTTCAATTATTCCAGCTCCATGTACACAAACACACTTATTAACCTAACATTTCAGCACATGAAACAAAGAGACATCCGTTTGCATTGTTCCCAATCTTTACTGCCTCTTGCAAGATATTGGTTTAGTCCCTGAATATCTAATATCAATCAAATGCAGTAGTTTCCAATATTTTACCTAGACCAGATGATGGTAGTTTCTTGGAGGATGAGGAATCTCAGCAAGGTCAATAAGATATAAGGCTATATGCCCAGCAAAATCAAAGCAGTAGTTTGCATACCATGTTGCTAGCCTCCATCCTGTGCCATGCATGCAATGGCAAATGGTGACATGCAGAGGACATTAATCAGGAGAGTGGACTGAAACATTCTGGGGGGGACGGGGCAGAATACATAACAGTACTCCCGAAATGAAACGATATGGTAGAGTCCTGCCTGGAATGTATCACTTCAGACTTCATCTGGGGGTTGCATGCTTGAATGCTAGCCCACATCAAAAAGTATGCACATACATGTGGAAAAGTATTACATCAGGAAAAAATGAAGCCTAAGTCTAGCCTTCTCCTCGATGTGCTTCTTGTGCTATGGGGGAGATGAAATCTCCTACCTGCATTGCAAAGTGGCCAGGTCTCAAAAATAAAGAGGAGTATATCACATGGGGCAGAATCTGCTGCTGCTGCTGCTGCTGCTGTGCTGCTGTTTGTGTTGTCCCAGCGGGACCCACCACCTGCACTTCCTTAAGCAACCCCAGAAATGAGCAGAAATGCTCATTTCCAGCATGGGACAGGTCGGCGATTCCCTTCTGTGAGCCCCGCTGACCTGCCCCATTCCTGAAATGAGTATTTCCACTCAATTCCACTTGCTTCCTGTGACACTATCGGTGGGTCCTGCACTGTGGGCGTAGCGTTGGATACTGTCCCATAGTTTTTCCTCTGAGACTTGAGATTGGCTTTGGGCTAGACTAAGATATAGATCTTTACTGTTTCCAAGACAGCAAGTTGGCAGTGAGACTTAAAATAAATTTCATTTATTGAGAGGATTTGGCCCAGCCCTAATATATTAAATTCTTTCTAAATGCATGAAACAAAACTACCACATAAATGCCATTGTATTGCTCATTTTGATGGGCTGATGTAGATCTTTTTCTCATCTTTCTTCAGTTTGTTTGGATGTTGTATATGATTACCTTGGAGTACAAGCTCATCTTCCTTATACCAGTATCTGTTTCCCCTCCCCTTATAGTGGATATTTTACTGAGGACACAGCTTGCTATATATAAGTAACAACTACCCACAAAATGACATTCAATAAACTCTGATGTGCTGTGAACTCAAACACTGGAATGTTTAGAAGTCCCAGATGTATATTCATTTGTGCCATATTAGTTCTGCCCCCAGGTGCGTATGCCATGCACAACACAATCACATACCTCATCCAAAGCCCACGGAAACCTATGAGCACATTCTTTTGGGGACATCCAATGCACAATTCTTGCTTATTTCAACTTTCCTTGCACAGAATACATTCCCTGCAAATTGCACCCCTATGAAAAACAAAATCCAGTAATTTCAGAGGTGCTGAAAGAGGCAAGGACTCAGCTGGGGGACTAAAGCTTAAAATAAAGTTGGTAAGATGTTAATATTATGTTAAATGGTTTTTTTAAAATCCTGAATGCAATATGAATCTCTTTCTCACCAGACATTGCATTCTGAATTTGAAACAGCAATTAGCATTTACATTCTTTTATTTTTTTAAAAAGAATCTTCCTGGGTAGAAAATCTACGTCAATTTAAAATGCAATTATTCAACCATTATCTGTCAGAAATCATGAGGAAAATAAAAATAAAATGTCTGCTTCCCCTTCATTATTTATAAGTAAACTTGGGACATGCTGCCCCATTAGCTATGTTCATGATGTAAATAAGCAGGTCAAGGGTAACTTGATGGGAGACCCCTCTCTATTCCGCCTGACAGGGGTGGACTCGATAGAGCCAATGAGAAATCTAGAATACTCCCTTGAAATTCAGGAAGTTCAAATTCAAGTTCCTTGCTCCTATGCTGCCTTTGACAGTACCCACAGACTTTAGCCATGTGTCTGGCTAAGGACCTGAGCTACAAAGCAGGAGGTCCCCAGGTTGAATCATATCTCTTGCATGAACTCGGTATTGGACTTACACAACTACTCTCTGTGTCCTTCTTTCTCTCAGACTCAGCCCTCTATCTGCAATATAAGGATAATAAAACTAATCTACTTTACCAGGTTTTTGTAAGGATTTATTACAATACAATAATTTATGTGATGAACTTTGAACACTCCTAAGCACCACCATCATCATCATCATTGTTGTTGTTGTTGTTGTTGTTATTAATATTAATATTATCTTAGCACAGGGCTGGGTAACTTGTGGCTCTCCAGATGTTTTAGCTTACTACTCTCATGATCCCTAGCCAACATAACCAATGGTCAGGGCACATGGGAGTTGTAGGCCAAAACTTCTGGAGGACCACAAGTTGCCCACTCCATCTTAACTTGATCAGCCCTAAGTACATGGAACTGGAAAAAAAACCCCCTGCATATTCTTTCCCTGTTTACTTCTGCCTCCACTTACCTTACCTTTCTCTGGTTCCCTCACCCATGTCAAATTTTAGTTTGTAAGCTCCTTGAGGCAGGGACCTGTCTTTCTTGATGCTGTAAAGTGTCTGCACATTGGTGGAATCGTCATCGTCATCGTCATCGTCATCGTCATCGTGATTCAAGAGCATGAAAAGGTAACTATAACCCATGTTGTGAACATAATCCAGAGTTACCAGAATGGCCATTTTCTCTCCAATCCAAAGCACTGACACTCATGTGGGGATCTACTCCGCAGGTCACTCGTGGTGCCTGCATATGCCCTTCCTGGAGAATCTAGAGCGGGAAGGCATCTCTGTGCACCTCAGTCTTCCTCCCTATTGCTGCACTAGCCAGAGGCGTAGCGTGGGGGGTGCAGGGGGGGCCGGCCGCACCGGGCGCAACATCTGGGGGGGCGCGCTCGCAGTGGCGTAGCGTGGGTTGTCTGCCCAGACCTGTCCCCGCCGCCGCCGCCACCCCAGCGCGCGCGCTCCTGCCCCGCCCCGGTGGTCAGAGCGTGGCCGGCGAGCGACCAACCAGCCCCGCCGGAGCTCCCTCGCGCGCTCCTTCCTACCTTGCCCACGACAGGACTGCGGCAGCGCCCACCCCCGTGGCCACCTACCCCCGCCTCGCCCATTGGCTCGCCTCCCCTCGGCCCCGCCTCTCTCATTGGCTGCCGGGGATGTCCTGCATGCCCGCCCACCCACCCACCCCCTCGGAAGGTGGTCCTGCCGGGCGGCCGCCGCGAGCTTGTGAGGATAAAATGGAGAGGAGGAGGAGGATTCTGTAAGCCGCCTTGAGTTCCTTGAAGGAAAAACTACGGGGTATAAATGTAATAAATAAGGAAACTAGTGAATTTAGGCACCAGTTGTTAAAGTTATGTAGTACTTCTCAGTGACCAGCAGGAATGGAAACAGTTAAAGGAGGGAGATGCCCAATGGAGCTGGTCTTTCAGCAGAGTCAATGCTGTGATCCTGCTTCCCATCCCTCCCTGTAGAAGTGCTCTGGACAGTGAAGTGTACCATATAAAGGCTTCTTCTTAAGGCTGCAAGGTTTAGGCTGCAATCCTATACCCAGTTTCCTGGGAGTAAGCCCCACTGAATTCAGGAGGGCCTACGTGCTCTTGAGTAGACATGTATAGAATTACACTGTTTGCCAGTTACTTGCTTAGATTAATTGATCCCAATACATTTTTAATTGCCTAAAATGTGTCTCTGAATCATTCGCAGATTTTAAAATATTTTAGAAATTATTTCCAATACAACCGCAGATGGCAAGCGCCATCTTAAAAGAGGCATTCTCTCCCCTCCCCGTGAATCATATCAGAAGAGGAATGCCTCTTCTGATATGATGTCTTTTGTGATGCCCCCCCCCCCGTGAATCATCTCAAAACAAAGGAAGTATCATTTTCTCCATTTACAACAGTAGTTTCTTTTTCTCATAGCAGCCATTCCACCAGGCTGCAGCAGAGGGAGACTCGAGTGCTAAAATCCACGGGTTAGGGGGCGCAAATTACTTGCCTTGCCCCGGGTGCTGACAACCCACGCTACGCTACTGGCACTAGCACAGCCACCACAGTTTCGGAGGGCTCTAGTGTCCAAGTGGAAAGTTGGCAAACCTGCCCCTGAAGTACAGAACCGTAAGAGACGCTACTGAAGCTGTAATTTGCTGCCATGAGCAAGGGTCACTTTTGTGTTGCTTGCCACTTAATGAATATCTCTCCTGTTCCATACCAGCATTTCATTCAGTTATGATGTACTGCAATGGAGATGTAAGGGTGTGTGTGTGTGAAAAGAAAAAAGCCCCAAGATCAGCATGGAGAACATCCCCCTTTTCTATGGGAACCTCTCTGTCTCCCACTCCCATTTGAGGATCCCCTCCTCAAATCACGACCCAAAGCCAGTTAATTTCTGCGACATGTTTTCCATTTGTGTTCCCTCCCCAGCCTCTCCCCGTGCCATATCCCCTGTTCCAAAGAGCAGAGAGAATATTTGATTGCAGTAATTAGCTAATCAGTAACAGGCATAATTTCCCACTGATTAATGCTTTGAATAATCATTATAGTCCTAACTGTAGGCAGTTCTCTTATCAGAGTCACTTTGAAAACAGCTTTGAAAAGATAGATCTGCTGCACCTTCACAGATAAAATTAGAGAGGTCAGGTGCTCTGCCCTCTGGAATACTGCTCCTTCCTTTACTTAGAAGGGAAGCATGGAGAGACCTGGAGGGTGCTCTTCCAACCCAACTTCTCTTCTTTCTCTCTCTCTCTCTCTCCATCCCTCCACCTTAATTAATACTGTGATGTAGGGAAGCAGGGGGGAAACTAGGGCAAGGAAGGTATCCACAAGTGGTGTTTATCAGTCCACAAGAAAACTGCTGAGACTGGATGATGCCCTGCTCTGGTGTAGAAGCAAAGGGGTAAGAAGAAAACATTTGACTGTCAAACTAATCTATGCTCTTCCCCCCGTATGTTTCTTTTATCGCTAGGCAAAGGCTAATGGCATCATCACCATATTTCATTACTGCTTAATAAATCTCTACAGCAATGGACCAGGTAAACCCAAAGCATCAAGATCCTCCCAGGGAGTTAGGTTTTTGAGAGAACACAGGCTGCAATACCTGTACTCGCTAACTGGGGAGCAAGCTCCATTGAACTCGGTGGGATTTACTTCTGAGCAAAGATGTAGAGAATTGCACTTTCACTCAGTTCCTAGTTTGCCACCAGGCTAAGCCTTTCTGGTAATTCAGCCCATGTGGGAGATGATAGCAGTTGCCAGATGCTTGAATCCTTTGGAGAAATCTGGATTATTGTGATTAGAGGCTGATTCAAATGAGAGCAAAAAAGCAAAAAAAGAAAATGAATCAACAACAGTACCAGCTGTAGACCAAAAAAGTATATTTAATTCCCAATGTGTTTCAAACACCAGTCTGTTGCTTATGATTCAAATGATCCAACTAGCACTGAGAATGGGGGTTCACAGTGGATCTGCATAATAGTCAAGTATACAAGCATAATGATCATGTGCAGAATCTTGGAATTGAGTAGCATCAACAGTATCAGGGCCCAGGCTCTGCTACATTTGGAAAGTACACATAGGGCTGGTTTGCTCAATTGCCACAGCAGCCCACCGTGGCTTATTTAACCCATGGTGGGCTGTGGTGTGTGCTGGAGGCCATTTTGAATATTCAAGCCATGGTGGGCAGACGCCGTGACTTATTGTGTCATGCAAACCTGGTGAGGGTGGCTTATGCAAGGGTTAAATGAGAGTTGTTTAACCCTCACATAAGCCACCCTTGCAGGGTTTGCATGACACAATAAACCACAGTGATCACCCGCCATGGCTTGAATATTCAAAAGGGTGGTTGGCATGCACCACAACCCACCATGGCTTAAAACCCACTGTGGCTTAAATAAGCCAGATTGAGTTGCGGTGATCTACGAACCCGGTAATAGTCTAGATGTGGTGAAGAAATGGATGCAAACAAGCCAAATGAAGTGAGGTCTAGACAATACTGAAGCAAAGGAAAACTTTGGGATTTGAACGGGAGTAAGATTCCCACATTGGATAGATTTCAGCTCCTTCTGATCACTTGGCAGCCTTGTATAATGCAACATATATCTGGGGTGGGTGTGGGGAAGCAGATGTGCAGGTGAGTGACTTGCTCAGGAATCTTTCACCAAATATAATTTCATCCTAAAAGAGAAATCACAAATGAAAGATACATGACTTTCCTTTTGGAGAGACAGCATGTAGCAAAGAATGGGGGTGTGATTCCCTTGCATATCCACTGTTCTGCCTCATGTTGTAAGTTGTGAAAGAAATGTGGTTCCTTCATTCATACATGATCAGAATTGGCATAGGTAGTAGCCACAGGAGAATGGTTCTCACGTGGTTGCAGTAATGTATGAAATGGCCCAGTCTCCTCCTCGTGATGGAGAAGTGCCTTCAGTTGAATGGCTTCTAAATGGCTTCTGTAGCTTCTGCTCAACAAATCCAGTTCTTCCATTCTCACCAACTCCAATCCATCCATAGCCATGGCAGCTCATTGGCTTGGCAGTCATGGATAGTTGTTTGTTTGTTTAAAATTGTTATTACTATTTATTAACATTTATATACTGCCTTATTTGCTAAAAAGCCATCAAGGCCTACAACTCCCAGCATAGCTGGCTGGGGCATGCAGGGTGTTGTAGGCCTTTTTTCTGTCTAAACATGCGTAGGATTGCACTCTAAAACAACTACATTATTTAAAAGGTTAAATTACAAAGATGTGCCTTCACAGTCACACCCTTTCTAAAAGCTAAGATTGTGGGGACAAATTGTAGTTCATAAGAGAAGAGATTCCACAGTTTGGGAGTGACACAGGAGAAAACCCTTTCATGTGTACCTGACAAACAGTTATACCCTGCTGTTCTAGAGTCTATGAATGTGAGACTTGTTTGGGGTGTATGTACATGCTGCTGTTTGGATATGCTGTGACTGCCAGTTCATTGGCCATGTGAGTCATTATTGGAATTCTCCCAGCATGCCTGCAATTTATTTGAGGAGCTGTGGGCCTGGAGGGTTACCAATGGGCCCTCTTTTGACTGTACATAAGTCTCTTATGTAGTAGCCTCTACATGTCAACAGGATTTTATACTGCTAGCTTTTAACTTGGACCAACAACCATCATGGACACTGAAAATCTGGGCTAGCTGTTCAGAAATATTCCACTTGGAAAACCTACAGGCTTCCATTTATGAGAGGGGAAATCAGGAGGTACTCATACTGGAAAATATAATAAAAAGTAAAGGATTTTAAGCTATCTGCCTATCAAGACCAGGATGGTGAAAAGAAAAGAAAAATGAATTAAAATGAGTGTATTTTACACTTGGGCAGGTTATCCAACAGAACCAGAGTGTTGCAGAGGAGAAGGCAGTATAGAAGATCTAGAATGTGTGTGTGTATAAAATCAAGCTAGTTACTTGCTCATTATAAATCAAATAAGGGTTTCCCTCATTGTTTTGTGGGGCATGTTTACCGAACATTTAAAGGCTGATTACTCTGGGTAATGAAGGAACAAGCAGATTGTAACAGGAAGAGACCCTCCAGCTGCACCTCTCCTTTGTATGCATAGAAAAACTGGGGCAAATGGGCAATGAAGTCCATAATGAGACAAAAGTTTATGACATATTGGCAATTTTCATTTGTACTCGCATGCTTTCCCAAATAGGTCTTGTCATTAAAAAAATGTTTATGCCCTAGTGATTTCCTATTACATATATTTTCCAGCTACAGAAAAGCAGCTAGGGGTGTCAGCAGAGGGATTTAGCCATATATTGGCTCTTAGCCTCCTAGAGTACAAATGTATCAGGGAAAAGGAATCACATATCTCCTCCTCGTAGATTTGGATCCTAGGATTCATTTAGCTTCTACACATTGAGGGTGTTGGAGTCATACAACAATGGATTATTATGCTCATCATGTTCCTTTGTTATTTACAGTAATACCTTGGATTACAAGCATAATTTGTTCCAGAACTATGCTCGCAACCCAAAACACTCGTATTTCAAATCAAATTTCCCCATAAGAAATTATGGGAAATCAAATGATTTGTTCTGCCTCGCCTCCACGGGGCTCCCTCCCCGGGAGCCAGCAAAGCAGCGCTTTGCCAGCTCCCGGGCATGGAGCCCCGTGGAGGCGAGTCGCGGCCGCTCGCTCTGCCGGCGCCTCGCGCTGCTGCGTCACCTCCCTGCCCAGGAGCCGGCGCAGCAGCACGAGCGGCCTGCCGAGCGAGCGGCCTTGCTACGCCTCCCGCAGCAGCGTGAGGCACTGGCAGAGCAAGCGGCCGTGCTGCGCCTCGCCTCCACGGAGCCCCATAGAGGCGGGGCGAGGTGCAGCGCGGCCACTCGCTCTGCCTGAGCAGGGAGCCCTCGCCCTGCCCTGCGCTTTGCCGGCTCCGGCAGAGAGGCGGCGCAGCAGCGCGAGGCGCCGGCTGAGCGAGCGGCTGCACCTTGCTTCCACGGGGTTCGGCAAAGCAGTGGGAGGCGCCTGGCCCAGCAAGCGGCCACACCGCGCCGCATCTCCCAGGGGCTCCCTGATGGGGAGCTGGCCGCCGGCGCCTCCACATGCTTCTAGCATAAATTTAAATTTGAAAGCGGCTGTGGCTCATGTTGCGAGACTTGCTCATCGAGTAGCTCGCAAACCAGGTTACTCGTAATCTGAGGTATTACTGTATAGAGAAAAAGAAAAGCCATTCACAGATCTTGATCACAATAACCCAGTAACTTAAGAAAAGGTGTATGGATTCCCTAAAACAAATGAGTACCAACTACACATTTAGGGCATCACTACACTACAGAGTTCAAATGGTTCAAGGGAACTCTGGGAACTGTAGTCATTTGATGGATTTAAGGATCTCTAACACAAGGGTGGGCCCAAAGTAGATCTCCAGGTGTTTTGGACATCAACTGCCAACATTCCTGACCATTGGCCATGCTAGCATGAGCTTCTGGGAGTTGATGTCCAAAACATCTGGAGATCTACTTTCTTCTCGTTCTCACTCCTGCTCTAACAGACATCTCAGCTTCCTAATGAAACTATAATTCTCAGGATTCCTCAACAGTTAAACTGGTATCAAGCCAACATGAGTTTGTAATGAACCTTCCAGATGTGTTGGGTGATAACTCCCAGCATCTGGCTGGGGCCTGGGGGATGCTGGGAGTTGTTGACCAACACATTGGGGGGCACTAGGTTGGGAAAGGCTGCTTTTGAGTACATGTTCTGTAGTTAATCCTTGTTTTTCATCTGTAAACCGTGCCCTTTTTCCTATGAATCCTGTGGTGATTTTAGAGGTTCCTTCCTCACAGATCACCCTCACGATGCCATATCCCGGATCCAGCTTACTGTGCCCAGATTTATAAAGATCACGGGTGCTTCCAGCTCAGCCAGGGGAATATAGGGCGATACTATCAAGGAGATTTCATGTACAGTTATGTGTTAATATTGGAGAGCCTCCTAAGTCACAGGGAGGTGGTGCACATCACACTGACTGACCTACAAACTTCGAGGGCTGAATTTATCCACCAAATGTCTTTTTTAAAAAATATATTATTATTGAATTCTTCCCAAAACAAATTAATTACAAATAATCGCAAATAATAACAAAATAACAAAAACAACATTAACATTGTGCACACACACACCCCGTCCTCTTGGGACCAAGCTATATTCCCCAAAAGGTATCAAATATTATTCTGTGTTCCAAAAATGTAGCAAATCTTGACAAAGTTCATTCCCCTTCCCCCTTACCAGCACATGATCCAAAAATTTACTCCAAATGCTTACAAAAGTGTTTTTCTCCAATTGTCCTTTTTGACATTTGATATTGCAGGTTAATTTATCATTTAACACGATATCCCATACCTCTTTGTACCACTCAGTAATTGAAAAGACATGTTCAACTTTCCATTTCCTGGCTATCATTAATTTAGCTGCTGTTAACAGATTATCCACCAGATTATCCAAGGTCTGGGTTTCACCCAAACCTTGTCTTCAGTTGTGTTGCCGGATCTATGGGCTGCACCTACAATACAGGCCTACATTGCCCATGCCTATTCCAAGCAATGACTTTCCCAAGAAAATATCCCCAGATAACCCGCAGTTGGTCTGCCCTTTAGGTGATGATCAGTATTCAAAACATGCAAAACTTTTAAATTTTATTTATTGAGGGACTGATTTGCACAGCAGGGCTCTGCTTTGTTTATTCGGTGCCATTATTGTTACCTTTAATGAGGACAATGAGGAATTTAAAATAATAATTAAAAATATTCGCCTTGGTTACCATGGCAACAAGCTGGGACATTTTTAATGACACCCCAAATCCCATCTGTTTCTTTAATCTGCATGGCAAAAGCACTTCCTCCTCCCCAGTTCTTTTGTTAGAGGACTTGAGCCCACAAGGAGCCCTGAACATGGAGCAGGGCCTACGCCCGGTTTTAGGAGCGGGGCCTCCTCGTAGCCGCTGCATTTAGGTGGCACTGGCAGCGACTCCTCCTTGCTGTTGTTTGTGCAGAGTGACTGAGCAAATGACTGAGTGGCTGTGGCAGTGGTGATGAGGTGCAGTGGGAGCCACTGACGCTTCCTGCACACCTGCCCTTTCCCTCTGGATAGAAGTGGCTACTGGATCCAGCGATACCTCAGGGGGAGAGGGCAAGTGAGTGAGCGCCGGTGGATTCACTGTTGCCTCTCACCCAACTGCCCGAGCAGATGAGCTAGAAGCTGCACGGGCAGTGGTGGCAGCAAGGGACAGCGGGAGGAGGTGACAGTCAAAGGTAAGTCTTTTGAGAGCGTGAGCGAGGTCATAGAGGTCAGAGTTTAGACTCACTAAACACAGGTCTGCTAGTCACAGTCCCCCCCGCCGCCATTATGCTGAGTGTTTATTTTTAATTAATTAATTTATTATTTCATTTCTATACTGCCGATTAATTGGAGCTCACTGGGCAGTTTACAAGACAAAGCTTTAAACCATAAAATACAACAACATAGTAAAACACAGTATAAAACTAGTGGTGGGTGACCTGCTGCTGTGCCTGCCGAGCTGGACCAAAAGCAGACAGTACGCTGAGCTGCTCGGTGAGTTTCCGGGTTCCTGGTGGCGGGCCGCTTTTTATGTAGACAATGGCGTAAGATACGTTAAAAGCGGCCACAATTTGCATAACTTGTGCAAATTGTGGCCAGTTTTTTGCGTATCTTATGCCATTTTCTACGTAAAAAGTGGCCCGCCAGGAACCCGGAAGTCACTTCCCTGGCTCAGCTCAGCCTCAGGAGAACATGAGTCGAGCCAGGGAAGTGGGTAGGTGGGATGGAGTTCAGGGGGTCAAGCCCAGCGAGTTCGCCAGAGGATCCAAGTAGGATTGGAACCACTGCAGTGCAGTACCTCCAACTCCTAGCCCAGATTGCCTATCCAGAAGGATACTATGGTCAATGGTATCAAAAGCTGCTGAGAGGCCAAGAGAATCAGCAGGGTCACACTCTCCCATCTCTGTCTCAGCAAAGTAAGGTCATCTCAGAGGACAACCAAGGCAGTTTCAATTCCAAAATCAGGTCCTGAAGCCCAACTGAAATGAATCTAGATAATCACTTTCATTCAAGAGTGCTTGGAGTTGACCAGCAACCATCTGCTCAAGCACCTTGCCCAGGAAGGGGATATTAGCAACTGGCATATAGAAATCATAGAATCATAGAATCATAGAAAAGTAGAGTTGGAAGGGGCCTACAAGGCCATCGAGTCCAACCCCCTGCTCAATGTAGGAATCCAGGTTAAAGCATCCCTGACAGATGGCTGTCCAGCTGCGCCTTGAATGCCTCCAGATTGGGAGAGCCCACCACCTCCCTAGGTAGTTGATTCCATTGTCTTATTGCTCTGACAGTCAGGAAATTTTTCCTGATGTTTAGGTGGAATCTAGGTTCCTGTAACTTGAGCCCATTATTCCGTGTCCTGCAAACTGGGATGATCGAGAAGAGATCCTGGCCCTCCTCTGTGTGACATCCCTTCAAGTACTGGAAGAGTGCAATCATATCTCCCCTCAGTCTCCTCTTCTGAAGGCTAAACATGCCCAGTTCTTTCAGTCTCTCCTCATAGGGCCTTGTTTCCAGTCCCTTTATCATCCTTGTTGCCCTCCTCTGAACCCTCTCCAGTTTGTCTACGTCCTTCTTAAAGTGTGGTGCCCAGAACTGGATGCAGTACTCAAGATGAGGCCTAACCAGTGCCGAGTAAAGGGGAATTATCACTTCCCGCGATTTGGAAGCTATACTTCTATTAATGCAGCCCAAAATAGCATTTGCCTTCTTTGCAGCCACATTGCATTGCTGGCTTATATTCAGTTTGTGATCTACCACAATTCCAAGATCCTTCTCACTTGTAGTATTGTTGAGCCAAGTGTCTCCCATTCTGTAATTCTGCATTTGGTTTCCTCTCCCTAGGTGCAGCACTTGGCATTTATCCCTATTAAATTTCATTCTGTTGTTATCCCTATTAAATTTCATTCTGTTGTTTTCGGCCCAGTGCTCCAGCCTATCGAGGTCACTTTGAATTTTGTTTCTGTCTTCCAGAGTATTAGCTGTTACACCCAACTTTGTGTTATCTGCAAATTTGATAAGCTTCTGTACCTCCTCATCCAAGTCATTAATAAAAATGTTGAAGAGCACTGGGCCCAGGACCGAGCCCTGTGGTACCCCTCTCGTTACCTCTCCCCAGTTTGAGAAGGAACCATTGATAAGCACTCTTTGAGTCCGATTCTGTAGCCAATTGTGGATCCACCTGATAGTTGTTCCATCTAGCCCACTTTTAAGCTAGCTTGCTAATCAGGATATCGTGAGGCACTTTGTCGAAAGCTTTGCTGAAGTCCAGATATATGATGTCCACAGCATTCCCACAGTCCACAAGGGAGGTTACCCGATCAAAAAATGAGATCAGATTAGTCTGGCAGGATTTGTTCTTGACAAATCCATGCTGGCTTGTAGTAATCACTGCATTGTTTTCAAGGTGCTTGCAGACTGACTTCTTTATAATCTGCTCCAAAATTTTCCCAGGGATTGATGTCAGACTGACTGGCCTATAGTTCCCAGGTTCCTCCTTCTTGCCCTTTTTGAAGATGGGAACAACATTTGCCCTCCTCCAGTCATCTGGCACTTCACCTGTCCTCCATGATTTCTCAAAGATAATAGACAGTGGTTCTGAGAGTTCTTCTGCCAGTTCCTTTATTACTCTAGGATGTAGCTCATCAGGCCCTGGAGATTTAAACTCGTTCAGAGTAATCAGGTGCTCCTTGACCATTTGCCTATCAATCTCAAGCTGCAATCCTGCCCCTTCAGTCTGCACTTCAGGTTTGCCAGGGGGGTCATAGACCCTCTTTTGGGAGAAGACCGAGCCGAAGTAGGAATTGAACACTTCTGCCTTTTCTTTGTCTTCTGTTATCAATTTGCCATCCTCATCGCGTAGTTGAACCACCATTTCTTTCTTCTGTCTTTTACTGTGCATGTATCTGAAGAAAGCTTTCTTGTTGTTTTTAGCATCCCTCGCTAACGTTAGCTCATTCTCAGCTTTAGCCTTCCTGACACTATTCCTGCAGTTCTGTGCTACCTGCCTGTACTCTTCCCTTGTAGCCTGTCCTTCCTTCCACTTTCTATACGTGTCCTTTTTTGTTTTCACTTCAGGTCATCTTTGAGTTTATTGTGAAGCCACATTGGCTTCTTCTGTTGCCCTTTGCCTTTTTTCCTTGTGGGAATTGTTTGCAATTGTGCCTTTAAAATTTCCTTTTTTAAAAACTCCCACCCATCCTGGGCTCCTTTTCTCATTAGAGTCGCTGGCCATGGGATCTTACTTATCATTGTTCTGAGTTTGTTAAAACTGGCTTTCCTAAAATCCAGGGTACGTGTTTGGCTACACTCAGCTTTTGCTCCCCTTAGAATCAAGAACTCAAGTATAACATGGTCACTTTCCCCCAGAGTTCCCGAAATTGCCACTTTATCCACTAACTCGTCTCTGTTGGTTAGAATCAAGTCAAGGATAGCCTATCCTCTAGTTGCTTCCTCCACTTTCTGTAGGAGGAATTTATCAGCAGCACAACTCAGGAATTTCTTGGAGGGGCCATGTTTGGCTGAATAAGTCTCCCAACAGATATCAGGGAAATTGAAGTCACCCATTACTACCACATCATGCCTCCTTGAAACATTTGCAATTTGCTTTTCAAAACTTTCATCCTCGTCTTCTCCTTGATTGGGTGGTCGGTAGTAGACTCCAACCAGCCATGTTCGTCTTATCCTTTGCCCTCTTTATTTTAACCCAGATGCTCTCAGTGGGGCTGCCTAAGCTCCTCTTCCTGTATCTGTGCAGAGATACGTATCTTTAACATACAGCACAATTCCACCTCCCTTTCTGACTGTTGCTTCTGTTCCTTTTGAACAAGTTATACCCTTCAATTGCTGTATTCCAGTCATGGGAGTCATCCCACCAGGTTTCAGTTATCCCTATCATGTCGTACTTGCCCTCATGTATCAAGAGTTCAAGTTCGTCTTGTTTGTTGCCCATACTCTGGGCATTAGTATAGAGACATCGAAGGCTATGTGCTTTATACTCCAACTTTCCCCCTACATTTTGTGGTAGATTATCACTGGGCACCGCTGGAGCTGTTCTCTCCGTTCTGGCACAGAGGCCTTCTTCCATTGGAACTCCCAAGTTTATGTCTCCCTCCCCTGTTGGATTCAGTTTAAAGCCCTCCTGATTAAGTTCCCCATGCTGTGGCCTAACACATTCTTTCCAGTCCTTGTGAAGTGCAACCCATCCTTTGCCAGCAGTCCATCTTCCAGGAAGTGTAGCCCGTGGTCCCAGAATCCAAATCCCTCACGTCGGCACCACCTTCGTAGCCAGTCATTCACTCGGAGTATTTTTCTTTCCCTTTCTATGCCTCTTCCAAGTACTGGAAGGATGGATGAGAAGACTATCTGGGCCCCAAAGTTCTTGAGTTCCCTTCCCAACTCTTCAAAGTCTGCAAAGTGATTTCTTTGTAACTCCGCTTGGCAGTATCATTTGTACCCACGTGGATGAGAAGAAAGGGGTATGTGTCGGTGGGCTGTATGAGCCTAGGCAGCTGCTTTGTCACATCCTTAATCCGTGCCCCGGGAGGCAGCACACCTGACGAGTCCATGGGTCTTCGCGACATACTTTGGCTTCGATCCCCCGCAGGAGGGAGTCTCCCACTACTAGTACTCTTCTCTTTCTCTTGCTGTAGGCCTTGGTTTGATTGCCTCCACTTGACTGACCTTCAGCCTCTTGCTCGCTGTCACGTTGAGTGCCAGATACTTCATCTTCTGCAGGCTGTCCTCTGCTCTCGTCCTCAAGTACCTGGAAGCGGTTCCATAGCTCCACTGCTTCCACAGGCGCAGAATGTCTTCTAGTTCTTCTGCTCCTAACAGTCACCCTTTTCCAGGGAGTTCCCCCTATGTTATTTTCCCTTGCCTCAGCAGTCTCCGACTCTGCCTCATCCTGCCGTTGCCCTTCTGGCTCCTGTACTACTCTTTGCTGCTGTAGACCCACCGTTCTGTCTAAGAACTCTTCACTTTCTCTTATACTTCTGAGGGTTGACACTTGCTGCTCCAGTCCTCTGACATTTTCTTCCAACAGCGTGACCAGCATGCACTTGTTGCACATGTAGGTCATGTTGATGTCCGGCAGGAAAACAAACATTGCACACACATTGCAGGTCACCACCACTACCGATTCCTTTCCTTCCATAGTTCTCAGCTCCCTTTATGTTTCTGCCTTTCTTTTCGTACTGGAATGGCTGGTGCCTTGTCTTGCCTTCCCTGAATGTTAACAACAGAGTCCCCCTGGTCTATAAGTGTGAGGTATTAGAACAAAACAAACAAATCCAGAAGCTGTTAATATCTTCCAGCTCCATCTTAGGCTTTTTCAGGAGTGGCCTAATAACTGCCTTCTTTAAAGTGGCTGGCACCACTTCCATTCTCAAGGAGGAGTTGACAACCTCCTGGATCTAGACGGACATCTCCTCCCTATTAGATGTAATATTCCATGAAGGGCAAGCACACACAAGCACCTTGTCCATATCCTCAGGCCTCAACAACCAAAATTCATCCAATAAAACTGCACCAGATGGTGTTCTGGACACCTTTACTAATGGAACTGCATTAACTGTGGTGTCCAAGTCGTGACGAACGTAAGTGACTTTATTGTCAAAGTGCCATGCAAATGCATCACAGCGTTCTACAGAGGATGCACTGTATTTCTATTTAAATTAGTTTAATTTAAATTAAGTTATTATTTCCAAATGTGCATCTATTAATATAAATTAGCATATGCAAATTTTA
This sequence comes from Shinisaurus crocodilurus, assembly GCA_021292165.1. NCBI lineage: Eukaryota > Metazoa > Chordata > Lepidosauria > Squamata > Shinisauridae > Shinisaurus > Shinisaurus crocodilurus. The sequence goes on along the minus strand of CM037879.1, from coordinate 55,163,142 downwards.
TACAAATCACCATCCTCTTTTGTGTGTGATGCATCTCCATCTCCTGTTTTGGCGCAATGTGTAAGTGGCCACCTTATTCCCTACCTCACATCAGAGTCTCAGAGAGAGAGAGAGAGACCTGCACTCACACCTCTGTCCTCTTTTGTCCTCTTTTTTTGACAGTGTGTAAGTGGCCACCCTACCATGTGGCAAGGCCTGGACCACACAAAAGCTTCCAAGTCAGGCTTGCTCTCTGGTCTCAGCAACAAGAGGACCGTGTTGCTGCTCCCTGACTCTCATGTTCTCACACCACTCCCAGCCTTGCTTCATTCCATGATCCTGCAGAAGCCAGGACTGATAGAAGGAGAGGCTGTCAAGAAAGGTGAAGCGATAATTTTTATCAATTTTTCCAAAACAAAAACAAATCATATTTGACTTCTGCCTCTTTGTCTGACAACTATTGCCAATCCATATCCAATCTAAATTTTCTCTATTTTCACAGATAATATTTCTACTACCTTTAATATTCAAATTTCAAAACCCAAAATTATTAATTCACTTTCCCTCCTCTTCAAGAAGTCCACAAGGGGTTTCCAGTCTTTCATAAATGAGGATAATTTTTTTCTCTGATTGAGCAAGTCAGTTTCGCCATCTCTGCTAAGTCCAAAATTTTCAACTACCAATCTTCTATGGTAGGTATTGCTGCATCTTTCCATTTTTTGAGCATAGATTAATCTTGCTGCTGTTATCATATATTGTAGTAATATTCCATGGTCTTTCTCTAGTTGTAAATCCATCATGCCCAATAGAAACATTTCAGGTTTAAATTGTATATTCACTTTTAAAATCTTCTGTATCAATATATGTATTTGTATCCAATATTTTATTATTGTCTTAAAAAAAAAAAAAAAGGTGAAGCGGAGCTTCAGCCATCCAACCTAAAAGTATGACAAGCACCTACCTAATCAGTAAAGGGGCTAAGTGTACCCGCTAAGTCCAGTAATATGTTTTCTGCCCAGAATGAATTAGAATGTAACACCGAAACTGGAGTTTCTTCCTTATCTCACCTGTGAATGGTTCTGTGACTCATCTAGGACCATGTGATGCTGCAGCTTTCTTGCAGTGTAACAGGCATGGCTTGATCTCAGTGGTTGAATAAGAGATCCCTAGAAGCTCTGTGCAAACCACACTGAGCTTTCTAAAGTAAGAGTGGGATATAAGTTAAAACAAAAGACAAGTAAAAAAATAAATAAAATAATCATCTCAAGAACAACCGGGGCTTAGCATTCATTATTGCCAACTGTATCTCCACCAAGCTGGTGGTCCCTATCTGATAAATCTTCAATCTTGAAAATGCCCAGGACTTGAATTGAAATCATAGTTTTTGTCAGGTCCCTTTTGGAAGGCAGGGAGTGAAGACCAAGGAGAAAGCCATTGGCAAATGTTTCCGAGTACATTTCATAGTGGGAAGAAAGAAGTTATGTAAACAAGCAGAAAGTCTCCTAGCAGCCGGAACCTGCAATCTGCTATGCTAGCAAATGATTGCTTAGGATGCATTGTCACACCATGACAATGTTAAACCAGTTGGATGGTACCATCACCACAAGCTATCTCAGTATATCAGTGTGAGTGCAACAGGAAGAATATTCCAGGAATGGCTACTAATACCTGATGCAGTGTATCAGCCACATTGCACAATGTTGCTCACATGGCACATCAACAGAGCAAAAAGATATATAAACAACCCTTAGGGCATGTTATCTGCTAGAAACACCAACCCATGTGCCTGATATACAGGTTTTGAAATCTGACTAATTGGACAAAAATTCCCTGAATCCTTCAAATGATAATTTTAATCAAAAATAGACCAAAAAAATCCCTTTGCTTTTATTACCTTTACTTCTTTATATAACCACCACCACCCAACAAATTTCCACTCATATTTCTGTGATCAGAATGTAGCACAGGATATGCTCTTTGGCTTAGCGGTCTATAACATCTGTGAAAGATGGACTAGCAGTGATCAATAATTTATGCTGAGAAGCAAGGCAAAAACTCAATTGAGCACCTCATCAATTATGTAGTGATTATATCTATGGGGAAGAGAGGGAATGGCTTCCTTCTGGATGATCATCTGATATACAATTATCTGATTTAGTCTCATACTCCCAACAAGAGTGGTCATCTCCTAACTTCCCAACTGAAATAAAAACACTTTAAACTCCTGTTGGTTGGAAGGCTAAGAAAGCATGCTTAGCTATGGTGGCTATTGTTAGGCCTGGCCAATCTTGAATTGGGACACTGGTGTATTTCATGCACATGTCAGCTTCTAGGAGCTCTTCTGGCTAGAAGAATGCACCAGTTGAGGACCTTGTTCTAAGGCATTAGACTCTAAACCAGGGGTGGGGTGTGTGCGGCCCTCCAGAAGTTGGTGGACTGTCTGTAACTCCCAAGAAATGCTAAAGAGCACACAACTGGTATAATTACACCACTGAACTCTAATTGGCATACAAAAGTCTTATTTACATTTTATTACAAGGGGCAGTATCCAACAGGATGCAACCACTAGCATAAATTACATTGCACTAGCATCAGCTACCTCTGGCTTAATGCCAATAGTGTTAGCTGGTGCACTGAGTTTTCCCGGAAAACTCAGCTAACACTTTTGGTGTTGCACTAGAGGTAGTTTATCCTAGCGTGACATAATTTACATTAGCAGTTGAGCCCTATTGGATACTGCCCACATATTGTACATGGGAAAAGATCCAAATATACAATGCCTAAAGGAAAATGACCAATAAACCTCACCAAAAGATCCAACAAGTAAAATCTCACAATCGCCTCTGCCGGGGAGAAGAGCAAGCCAGGCAAGTGGGTCCAGCCCTGCTGCTGCTGCCTGTGCAAGGCCAGCCCCACCCGTGGGACTGCTGCCTGCCCCCTGCAGGCCCGGGCTCAGCCGGGAGCCGCCCAGCCCCAGCTGCAACTGCTTGACTGTGGGGCCATAAAGACCAGGCCCCAGCGGGGGCGGGTCCACCGCTGGCGGGGTCGCCACCAAAGGGAAACACCAAAGGGGGCTGCCCCTTGGGGGGTGGCACAAGGGCGAGGGCCTGTCCCCCGGTTGCTGGGAATTTTGGTGAGGTTGGGAGTCTCAAGAGGCCCTTCTATTTGTTTTATTTTTTTTTAAAAGGGCTAGCGGGTTTTAAGGGTTTATTTTAGGGGTGGGTTTCCTGCCTGATCCATGGAAACAAGGGGGCATGTGTTTCAGGGTGATAATGGGGGGAGTTCTGGGGGGGGGCAAAATATACTCTTGTTGAGCTGCAGATGCTGGCAGAGCGCTAGGGGCAGGCCATGCTGATTGAGGGGAGCAAGGGATCGATGCTTAATATCTATCCCTTGTTCCGGGCCTGCCCAGAACCAAGTGATAACTGGGGGATGTGTGGCTCCTCCCCCCACCTTGCATTTGCTGCTGTGTAATGCCAGGTCCATTTCCCCAAAAAACATCTGTAATCCATGACTTGATCCTGGATGAGGGTGCGGGCCTGGCATGTATTACGGAGATCTGGCTGGATGAGGCCGCTGCTCCAACTCTGGCGGCCTTGTGTCCAGCTGGTTTCTCGTATGCCCAGCAGCCAAGGGGTGGGGGACGGGGAGGGGGAGTGGCTGTTACCTACCGGGAGTCCTTGGTCCTTACCAGACTCCCTCTCCAGGAGACCAAGTTTATTGAGTGCATGTACTGGAGGTTGGGTCCCAAGGGCAGTCTGGGGATTCTGTTCGTGTACCGTCCACCCCGCTGCACGACAGATTCCCTGGCCGAGGTGCTAGAGGTGGTCTTCGATGTACATGTGCAGTCCCCCAGGCTATTGGTGCTGGGGGATTTCAACGTACATTCGGGAGCCGCCCTCATGGGGGCACCTCGGGACTTCATGGAGACCATGGCTTCCTGGGAGCTGCACCCTGTATTAACTGGACCTACCCATGTAGCTGGTCAGGCACTAGACTTGGTTTTTGTCTCTGGAGAGGGGGGAAATGATCTGGAAATTGGGGGTATATCCACCACCCCCTTGTCATGTCACCATTATCTGGTGGGGTTGGATTTCTCGGTGCCACAATCCCTCTGCAGGGATGAGGGACCTAGTAGGATGGTCCGCCCCAGGCGTCTTATGGATCCGGATGGATTCCTGAACGTGCTTGGGGAATTGGAGCACACAAATGGTAGCTCAGTCGAGACCCTGGTGGATGACTGGAATGCTGCAATCACCAGGGCATTAGACCGAGTTGCCCCGCGCCCTCTTCACCTGAACAGAGCTCGCACGGCACCATGGTTTAATCCATCATTGCGAGCTCTGAAACGGGAGGTGAGAAGGCTAGAGCGCCGATGGCGTAAATCCCACTCTGAAGATGATCGGACACAGGTGAGAGCTGCATCCTCGGCCTACCAGGTGGCGGTGAAGGCAGCAAAAAAGAATTTCTATGCTGCCTCCATCACGTCTGCGGAATGCTGCCCCAGGAGGCTGTTCCAGGTGGTCCGGAGCCTGGTCGGTCCAGTTGCTCCAGATACGTTGGGAACAGTCTAAAGCCTCCTGTGAGGCTTTAGCGAAGCACTTCGCAGATAAAATCGATCGCTAGGAGTGGGATTTCGTACGTCGTGGACACAGGGAGTGAGCAGGAGGAGGACAATGGCAGACCAGTTTTCTGGGATCGGTTCCAGCTTCTTCCTTCTGATGAAGTGGACAAGGTGCTTTCATCTGTGAGGCCAACCACCTGCTTGCTTGATCCTTGCCCGTCCTGGCTCATCATGAGCTGCAGGGAGAGACTGGGTGAGGGGATCAAGGCGGTGGTGAATGCCTCCCTCGAGGAGGGAGTGATGCCATCAGCCCTCAAGGAGGCAGCAATAAGACTGCTCCTAAAGAAGCCCTCCTTGGATCCTCAAGATTTAAACAACTTTCACCCAGTCTCCAATTTACCATTTCTGGGCAAGGTGATCGAGCGGGTGGTGGGGGCTCAGTTGAAGGCACACTTGGATGAAACTGATTATTTAGATCCGTGCCAGTCGGGCTTCAGGCCTGGACATGGGATGGAAACGGCCTTGGTCGCCTTGGTGGATGATATGAGGAGCGCTTTGGACAGGGGCAAATGCTCTTTTCTAGTCCTCCTCTATCTCTCAGCGGCTTTTGATACCATTGACCATGGTATCCTCCTGGACCGCCTGGAGGGGTTGGGCGTGGGAGGCACTGTATTGCAGTGGTTCCGGTCCTTCCTCTCTGGAAGGTATCAGAGGGTAGTTCTCAGGGAGGAGGCCTCGGACCCTCGGCCGCTCACTTGTGGGATGCCGCAGGGTTCCATCCTCTCCCTGATGTTATTTAACATCTACCTAAAGCCGCTGGGAGCTATCATCAGGAAGTTTGGGGTGCGCTGTCATCAATATGCGGATGACACGCAGCTCTACCTCTCCTTCAAGTCCTCACCAAGGTTGGCTGTTGGCTGTCCAAGTGCCTGGAGTCAGTGTGTGGCTGGATGGGAAGGAACATGCTGAGGTTGAACCCCGACAAGACCGAGGTACTTCTGGTGGGAGACAAGGGGAGGTTAGGGGATGTTGACCTGGTGCTGAATGGGGTACATCTACCCCTGAAGGACCAGGTCCGCAGCTTGGGGGTCATTCTAGATTCCCAGCTGTCCATGGAGGCTCAGGTGTCAGCTGTGAGCTGGGCAGCGCTGTATCAACTCCATCTGATACGGCAGCTGCGCCCCTACCTTCCTAATCATCTGGTCCCATCGGTGGTTCATGCCTTGGTCTCCTCTCACCTAGACTACTGTAATGCGCTCTACGTGGGGTTACCCTGGAAGACGGTTCGGAAGCTACAGCTGGTACAGAACGCGGAGCCTCACCTGGTTAAAGGCAGCCGCCGGCGAGTCCACATCACACCAGTGCTGACGGAGTTGCACTGGCTACCAGTTGCTTGCCGGGCCGAATTCAAGGTGTTGGTTTTGACCTTTAAAACCCTACATGGCTCTGGCCCAGTTTATCTCAAGGAGCGCCTCCAGCAACATCAAGTAGGCCGCTCAGCAAGATCTGCCACGGACGGCCTTCTTGTCCCATCAGCCAGAGCAGCCAGGCTGGTGGGGACTAGGAAGAGGACCTTCTCTGTGGCAGCCCCCAAGTTATGGAACTCCCTCCCCAGTGACCTTCATCATGCCCCCTCCTTGAAAGAACTTCTGCCGGGCTATAAAAACATGGCTTTTCAGGCAGGAATATGGGGTGGGTTAGGGTTTTGTTTTTTTTTAAAAAAACACCTTATATTTTTAATTGTGTTTTAATGTAGTTTTAATTGTGTTTTATTGTATTTTAATAATTGTATATCGCCCAGGGTGGCCGGGTGACTGGCCAGATGGGCAATTTAAAAATATAATAAATAAATAAATAAATGCACACATGTGATTTTGGAAAGAAAGTCACTAAATTCTAAATTCCTGAATAGGTAAATGCATAGTTTTAAAGAAATAGCACATTGACAGAGAAAGCAAAGATGTGGCCACCTGGTAATATCCCATTTTGTTGAACATCATCAGGTGCTGCCATTGATTAAGCAAGGTTCTTCCTCCATATACACACATCTTTCAGTTCTTTCCCCAAAAGGGCCATCAGCTGCCTAAAAACCAAGGTCTCTTAAAATTCCTTTTCAAATGTTGCTTCATTCTCTCCAATAACTTAAAGCCTGAAGGTAACCAACTGAAGTCTGCTGGCTGGTGTTCAACACTGGAGAAAGAACCTTGGTTAGTCAATGGAAGCAATCCCTGAAAGCATATACAATTCAAAGATTGACTGTGACAGTCAGTAACAAGGAGTTGTTCAAGAATTATGTCTGGAATCTGTTACAAACTATAATCTTTTCTGGCTATCTGCCTCTTACCGCTACGCAAGCAGCTACATGAACATGGAGTGACAATTCAGCTGAATTATCAAGTATCCTCTTAACACTGACTTTCTTGCTGTATCCCCCCAAATCCCTGGAGATTTGTTGCTGTAGCAAGATTGGCACTTCAATAACTGATTGGTTTGTGTTTTTGTATCCTAGAGGAGTATTTATTTTCACTGTCATTCATCTCGTGGCTTGATCAAGCTACCTGGATTCTTTCCCCTTTCATAAACAAGCCCTTTGCTCTTTGATGCTTTGCCTGTAATCATGTAAGGGGCTTACGGTACTTCCTCTGTTCTCGCTTGTAGTAGGTAGCAAGCTCTGGCACAAAAATGATGAAGCCATGTCACCCAGAGTATAATGCTCAGAACATTTGGTGGACGTTCACTTTAAGACACCGTGGCATTGTGGTACTGGTGATGTTCTCTGCAGAGGGAACAAAAAGACTGAGGAGTTCTGGCGCCATTAATGTCAAAATAAAATGACTGTGAATGAGGGCATTGATTACTTGAGATACCAATGGATAGAGAGGCTTTTGGAAAATTAGCAGAAGTAGATCAAAGTATAGGAACTGTATGAACGGCTGCAGAAAAGGATGTTCGACCAAGGGTGGAAGCTTGCCCAAGGCATAGTTCACCCTGTGACAGAATGATGATGATGATGAGGAGGATGGTGATGATTTAGTCAATTTAGGAGTCACCCTATAGCCAAAGCTGTCAGGGCAACATACACAAGAAAAGCAAAACAATACAAGCAATAACAAAAACCAGTAATAAAATGCATTAAAATTATTACTTTAAAAGCAACAACAAAGATTCAGAATTTAAAAGAGATAAATAGCCACACAGCTAAAAACAGAGGAGATTATTTTAAAATGCAACAGTACACATATTAGAAAATAAAGCAAACAGTAGTTTAAAAGGCCTGCAAGAATAAAGAGGTCTTTGCCTGGCACCGAAAAGTCAACAAAGTAGACACCAGGCAGACCTCTCTAGGGAGGGCATTCCATAATTTGTGGGCCACCAGAGAAAAGGCCTGCAGAAAAGGCTAATGCAGCCGCCCCCAACCTGATGGCCTCCAGCTATGTTGCACTGCAACTCCTGACACTCCCAGCTAGCCCTCCTTTCCCTTCTTATACAGTAATACCTTGGATTGAGAGCACAATTCGTTCTGGAACCGTGCTTGTAATCCAAAACACTCTTATATCAAAGCGAGTCTCTGGCAGGCGTGAGCGGGGCCGATTTCGGCCCGCTACGCCTGCTTGAGGCGAGCGGTTACATCCCTACACTTGTCTTGCAAGACGTCGCTTGTTTATCAAGTAAAAAAAAAATAATTTTTTTGCTTGTCTTGCAAAACGCTCTCAGACCAAGTTACTTGCAATCCAAGGTATTACTGTAGTTTTTTTAAATGGCATGGACAATGGACATGCTGGCTGAGAATGATGGGAATGGCAGTCCAACACATCTGGAGGGCACCAGGTTGGGAAAGGCTGGGCTAGAGTGTTAATTGAGGATATCCAAACAAATTTCATCATCAAGTGTCAAATGTGACAACATAAAACTCTGTCATGAACCACAAAACACGGCATAAAAACATAAGAAGAGCCATGCTGGATCAGACCAAGGGTCCATCTAGTCCAGCATTCTGTTCACACAGCGGCCAACCAGCTGCCCACAGGAAACCCACAAGCAGGACATGACTGCAACAGCACCCTCCCGCCCATGTTCCCCAGCAACTGGTGTACATAGGCATACTGCCTCTGACACTGGAGGTAGCATATAAATATCAGGACTAGTAGCCCTTGATGGCCTTCTCCTCCATGAATTTTTCCATTCCCCTTTTAAAGCTGTCCAAATTGGTGGCCATCTCTACATCTGGTGGAAGTGAATTCCATAGTTTAACTATGCACTGTGTGAAGAAGTACTTCCTTTTCTCTGTCCTGAATCTCCCACCAATCAGCTTCATTGGGATGACCCCAGGTTCTAGTATTATGAGAGAGGCAGAAAAATGTCTCACTTTCTCCACACCATGCATAATTTTGTACACCTCTATCATGTCTCCCCTTACTCACCTTTTTTAAAAGCTAAACTGTAGCTGGAGTACTACAATTTAAACCTCCTTAGGACCTATTCCCATTACTATCTCAGGGTCAGGGCAGTGACACACTTGAATAACACACTGTTATTCTGTTATTTCTGTGAGCTATCTTGAGAGGGCTTTTTGGCCCTAAAATCTGGTATGCAAATATCAAAATAAAAATTAATTAAATCAAAGAAACACCTAAAGCGTGCATGATATACATATGTGCATTGTTTTATTTAGATGCCTGCATAGACATTGGGGTGGGGTGGGGGTCCTGGCCTAATCAAAGGCCCCAGACATGTGAACGCAACTGTTTAAAGAGTATATGCATGCATGTAATTTACACTTTCTCTGTTTTATTTCAGGGAACGGTGGTGCTACTGGTATCTACACTCAACAAACAACTCTGCAGCACAAATGGTGTAAAACTGCCTCAGGCTATAGGAGCTGCAGGAAAAAAAGTCAGCCCATGGTAATAACTTCCAGGCTTGAAATCCCTCAGTGAGCCATAAGACCACTGTGAGAATCTGCCAACATGTGCAGAATTCAGCCTGGATCAGCTTTTGGTATCCCACCCCAAACAGTAAAAAACAACAATGGATGCTTCTAGTAGCATCCCAGAGTTGATCCAACTGGAATTTTATTTATATTTGTTAAAGTTGTCTTCCACCTTTTCTGGTGCTTATGAACACAGCAACAAAAACCAAGTACAAAAAGTGAGATACTGACATAATCTCACGAGGGCTTTGCCAAGAGGTGACACATGGCTGATTTTTTCTTTCAGCCATTGTGAATGTTGGACTTTAATGGACCTTTGCCTACACTGAGATCCCTACCCAGCCATGAAGCTCACTAGGTGATCTTGGGCCAATCACTGTGCCTGAGAATTTCATCCAATTCTGTCTAATATTAATCTTTGTAAACCACTGTGGGAGCCTTTCTTGGCTGAAGAGTGGGGTAAAAATGCTGTGAATAAATAAATAAATAAATAGCAAAAAGTCATAGCTATTTGTTGATTTCCAATGATAGTGAAAGGGAATCACGAAGCTTCAGACAGGGCAGCCTCCAAATTAGCCTGAGGTGAATCGGGGTGTTTTCTGAATCACCAAATCAGGGTCCAAACCAAATCTTGTGGGTGGTGTACCTACTTTGACCTTACACTTGGAGAGGCGGAGCTGATTTCAGACCTCACTGGAGCAAGTTGTCTGCTTGAAGCTGTCCATGGTCCTGCAATGCCAGTCTGACCCTACCTGCTACAGAAGCATACGAAATTTGCAGAAGCGTAGGAAAAACCTGGTCTCTCATTTAACATCAAAAAACCCAAAGTGCTTTATTAGCAAGTGTTTCCTCAGCAAGTGCAAGTTAACCCTTTGGTGATGCCATCTATCCAGCCTGGTGGGGCAATACTGGAAAATGTCGATCGTTTCCTCTATCTTGGCAGCTATCTTTCTGTTATAGCTAACATTGACACTGAAATCCAGCATCGTTTGAGCTCCGCAAGTGCAGCGTTTTCTCGAATGAAACAGAGTGTTCGAGGATCGGGATATCTGTAAGGAGACCAAAACACTGGTTTATGAAGCCATTGTATTACCAACTTTATTGTATGCCTGCAAAACATGGACCATCTATAAATGTCACTTCCAACTCCTTGAAAGATTTCATCAACGTTGCCTCCGGAAAATCCTGCGAATTACTTGGGAAGATAGGCGAACAAATGTCAGTGTACTGGAAGAAGCAAAGACTACTAGCGTTGAAAAAATGATCCTTCAACGCCAACTTCAATGGACCGGTCATGTTGTTCAAATGTCTGACTGCCATCTCCCAAAGCAGTTACTTTATTCCCAACTGAAGGATGGAAAGTGGAATATCGGTGGTCAGTATAAGAGGTTTAAAGATGTTCTTAAGGCTAATCTAAAAAAATGCAATATAAACATCGAAAACTGGGAAACTCTGGCCCATGAACTATCTAACTGGAGGTCGGCCTTTCACAAAGGTTTTATGGACTTTGAAGAAGCCCGAGTGCAAGGTGAAAGGGAGAAACGTGCTAAGCGAAAAGCATGTCAAACAAATCCTTTACAGGACCATCTTCCATCTGGTAACCTGTGTCCTCACTGTGGGAAGCTGTGTGGATCTAGAATTGGCCTCCACACTTACAGACCCATCGCTAGAGTCTACACAATTTTTTTTAGAATTTCCTCTTTTTATAATTTTCTTTTTGTAATTTTATCCTGGAAGACAATCTTACTTGGTCACGAGTGATCGCCTACTACTACCTGCTGCAACTGACTGTGTAAGCCACCCTCAGCCATCCATCATATCATGGTCTGGACAGGACTTTGGTTCTGATGCAGAACCATCACATTTTACCTGTGCAATGTGCATTGAAGTAGAACCATCTGTTTAATGATCACATAACCTGGTGTAGAATCAGTCTAAATATAAGCAGGTCAGTTTCATCAGCTTGCCAAACACAGCCTCTAAGCTTTGATTCCTAATCTGCCAAATGGTGCTTATGAAGGTATCCTTCAAAGGACTATTGTCTGTTAGCAAACAGTTGAGCCAACTTTTAATATTCCTTTAAAGCATAATTAGGAATGGCTTCTACAGGAGGGAAAGCAGTGCTTTGCCATCTCAACAGGTTTTTTGTTTTTTTTTAAGACTTTACATTCAATGTAAGCCAAGAAGAAAAAACCACCATTAATTGGAGGGACGCCCAAAAAGTGGCTGTGTGAATCAGCTGAGGATTGTATAACAAAAAGGCTTTACAGATTGCTCTGTAGAAGCCTCCTGCTGGTTGGTCCCCACTCGTTTCATCAAACCATCGCTTTGTCAGCCTTGGCACCCAGGTGCAGGGAAAGAGCTGGAAGGGATAGCAGGTTTTTCTTCCTATGAGTAAGAGCTCCACGCCTCCAAACTATCTGGTTTGCAGGAGTTAAGATATGGCATTTCCATCTTCACTCTTGTGCATAAACTCTGCCTGGTCCCCCAGCTCTTGTTATGCTGGATGGTCATGAAACATAGGAAATCTTGCTGTTTAATACCCTGCCATTTTTAGTAATGACTCTGCAGAGGCACTGGACAGAGACATATGGTTTACAGTAGAATATCCATCTCACTAGATCTGTTTTCCATGGTTATTTATCACATTTGTCCTTCTCTAACGATGCAACCATCGGTTATATGCGATGTAAAAAGGGAAGGCAATAAAGCTGCCAGGATATTGTACACGAGTGTTTTCGTCTCTAACATAGAAACTGCCAATAGCTGAAGTAGCTCAGGATTCTGACTCCCATGGTGGTTACTATCCTCGGATGCTGAAGAAGAAGCTGTGTAGACTCCCCCTTGCACTATACCATGAGCATGCGGGAAAAGATGGGTGTTCCTCTTCCACAGAAGAAAAGATACTCCTGCTCATTAAACGGTATCCTTGAATGGGGGAGTGGTTTAACCATGAAGGTAAGGTACAACATAAACCATTAATCCAGGGATTAATTTAAGCCAGAGTTGCTGTGGCTCATTCCCAAACCTGTTTTGATTGCTGGGCATCAGTCTCAAAATATGTGGCATAGAGCATCAAGCCAATATTAAAGAAAAATAATCTCTTGGGCTGTGATCCTAAACATAGTTACTAGGGGGTAAACCTCATTGAATGCAATGGGACTTTTTTCTAGGGCGAACAGCTCATTGAACACAATGGGACTTTCTTCTGAGTAAACCTGCACAGGATTATGCTGGTAGCCTTTTCAAAAGCATCTGCTCCTGTTTTACAAAGAGACATGTGGCTATAAGTGTGTGTATGTGAATGAGGTTGTACACAGAAGAGAATGTGTTTGCTGCTGATTCCCACTCAGTGGTACATAAACTCTGTCAACATTGATATGTTCAGGCCAATCACAAACGGCCACTATCATACATTAACTGGGAGGACTGAGTGTGGAAATTGCAGGGATGTTGAAGAGTCCTTGGTCTCGAGTCACGAGTCTTTGGACCCGAGTCTCGAGTCTGAGTCCAAGTCCTTGGTCCAAAATGGTGACTCACGAGTCATGAGTCACTCCCAAAGCTGACTCCACGAGTCCCTATTAAAATCAATGGGGTTTTTGCCCAACAAAATAAGGCTACTTCAGATTTCAAAACTCTGCAACTGATTTAGGCAAGAACAGACCAGGCAGAAAAACCCAAAATAGCCAGGCAGGCAGAGGAGGCAGGGAACCCCAAAGCAGGCAGGCAGAGGCCTTTGTCTTGGACAATTCAACTGTTGAACTGGTCAAGAAAGACCAGGCAGGCAGAGGAGGCTGGGAACCCCAGGCAGGCAGGCAGAGGCAGCCAAACCCAAAATATCTGAAAGGTTGCATTTTAGAAAAATGATTTAAAAAAATAAACTTGCTGTACTTCCTAAAACTTATCCATGTTGCATTTGAGGAACATGATTTTTTCTAAATGTTTGGCCCCCATTCTGGAACTGTGAGATCTCATCACAATTCCACCCTCACTGAACACCCGCTCCACTGGTGATGAACTTGCTGGAACCAGAAACACACTCAGAGCAGTCACACAGAGTAATCTCAGGTCCTTCTTCTGCCTCTCCCAAGTACGCAACACATCAATCAAAATAAATCTTGACACACTGTTGGGACTGCGCTCCTGGTACCTGTCCATAGTGGCCGAGCAGCGGCACACCTCGCTTCCATGCGCTCTTCGACGGCAACCACGCTCCTCTTCACTCCTTCTGGTGCAGCCCAGGGATGTTGAAGAGTCCTTGGTCTCGAGTCCCGAGTCGAGTCTCGAGTCCCATTAAAAATATTGGGACTTGAGTCCGAGTCGAGTCAGAGGGGGGACTCAGTCCAACTCACGAGTCGAGTCCTCGAGTTCGAGTCCCCATACCTGGGAAATTGGTTCAAGAACAGAGTACCTCTGAAGATTTAAAGACCACTTTGTGAGGTTCCATTCTTAAAAGGCAGCCAAGAAATAATTTTAGATAGATAGACAGATTTAGAGATTGTCCTTCCCACATCACTAAATCACTTCAGTCAGTTCTGTACCTTCACAGTAAGGGACAACAGATACTGTATAACTTCAGTAGCAGTAGCTTTACCTGCTGAAGATGTATTTGTTTCAGGAGGCCTTCCTTGCTAAAACCCATGGTTTTAATGTTGTTCTGTTTTTAATGCATTGTTTTTATTCTTTTATCTGTTTTATCTTTTAATTGCTCACCACTCAGGAATCTGACTAGATATGGAGCAGTATACAAATACTGAAAATTAATAAATAAACATACCATGAGAGAATAGGTCTAGTTTCCATGTCCTGCTACATGTATGGGGATGTGAAGGATTGAGGTCTACCCAGGCTTGAGTTAGGTTTAAGCCTGAAGGCCCAAATAGCTCCTGATGGGAGGGGGCATTCGTGAGTTTCATTTCCCCTCATGGAGTTAAGTTTCATTTCCCCAGGTTTTTTTAGGTCACGTGTTTGTAGCCTTCTAGTTCTGTGGGAAGGTATATAAAGAGGTGAAAGACAGAGAAGCTGCAGGAACAGAAAAGCTGCAAAGGAGAGCAGAAAGAAAGGAGAGAGAAATTGGAGACGGAGAACAGAGAAGCTGCAGAGACAGAGTGAGACTGAAAATCACAGAAAACTGCAGAACAGCCAGAGCTAGGCTGGAAGGGAGTCTCTACTAAAGCCTACAGGTGAAAGCGTAGCTAGGTTAGAGAAAACTGCGTTATTATTTCTTTTATTTCTATTATACATGCTTTTTTAAATCTAACAGCTCTATTTGTGTAATTACCCTAAGTTAATGTGAATTTACCATACCAAGTTTAGCAAAGTAAACAGTTATTGTTAAACTCAGATTGTTTGGAGTGTCTTTTACAATACACCTAAGGCCTAATCCCACTTTACTGGGAGGAAAAGGCAAAGGGCAGGGACATCCTGATGGAAGGAAGGGCTCTTAAAGAGGCAAGATATCTTTAAGGAGCAGATCAAGGTGTCCTGGTAAAGGTGGAACCTTGACAGGGGAACTTCCAGCCCAGGGCCAGATACAGCCTATGGTGATCCAGACCACCAGCTTCTGCCCCAGTCCCCACCCCCCAGGCAGGGAAAAACTCTAATCTCTGATCAGTAGCTGATTGGAAATGGGAACTTTCCCCTCTTGCACAGTGAGAAAGGAGGTGAAGGGGTTCTGGCTGGGCAATGTATTTTTGTTTTTTTACTGGGACATATACAACCATATGTCCCAGTCAAAATTCACCCATTGCCCTTTTTAAAGGGACCCTGGGTTTTAACAGCTAGCTGTCAAAGCTATCAAAATTCCTTTTCCCTAGAAAAAGGGGGAGGCACTTTTGCATCTCCCCAAGCACCTAGAGGCTCAGGAAAAGTGGAAAATGTGCATCAGCATGTGGACTAGCTGGGGAGGGGTGGAGATAAAGATCTTGCCTCAAAGGGGTGTAAATCCTCAAACACCCACTTTTTGCATGCAAAGATTCCTCGTGCCTTTTGTTTCTCTTGACAGCTCATCTTTTGACAGCTGTCAAAAGAACCCTAAAAGGGGGGGGACAATTTGGAGCCTCTTCTGGGCAGTGTCCAGGGTTGGTACCTGCTGCACCTTGGTGGCAGGCAGGCACCCCCCTGTACATTGCTCCAGCCGAGGCTTCAAATCCCCGCAGTCACGCAACTGAAAAGGATCGCAGTTGTGCAAGGTAAAAAAATAATTTTAAAGAAGTATTTTTCCCCACAAATTTTTTGGGCATATTTTTAAAAAGGATCTGACAGCCATAGACAGCCCCTCCAAAGTGCCACTCAGGCACTTTGAAGGGGCTGTTCATTTAGAAGGGGCTGTTGGTTGCTGTCAAGACTGGAATCGCAAAAGCTAGCTGTCAAGCCGCTTTTGCGATCTACAAAAGAAAAAAAGGAAGGGAGGGGAAAAGAGCCATGGCAAACCAAAACAGCTTGCAATCACAGCAGGGAGTGGGGGGGGGAGCCAGTGCCACCTGCCCTCAAGTTGCACTTGGGCACTTTGGGGGTGGCTGGCACCGGCGGTCACCCGGGAGCTGCTTGGCAAGAGCGGCAAGGGTTTTTTGCCGCCCTTGCCAAGGGGATCAGTAGCTGATTCCCCATACCCACGATGGGGTCGGTCGCCCAGGTTCAGATGACATGGCAACCCATCGTGGGTACAATAACCCCTATAACAGCTCATGGGTTGTTCCCCAAGCCACCCTGGGGAAATTGGTCTGGATTCGCATGATACAACAACCCATCATGGGTTGCAACCCACGACGGATTGTTGTGTTGTGCGAACCCAGTCAATGTGGCTCTCAGGCTGAAAAAGGTTCCTCAACCCTGCTCTGGCTGTAACTCAGCTGATAACTAAACCTAATCATGCACAACTGAATCAACTGTGTATTGCTCCACTGTTTCCTCCTGCCTGCTCTTCCCTCCCCTTGCTTTGTTGTTTCTCTCATGTCAGATTTTATATTGTAAGCTCCTTGGGGCAGGGAATTGTCCTCTTGTACTCTGTAAAGTGCCATGCACACTGATGGTGCTATATGCATACTGTAAATAGCAGTCCTGCACCACACTCTCTCTGTGTGTGCTTGCTATTTTCCTGCCTCCAAATTCTCTGTTTTAAAATTGTTTTCTTTAATTGTTTTCCGAAGAGGAGATAGATGGAAAGGCCTGTCATTTTGACTTTTTTGTTGCTGCTGCTGGTGTAAGTACTGCAAAAATGTCTAACTCAGCACAGCTCCCATGCAGGCATGAAAACCTGGCATCCTTCATTTTGTAAACCAGCACTTGAAGAAAAGAAAAAACAAAAAACAAAACAAGGAAGATGATCTCTCTTCTCTCCCTCTCTCCACCAGCTATCCCTTTTTTCCTTTAAAAAAAATATATAAATCAATATTTTCAGCTCAGCTCAAAACCAGTTATAAAGCTTAATGCATCATGGAAGATAGTTTGCCTTTGCTTTCCAACTGTGAGAAGCTTTTGCATTTTGCAGGTTTGGAAAATTCAAATCAGGCAGAGCCTATGGGGCAATCTAGATTAGATGTGTCAGGAAATTCATGGCTGGATCCTGTGTGTGTACGTGTGCGCATGTGCATGCATTTAAATTAAAGGCAGAGTGGGGACATATCAAATCAGGGTTACAGTGTTGGGGAAAAGGAATTTAACCCGCCTCCCGCCATGTCATTCCCACACACACACACACACACACACTATAACTTTTGCTGTCTTTATGCTGCTACATGCCCCATTGCGAGAAAAATATAGCCACCTTTATAGTTACTAGTAGTACCCTGTGGAGTAAATAGCGACTTTGGTGGGATTTATCTCCCTTACCCAACATGCATCCCCAGTCCAATCTGGGCCCACCCGCATGACTACTTTTAACTAAAAAGATAACTTATGTCAGAGATCTGATCATGGATTCCCTGATGCCTCACCCAGTTTGTCCTGAAGTACTTTAGGTTGCATATCTAAAGCACTGGAGCTGATCACAAGTCAACATTGGTGTCATAAAAATGAAACACGTGAGTAACAGCATTATGTTTGCATTGAACCTGAGAGGCAAAGTGGATACTCCCAACTTTAGTGCTTTCTGAACATTGCATCTTGTTGCCTGGCCCTTGCAGAGAAAATAATGAGATCACCTAACAGATGCTGGGTAAAAGTTGCTAGCACTGGCAACGGTAGGCTGCCTTGGCTTGAATATCCCATTAGCCTTCACTCATTGACCCAGGTTTTAGTGCTAAGAAGGCTCTCAGGTTTAGTCCTGTTTCAAGCAAGCAAAGCCTGGCCTAGTTCTTGCGACGACACGGTCCCTTGCACTTTAGGACCAGGTGCATAAACCCTTCTCAGGCCAAGCATCAACACTTAAAAACCCGAGTGGAGGTCAAATGAAACCTTTCCCCTACTAATGAGGGAAAAGATTAATTCTGCTTATTAAGGATCTAGCTTAAATTTATGATGCTGTGGGTACAAAGGTGTGTGTGTAGATTTGAAAGTAATGCAGGTTACTGACACGTAGGATTTGGGTAGCAAACGCCAAGCTGACACGTAGGATTTGGGTAGCAAACAAAATAAAAGTACATTTATTTTAATTCTCAAAATCTTAGTTCCAGAAAATAACTTAAAACCTGCCTACACCAAACACTCTATAATTAACCGAAGTCCCTATAACTCTAAATACTTCCACTCCTCATACAAGCACTGATTTCTCTTAAAACTCTTGACAAGACACAAATAACCCACCTAACCTAACTCCCAAACTCTCTAACACTCCCAACACACTACAACCAACACTCTGCTTCTTAACTCAACTAACTCTGACATCACTCAAGCACTCCTTATATACTCCTCCCCCATCCTTTCCAAGACATCACAAACCACACCCACTCAGTTCAACATTCTATACTCACTAAATATACTAAAGCAGACATACACCAGGGAACTGAATTGTGGGGTTACGCCACAGTTCTCTCTAGGAATAGATGAGAATTTTGTTCAGTTTGTTTTTTGAGAAGAACTTACGAACATTTGCAAATTTCTCCATAAATGGAATAGAAAGAACTTGAAATTTAAAAAAAGAATGAATGTGGGGGAAACGGAAAGTGACAGAATTGTCCCTCCAGGCCCAGGGCTTTGAGTACTTAGCTCTTAAAAGTCTGGGTTTGAATCCCTGTGACTACTTCAACCATGTCTGCGGTGCTGTTATAAGCCTTTCCACCTACTTTTTTTTTTCTGACAGGCTCCCCATCTTTAAGACAGGCAAGTACAACATGGTCCTCTCCATGCTAGGAATAGTGGTACCTTTGAACTTGGCCAGTGCAGATGGGTGAGCATTTTGTTTCAGTCCACTTTTTATAAGAATTCACCAAAATTTCTTCATATATGGAATGGAGAGAATGTGAGATTCTCAAATGCAGGAGAAAGTGGAACTGACAAATGCATCCACCCCTAATTCTCACCAACAGGAGTTGAAGTGTCTCCAAACTCCAAACAAAATTGAGTACCCCCCCACCAGGATTTGTACATATAAAAATCTAGCATGTCAAAGAGAAGGCTAGACCAGGACCCTCTTCCCTGATATCTAGTTTTCGATATGCAGGGAATGTTGTCATTGTGCTAGTAGTGATGATGATATGGAGAAACAAAATTGAGTGGGTTTGCATGACACAACAGCCCATTGTGGGTGACAAGCCACAGTATGCTGTCGTGTCATGCGAACCCAGACTGCTTCCTGCAGGGTGGCTTGTTTGAGGGTAACAAGCCACCCTGACAACTCATAGCTCGTTCTAGGGGTCATTGTACCCATGATGGGTTGCCGTGTTGTCTGAACCCAGGCAACTGAGCCCATCGTGGGTACTAGGAAGTGGTGAGCAAGCCACTTGGCAAGAGTAGCAAACTGCCCTTGCCACTCTTGCCAAGCTCTCCCGGGCCACTGCCAGTGACAGCCACCCCACAAGTGCCCAAGCGGTTTAGTGCCCCTGCCACGATCGCAAGCCCTTTTTCATTCACCGCTGCTTTCCCCCCTCCCCCCCCTGAGATTGCAAACAGCGATCTCAGAATTCACAGCCAGTGACAGCCCCTCCAGTGTGCCACTTGGGCACATTCAGAGATCGTTGTTTGCGCTCTCTGGAAAAAAAGGGGGGGATGGGAAAAAAGCCACAGCAAATGAAAAAGGGCTCATGATAATGGCAGGGGGAGAGGAGACAAGCCAATCCTGCTGCAGAGTTCCCTGGGATACCCATGGGAAGATCAAGGAGGAAGCAACAGGACAACCTACGGTGAGCCCAATCATCTGTCAGGCGCACCGTGGATTGTTTGAGCAACAACTCACCCACCATGGCTCATTGCCAGGGTGAGTTAGTGTGATGTGCAAACCCACAGATTCTCTCATGTGAATCCCATCTCCTCCAGTCTGAAATGGCACAGGTTTACCACCATTTGCTGGTTGTGTGCATGTGAGCTCCGTATGGCAGAAAAGAAATAAGAGACTTTGCCAAGGAGCTGTCAAAAAACGCATGCTAGATTAAGCTGCTGTTTGACTGCCAAGTGCTATTAGTGCAGCTTTTTTCCTATGAACTGGATGGAAAGGTCAGTGTCTCATAGCCTTTTTCTTTTCGGCACTTTAAGAGAACAGCATTTAGTGGTCCCTGGCACCCAGTCATCCCTCTGATTAACATACTGGAAATCAATGGAATAGGAGAGGCTTCATGTATGGTGCTTAGTTGGAAGGCTCTTGGATGCTTTGACTTGGATTCCTGCATTGAGCTGGGGGTTGGACTCGATGGCCTTATAGGCCCCTTCCAACTCTACTTTTCTATGATTCTATCATTTTGTTTGTTCTTAGAATTGGAGAATCATCTGGTCCATTCTCTTGCCCATAAGAAGGAGTCATCTACCACCATCTCCTCCTCCAGCTTTCACCCAGGTCAGTCTTTGCAATCCAGGCGCAATATGCCATTAGTAGACAACAGAGGAATTTTGGTGAGTTCACCTGGTGAAATAGCTCTAGATGACTCAAGTAAGTAAACCAAGCTACACATATTACAGGGAAGGCAAAACCAGCCACTGGCTCATCTGACATGGCCGGAAAAATTCCTTCCTGACTCAAAATACACATCCATTTTCAAATCCCCATCCTCATCATATTTCACTCTCCCAGTGCCCTGGTTCTGTTGATTAAGACATTAGCAGTCAGTACAGACTGAATGTGTTAGTAATCAGAGTCCATACATGCAGCATCAGGATGGGCAGATCAGTTTGCTTCTAGTCTGTATCACTTTCACATGTGTTCATTCATAATTCTATTCCATCCCATTTTCATATTTAGCTATGTTTTTAAAAATCTGCACAAAAATTGCTTTTAAATATGTAGTTCTGAATATATTACATCTCAAAACACACAATTATATCTCTAAATGCACATTTTAAAACACATTTTGATATCTGTATTTTTTAAAGCTGAGAACTGCATCGCAACATTCAGAGAACTGAGAAATCCAATGGAGAGCCATAGCTTTTGATCTGCCCATTCAGCTGGGAGGTGTGAATCAAGTCAGTTTGCATTGGAATTCACAAATTCCTTAAGCACTTCTAGTGCAGAGTAGGGTTAAGTGGACAATTCATTATAAGATTCATGTATATGACAGTATGATGACTCATCTGGGATTCCCCCAACAGCCGATGGTGGAGATGGATATATGCTGAAACCCTGAACATTTTTAATTGGAGGACTGCATCACAAAATTTGGAAAAGTGCAAATATTGCAGTATAACTTATTGGTTCACTTATTGGTTCACTTATTGGTTCAGGAAGTGTGGATTAGGTTAGTTTACATTAAAATGAGACCCAAACACATTTCTCCTCTATCTCTAACCCAGCGAGTTGAATAAAACTCACTTTTTCTTCATGCCCAACCAGCAGCCCCTTCCCTGTCTTATGATTTCCAAAACAGCCATATGCATTCTGTGTAACTGGCTGGCCAAGAAGTTGAAGGCCACCTGGCTTCTGTGAAATAGTGACTTGGTTCAAAATGTCTGCCATTAATCAGTGGAGCCTATCCTAACTAAAAAGCTGGAGCACCAAAATGAAGGTGGTTTTCCTCACTATTTTTGAAGACCATCACCTTGCCACAATGGTTTTGAAAGATGGGGCTCTCTCTATCCTATCCTTAGTCCCTCATCAGTGCACAGATTGAGAAGCCTTCACATCTCTGTCTTGAGTATCCAAAGGAAGAACTAATAACTGAGCCAAAGACAAATGGAAATAATTGCAGAATAAACAAGAAATTAATACACATGTAATTATGGGTATAATTAAATGTCTTGTTTATTTCTCAATTAAACCTCATCACTGCTGTCAGGCCACAACTGTTCCAAGAGGAGGAAAGTATGCTACATCCATAGAAAACATGATTCACAGATAATCACAGATAATTAGTAGAAATGGCAATAAAAGAATAGAAAGAACTTGCTCCGCTACCGCTAATTTGCAACAAATATTGTCACAGGGCTAATTCAGATGTTCCAACAATGGTGCGCAATTCCTCCCTAAGTTTAGGAATGTGTTTGGAAATGTCTGTGTGAAACATGCTCTCCTTAGCTATAGCTTGCAGTAACCAGCATACATTTTTGCAACTGCATACCCAGGCAGGGATCACAAGGAGAAAAACAAAATGTGGTTATTTAAATATCTGAACCAGCTCATAGTTCTACCAGAAAGAGGTGAGCAGTCTAACCAACAGAGGCAGGCACATCCCACATCAGGTGACTCCCAGTGGATTCCACCAGTTTCAGTCTGTGTATTTGCCTATTTGGATTGGTTTGAAAATGGATAGAATTGATGTTATCGTTCTGCACTTGATTGTTTTACACAGGGCCAATTCACATACACTTGTTCGTCACTTGATGAATGCAACATTCAGTTATGACTTGAAGGTTAGAATGAACCATCACAGGTAAAAAAAAAACCCAACTATCAAAATCTTTCCGATAATCTCAAATTACCTCTAGAGTGCCATATGTCCACATATTCATCAAGTGTACAGTAATCAAGTGTAGGGCAATCAAGTGGCATGCATCCATGTGTGAATCAGACCTAACTCACAGCAGAATGTGCCAACAGTCTCCATTGAAAAGCACTGCATTTGCAGTGATATCAGATGATATGGAAGTTCTATCTGTAGTGTTAGATCTGTGATAGTCCACCACTGTAGCATGCAATTTGCTACAGTTATTTGTTGGATGTTGCTGCAGTGATCAAGTGATAAACATACCTGTGTGCGCAAGCCATTTGTAATTTGAAAGAAGCAGTTCTTCTTCTTGTTGGCCACTTTGAGTTTAAAAGAATGTGGGTTACAAATTCCAAGGATCTATCTGTCAATACAATAAATGATGATGATGAGGAGGAGGAGGAGGAGGAGGAGGAGGAGGAGGAGGAGGAGGAGGAGGAGGATTTTACTTTATTGATTTATATTCTGCCTGTCAACAACAAGTATTTCCAGGGTGTCCAACAATAACTAGTAAAAACCAATAAAATAATTAAATAATAAATCAAAGACTAAAACATGACAAAAATAAAATCCATTTGCAGATCGATTCGCCGCATAAAACCAATATCTATGGAGGTTAAAAGGCCCAGGAAAATAAAAAGGTCTTCAACTGGGACAGAAAAGGCATGAGTCATTGTCATGCGAGCCTCTCTAGGGAAAGCATTCCAAAGATGGGGCACCATAGCCAAAAAGGCCCTGTCCCAGCCACCACCTGGGAATGTAATGCCTGCTCCTATATGCTCCTTCTCCAAGAATGTGAGCTCTGCAAAAGTGAGGGGCACAGAAGAAAAGGCAAAAGGGATTGGGATGTCAGTGGAACAGGAACAAGTGTTGGAGGGAGAGCAGGGGTGGAAGAGTAAAAAAGAGCAGAAGAAAAGGAGGTGATGAAAGAGAGAAGGCAAAGGAAAGAGGGACTGAGAATCAAGAGTGAGTGCCATTGATGGAGACCTGCTTCAATTGAATGTCCTGTGTGTGGAAACATCCATTCACATGCAGCCCCAGCTGCACTGGCCACACCATCTATGGTTGCTTGGATTCTAGATGGTTGGGCTGTTTACTGCTTCCCCAACTTGGTTCCCTCCAGATGGTTTAGACTTCAACTCCTATCAGCCCCAGCCAGCTTGGCCAATGATCAGGAAAGCTAACAGTTGTTGTCCAAAACAACTGGAGAGCACCAGGTTGGAGAAGGCTGTTTTATCCTTTGTTATACTTGTTGTTAGCTGTCTGAACTATTTTGTGTATTTTTTATTTTTTTAAAACATGATAAATTGTATTTATATGCCCGTTCATCAGTCTCTGGCATGATTGTCCTTCAGCCGCTCCACATCCTTGGTCTCAAATGGAGGTGTTACAGGAGAATATGTAGGCGGCCCCTCCAAATATTACATCTACAGGCAGGGTCATGTGGAATTTGGCAATCCTTCAGGTACCAAGACATTTAGGGCTTCAAATATCCCAAGACATTTAGGACTTTAAAGATAAGCATCAGCATTTTGAATTCATATGAATACCATGTGTGACTAAGTGCACAGGAATTGCTCTTACTTTCTTGGCAGAGGGTGTGGGGAGGAAAAGCATGCTCTCAACATTCCTCCTATCCTAACGGTTGTTGAAATATTCAGTTATTTTGGAACCCAAGAATGAGCCAGATACTCAGCTGATGCAAGCAACTGTTGTACTATGAAGAGGAGTGATATAATACTGTTAAGGTGGCCGCGGCTGCTGCTGCTGTAAAGAGAGATCCACTTCTGAATTCCCAAATCAGGTTCTTCGGCTGTCAGGCCTTGTGTTTTTGCAATAACGAAGCCTCCAAATAGGCTTCCTATTATGAGCATTTTTCTTCACAGTCACAATGGTTTCTTTCTTCTTACAGGAACCCAAAGAGGTTTATAAACAAACACTGAAAAGAATTAAGTACCTGCTACTCGTGCAAAGGCCAATGGCTTGCAAGCATTTAGCACATAAAATACTTATAATTTATTCCTCCTCTCCCCCCCCCCCCCCTGGTAAAGCAGCCACAACCAGGCCTTGCAATTCATTCTTATTAGTTGCCTGGAATACATTTGCTACTATTTGACATATAAATGACATATAAAGCCTCCTGTCCTAATCTAGCAATTCCTGAAGGGCACAGGTAGAGTGGCCGCTTACATGTTGCCAAAAGAAAAAAAAGAAAAAGAGGAATTGCATCACCCAAAAAAAGAGGACAAAGGGGGACAGAGAATTGCATTCAATGTGCATGTGCTGATTTATATGTATAGATGCAAATGTAGAAATAATTATTATAATTTAAATAGAAGTGCAGTACATCTCACCATAGTGGGGAGGATGGCGACCAGGTGACCTGTGTGTCTGCCTGCCCAGTCTGCTGTCCAGGTGCTCACTGTTGATGGGCAACTTCAAGCCCCCCCCCCCCGCTGCTCTCCCTGGTTCTTTGGCTTTCAATGGGATTTAGAGTGGATAACATTTCAAATGGAGGGTGCCGTCAAATAGAGGACTGTCCTCTGCGAGCCCTTCAATTAGAGAGGACTGTCCTCTGTAAAGTAGGACACGTAGCTATCCTAGGAGCTTTGAGACATACATGGAAGGATGTGGTGGTCCCCTATTCACTTCAGTGGAGGGAGAGCTCTGCCTGATGGAAAGAGGTCTGACCAGAGCCACACTCTCTATAATCGAAGTGAATTGGGAAACCTGTTAAATGTGTGACTGCAGCCCTGCAGAGCGGGGTACAAAGAAGAACAGTAATATGATACTGTTAAGGTACTCTTTGATGGTGCCAACCAGAGGCCAAGCATCATTGGGGGGCAGTACAAACCTGTAACATGCCCCCTCCCCTCACAAACATACCACAATCCCATCCCATACATACAGACCTCATGAGTCATGAAAGAAAACTTTCTTTTTTTAAATTTTACATTTTCTACATTTCTGAAATTACACCATGGCCCACACTGGTGGTTGTTGTTTTACCATCCCCCCAAGAGGATGTCTCTTGAGATGAAGTACACAAGGCTCCGGTCACGAGACATAGTCTCAAGGTGATATGACTCAGCAACCTTGGACAGGTTTGGAATCAACATGTTGATGAATAGGTTATACAACTGGGGTGAGTAATATCCTATTTATAGGTGCAGGGTCTATGGTATAAAGCTAACACACTTGTTGATAGCTTCACTCCTCCTCCTCTTCTCCTCTCGTCTCGACTCGACATGTCTCTTGTTCTGGACTTCACTTCATCTAGCCTTACCACTGGGGTATTGGATTTGTATCTGCAATGATGTAGTGAGTAAGAGATGCATTGATTGCCTTAATCCCATGTAATTGGGTCTTACAAATAAACTCTTTAATCTTTATTAACTGCTGTTATCTCCTCCTTCCGCCTGCGTGACTGGGACTGAGGGTCACTGGCTAGGGAAGCTTTTGAACCCAGGTCAGTCCAGCTCTCACACAAACACCCCCTCTTTTTTTGGTGGGGTTGTTGTTGTTGTTGTTTAATGTAAACTCCAGCCCGAAGAAAAATCCTACAAAGCTTGCTGACCATTGTGTAACTCTTTGCCTGGTCCTAGTAACAGGGACCAAGCATGGGGGAGGGGGAGGGGGGTACATTTTACTGGCTGGCTCCAGCAAATCTTACAAGATCGGGACAATAGGTACGTCGATGCAGGGAAATAAGTTTCCATAAATATTCTGAAGCACGATCTACAACAATTTAGCCTCAATGCTAATGAGATTCATAGATTCATAGATCATAGAGTTGGAAGGAGCCTACAAGGCTATCGAGTCCAACCCCCTGCTCAGTGCAGGAAGCTAGAGGAGGGGTCTCCCATCCAAGTAATAACCAGGCCTGACCCTGCTTAGCTTTCCACGCTCAGACAAGGGGTTCGTGGTGATGGGGTTTCAGCCTGGGCTGTGCCCCACTGGATCCCTGGGCCCTGGTAAAGTGTACCCTCCTCCCCCCATGCTTGGGCCCCGTCTGGGATGGCCAACTCTGACCCATCCAACAACTTAAAACACACTATCCTAATGTTAGAATTCCTTTTCATGCAAAAGGAGCCCTAGAATGGGAAGGCAGATGCTCTTTTGTAGCTGAATCTGTGCGCCAGTATAGCGTCGTCGATGCAGATGCAGCCTCCTTTGCCCTTGTTACTTAGAAACCTCAAGTACTTTGCATTTTGCCTACCATTTGTAATATATACACCAGCTATAAAGTGATATACTGAAAGAATCCCTGCACTTTGTAGAAATGGCTATTTATGACGTGCCGTCAATACTGCTCTACAGGAGAGGAGTGCGCGGGGGATTGATGGAGCACCTGAGCCTAATCCATCAGTCACTTCACTACAAACTCTAAACAGATTTTAATTGTTAGGCCAGATTTACTCCAGCCATCTGCATAGCAAACATGTCTTCTCCATGAAATAGGGAGATACTTTATTCCAGATGCTCTTTTGCAATGTGTATTTTGTGTCCCTGCTGATAAAATATTTGTCACAGCACAAATGTAAGCCTGCCTCCTGAATAACATAAGGCCTCACTGAAAATGCAGTGTTACAAAATTTAGTGCCGACTAAACTCCTCAATTTAAAAATGCAAGTGAAAGGGGGCCTAGATGTGTTACACAGTTAAAATCAAAGCACCCTCCACCCATGCCAAGCCACTGTCTTTTCATTGTCAAAATGAGGCAAAAGCAAGTTGGACATGTGGAATCCCAAGCAAACATGGACATCAGAGATTTCAGAATTCAAGCTTCTTTGGTTCTGTATGAACACACACAATGAGGTACACATTGCCAATGAGCCGTAGACAGAGATGCTAAAATGTTTTAGGAGTATCCTCATATTCCTCGCTGATGCCATTCTGAAGTAGGCAGTGATGGTAGCCTTAATCTTCAGATCAGAGCCACCTCCTGGGGCAAGCTCACTCCCCTCAATTCTAGGAGCCTCAGCTGTGAAAGCCAACACGGGAGCCAATTAGAGTCAGCCATGATAGCATCTTGACAATATTGATGCTGGAGGACTGAGATCCATCAACTCATTCCAAATAGTCCCCTAAACAGCCATCTGACAGGAACAGTGTTTAGTCAGTGCTTTTGCCTAGCTTAGGTGATTTGTTGGAGCAGAATTGCCCTGAACTAGTTAGTCTGATTCTGATTCTTTACTACACGAAGTCACATCCTTCTCACTTCTTTCCATCAGTGATAGAATTGTAGGCATAGCAGAACCTCTGGATCTGGATATGATCAGGAATATGAAAATCTCAGAAATTAGGGGAAGCTCTGTAGCTCGGTGGTAAAGCACCTGCTTTGCATGCAGATGGTCCCAGGTTCAATCCCCACCATCTCCAGGAAGGGCTGGGGAAAGTCCTGCAAGAAACCGCAGAGAGCTGCTGCCAGTCGATGACACTGGGCTAGATGACCAATGGTCTGACTCAGTATAAGGCAGCTTCCCATGTTCCTATGTAATGTTACTTGTAATGTTGAAATCTTTGTTAACTGTGAAAGATCACTCTCATTAGGTGAGGAGATGTCAGGATTATCACTACTTTCTAGAGTGGAAGTACAGTAATACCTTGGATTGCAAATAACTTGGTTTGAGAGCGTTTTGCAAGACACGGAAATTTTTAAATATTTATTTAATTTTTTTAAATTTGATATACAAGCAACGTCTTGCAATACAAGTACTGTAGTACGGCTTAAATTAAAAATCTCTGTACAAATTTTTTGGGGGGATTTCGTTTTGATATAAGAGTGTTTTGGATTACAAGCACGTTTCCGGAACGAATTATGCTCTCAATCCAAGGCATGACTGTAATCCATAAATGAACATATCCTTTGAAAGAGAGAAATTACTTCAGCTCCATGCTTTCATACTATGTTGTTGTGACTCTTCTCCTCCCTACAGGGAGGTGGAGACAGAGGCAAAATGTTCTCCTTCTCATGCAGTCTGCCTATCCAGGGCATTAGGCTGCCAAGGTAATTTCAAATTGCATGACATATAGCTACAAAATGAAAGACAAAAACTTGTCAAGATAGCAATTATTTGATGGATTAATGGAGGTGATCACATTCCCATCCAACACTTGATTGCCAATGTCACTTTCACTTGTTACTTGATTAGTGAATACGCATGAAAGAAAATTAGCCCCATGACATTTCCAAATTGGGTCAACACTAGAGCATTCTGTTCAGCGTGAAATTACCTGAGCTTGAAGGAATTGTGTTCTGTTTGTTCTGTTTAAATAGCCTTCTATGATGTGGCTAATGTAGAAAGAAAACA
Organism: Shinisaurus crocodilurus; assembly: GCA_021292165.1. Taxonomy (NCBI): domain Eukaryota; kingdom Metazoa; phylum Chordata; class Lepidosauria; order Squamata; family Shinisauridae; genus Shinisaurus; species Shinisaurus crocodilurus. The sequence goes on along the minus strand of CM037879.1, from coordinate 55,134,348 downwards.
ATACCATTAATTTTCTTGCCATTACCATTCTTGCTGGTGAGTCTTTTTACACATACTGTCACCACCACCTACCACCACTACACTACCATCATCATCATCATCATCATCATTCTCTCTCTCTCTCTCTCTCTCTCTCTCTCTCTCTCTCACACACACACACACACACACACACACACACAGAGTCAGCCTTTCATTCAACATCTGTACCAGTAGTTTACTCTTGAAGAAGCCGACTAGCCTCCTACAAAGAGTGTCAGCATGAGAAGCTTCTTCATGGGGACATCTGCTTGTGGGAAATCTACCCACAATCTTGGAGAGCCCCTCTTTCCCCTGGATATGGGCCTGTGTTTAGAGACCTTGCTCTTTAGTGATCATGTTCTCTCTTGCTCTGACTAGATGGAGTTTACTTCCTGATCTTAAAAAAGTTTGGCTTGCACCAAAGCTCAACATACTCAATTTGTTATGGAAGCCAAGTCTGACTGACACCAGATTGCTTGACGTTTCAGCTAGGGTGGCAATCTTTAGGTTCCAGCCTTTTCTTTTGTTACAGACTTATTTTTTTACAAACTTTTATGACATGAGGCTTGCTAGAAGCCATACTCCAGCTGATGGAAAAATTGAATAAGACTGCATGAATGTAAAGATAAGCTGCCGCAGGAAAGAAGAATAGAATTTGCCACCATATGCACCCAAATGTATTCTAGAGGAGCTGTAAATACATTGCACATAAACAGAGCTGGTAATATGAAATAAAAGCAGAAATATGGCTTTGTTTAGCATCTGAACACCAGGAAATAGCCTGGCTGCTCTTTCACACTGTTCTGGCAAGTTCACTAATGATATATAGATTTATCTTCACAACACTACGCAGTGAGGTAAGTTAGGCTGAGAGTGATAGTGAACTTGACCGAGGCCATTCAGTCAGCTTAATAGTTGAGCAGTGGTTTCAATGTGAGTCTCTCACCACGTCCAAGCTGAACATTCCACTTATTGCATCTGAAGAATGTAATATCACCATGTGTAATGGACACAAAACAGCTACAGGGGGGGAAACTATTTGAAATAATCCAGTTCAATTACATTGTTGTAGGCCTAATTAATGGAGACATTTGGATTGGTGATAGAATTTAAATTTCTGACAAATGTATTTGCCTCGGTGAAACCTTGTCAGAAGCTTGAGTCTGGAATTAAAGTTGGTCTGATGAGGAGAAATGATGAAAAACAAAGCACGCTCGTGCACACACAAAGATTATTGATGGTCTTTCTGTGTAAATTTGCTTTAGTTCTCATACTAGTGGCAACGCAGTTGCCTGTATGATGTTCTGGACAATCCAAGTGTGGTTCCAACTTTTTAAAGATAGCTCTCATTTACACAGGAATATGGGAAACTGCATTATACTGAGTCAAACCATTGGTCTCTCTAGCTCAGGGCTCTCCAACCTTGGGTCCCCAGATGTTGCTGGCCTACAGCTCCCAGCATACCCAGACAGCATGGCTAATGGCAAGGCATTCTGGGAGCTGTAGTCCAGCAACATCTGGGGACCCAAGGTTGGAGAACACTGCGTCTAGCTCATTATTATTGACACTGACTGGCAGGTGACTCTCCAGTGTCTTAGGCAGGCATTTTTCCAGGGCAGGCTGGTGACTCCTATTTTGGTGGGGCTCCTAATGTATTGCAGGTTTTATTTGGAGCTTTATAGCAGCCACCCATGGTGCTGAACTCCATCCCCAAAATAGGTTCATCACCATGGAGCACCACTGAACCTGCAGTGGATTAGGTTCCCCACCGAAATAGGAGTCACCAGCCTCCACTGAATTTTTCCATCCCTACCTGGACTAGTCCTGGAGATGCCAGGGATTGAACCTGGGACCTTCTGCATGCAAAGCAGGTGCTCTACCACTGACCTATAATCTTGTGGCACCTTCCATTCTCCAACTGATGGGGAAAATGGAGCAAGACAGCATAAATGAAAATATAAGTGACCTCAGGAAAGGAGACTAGAATTGAGCAGTTAAATTTGTCACCATCTGCACCCTAATGTATTCTAGACCAACTGTAAATACATTGCATGAAACGTATCTGGTAATATGAAAGCAAAGCAGAAATATGGCTTTGATTTGCTTCTGGGTGTTTTATTGCTCTGCCCTGAGCACTGTAAAACAAATGGAAAACCCTGCAAGCAAGTCTGAGCATTATAACAATAGCATGACTCAATCGGTAAAAGTCTTGCAACAGGCCAGGGAGGTCTTAGCTTTCCTTCACTCATTACCAAAACTATAGTACAGTACTAAAAGGAAACACTTCCCTTTCAATGAGGTATTATTATTTATGGTTCCTTTAGTTTTATATCCTTTTCTCTGGGTAGGTTGCACAAATGTTTGCCGTTTGTCAATAAAACAGGGGCAAGGAAAGAAGCTAGATCACTGCTCCTCTATGCAGGGCAAACAGTACATGGAGGAAAGAGGTATGTTTGCGCGACCTTCCAACAGCAACATTCATTTACAATTAGGATCCAAAGCTCATTCTTTGACACTGCATCATACTTCAGTTTATGATCTTTTACAGTTTTTGACAATGAGCATCCTCTTGACCCTTGGTACTGAAGCATCTTGAACATCCATGGAACTTGAGAGCCTCTGGGTATTCAGTCTCCTCCTCCTCCTCCTCCATATCAAACTCCATTTAATAATTGATTGCCTGCGTTCATACATAATGCTAAGTCATGGTTTATATTAATCATGGTTTGTCGCTTTAGTCATGAATTGTCTTGCACATGAGCAAGCAAAGTGTGGCTTGTTTTCCCTATTTCTGATTGTTTCTCTCCTGCCTATTTTGCCAGCCTTCAGAGCAGTTTCATTTTCAGGCTACTCTTGCTGGGCTGTTTCATTTTCAGACTGTTTCAGGGCAGGCAGCAGTGCAAACAAGCTAGGGATAAACCACAGTTCTGGCTGCAGACATCATGGCAAACCATGATTTAAACAAACCAGCCTTCATAAGCCAGAAACAAACCATAGTTCCTACTTGCGGTTTATAGCTGGTTAAGAAACCACCATTTGTTTGCAGGGATGGGTTCAGATACAATGACAAGCCAGAGTTCAACAAACCACACCATGGCTTAGTGTTATGTGTGAACCAGGCCTGTGTGTGTGTGTGTGTGTGTGTGTGTGTGTGTGTGTGTGAGAGAGAGAGAGAGAGAGAGAGAGAGAGAGAGCTTATGCTTTGCCACAAATTGTGTCACATGGTGGAGATCCTTCCATTTCCTAACAAAAAGATGGCTTACATTTTTTTTTATAGTTTCCAGCAGATTACATAATCTCCCACTAAATCAATCAGCTAAATGAGACAACTGGTAGATAGGACCTAACTTCTTTGTTATTATTTCCAGAAATGCAAGGACAAGCTACAGAATAAATACCAAGATGACTTTCTTTTGGCACCTAGCAAGCAGTACATAATGCCAATTAGAAACATAATGACTGTACACAGAAAGAAAAGCTGGCCTACAAATCTATTCCAGATCTATGAAGGTGTCAATGAAATGGTGGATAAAGAAGGAAAAAAATATGTGGGAGTATTTGACATTAAGTCATTCACTGGAAAACTATAAGGAAATGTAAGCCTTCAAAGAAAAAATAATGTTGTGAATCAAACATTGGCATGCAGGGAAAGGGTAAGAAGCAAACAAATCAATCGTCCTCTGGATAAGCTTATAATGAACTAAGTACTGTTTCAGGATCCAGATTAATTAATGAATATATTAATCAGCCTTGTAGATAAGAGAATGAGCAGTCATTTGGCAGCAGCGATGCATGTGGATAAAACAAATTTGTTAAAGCCAATCAGAATTGTAAGTGGCTACTTGATGAAAGTGTAGTTTGCTTCCATCAGTGGAATCAGGAGGGGGTGATTCTCCCCCCCCCCCCGCCGCCGCTACGGCGGCGCCATGCACACCTTCAAAAACTGCTCCAGAGAGTTGGGGAACCTTCCAGGACAGATATTTGGGGGTGCATGAGGAAGGAGAGAGGGAGAAAGTCCTGTCGTGTGAGTGACTTACACACACTTACACAATGTTGGATTCTTCCCAAAGGGATCTGCTGATCACACTCAGCCTTGGATTCTGGAGGTGTGGATAAGCATGGTCATCTTCATCCATCCGTCTCTTGGGCTGCCCGTTCATTCACTTTGGGACTTTTTCTGATTAAACATACACCTTGACCTCAGAGAAATGCTTTCTCAGAAATCTTGACCTTACATTATTGTGGAGGGTTTGTACCATAATTCCTTTGAGCCTATGCTTTATTTATGTACCTCTAGGGTTTAGTCTGAGCTGAGTCTCACCAGGGATTGTCTATCCCATATCATCCCTGGATATGTGATGCACTAATGACTAGAGAGTCACTAAGCATGCACAGAAGGCTCTGCAATGACTACTGACTGCCCTGATCCCCACATATTTCGGATTTGGGGTGAGGATGCAGGCTGTAGCTTCCATACAAATTAGACCCCAGAACCTTTCCTGTTTAGAAACTGATCGCTATATAGGCTTCGAACTCTAAGGTATCTTTTTACACTACATTAAGCTTTCCATGCATTCACTGAAGATCATGTTGCAGTCAATTTGTTCAGCTTTTACAAGACACTGCAGTATATGGGTATTGGCCTTTTGCTTGCAAGCTCTTTGACTTAAAACAATCAGACCAAAGCAGTGGATACTTCTAGGGAAATACAAATATCACTGATATTATTGCTAGTCCTTCTCTTTATAATACCCTGCCTCCTTTTTATGTCCTGCCACTTTAGAGAGACAAGGTTGTTTGAGAGGTACTCATACCAAGTTTCTCAGGGTTGTGTTTTGTTTTGTTTTTTTAAAAACATTTTTGATACCAGTTGTGCTTAATTCCCAAGATGGCAATGGGATCAAAATGTCAAGCCCATTTCCACAAGCTAGCATCAAGAGGAGATGCTGGGCTTATATGTGTAGATAGTTTGCTAGCTGCCAAAGCTGGCCCCAGGTTTGAGAGCTGTACTGCAAAATTTATTAATGCTCAATTCTTGAATTTACACAGAGTGGATGACAAATGCTCCCTGACCTCCAATGAATATTTCATTGCAGGAAACAGTGAGCTGACAATTAAAACCTCTTTGCCATGGCCCCTGAAGGGCTTTGCTTCCTTTCTCATGACTTCTTTTCATGTTCCTGTAAAAAAAGATTTTTTAAAAAAAATCCCCAAGCTACGAAAAGAACTTAGTGAATCCAAGTGCCCGCCCTAGCCAATGGCTAAAAAATGGCCGGATGAAGAGATATTAAGATATTAACATCAAGAATCAGCAGAGCTCCTGAACATTACACTGATATGGTGATACCACCAAAACCAACATCCCCTTGCTGAGGTCACCCCACACACCCACACACCCACACACACACACACACTTCAAGATATACTTTAGAAGTTTTCCGTGTGTGTATCATCAGCCTCATCATGTTGCCACACCTCGGCCAGCAGCTGCCAGGAAAATGGAGCAGGGGCAGAATTACTCACAATGGGCCAGTTTGCACCACACAAGGGCAGTTAATAAGTCTTGTTGGCTTGTTAACCACCCTGTGTGTGCCTGTCGTGTGCCTGCCACATTTGCATAATTACCCTCACTGGGCGTGGCTTCTTGTGACATCCAAAACCGGTGAGGGTGGCTTGTTGGGGTAGCTAACCAACGACCCAGAACCCATGGTCTGTTCTAGGGTTGTGGGTTGGTTTCTCAACCACCCCAACAAGCCACCCTCACCAGGTTCAGATGACACGAGAAGCTGCAGCTGGAAACTTGAACTGGCACACTGGTGCCTTGCAGGTGCCACAGCCCACCATCGCTGAAATAAGCCACGGTGGGCTGCGGTGATCATGCAAGCCAGGTGATTATTATGATAAGATTGATCAATGGGGTAATGGCCTCCAAATGCAATGGCAGTGGTGTGTGGTTGCCACATGGACGCCATTTGGGGCAGCAGATCCCCAGTGAGGGTAACACTGTGAAGCAGCTCTATGAGGGGCCGGGCCCTCTCTTTGGAGAGCTGCTGCCAGTCAGAGTGAGCAATACCGGACTAGATGGGACAAATGGTTTCGCCAGGTTTAAGCCAGCTTCCTATGTACCTAGAGTAAGAATTCTAGGGCATCTGTATGAAATGCACATGTCTAGCACCATTTGGAGGCACTTCCCACCATAGTTAGTCAAAAAGGCAAGCGAGGTGGAGGGGGTTAAGGAAACCAATGCTGTAGAAGGCAACTTACCTTTTCTGCTTCAGGCAGCAAAAGGGATTTTGATTTTTCTACCCAGGCAACAAAATACTTAAGGCCTGGGTATGCGTATGGAAGCAATGAATGTTGCTCACACATCTTGGATGTAATTGCACATTAAAGAAGGGGCATTTCTCTCTGTTTGTCATGCTTCTCCTTGTCACCACATTGGTCCATGCTTCTGGCTTCTTGCGTGCACACTGCACCCCCCCCCACCCTCACGGAAGTTCTTGAATTCCATTTTGGATTCCCTGAGCATTCCATATTACCAGGGAAAGAAAGGACTGTACCTTTAAATTAGAGTTGGAGTTTAATAAGAGTGCTTTTAGATGAGGCTTTTATCATGCCATTGCCCTGTCTCATTCATGGAATTTTGTGGGGGGTCCAGATGTTGGCATCTTCCACTTGTAACCCTGCCATGTTTTCCCACTGCTTCTTCCATCTTTTTTCTTACTGCAGACAATCCGTTATGGAGAAAAAAGCCAAAATAGCTGCACAATGGCTTTCAATTGGTAGCATTCAGAGCCCTACGTATGGAAGTATCCTTATTCTGATCCATCAGGACTCTTTGTATTATAGAGCCATGGAAGTGGCTCAATAGTTAAGTGCCTGGCTTTTTTTTTTTAATGCCCTGTCCTTGAAAACTGCAAACGAAGAGGATTGGTGCTGGAACGCAAAGGGAAAACATGGGTGCAGGGAAGCTAAGTTGTAAGTGAGCATAATATTCGAGACTGCAGAACGTGTTTATTGCATACATGGAGTAGACCGGGGGTGCAGAACCTCAGGCCCTCCAAGGTTCCTCAGATGTCCCCACCCCCTTCCCCTGGCTCCACCCCCTTTCCACCAACCACCGATAGTTTGGTGTTTTCCTGGCTTTTGTGCAGTTTTCCCTCATTCTACCAGATTGAAATTCCTCCCATAAGGCTCAGTTACTCAGTAGATGTTAAAGTGGGTGCCTTAACTTACAATTCCCATGCTTTTCGCAGCATGTGTGAATTTTTAAGCACTTAACTCTTGCCTTAAACCAATGGGCATTTTTTGATCCTAGAATGTTCTTGTGCTCATTTTCAGTGTCTCTGCAATTAAAACCATGTACAATTGAAGCTCCTGAGTCTGAAATGCTGAGAAGCAAACAGCAGTGCCAGGCCCTTCCCTACCCCAACCCCGCAGTGGCATACCATAGGCTTCTAGTGACCTAGAATTCCCAATGAAGAAAAAAAAAAAACACCCTGGAAACAAACAGCATACAAGGCAGGTGAGAAAGCAGACAATATCACCCAATCTCTGACTTTCCACTTCTTCTTTCAAGTCTCCAGTTGTTGTGGATAAGATTGACAGGACTGGGGAAGCTGAGCAGGAGAGATTGTTTCACTCAAAAACTTTGGGGGAGTTCAGAGTCAGGCATGCTGACATTTGCCCATCAATCTCCTTCCCTGCTAGTGCCAGGAACAGCAGCGATGGGCTGGCTGGAGAATGACACCTCCGAAGCAAGATGGATATTTGGGGCCTGTGTTAGATGACAAACTGTCAACAGGATTGAAATGCAGCACAAAAGGATAGCCAAGTGGGCATGGCAGTGGGACAAGAGCCTCCTGATTGATGTCATTGTGCGATCAAGGCTGGGGAAAGCAAACGACTGCCCTCGTCACTTCAGCAGTGAGGGATGGCTGAAGAAGAGGACATCCCTCCTCCTGCAATTACTTCACAGGGAAGCTGCTCCTGCTAAGTAGAGAGAGGTCGATGCTTCTAAACTGCCAGGAGGCCTCATTGATACAGGAGGTCATGCTCACTGTCCTGGAGGAATCAGCGAAATACAGTGATGAAGGAAGTTTATGTTTTCATGAGAACGAGAGAAGAGAAGACAGTTCTTTCTTTACCAGTCTTTAAGGATTTTTGTGGGGTTTGGCTTTTACTACAAAAGCTGCCATTTCAGAGGATGTTCAAAACAACCTGCGTACCTTCCACTTTTCAACTTATATTTTGTGCAGCCTATTGGAATTAAACAGCGCATTATTTTACTTCCAGTGGGATGCACACTTTTGGATACACATTCAGTGCAACGAAGTGCCAACCTGATTGTGTCAGCAGTGAGGATCTGTCTTCTCTTTCCCATCTATACAATCCTTTGTGAACAGTTTCACATCCTTTTGCCAAGAGGTGAGGGGGGAAATGCAAGAAATAAGAGCTAATTTTCAGGGAGGGGTGGAATTATTTGTGAAATGGGGCCCAGCCCCAGAACTGATGTCTCCAGATAAGTGTGTGTACCTGCCTACTTTTGATTCTGCCTCTCCTAACCATACCATAGACTAGGGATTGGCAACTGGGTGCCCTTCAGATGTTTTGGACTGAAACTCCCATCAGATCAAGCCAGCATGGCCAATTGTCAGGGATCCTGGGAATTGTAGTCTAAAACATCTGGAGGGCACTGGGTTGCCTACTCCTGCTCTAGACAATTTTGGGGGTGGGGTGAGGAAAAGGAGCAGACATGTCACATTGATTCAGGGCTAGAATGTTTATTAGTCTGACTTGTGTCCATTCTGAGTTTATCATGAGCCAGTGCTGATGAAACTGCTTTAGCCTACAAAACCAAAACTGGGAACTGGTGTCAGTGATAGAAGATACTGGGTGTACTCCAGTCAAAATTAGTGATGGGCAAATTTACCCCAATGGAATTAGTTATTTCCTCAGAAAGTGATGAATTCATTCATCTAATCTCACACATGATTGTTTTCCATTAATTCAAGAGCTCATTCTGTATATACAGGCAGTCCCCAGGTTACAAACGAGTTCTGTTCTTAAGAATGTCTTTAAGTCGAATTTGTATGCAAGTTGGAACAGCATAGTGTGCTATACGTTAAAATCGGCATTTACGCAAATTGTGTAAATTACGCAAATTGTGTAGTATACTACGCTATGTACTCTACGTAAACGACGTAGCGCTGGGGAACCCAGAAGTCCGTTCTTAAGTATAGGTTGTCTGTAAGTCGGACGTTCGTAACTCGGGGACTGCCTGTACTAGATTTTGCACACGCACATTATCAAAGTGCAGCTTGGGAGCTGTAGTTTGGAATCATGTAATGTGCCATCATGTCATGAGTCACTATATAGGAAAGTAGGAAGCTGCCTTATACCGAGTCAGACCATTAGTCCATCTAGCCCAGTATTGACACTGACTGGGAGCAGCTCTCCAGGGGTTCAAAGAAGAGCTTTTCCAGTTCTAACTGGAGATGCTGGGGATCAAACCTAGGACCTTCTGCATGCAAAACATGTGCTCTACCACTGAGCTATGACCCTTCCCCATTATGTTCCCCTTCCTGATTGGTTGATTTCATGTTGCCTGATTATTTCTTGCTTATTCACTGTTGCTGATCAATGGAGTATATTGTGTTCCATAAAGTTATTCTCCAAGTACACACTATCTTCTCCATCTACCGAAGCCATGCTCTCCTCCATGCCTGCCAGCCACCCCAGCCTGTGCCACACCACTTGAGACCTCCTCCTTCTTGGATTTCCTTTCCAGCACCCCTCACAGTACCACCCACCAGTTCCCGTTTACTTAACAAACAAGAAAAAAAAAAGTCCTGTATGATCGATCTGATTTGAGATAAAGAGTGAGATGGTCTTGGTTGACTAGCTGAATAGGAAACCAAGCCACAAGTGAGAAAGACATGTTGAACAGGGGGTGGATAGTAACCTATGTGGCTGTTTCTGTTAGGTTTTGCATGGTAGGCAGAACGAGATTGTCACCTCACATGGAGTACACAAAGTCTCCTGATAGTCACAAGGGGGTCTATGAGTCAGAGCCAGTTTGGAGACAACATGTTGTGAACAACAGGTTATATAATTGGTGAGTAATATCCTATTTATAGGTACAGGCTCTTCCTATAAGGTTGGGGTAAGTCAACATGTTGTCACATCACAGCCACTTCCTTCAACTTCATCTTCATTCACACATCTTCTCACTTGAGACCACTTCGGTCTTGGACTTGGGAGCTTCACTGAACTACTTTGTATCTGCAATGATGTAGTAAGACAGAGTCTTATGCAGAGTCATCTCTTCTGCATAAGAGAAGCCTGCATTGATTGCCTTAATCCATGTACAAATGGGTCTTACAAATAAACTCTTTAATCTTTATTATCTACTGTTATTTCCTGTTTCCGTCTGTGGGACTGGGAGTCCCTTGCTGGGTAAGCTTTGGAACCCCAGTCAAGTTCTCACAGTTTCTTCTAACATGATTGTTTTGTGGAAGGAGCTCAAATCCCAAACTTTTTCTCTGATTGGTTTGGAAACAGTAGCTAATGGTTAAATTGACATCTTTACATTTCCTTCAGAACAAAAGGGGTTAAACCAACCAATTTAGCACATATGCCAAAAACTCATAATCAATTTCAGAATGCATAATGAACCACAGTGAAGTTGGTTACATAGACATCCAGGCTTGTTACACAGGTGGACATTATGAACACATGAGTTTCTACCAATGAGCCAACTAATTACAAGTTTTGGTGGAATTGCTAGCCAAAATTAGACACTTTTAAGGCTGCAATCCTAGGTGTACTTACTTGTAATAGGGATGTCAGACAAATCCACAATGGATTCAACTGAGTTCGGATTTTTATGAATCCAACCTGTGGATTCCACAGCAGACTGGCTTTTTCTGAGTCTTGGGAACCGGGTTTTTTTTTTACGGTGGGATTTGTGCAAATGCGAATTTGTGCAAGTGTGCACTTGTGCTAATGTGGACTTGCGCAAATACACATTAGTGCAAATGCACATTTGCATACAGGAATGAAATTGTCATCCCTAAACAAATTCCAATTCCATCAATGAGGGGACAATGGAATGAAAGACACCTGACAATCCACGAAACACAGATGGAACAGATTTAACAAAATCCATACATTCCTACTTGTAAGTAAATTGAATAGAATTTATTGGGTTTACCTCTGACTAAATGTTCATAGGATTTGGTTACAAGTCTCATTTATTTCAAAGGGGGTCTTGAACAGGTGCTTAACTCTCTCACATTGAAATCCGTGGTATTTACTTTTTTAAGTGCTTAATTTAACTGGGCTGCACTCTTTTTGTTTGTATGTGTCAACTTCAGTGCTTGAGAGGGGGCTGGCCCCCTTACCCCTTGTGATGGCCCCTTTCATGACACATGCTATAGCCTGCTCCCATGAAGGGGAGATGAACAAACCAACTCAGTTAACCTGCTATTTGCCCTCACCCTCCTTTGGTTCTTGCAGCTGCCACTAAGTGAACAGCTTTATTTTTCCTGTCTGCCTGCACTAAAATAGCCCTTTTATCCTTTTGTACACCCTTTGGTGTCTCCAAAGTACCTCCTTACTGATTCAGTCAACTCACTGTACTAGGTAGAATGGAAAAGCAATGAGGTATGGGATTAAAATTAAGGCATTACATCAAAGTTAAACCAACAACAGATTTAGTTTTTACCAAAAGCTTTGAACAACAGAACAAAAGCAAACAGTTATTGCTACTATGGTATTTCTAGAAACAAAAAGATTTTTTTAAAAATATATCAGTTAACTATAACTGCTAGCAGTTAACTATAAGCATAATTGGGCTATGAAAATAACATGAAAAATATGCATCCATCTAAACCGAGCAATAGAGCAATAGAGCAATAGAGCAATAGAGCAATAGAGCAATAGAGCAATAGAGCAATAGAGCATCCCCCCCCCCCCTGCTCAAATTAGTCCTTTGGAAGTACAGCTTCCAGGCATCTTGCTTTCAGCTCAGCTTGTTTTATCCCTGGAGCCTGGGTCCTCCTCTGCAACACTCTCCATTCTAATTTCTTTCTCATGATTTCTAGCTCTCATATCCTCGCTGACTGCCATCTTCACTTATATACACTGTTCCAACTCCCCCTCCCCACCACTTCTTAGCCAATCAGAATGGCTGTAGAGTTTTGCCAACTTTCTGGCTTCTGTAGTAACTAGGTTTCTCCTCCCTCACCCCCAAGATTTAGTTTCCTGAGCTGATCCCCATTGTACCTTCAATTACCTTTTGAATCCCTTGGCAAGAACAGCTTCTAAATTCCAAATAACCTAATGTCTAAATGGAAAGCAGCCAATTTATAACTAAGAACAAACAAAGTGGCAGAACAATTTCATTTCATCACAGCACCTTAGCTACAATTTTTATAAGGCCAGGGCAGGCCATGGTTTGGCTACAACTGGTGGGAGTCAGGTGGTGGGCCTTGTGGATTTTATTGAGGGCCCCCTACCTTTTGCTCCATAATTTGAGCACTAGTCAAATAAATGGCACCATTTTAAAGATGGCCAAGAAAAAAAATGTCATAAGGTACAAAAATGTAGGAAGACAGATACCTGAGTTAGCGCTGACCTGTTATCCTTGTTGCCAGTTATTAGCCAATGTCGTCTGGTCTTCTGCCTTCCCTTGATGTCCAATCTAGCTAAAGCAGAAGGACAAACCACAAGAATAGCAGATATACAAACAAAATCCCTTCCAGGTGGATTGTAACAAAACAAAACAAAAATAGCTATAGCCATTTGGAGACAGGGTAGCCCAATGTAAAGAGAAGATTCATTTATAATTTGGCAACAGTTCTAAAAGCAGAAGTAAGGTTGTCACTGGAGGTAATTCTCTGATAAGGAGACATGCACAGACATGATTGAAGATCATTCTGAATCTGCTAAAGAAAGGATGTATTGTGTTGAGGCATCCGTGATTGCATAACAACACTTTGATGTGTACTACCCATATTCCTATGAGATGGGGAACAGCTGGAGGGGAGGAAGGGGGGGGTAGCAGGAGTCCAAGCTACACACTACCTTCTACTCTTCCCCCTAGGGGTCCTTACAGAGTGACACAAAACTGGATTCTTAGGTGTATTTACTCTAGATAACTTGCTCTGTGTGTATTTGTGTAAGGGTAACTTCTATTTGCAGGTAACTTCTATCCATACCATGCATGGATGTGCTTGCCACAATGTCAGTGCACATTGAGGGGGTGCTAATAACATGTCATCAGAGAGCACCTCAACAGAGAGCATTTTCAGGTGACGTATCGTCAATGTCCAACAGTATTGACTCATGTAATGTGCGCATCACTGCATCACCGTATACACTCAGAAAAAAAGAGACAGGGAGGATTCTTCTTAGTTGCATTCACAATTTAGAGAGAACATCACATCACAGTATGATATCATGCACATTCTCAGTGTGGAGCAACTCAGGTGCCTCCTGGGCCTTCTTAACCACAGAGCAGGATTAGCATCACAGTTACTAATTGCTTGGGATTACACTTTGATTATATCCCCTTAAAGCACATTTAAAACATCCCTATTAACTCTACTTTAACACAGTTCCTTTCTTGTGATTAAAAAGATCCATGCTTTCAGTATCTTGCCTCTGAACTTTCTTCCCCCCCCACTTTTTTTTGCTTGCATGTTTTAGAATGTCTGTCTGTCTGCCTGTCTGTATCTTTTTTCCAACACCTCCTTTCCATTCCTAGCCCAGTCTGAGAATGGATATAATGAGCTGCTCCCAAGAGCTGCCAAGTCACAGCTGATGAAGGCATGGCATTCAGATCCTTTGCTGTGCCTCACCTCCACACACTAAACAAAGTACAACATAATTTCACATTTGTCACTTCCTAGGCTCCTTCCCAGCCACCCTGATTTGTGATTTCTATTTCAGGAGCTCTGCAAAGGACTGATGCTGATTAATTCCCCCGCTAGGAACTAAAAGTAGCTCTCATCCCAGGGTGTAGAGAGAAAGGGGGAAGGAACCCTGAGCATCCACTATGTAGACAGTATTAATTCTGGCATGGAAACGGCACTTAGGCTTCCTGCAGAATGACTTAATATGTTTCCTAATGGACACAATGCTTTGTTGATAAAAGCCCTAAAGTGCATTTAAACAAATATTTTAAAAATGATCATTCCTTCATTGCCCACCAGAGGATTCCTTTTTAATCTCTTTATGCAACAGCCTGATTCTCTCCAAGCAGAAAGGTGTACAGGAAACAAAGAAGAGATTAAGCAATATACCTGCAAACCTGGCCAATTTGTTAATTCTGGTTTATTTATTCATAGCCCACCTATCCTCCAAGGAATCCCAAATGAGTGCTTTCGCTTCACAACAACCCTGTGAGGTAAGTTAGCATGAGAGTGAGTGAGGTCAAACCTACACTCAGGGAGCTTTGTAGCTGGGTAGAGATTTGAATCTTGATTTTGTTTTGCGAAGTCCAACACACACTAGCTCATTGGTTTATGGAGAGAAAAACTCAAAGGTAAGCTATGGGGAACTAGTGCTGTGGGGAAACTGCTTCCCTCAGTGTCACTTTTCCTTTAAAAGACATATTTAGATTTATTTTATTTAAGCAATGTTTATGTTTCATGGCCTATGGAACTCCAAGTGCCACAAGTCGACCCTTTTCCGCTGCCACCAATTCTCTTGGAATATTTAAAACCACAGTAGCTTGGTATAAGAGATTTAGGAGTGAGATGAGCACCAATGCTAGAGACAGTATGAACGATTAAATTAACGGTTTATTAAGCAATAATTGTGTATGTAAGGGAATAGAGTGTTGCTCAAGTTATAGGATGGGAATGCTTAAATGTACTCAAATTAAATATTCTTGGTCACCGTAGTTAATAAGAGAGTATTCTCTGCTAATAAACTCTCGATAGCTTCCCCCTGATCCAATTTCCCTAAACTCCACAGCAGCCAATCGCTCACAACCAGGAACAGATGCTGTGCAGCAGTCCCTCTGCCTTCAGACCCTCCGGCTGCCTCTGGCTTTTGGGATGATGACACTGTATAAGGGATCACTTGTTGAAGCGCCTTCCATCCAGACCTCTGACTGAATCCCCCTGGTGCTGGGCTCTGCTACCTGCCTGAAGTATCACCACCTCACATCCTGACCTCCTGCTCACCACAGCCACCAATTCCAGACTCCAGGCCTCCCTCCAGAAGAGTTCTCTCAGACTGGCTTTCTCTTTTCCCAGCTTTGAGCCTCCCTTCAGCCATGAAACTCACTGGGTGACTTTGGGCCAGTCACTGCCTCTCAGCCTAACCTACCTCACAGGGATGTTGTGAGGAAAAAATGGAGAGGAGGAGGAGGATTATGTAAGCCGCCTTGAGTTCCTTGTAGGAAAAAAGGCGGGGTATAAATGAAATAAATAAATAAATAAACACTAGTAACCTCAACCCTCTCTGTCATCCACTCTCCAACTGCCCTTAACTGTCCCTAATATATATCTCCATGACATTTCTTAAATTTTCTGGCCAATCTTCCCTATGGAACTCACAGCTGCCAATCATCTTTGTTGACTCACCTGACCAATAAAAACAAAGGTAACTTCTCCCCCTAAACATTTTAAACAGCCTAAAGTAGGGCTCTCCAACCTTGGGTCCCCAGCTGTTGCTGGCCTACAGCTCCCAGCATACCCAGCCAGCATGACTAATGGCAAAGGATTCTGGGAGCTGTAGTCCAGCAACATCTGGGGACCCAAGGTTGGAGAGCCCTGGCCTAAGGCCTCCCTTCGTAAGCCACTGTAACTAAGGCAACCGCAGCAACCCCAGCTGTTCAAAGTTCCATACACCGTAACAAAGGTAGGCCTCTGGCTTACTCTGATACGTTATAACCACACAGAGGTCAATCAAAGCTTTAAAACATAAAACAGGAAGTCATATGCGCAGCATTTATCCACAGAAGCAAACAAGGAAGGTTTCCTGTCTTCCAAGCTGCACTAAGGAGGCCAAAAGAGGAAGTTATGAGAGATTTAAACAATTACTGTGATGCAAGGACACTATGAGGGGATTCAGATGACCACTTTTAACTGTAGTACTGTATACTGCTGCAAAGACAGGATGGGATGGTGCAGTTTTATTTCTTTGGTGTCCATATCAAGACCAAGATTGACCATGTCCTGGAAAACCCTGTGTCCGCATGTAGTAAATTCAGTTCATGCTATGAGTTCTTAACATATCTAAGAATTCAAATGACCAATCCCCGCATTGACTTAACCTAGAGTCACCTGACTCTATACTTATCTCTATGGCTAAATGATGTTGGTCATAGCTGTGAGTGGATGTGCAGCACTGGAAAACTCGTTCTGTTTGAGCTCGATGAACTTTCGACACATTTCTGACCCGATGGCCAAAAGCGGGCCGAGTCAGAGTTCTTTTCTGGCTTCTGCGAAATTGCTCGAGATAGTTGTGCAAATCTGGAGCTCAAAACTGCGTATCTCTAGTGCCATTTGTGCAAATTGGAGCTGACTCATTAGATTTGAGTCGTTGTTGTTGCAGCATTTAACATGAGAAGTATAGAAGCATTTTTCTCTCACTGCATATGCACACACTCCACCTTGGCCACCTTGAATTTTCCGACAATTAATTTCAGAGTTGTGCAAAATCCAGGCCTCTGCTTTGCAATTTATGCAATTTGGATGCCCAATTTTGTGCAAATTTCCCCAGCTTTTTTTTTTTTTTTTAATGCAATTTGTGGCCCATTTTAGTCCACGTGCTGGCTCGACTTATGTCAGATCAAGTTGGTGCCAGCGCAGGGTTGACGAAACGGAGTCCACAGGACCGAGCCGAGAAAATCTGTTGGATTTGCACTCCCCTATCGGATTCCTCACACATCCCTAGCTGCGACTTCACTCATTGGCTAAACACAGTGAAAGGTAGTAGCAGGCTCATTTCTCATGAAATGATGAGACAAAATGAGTGTCCATTTGTCACAAAATGATTGGAATGTGCCTGAATGTTTTGCCTCATATCTCAGGTTCTACAAGGGCTAGAGACTTGCTCTTTTTTATTTGAATTTGAAAGCTGGGAATCTGGGCTAGCTAGTGGGCCCCCTGAGATGTTGGGCCAGGGGCTCCAGCCCCCTTACCCTGTGGTTAATCCAGCTATGGAAAGCAGGCAGGTACTTTGAAAATAAAACAAACACTACAAAATTTGCTAACCTATGTATTTAGAGGAAGGACACTCATGACACATAGGGGACACCTTTCACGCATTGCACCCTTGGGTGGCCAGAGAGCTGGTAAGGTGACAAAGGACTAAATGGAGCCTATACCCCTTTTATTATGATTTGTCTGGGGTGTGTGTGTCAGGGGTATCTGCTGAACCTGTTTCACCAATTACGAAGTTACACATGGAAAGGAAGACCCACATCATCTTTTGGCCTAGGAAGGCCCTTCCTAGAGACCCCTCTTCTAGTTTCCTGCATTGAGCAGGGGGTTGGACTCGATAGCCTTGTAGGCTCCTTCCAGCTCTATGATCTATGAAATCCATGAAAGCACGCGCCTGCAAGCAACTGACATGGGTATAGAGCGAGTCGTAGCAACAGTACACACAAGGTTTACCTGGAATGACCCTGATTC
Source organism: Shinisaurus crocodilurus (assembly GCA_021292165.1). NCBI lineage: Eukaryota > Metazoa > Chordata > Lepidosauria > Squamata > Shinisauridae > Shinisaurus > Shinisaurus crocodilurus. The sequence goes on along the minus strand of CM037879.1, from coordinate 55,116,676 downwards.
CTTGACAGCCAGCGTAGCTCAGCGACTAGGCAAACTCAGCTAGTTTCACCGGGAGCTGCCCGGGGCTGGATCCTGAGGTCAGACCGAAGCCCTGGACCTCTGCACAGCTTGCTGCCCATGACCAACAACCTTTTCCCGCCACAAGCCCCTTTCTTTTATCCCCTCTTCTTGGCTCCCTCCTCCCTCCTGCGCACCCCTCCCCTCCTGACCGGTCAAACGGGTCAGGAGTACCTGTTTCTCCGGGTACTTTAGGGTGCTTAGGAGTACTTGCCACTTGTTTGTGGCCACTAGGCATCTTGGTGCCCCTCTCTTGTTTGGAATGTCTCACAGCTCATTTGGCTGCCCAGGGAAGGGAAGTGGCCTGGGGGTGTGCATGTGTGTTCTATTGTGAGCAAGTGTGGTATCAGGTGAAAGGTGGGGGTCTGGGTGGTCTGGGTGTACCTGCCCTGGCTTTCTCTTCACAGTACCCAACATTTGCTCCAGTTCCTTATCTTAGACATACATCCATGCAGCTTGACTAAACCAGGAGCTTTGGACTCTGTCATAGTTCCTGCGTATGACCTCAGGAGGGCCTTTCCCTAATGCAACCAGGCTAACAGCTGACTTCAGCAGCACCCATGTGAAGGTCCAACTTCTCATGAGATAAAGAGCTTTACTTCCAAAAACTAATGACCCACTGCAGCAAGCCCCCTTGTGCCAGTTCTAAGAACACAATTTGCACTTATATAGAACATATAGAACAAATTATTCTGCACTTGGCACACACAGAAAATAATGAATAACAGTCCCATGAAATACAATGAATTCTTATCAATAATACACGTTACATTCATACTTTGTGACACAACCATGCCAGTGGATGTGATGTTCTGGGCTGCCAGAAATAGCATTGTAATGGTTAGGTAAGGGAACTGGCTAAGACTATGTGGGGAAAAGCTATGAGGGTACTCTCTAAAAATGCGGTTTTGGTCTAGGCCTGGCCCCCGGACTACTTTTTCATCTGATTTGGGTCAGGCCAAGCTTGCAAACTGAAGTCTTATGCTGGGTCCTAAACTAAATTGGATCTGCTACATGCAGATGGAAAACAGAATCATCCACAGCCCCTTCTGTGGCATTTTGAAAACATTTTTGGTCCTATTGAAGGCATAGGCCTGCATACTTCTAGGATGGTCACGTATCCTCTTTTACAGAGGGCAGAGCTTTATTTGAAGGGCTGCCAGAGAACTGTGATCTATTTTGATGGCATCCTCTATTTCAAAGGCTGTCTAGTCCTAGATAAAAAACCATCAGAAGGAAGAGCTGGACCTTGAAGTTGCCCATCAGCAGCACCCGGACAGCAGACTGGGCAAGGCACACAGGTCACCTGGTCACAGTCGTCCACAGTATGGTGAGATGTGCTGTATTTCTATTTAAAATTATAATAATGATGACTACATTTGCACCGATGCCTATAAATCAATATATTCAAATTTTATGCAAATCGCTGTCCTCTTTTTTGTTGATGCATTTCCTCTTTTTGGGCAATTTCTAAGTGGCCATCCTAAGCCAGCAACATGAGATTGTTTCATCATTGCTCACAGTGGGGTTTCCTACTCCTTTCTTTGGAATACACAATACTGGCCACTGCCAGGCACAGGATACTGTACTAAATGAAGAATGCCTCTGATATGAGATGATAGTTCCTGAGTTCTGTAACACCCAGTGAACATCAAACTCCAGCAGACTGCATGGCTGCTGTCCAGACTGAGTGCCCATTCCCTGGTGTCTGGAAGAGTCAGGAACTGCTGCCCAAACACAGAGGGAGACACAAGCTTTGCCTTTCTGAGCCTAAACTTAGTAGCTGGGTAGCTGCCAACTAGGATGCCATATCTCTGTAGCTGGCAGCAACTTTCAAGCATGCATTTTTCAAGTGCTCTATCTCTAAGGTTTTGTTTTGCCTTGGTTTTGCTCATGCTTAACTATTCCTGTCTAAGGCTATCAGAGCACTTTCTTCTGCCTTTCCATATTTTAACATGCATGATTTATTTGTTTGTTTGTTTGTTTGTTTGTTCGTTCATTCATTCACTCACCCTTTGCTGGACTTTTTTTTATTTATTCTGGCCCCTGCAGTACAGTCAAAGGTGAATGGAGGCACATTTCCTTCTAAGTCCCATCTTCCTTTTGCCACATCTGATGAGAGCAAGTGACAGAGAGATCTAGTGAGAAAGGAACAGCAAAGGGAAATCAGCAAGCCTTGACAACTAAGGCAATCTTAGGCTGCATTAACAGCAGCAATAGTGTCCAGGTCATAAGACATAATAGTTGCACTCTATTCTGCACTAGTCAGATCATATCTGCAGTATTCGAGTACAGTTCTGGGCACCACATTTTAAGAAGGATGTTGACAAGCTAGACTGTGTCCAGAGGGGGGGCAACCAGGATAGTGAGCAAAAGCAAGTCCTATCAGGAACAGTTGAAAGAGCTGGGTATGTTTAGCCTAAAGATGAGAAAATTAAGGGAATACAGGAGAGTGATCTTCAAATATCTGGAAGGCTGTCATGCAGAAGATGGAGCAGACTTGTTCTCTGTTGTTCCAGAGGGCAGGACTAGAACCAGTGGGTGGAAATGGCACAGAAACAGATTTTGGCTAAAACATTAGGAGATACTTCCTAACAGCAGCGGTGGCTGGTGGCACCAATGTCAGCGGGGTGGTTCATCCACTCTGGGTTCTAGTCTGAACTTTAAAGGAGCTATCCATGGTGCCAATTTTGGGGATATGGTACAGCACCGTAGATAGCTTCTTAAAAGTTCAGACTAAAACCCAGAGGGGATACACCGCCCCGCTGACATTGGAGCCACCAGCCTCTACTACCTAACAGCAAGAGCTGTTCAACAGTGGAACAGACCACCTTGGGAGGTGGTGGGCTCTTCTTCTCTGCAGGTATTTAAGCAGAGGCTGGATGGTCATCTGCCAGTAGCGATGTAAACTGAGCGGGAGCTTACCTGCTCTCAGGGGTGCTCCGGAGCACCCTCCGCCCGCTCTCACTGCTCACAGTGCCAGGGAACCGGAAGTGACGCGACGGGTTCCCCGTCGCGTCACTTCCGGTTCCCTGGCGCTGCATTTTTAGCATAAAAAACAGGGGGACCCAGCTTAAAACAGCCACAAATAGCAAATCATGGCTGTTTCAAGCTGGGTTGCCCTGGTTTTTACGCTAAAAATGCAGCACCAGGGGAACTGGAACTGACGCGCCGGGGAACTGAAGCTCCTTTCCCCAGTGCAGCATGGATTGTGCGGCGGGAAGGTAAGTCACGAGAATCTCGGGGGGGGGGCAGCGGCCCGCTTTCAGCCCGCTTTCGGCCCGCTTTCAGCCCACCTGAGACTCTCAGATACATCCCTATCTGCCAGGGATGCTGTAGGTCCAAGATTCCTGTCTTGAGCTCCAAGGTCCTTTCCAGCTCTAACATTCTATGATTGTCTGATACTCTATGTTGGCAGAAGTCAAATTATCCAAGTGATTAAACAAATTCACCCTGGTTTGAAAAGGAAACCTAAAAGTAATCTCAGGAAAATTTGAAACATGCTCTGTTGAAGAGCGCCCCCCCCCCCAATCTAAGGAAAGAGGTTAAGGGCCTTTTTTCTTTAGCTCTAGGAATCTGAGGGTTTAAACAGCTGTTGCATGAGCTCCACACAACATTCTCAATCGTAGGTGTTTGCACTGCAGGTATACACAAATACTAGTTTAAACCAAGCTAGTATTTCCATTCCATTTTTGCAATAATCATTATAATTGGTAGGGGGATGTGCTTCTTTTCCTAATTAGCATAATGGTGATAGTGCATGCTGGGTAAAATGTGGCTGCACAACTGCCATGGGCAACTACTGGCAAATGGCCATGATATCACTAGTGTTGTATGCAGTGCTTTTTTTCTGGAGAAAAAGGTACCGGAACTCTTGGATTACATTTCCTCGGGAGTAGATGGCGATTAAATTGTAATGCAATTAATAGAAGAAAAGGTGCTGGAACTCAGTTCCAGTGAGTTCCACCAGAAAAAAAGCCCTGGTTGTATGACATACACCTCCAGTACCTGTGCTATTTTGAAAAAATTGTTGAGATTTTAAATTTATATATTAATTATATTTTTAATCTGCCCCATAGCAGACACTCTCTGGGTGGATTAAAAACAGTTCAAAGAATTAATTACAATATAAAACAACAAACAGTTACAGGAATAAATGTAAAATATTTTAAATGATATAAAAGCAGGTATACCATCTAAAAGCAAAATGTTTCCCCCCCCCTTTATATTTCTTCTTTTAGGTCAAGTGATTCCCACGATGTGACTCCAGTGGGAGACATAATTTCAGGCAATGAAACATTTTTTTGTAAAAACAAACAACCTCTAAAAATTAAAAAACAAAAACAAAAACCAAGGGGTTATTTCCAGCAGGGGTACCTCCTACCCTACAGCATCACCCTGCTGATTAATGAACACTTAATAAGCACTTTCTTTAAAATAAAACCAATCTGTGCATTCCCCCTGTCTAGTGCTAGACTCCAGCATGCATATAGGGTGGCCGTGTGTCCTACTTTACAGGGAACAACCCTCTATTTCAGGGGTGCAGAACCTCAGGTTCAGGAGTCAAATCTGGCCTTCCTTGGGGTCCCAAACCAGCCCCCAGGGTTCCCCAGATGGCCCCGCCCCTTCCCTTGGCCCCACCCCCTTCCCCCTGACTATCAATTGGTGATTTCCCAGCTTTGATGTGTTCTTTCCCCCATTCTAAAAGATAGAAACGCCTCTCCCAAGGCTTAGTTACTGACTGTAAGAGCTTTCAGTTAAACTATGCTGGTATTTTTAGGCCCCACCCCTGTTGCCTTCACACACACACACACACACACACCAGCAATGGAATGTGGCCCCTGAAAGCACTAAATTGGAATTTGGCCCTCGGTCAGAAAGACTCCCCTGCTCTATTTAAACTCAACTTCTGTTTGAGGTAGGGATGTACAGATTTTGTTAAATCCGTTCCGTCTGCATTTCATGGATTGTCAGGCATCTTTCATTCCGTCATCTGCTCATTGATGGAATTGGATGTTGTGCAAATGCGTTTGTATGCATTTGTGCAAATTTGCAATTCTTAAAATGTGCAAATTGCTCCAAAATACACAAATCCCCCACCAAATGTGCATTTTCATGCTTTAGTCTGGGGGGAGGGGTGCACATTTTTGGTCAGTGTTTTTGGAATTTTCATATTTTTGTAGTACGTTTGCATAAAATTACAGAAGTAAAACAACAACAACAAGGGTCCACAAGTCCATGAAATCCATGTGACTCAGGAAATGCCAGTCCACTGTGGAATCCATGGGTCGGATTCATAGCAATCCAAACTCATTTGAATCCGTTGTGGATTTCTCTGACATCCCTAGTGAAGGGCTGTCCAGTCCAAGTCCAGTTTAAAGATAAAGAAGCATAAGAAGGGAAAGCAGCTGGGACCTTGAAGCGCCCCCCCCCCATCAATCGTCGGCACCTAGACAGCAGACTGAGCAAACACACAGTCCTCCCCACTATGGTGAGATGTATTGTATTTCTGTTTAAATTATAATCATCATTTCTACATTTGCATCTATACATATACCTTAGCATATGCAAGTTTCATGCATATGAGCCAGTGTGGCATAGTGGTGAGAGTGTTGGACTGGGACTCGGGAGATCCGGGTTCGAGTCCCCGCTCAGCCATTAAACTCACTGGGTGACTTTGGGCCAGTCACTGACTCTCAGCCTAACCTACCTCACAGGGTTGTTGTGAGGATAAAATGGAGAGGAGGAGGAGGATTATGTAAGCCACCTTGGGTTCCTTCCAGGAAAAAAGGCGGGGTATAAATATAATAAATAAATAAATAAATATCTGTGCTTTCATTTGCCCTCTTCTTTTGATGATGCATTTCCACTTTTTTGATGATGCACCAGTGGTCACCCCACATGCATGACTTCTACAAAGAAAAAAAAAAGTTGAATAAGCAATTCCCCAACAGCACAGCTTTGGTGAATAAGCAATTCTCCCAGCAGCATAGTACCCACGCAGCAAGTGTATTCTCAGAGCCCGCCCAGGCATCCTCTGGGGACGGATACTGTGGTGCTACTTGAGATCAGGCTAGCAAAACTTTAGCATTTTCTCCCACTCATCTAGAAAGCTCCTAAAGAACCCAAAGAGCTACTGCAAGTGCTCAAATGTCATATGCATGTAGTTGTTACAAAGGAAGATGGCACCAGTGTTCTAGATGTCCATGGGGTTCGTCAATTTGCAGCATTTTTTCACTAGCCAACGACCTGCACGAAACTCCTTTCTGTTGTCTGTGCTCAGCTTCTCCGCAGAACAGCCTTCCCCAACCCGGTGCCCTCTGGATGTCTTTGATGACAACTCCCATCATCCCCAGCCAGGTCACCCATGTCCTGCTGGTTGGGAATAATGGGAGTTTACCACCTTGGGGATCTCCTGCAACTAAATGGTCCTGGGACAACAGCAGCAGTGACTGCTGTGTTCTTCTGTGGCACCTATCTCATGTACATATATGCACACACATGAGATATACACACACACACACACACCAAGCCATTTTGCTAAAAGTCTGGTTTTGAAATTGCCAAGCATCCTGGGGAGACCAATGACAGTCTTGTTGAGCAAGCAGCAAAGAGCTCTGACTGAGTTCCTGTCTCCACCGTGCCTCAAACAATAAATCACGTTGTCTGTGACAGACACTGAATCTCAGTAACTGACACCTCACTCATCCTCTATCCCCTCTCAGTCTCCATAACAAAATACCGGCTGAACTGAATGGTAGCAGCTATGGTACCAAATGACACCCTGCTGCTTTCAGCATCCTACTTTACTGCTTCCCCTCTCTGTCATTGTCCAGAGCTGGGAGTGAGTTTTTGTCTTCGGTGTTGGTGGCTATACATTGGCAGCCTCAATGCCCACATGCACCCACTTAAGCAGAGACCATTGGGTTAAGGATGACTGGGAAACAGTCCTCTCGCCCCCCTCATGCCAATTCGGTGGCAGTATGAGAAATGATGTCTATTAATTTGTGGATGAGGCTGATATCTGGTAATGGATGTCTAGTAATTCGCTGATACAGGAAGTCTTAATTTGATTACTAGGGCCAGTCCTCCTTCTAAGTAATGGTGCTCAAAGGTCACATTTTCAATAGGATCCAGCTTCATAAGTATTCAGGTCAATGATGCAAATAGGATGTAGGTGTCTTAAGTCTCCTAGATCAGAGCTGGGTGCAGAGGTCCCTGGGGTATGTCCTGGGTTGCTCCCACCCCACCTCAAATGGCCAGAGAGATACGCTGGCAATAGGTTTAGAATGGTTTAGAATAGTATCATATCCAAGGCAGAGACATCAATTCCAGAAACATCAGGGCCAGGAGACTGGGTGGAAGGAGGCAAAGGAGCACAACTCAGAAAGAATTCAGGAGAGGTACCAGGCACAAGGGGAAGGAACAGCACCTGGACAGCAGGCTGAGTGGTCATGCAACTCACCTGATCACAGTCTTTATACTATGGTATGAAGCCAGTGTGGCATAGTGGTTAGAGTGTTGGACTAGGACTCGGGAGATCCAGGTTCTAATCCCCAATTGGCCATGAAGCTCACTGGGTGACTTTGAAGCAGTCACTGACTCAGCCTAACCTAACTACTCACAGGGTTGTTGTGAGGATAAAATGGAGAGGAGGAGGATTATTATATAAGCCACCTTGAGTTCCCTTGCAGGAAAAAAGGTAGGAAATAATAATAATAATAATAATAATAATAATAATAATAATAATAATAATAATAATAATAATAATAATAATAATAATAAAGAAATGTCTTTCTTTTTAAATTATAGTATTTCCAAATGTGTATCTATATTTATAAATTAGCACATGCAAATTGTATGCACATCTGTGTCCTTTTTGTCCTCTTTTTTTGGCAATGCATAAGTGGCCACCCTATTTAGTGAACACACACACACACACACACACACACACAGAACCTGGGTTAGAGGTGGTGGGTTCAGGAGGAAGCACTGCCTCCAGGATAGTCACCTATATGATTATGACAACTCTGTCCCCATAACCCACGTCAAAAACAATTGTTATTAAGAAGCAACTAGCTTGATTAGCTTCCGCCGTGCATTAAAAACATGGCTTTTCAGGCGGTTATATGGGGTGGTTAGGATTTTTAAGTTTTGTACTGTTTTTAATTGTGTTTTATACTGTGTGTATGTGTCCCCCCCCCCTTGTATTTATTGGATTGTACATCGCTCAGAGTGGCCGGATGTCTGGCCAGATGGGCGATTCATAAATATAATAAATAAATAAATAAGAAGCAACTAGTGAAATGCCATTTTCTTGATAATGTCTGTTCTCTGGCTGTGGCCATTGCCATTCACCAGCCTAAAGGCAGAATAAGGTTCAGTGGTGCAAGATGATTTATCCTATTGTATCCGAGATCAGAATCCAGTCCCCTGTAATTACACAGCACGAGGAAATGTTTTTTCTCTCACTCTGTTTTTTTCCAAGTGTCCTGTAATGTCATTTGCTAAATATATTAGATTGCTCTTTACCTTGGCTTGATCTTTTGAGACCTTTCAAAACAGTCCCTTGCGTCTTCACCTCAGTGGGAATTTCACAAATCACTGTTGATTAGTCTTGCCTCAAATAGGATCATGTATCATTATCTAAAATACCTTCCTTGCAAAACACCTTCTATCCCAAGGACAAAAAGAATGTCAGAAAGGGCCTCCCCAAGGCTGGGCTGCCTCTCACCGCGACGCACAGAGGCTGGCCAAGAGGAAAAACTTCAGATGCAGCAATATATTGATCTACATTAAATACACCCGAGCGCTATCTAATTGAACTGACAGGGTACCAGTGTTTAAAGTCAGAAAATTAAGGCCGTTAATATAATAATGAACAGTTGTGCTCACTGTCTGTGCCTCTGACATTTCATATTGTCATCCCACTAGTTAATCACCACCTCTTCCCCTTTGGTGGGAGTTAATATGTTTTCATCTGTTCACCCAATGAGGTAGCTCTCCCATCGCTTGACAGCTTCTAATACATTCTACCTATTAATGAGGCACCAGGCTAGAGCGGCTCTAGTGACAGAGTAATAATAATCCTCAATTCTCAGAAGGGATTCTCATACATGGTTCTAAAGGCCGTTTCTGCTTTAATTTCCCCGTGGCTGCAATATATTAATGTAAAGCTCACATTGGCTGGGATATGCATCAGATTTTTAAAATGGCTTTCTATTTGCTTTGCAACTCACAACATTGACACATGCATACAAATAAAACAAAGGCCCTTGTAGTGTCATGTGTGAAAAATCCCTACAGTTGTGTTAGGCACTCCATGCTGTATATTAGTTTGCCTCACTGTTGTCTCATCCCGCTATTAAGTACTGGCAGGAATAATAATAATAATAATAATAATAATAATAATAATAATAATAGTTATTGTTTACATTTTCATCCTACCCTTCTACGAAGGAGCGCAGGGTAGAGTAGATGGTGTTCCTAGTCCCCATGGTGCAACACTGCGAGGTGGGTTAAGCTGAGAAGTAGTGAGTGGCCCAAGTCCACTCAGTGAGCTTCATGGCTGACCAGGGATTTGAACTTAGGTCTCTTCAGCTTAGGTCAAAGATCAGCACTCTATCACTGCACAACACAGGTGCTTGAGTTGAGACTAAAGGGTGCAAAATATGCACATCTTTAACGTATATTACATAAACATGTGTGGCATGTACCAGCACCCTGACCCCTTGTCCTCATAGGATCCCAAGCCCTCATCCCCAGAAGAAGCTCCTGAGTTAATGGAACTGGGAGAGGACTCAGTTACAGAATGACATCACAAGGCTTCCACCTCTTCAGGACTCAGTTCTCCAGGAAGACCCAAGGGACCTGCTCCTCCTGCATCCAGAGGAAGTTATCTTGCCACCCTTGGACTCGGAGTGTTCCAGCCATGAAGATACCAGCACACCTCAGAGGAGGGCCACAAAGATGATGAGGGGACTGGAAACAAAGGCCTATGAGGAGGGACTGAAAGAACAGGGCATCTTTAGCCTTCAGAAGAGGAGACTGAGGGGAGATATGATAGCACTCTTCCAGTACTTGAAGGGTTGTCACAAAGAGGAGGGCCAGGATCTCTTCTAGATCATCCCAGTTTGCAGGACATGGAATAATGGGCTCAAGTTACAGGAACGCAGATTCAGCCTGGACATCAGGAAAATATTCCTGACTGTTAGAGCAATATGACAATGGAACCAACTACCTAGGGAGGTGGTGGGCTCTCCCACACTGGAGGCATTCAAGGTGCAGCTGGACAGTCATCTGCCACAGATACCTTGACTTGGATTCCTGCATAGAGCAGTGGGTTGGACTTGATGGCCTTATAGGCCCCTTCCAACTGTAATATTCTATGATTCTAAGTCATATTATTGCTTCATCCAGCCCAGTACTGCCTGCTGTTTGTAGCAGCAGCTCTTCAGGGCCCTAGGCAGTGGCCTTTACCATAACTTGCTATCTGATTTGATTTTAGCTGGAGATGCCAGGGGCCCAGGGATTGAGCCTAGGATGCTCTACATACAAAGCATGTACCTCTCCCCCGTCCCCTCCCACCATTAAAATGTTCTTACCGTGCATGTAATATAGTCTATGTTTCCTGGAGAATTCTGATTTTTTGGTAGTAAGTAGCATGACAGAAGAAATAGACAGAGACACTACCAATGTAAGAGCAAGTGGATCAATACCAGGTACTATGTTTAGCCTTTTTAATGGCTATGAGGACTAGTCTCATACTTTGGAATAAGTAAGGGTAGTACCTGCTTTCAGATAAAATGCTGAAGCATTCAGTAAATGCATGAACATGGACTGGGACTGTGCCAGCTAGCCATTCCTTTTGATGTATGCATGTTTGGCTGAGCACTTGTGCATGCATAAGAACTTGAATGCAACCACAATTTAATTGTGTAGAGGGGGCCCTTTCACCCATTCAACTGAGTGTATGGACACAGGAAGCCAACGTGAGGGACATGGCTCGCTGGAGCAGCCCTGGTCCCTGTTCATGCGTTCACCAAACCTTTAAGGACTCCATCTGAAAAGGGCTAGTGATTCTGAAGATCCTAGGTTTTAGACCAGATTCCAGATCTGTACTGAGCAGATATCCCTATTATTAAATTGAAAGGCAAAGCATAATGAAATGCTTGATCCCAAGAAAACACAAAATTTCAGCTACCTTTCTGATGGTGGAATTTGTACTCACCGAATTGGACTGAAATGTACAAATATGCCCAACAGAAGATGCTAAAAAGTAGAGATTTTTATTGATTTTTAATTCTCCACATCTGAATGTCTCTGTGGATTTGGGGGTTCTGAATTATTGCATGTTATGTGAATTCTGATATTTATTTTACTAATTTATTTATTATTTATTATTTATTATTTGCATTTATCTATCGCCCATCTGGCCGGCAAACCGGCCACCCTGGGCGATGTACAGAAAATAAAACAGAACAAAATACATTAAAACATTTTTCTCCATTAAAATACATTAAAACAGTATAAAATTTTAAAATTTTAGCCCACCCCATATTCCCGCCTGAATAACCAAGTTTTTAATGAGCGGCGGAAGCTCAGCAGAGAGGGGGCATGGCCGAGGTCACTCGGGAGAGAGTTCCATAGTAATTCTCCAAGGTGGAGCTGAATACAGGGTAGAGCCACGTTCATGGAACCACAACAGCAACAGCAACACAGAATGAGGTACATCTGCAGTGCTCACCGTAACTAAAAGATATGGGGGGGGGGAACACAACAAAAAACAAAAACCTGGCATCATACCTATCTCAAATTTTTGATCGATCCAGACCAGGAGTGCCAGGGCCTCCATTTTGAGCAGCTTCACCTTGAACTGTTAGCCACTGGAAACTTCCATTGCATCGTTGTAAAATGTGTCCATAATAAGTCACAAGACAAGTCCCTGTAACTTGATGATATACTCTCTAAGATCAGGGTCAGCTCTTTATTTTAGCTCTCTCCCATTGTAATTTTCTGTAAAGCCCTGTTACACTTTGTAGCTGCTGGGGACTAGTTTCTAAGCCAAACCATTCCAGAGCCAGCGACTTGTTGTTTGCCTCAGCCCCGAAAGACCAAATATAAATCTTTTAGACTCCTCAGAGGGGCGTGATATTAAGCAGGTGACATTGAGTCTGCTGTGACAGGGGTGGTGGCGGTGCAGAAATCACTGGACGCTCTTTTGCCTGCTGCCACAGCGCTGCTGCCTTACAGCTTTCCTGCTGCTGCTGCTGCTCAAGCTGGTCAGGTTTCGCTTGAGTGACTTAGACTGATAAAAATTCAGCGGACAGTCGGCAAAGGCCACTGAACAAGCAGGGACAGCAAAAATATTATTTCAGAGAGAGGGAAATGAGGCGGAGGGGGGGGGGCATCAGGGTGGAGTGCTGACTCAGCAGCGCCGGCAACAGCACTACAGAGAGCATTAGCAATGCATGCCGGTCCCCAGGGAACACCCATGGCATTAAGAGAACTTCCATTGACTCTCTCATTCTGCCTGCAGTGGTGTAGTATTAAATTGTGAAGTGCAGGCCGTCATCATGACAGTCCCCAGAGCCATGCCCCCAAGGAGAGCCCAAAAATTCAGGCAGTGCTGTCGATCCATATCAACAAACTAGCTTTCTTCTCCTCCTCCAGGAGCAGGTCTTTTGTAAAGCTAATTGGTCTTAATTCCCCATTCAAGACCAAGCCACCCCAAAATACTTTGCGGTACAACAGGGAACGATGCCTTGCTGCTTGGGGAAATCCATTTTCCAGGGGAGGCTGGTGTCAGTGGGGCTCCTTATCTATTGCCGCTTTTATTCTGAGCTTTATAGGAGCTATCCATGGTGCTGTATTCCAGCCCTAAACTAGGTTTACCACCATTGGAGCACCATGCTCAGAATAAAAGCTGCAATGGATAAGGAGCCCCACTGACACAGGAGTCACCAGCCTCCCCTGGCCTTTCCCCCCAACTACGGTGACGATTGCAGCTAAGATCAGAGAGAAGAGAGAAGTCTGAGTGGGGGGGGGGAATGACATCAGCATGGCAGCTCATGAAAAAGTGCTGGTGCTGCATCCCTGTTAGTTCCGGCTCCTCTACGCCACTGTCTGCTTTCCTTGTGATCCACTTTGTGCCCTCAGAGACACTGTGGTGAGATGGGAGGCAGGGGAAAACGAGGCAGGGAGGATGGAGATTGTGGGAGGGTTGGCACTTGAGGTATGGATCCAGTCTCCTGCCCTGTCATGTCCCTTATTAGGGGTGTCACTTAGGCAGACCATTTAGAGCAGTTCCTTCCTTTCCTCCTAATATTTCAGATCACGTGCAATTTATTCCTTAGGAGCGAGCAGCTAGGTCTCTGATTCATAGAAGGCATAGAAAAGTCACCATAGCCATACAAATTGCTCTTAAAGTATACTGCTTTTTGGCAACGTGCTGTGCAATCCTAGGCATATTTTCTTGGAAGTAAGTCAAACTGTGTTCAATGGGACTTATTCGTAGGAAGAGTGGAAAGGATTGCTGACTTAATTTTGAATATACATATACATATACATATACATATACATATACATATACACACACACTGTATATATGCCCTCATGCTGAAGCTTCTTTTTTTCCTACCCTACTGAAATGGTACTCCTTACATTTTTTAAAGCTGAGTATGTTTGCTTGTTTATTGCACAAATTTGTATGCTGCTTTCCAATATAATTAACAAAGTGGTTAACATAATAATAACAATATAACAATAAAATAAACAGTGCTCAACAATAAAACTCTAACAATACTGCCTGGATCTCACCTCAGGGATAGCTTGCAAGTAGGCATCTAAAGATCAAAACTGTAGGCAGCACTCTCATATCAATGGGGAACGTGTTCCAGAGGGTGGGTGCTGCAACACAAAATGCTCTGCTGTAAGAGCATCCTCCTTCCGAGGATGAGGATCACAAAGACCCGGCAGGGACATACAAAACGTTAACCTTAAAGTTATAGCATTTAGAGTCATTGTGAAGGTATCCTGTATAAGTAAGGGATGTGATGTGTGAGGGACTTTCTGTTAGAACATGTAGCTCCCATTTTACGTTAGTGATGGCTTAGCCATATTAGCATTGCCTCTAACCACTGAAGGTTGCTACATTACATGTCTTCAGACCATCCTGGGCCCATGATGTATTTTAGTGCGCAGGGAACAAGACAGGGGATGGGAGTTATGGTTTATCAAATAAGGAGCCAGAATGGGATAGAGAAACAGTGAGATAGGAGAGCAAACACAACAAGGGATATTTCAAGCCTCAGTGGCAAAGGGTGGGCCATATGAAGATCCAAACTGATAGATTTGGAGATGATTCCGAGAAAGATGAAGTGGCTCTATTTACCTGATTTCAGAAGAAGGGGAAAACAAGGGACTGTACTTCCTTATTGGTCGTGATCACTTGGAAACCCTCTCCCGGCCTTTAACAGTCTTTGGGCACAGGTTCTGGCCTTGGCTTAGACATACCCTCCAACATTTCACAGATGAAAATAGGGACACACATGTGAATTTGTAAGAGGTATGGTTCAGCAACATGAAGGTGTAATCAAGAGGGCATGGCCAGGCAACATGAGGGCATGGTCAAGTACAAAAGTTATTAGAGGACACACAAAAAATCTTATATAATATAATTATTACATTATTATATATTATTTTATAATATTTTATAAGTGACTTCTGTAATATTTTTTTTTACCTTACTTTAACCCTTAATTGTTGATATCTGGTGTTTTTCAGGGGGGGCGGTCAGTGCTTGCAGGGTAATCTTTTTGTTTTAAAATTATCAGGATTGGCACAAATTCAACAGGTGAAGCTTACCCACCCACCCCACACCCCCAAACATGGCGCTTCAGAGAGAAGGGGAAGTTTCTTGCATTTCCTTCTGACACTGTACCTCACCTGTTAGAGGCACAGAGTCAGCTCTGTTAAGAAATAAAATCTTTGGCAATATAAAGATAGGAATCATATGATAAATTCCCTCATTCACCTCTCCATTGGTCCAGGCCAGCAGGTGCTGCCTCCACCTCCTTTTCTTTTCACCCAGCTAATCCCTTTCCCACAGCAATGTGCAGCAGAGGCAGCAGGTAGAGCATGTGTGCACACATACATCCTCACCTAGCCCTCCCAGCTTAGCAGTGTCTGAGAGCTACTCTTAAAGGGGCCATGGGCAAAATTGCAGCTAAGCTAAAACTGCAAGCTTAGCTGCAATTTTGCCCATGCCCCCTTTAAGAGCACCTTAAAGTAGCTTGCAGTTGCGGGAGGCAGGGGAATTTGGGACTCTGCATGACAAAGTGAGAAGCCTTGATGGCCGCTTAAGGGTTTTTGTGATGGGCATTTTAGGGGCAATTGGAGACTATGGTTAGATGGGATTGAGTATCACAATGGGCTGCTGCCTGTTCTTACATATCCCAAGATGGTTAAACTCTTGGGCAAAACCAAAAGATGACAATGGGGAGCCCACCAAAGGAATAAACCTTAAAGTCAGCAACTTATAACACTGACTCTGCTTCTTCTCCCACTGAGAGGCACAGATCCCTGAGATTTCAAGAGACCAGGGCTGTTGTGAAGGGTAGGCATGGTTGGGCACATGCTGAGGGCCCACATCCCAGCAGGAGCCCACTGAAAAGAACCTCCAGGAGTTGCTCCTCCTTCTCAAAACTGAAACCTGCTTGTTCACCTGCCTCGCATCCTGGCCCAGACAATAGCAGTGATGAGAAGGAGGAGCAGCAGATGCCACTGCCTACTTGCTCACTGGTTCTCTGTCTGTCAAGCAAGCGGTAGCAATGATGAGAAAGAAGATAAGGAGAAATAGCTGGTGACGATGGCGGTGAGAAGGTAGACTCACTGAGGGAGGGGCCCATTAAGGGTGTCTTGCCTGAGGGCCCTGAAAAACCTGTAGCTGGCACTGCAAGAGGCCCACAAAAGGTCAATGGCCCCAAAATTATAGTCACGTACCCAGTACAGGAGGTCATTGGGCGTCTCATGAAAACTGGCTGGGAAAGCTGCAAGAGGTGCTGCACAGGCAGTCAAGCTCTTTCTAGGGATACAAGGCAGCAGGTCTATGAGGGCATGATGCAAAGCAGCAGGGTGGTACTAGCAAGAGGAGAACGCTGGTCCTGGAAATATGGGTATGGCACCAGAGGCATAGAAAGAGAGTGCTAGGAAGGATCCTGAAGAACAGGCTGCAAGCCAAGTGAATTCTGGGCACATCTAGGGGCTGCATGGCCTGTCCACTTTGGGCCCCAAATAAAAAAGCATACTGGGTGACTGGTCCCAAGGACCTTAGGCTGGGAGCACAAAAGACCAACAACTTTGGGCAGACTCAGGATGAGCTTAAACAAAGGGATCAATAGCTTAATTCTGGGGATGTAAGAAAACCTTCCTTGGGATGCCTAGCTGCTTAATTAAATTAAAGCTAGCAGACTAAGCATTAGAAAAGCCATACTTCCAAGATACAGTTAGGTAGAGGTACTCAGAACAAAAGGGTACCACAGGGGGTGCCCAGGTGATCCTTTAACCTGCTGATCTATCTTGAGGTAAGGACATTTTAAGATTGGACCATGTTTCCCACTAAGGCTTTAGATCAGGGTTCTCCAACCTTGGGTCCCCAGATGTTGCTGGACTACAGCTCCCAGAATCCCTTGCCATTAGCCATGCTGGCTGGGTATGCTGGGAGTTGTAGGCCAGCAACATCTGGGGACCCAAGATTGGAGAGCCCTACTTTAGATCAACCAATCTGAAGGTATCTTATGGGCTGCTTGACTATGGTGGTGCCCTGGTAGTCTGGAAGGTATTTGCATTGATGCTTTTCAGGATGGTAACTCCTCCTCTTATTTAAGGTAAAGGACATACAGGTCATGAACTTCAATGACAATAAAGAGGGACAGCCTAGCATACTACCATCAGGATCCTCTTGCTTCCAGCCATGAGATTCTTGCCCGTGCAGCTTTCCCCAGAGCAAAAGACATATTAGACAAGGTGCTGCAGTGATGGCCAAAACAAAAACAAAATGCAAGCTACGTGTGTATGAAAGCTATCATGGCTGAGCTTCTCAGTAACATCTTTTATCTGACTTTGAATTTTTTTATCTGCTGTCCTTTATCATGGTTGTTAATGCTATCATTCTATTGCATTGGGCTTTTAATAATAAATATCTATATGTGTTTCATACCATCCTGAAATCTGATCTGATGGAAGGGGGGATATATAGAAATGTTTTAAATAAATAAATGGGATATTGATGTGATAAATAAATAACTTGGGTGACTGCCTGAGGAAGCTGAAGGCACAGAGCTACTATCATCACCGAAGGGATAAAGATAAGTGAGTAAGTAGGTAATTCAGATCCACAGAACATTGTTGCATAATTGAATTGGGGCACGTGTGTGAAATAAGTATAATGTAAATACACATTTAGGGACATGGATTTTAGCAAATCTTTTTCAATTTGTAGGAAGCAGCACAGAGATCCAGTGGATTACTGATAATTTAGAGTTATCCTTCCTGCATGAGATAATCAGTTTCATAGACAGTGCAGGGAAATATGTCAAGCAATTTCTTGGTTCACTCAGCTGTAGCTGTTGAGATTTAAGTATTAATGGTGTTGGACCAAATGTCGGTTTGGTTTGGATAATTTGGAAGGTAGGGAAGAGGAGGGGGAATATTTATTTTCAGGAAGAACATGCACTGCAAGAGAGAACAGATTGAGCTGTGTTGTCCTTCTGCCTGTTGTTTTGTCTCCAGACTAAATATCTTAGCTATTGAGAGGAACAGGTTTATTTTCATGATTTTATGTTTGTATGCATACATGTGCCAAAGAATTGTAGGAACTATTGCACACAAGAAGGACATTTGGAGAGGGACACGAATGCGATTGAGGCATGCAGTTGAGCATATATAGGTGTTTATGTATTAATGCCAGAAGCATCCAAGCCAAGATGGAACTGGAGTCTTACTTGGTATAAACAATGAGAACAAGAACATATGTAGGGGACCAGGTGTTCTACTTTACAGAGGACAGTCCTCTACTCGAAGGACTGTTAAAAGGTAGTTCTCTTTTTGAAGGTGTCCCCTATTTGAAGGGGTGTCCAGTAGGGATATAATTTTATTTATTATTATTTATTTATTTATTATATTTATACCCCGCCTTTTTTACTGCAAGGAACCCAAGGCGGCTTACATAATCCTCCTCCTCTCCATTTTATCCTCACAACAACCCTGTGAGGTAAGTTAGGCTGAGAGTCAGTGACTGGCCCAAAGTCACCCAGTGAGTTTCATGGCTGAGTGGGGACTAGAACCTGGATCTCCTGAGTCCCAGTCCAACACTCTCACCACTACTCCACACTGGCTCTCTTAAGGATTTTGTTTAATCTGTTCCATGTCTGTTTTGTGGATTGCCAGGCATCTTTTGTTCTGCCATCCACTCATTGATGGAATCGGTCTTTTCCTCCATTTGGAAAAGTCCACCAAAAAGTCCACTGCAATTTACCTAACTTTTGCTGGCACATAACATTTTGTGTATTTTTCTTAGCTCAGCATACAATCAATGAGCAGAGCATACAAAAAGAAAGAAGAAGAAGAAAAAAAGAATGCTTCACAGCGGAAGCTGAAGAGAGAACAGAGATATATGAAATGATGTGGGAGGGGCTTAATGGCATATATATTAGTGCGTTTTTCAGTAACTTTTGTATTTTAAGTTGTGTACAATTTTGGAAAGTAAAAAATATGGTCTGCGAGTCCCTGGGATCCGCACAACATGGAAGATGCTTGTCTGCCTGTGGAATCCATGGGTTGAATTCATAGAAATCAAAAGTCATTTGAATCCATTTCAGATTTTTCTGACATCCCTAGTGTGCAGTGCACATCTGTTTTAAAGAGAAAGGAGAACAGGGACCTTGGAGTTGCCCATCAACAATTAGCATCTGGACAGCAGACTGAGCAGGCATGCACATAGGTCACCTGGTCACAGTCTTCCTCACTGTGTCTTCCTCACTCTCTCACGGAGAGAGACATATACATTGTCTCTCTCTGTGGCGGTTAAGTGCGGGATTAGGCAGTTTTAGGGGCTCAGTGATCATCCTATGGCACCTTTCAGGTGAGCGGCGTGCCCGAGGCTCCTGCCGCCGACTGCCTCATGGCTCGGTTTTGGGGAGATAAGGCACATCACTGAGGTCTTCCTACCTCACCTGGCGGTACCTCTCGGTCCGGTTGAGGCTGACTGCAGGAAAGACCTCCCAGCACCGTGTGGTGTTAAGCAAGGAGGGGATGACAAGGATGCCATCACCCTCCTTGCTGGATGTTTCGCCCCATAGTAATGGTGACCGGCTGATAGCCAGTGAAATTAGCACCCGCACTTTTTTCCCTTTGTAGATCTCCAATTGATGATTCAATAAATGTAGCCCA
Source organism: Shinisaurus crocodilurus (assembly GCA_021292165.1). Classification (NCBI taxonomy): domain Eukaryota; kingdom Metazoa; phylum Chordata; class Lepidosauria; order Squamata; family Shinisauridae; genus Shinisaurus; species Shinisaurus crocodilurus. Next base: position 55,097,170 of record CM037879.1, on the reverse strand, counting down.
TTACTTTCCACAATATGTACCCTACAACTGTGTCTGAGTCGTTATTTCTCCTCTACGTGCGCAATTACTGTATTTCTTTTCAATTTATACATATACATTAGCATATGCAATTTTTATGCAGACCTGTATCCTCTTTTGCCCTCTTTTTTGGCAATGCGTAAGTGGCCACTCGAGTGAGCATATCCAAAAGCCTGGTGAAACCGTGAACATCCCTGGATATGGAACTTACAGAAAAGAAAGGAAGGGTGCGTTAGAGGTGCTATTTCTCAAAATACCAAAGAATGTATCCAGTGCAGAAAGCTAGAAAACCTAGGAGGAATGAACTCCTCCATAGAACTGCTGTGAGTGAAAATACCAGGCCCCAAAAGTAATATACGTAGTACTGGGGAAATAAAATGACTTCTCGGATAAAAACTCAGAGAGTGAGCTAGAGCTGAAGAAGGAAATCAGGGAGGCAGCCACAAGAGAAAATGTTGTAACAGTGGGGGGACTTCAACTACCCTGATATTGATTCAGGTCACAGTGAGAAAACAATAAATGATTTGCCTTAGAACAGTCATGGAGCTGGCTAGAGGGGAGGTGACCTGTTTTTCAGCTCATTTGAACAAGAGAAGTGTGCATTTTGAATGGGGAAAGTGTGCATTTCTGTGCATATTTTTCAAAAGTATGCACTTCCCTAATTGACTGAAGTGTGAAAAGGCATTTTAAAAAAAAAAGAAAAAAAAGTGCATTTTAAAGTGCACTTTTTTTTTAAAGCATTTTCAAATATGATTGCAATTCCTGATCATTTCTTAAAAAACAAAACCCCTGCTTGTGTTTGCATTCAGGATTGTGAACAGGACATGTTCACATGATTTGTGAACAGAATGAAATTCCCATACATCCCTAGAAATGTACAAGGCCAAGTCCATACTAAAGATGATCAGAAAAGAGTTTGAAAATAGAATGGCCAGTGTCATAATGCCTGTATATAAATGTGTGGTGTGGCTGTAGTTGGAATATTGCATAGGGTTTGGGCCTTCCCCTCTCAGAAAAGGATATCATAGAGCTCTAGAACATGCAGAAGAGGGCAACCAGTATGATCAAGTCTGACTTGAAGTTTGTATGGACTGTTGGAAGTGGACCACTCTATCATGTCTATGGCATCTCTGCTATGCCATGGGTCCTTCTATAGCAGGGGTGTGGGTAACTTCCGGGGATGTGGGGGCCAATTCCCCACAGAACCTACCATGCCATACCGCCAAATTCATCACTAAAATTCAGTGGCATGGCAGCCCCACACACTAATTTCCCTTTAAAAGAAGGCACACAGGGAGCATGATGTTGCTTTAAAACAAGGCGCATGCTCCTCACATGTATTCTCTTAAAGGGAAATCAGTGGGGGTTTTTTTTTTTTTTGCTTCTATCGAATTTCAGCCGCAAATTTGGTGATGGAGCTGCAGCAGGGCAGTGGGGACTACAAAATTGTAGGGGGCACAAATGGCCCACAGGCCACAAGTTGTCCACTCCTGTTCTATAGGGTGGAGAGATCCTCTCTCATACCCTGCAATCCCTCCATGAGGCCTGCTATTCAGGGTGGGCGGGCATGACCTTTCTACAAACAGTGGTGGAAGAGAGGAGGAGGTTGCAACAGAAGTGCTAATAGAGGAACCGGAAGTGCTGGTGGTGCCATTGAGGGAGGAGGAAGGGGCCACTGGGCTGGCTCATAATCCTGGAACTGGAGGTCACCTAATGAAACTGAGTGGTAGTAGATTCAAGACAGAGGAAAGAAAGGGCTTTTTCATGCATAGCTTAGATGGCTTTGAAAAGTATTAGACAGGATTCCAGAAAGAGAGGTCTATAAATGGCCATTAGCCATGAGAGTTAAATGCAATGTCCATGTTCAGAAGCAGAATACTTCTGAATACCAATTGCTGGGAGTGGGGGGTTGAGAACAGCAAGGAGGGCTGTTATGTTAATGCCCTGCTTGTGGGCTTCCTGGAAGCATGTGCCTGGCCGCTAGTTGGAAGCAGGATAAATCCGTGGTCTCATTTAGAAGGGCTCTTTGAACATTCAGGCACGGACAGAATGGACAGACACTATCTTCCATCCTCCTGCCTGATACCTACAGAGAAAAACACAGAGGAACATAACACGATCCACACGGGATGAGACCAAGGGTTCATCTAGTCCAGCATTCTGTTCACACAGTGACCAACCAGCTGCCATGGGAAATCCACAAGCAAGACATGTGTGCGATAGCACCCTTCCAATTGTGTTCTCTAGCAACTGGTGTACAGAGTCATAATGCCTCAATACTGGAGGTAATATTATTTATTTATTTATTCATTCATTCATTTTCTATGCTGCCCAATAGCTGATGCTCTCTGGGCGGTGTACAACAATAATTAAAAACAAACATTAAAATACAGTTAAAAATATAACAATAAAACATTATGAAATTTTTAAAACCAATTTTAAATATATATCGCCCTTATGACTTGTAGCCATAGATAACCTATTTTCCATGAATTTCTCTAATGCCCTTTTAAACCCATCCAAATTGATGTCCATCACCACATCTTGTGGTAGCAAATTCCATAGTTTAACTGTACTTCCTTTTATCTGTCCTGAATCTCCCACCAATCTGCTTCATGGGATGGATTCTCGTATTATGAGGGGAGAAAAATGCCCCCCCTTCACTTCCCCCAAACCATGCATACTTTTGTACACCTCTATAACATGTCTCCCTGCACTTGCTTTTCTAAGTTAAACAGTCCCAGACATGGTAACCTTTCTTCATCGGGGAGTTGCTCCAGCCCCTTGACCATTTTTGGCTGCCCTTTCCTGCACCTTTTCCAACTCTACAATGTCAATAACCCTTTTTAGCTGTAGCTCCTTTGCTTTTAGGAGGAAATAATTGATACACCAAGTGTCCCAGCAGATTGTCTGCAACAGGACTTCCCAGATAGCACACACACACAAAAACATCTTTTTCTCTTTCCCTCTCTCTCTCTCTCTCTCTCTCTCTCTCTCTCTCTCTCTCCCCTTCAGTGCCTCTCTGTTTGCCTGTGTCAGTCAGCTGCCCTCTTTTCTGCAGGTAACATGTAATACATATAGATGGGAGCGAGCGCAGTGCCCATTCCCTGATATGCAAGTGGCAGGACTGGATTCCACAACCCAGCTATGCCTATGCTGAGCTGTGATGCCGTCCCTCGGTCTCAAACATATCATGCAGAACTGACATCTTTGAAAGCAGATCTGGACAGGTGATCCCAGTGATGGCGGTAGGAGACCTTCTGCTAGGAACCATATGGGAGAGCTGAGGAAAATGCTTGAAGAGACAAACGTCTGCTGCTATGTCCATTATATTTGGCCAGGATTCCTGTGTTGTGGTTGTTGTTTTTAATGCAACCACAGGGTTTAACTGTTGTTGCAGAATGGGCTGATTTTTACAGTATTCAAAGAACGCCTCCACCCACAGAAAATGAGGAGGCAAGCGGGTGTAAGGCACAATGCCTTCTCCAATGTGGTGCCATCCAGATGTTTTGCACTACAACTCCCAGTATGCCTGACCATTGGTTGTGCTGGCTGGGGCTGATGGGTATTGAAGTCCAAAACATCTGGTGTGCAACAGGCTGAGGAAGGCTGACTTAAGGGTTCAGTCCAGCACACACTGCCTCGCCCCCCCAGGGAGTTATCCAACGTCGAAGAGGGTGGAATCAGCAAACAACGTGCAGATAACAGGGACACAGTGGTGGGACTCAGAGCCAAAAAACAGAGCCTATCCCTAGAAACAAGCATAAGCACCTATGAAGCTGATTTAGGGCCAGACTAGATGTGACATTAGTCATGTTATAAGCCCTGACATGCAGAATAGTTTTTTAAAAACATGACCTGTGGCTTATGCTGGCTCAGTTTGTCTGAGCGTGGAAAGCTAAGCAGGGTCAGGCCTGATAATTGCTTAGATAGGAGACCCCTCCTCTAGTTTCCTGCATTGAGCAGGGGGTTGGACTCGAGGGCCTTGTTGTAGGCCCCTTCCAACTCTATAAATCTATGAAATCTATTATTAGCCAGCGCAGGGAGAGGGCAAGCCAGATTAGGGGCTTTTTTCTCTTCTTTTTTTCCTATTGTGAATATCAGGAGGGGGCTTGATTCTGATTAGGACTGCAGTGGAGGGGAAGGGTTAAAGCCCCCAACACTATGCCACAGTCCTTATCCAGCTTGAACACCCCACCCCCTTTACACACACACACAATTTATGTTCTTAAAAACCTTGCCTTCCAGGGCTAACTGCATGACTAATGTCATATCTAGTTTGGCCCTGATACTGAATCAGACCATTGGTCCATCAACTCTGTTTTCTGTCTACTCTAACTTAACAGCAGCTCTCCAGCATCTCATGAAGGTGCCTTGCTACCTGCTCACTTTTTTTTTTTTTTTGCCAGAGGTGCCAGTGACTAAGCCCAGAGCCTTCTGCATCTGCTCTGCTATTGAGCCATGGCCCCTCTTTTCTGCCTAGAGCAAGTCAAGAGAGCCCTTGCAGGATGCAGACCTCTGGGCAACTAAGCCAAGGTCACAGCCAGGTGAATCCCATTCTGCCATCTGGTTTAGCAGGTTTAGGAAAGGACAGATGATCTTGCAGGACAGATGCACTGAGTTTGAACAGGCAGGTGAGCAGGTAGACATCAGATGAGAACCCAGGAATCAGGGTGGGACAGTGAGCTGAAAAAACAAATTCAGTCTGGAGACCAAATCAACACACTCCCAGCACCTGGGAGGTGGAGACTTCAGATGCAAAATTTGCCTGGGAAATCCAAACAGGCTTGCTGCATGGTCCTAGCAGCCGATCAGGCTGTACCTGATCACAAACTACAGGTGGGGCTATAAGCACTAACATGGACTGAAAAGGCTATCAGAAGGGATTAGTCCCAATAAATTCTCATAATGTTCCCTAACTCCCTATATCATCCTCCCACACTGAACTGCAGTCTCTTCCCTACCCCATTTCCTTAACGTCTCAGTTACAGAATCACTGCAACTTGTGTAATCAGATGTATGCAAGTTAGACACACTTCTAATTTCCATGATATGCATAACTCAGTCTTGTTCTGCATTTTCAGTTTATCTGCTGCAACGTTTTCCTGATGCAGAATTCACAGGGGCCTGACTGCTATTATCTTGTCCAATCTTCCTTCACTTTATCATCCATTCTCCATGTTTTCCTGCTATCCAGCATTCTGCCTCTTTATGTGTAGAGCTAAGGCCGTGATCCTATTTACACTTATTTGAATAGAGTAGGCTTGATTCAGAGTAAATGGACATAGGATTGGGCTGTTAAGCATTGAAAGCAGTGTGATAAACCCTAGAGGTAAATGTTTGCACAGATATCTTCCACCTAGAGTTCAGCAATCTCATGAAATGGATATATTTTCCATTAAAAGTAACATCTACTGATTAATACCGCAATATGTCTCTCCAAAGAGATGTCCTACTTCCATTAACTGTTTGAAATACATTCCTCTGTTCTTTTTGGTTTATATGCACAAGTACTCTGGAGTTTCTTTGCACTAATTTAATGGTGGTCAAGCTTTGTGCTGTAGTTCACTTCTGCCCCTGATTAGAATGGTAGCATTGCAGCAGTGACACGTGGCAATCAAGCCAAATAGTCTTACAGTGCTATGAACTAAGCCTAGTTAAAGAAAAGGGAATTTCCCCCATTGCATTGCATGGGAACACAGAATGAGATGTGAACAGAAAATCCATCCAAGTGATGTTTTCCTCCCTTCCTTTGGAGTGTAGTCAAGAAGACTGAGATTTGCAGGGAAGGTACAGTAGGAAGTTGACATTCTTGCACTTTTACACAAACAGGCCCAATAATCTCTGTCTGAGATTCTCAAATGGTGGTCTGTGGATCACTGGTTGTATGCAAGCTCGGTGGTCCAGGGAAAGATTGAGAATATGTGTAATTGGCCCTGCACTTAATTTTTTTTTTTTAATGACAGTGTATATCGAGGCCATCTTGGCCATGGCTAGAGTATCGAACAAGGTAATAAGGGCTAATCCCTAAAAGTTACCAGTTAAAGGGGCCCTTCTCAGTGGCCTAGTCCAGGGCCTGTGATTTTCATAATATGGTGCTAGTTTTGACAAAGATGTTGGTGCTGAACAACAACAAAAAAGCTATTAAAATATGAGTTATATGCTTTGATTTGTAGAACAAAAAATCACACTGTGAAAAAAGTTGGAGAAGCACTGCTGTGTAACATCACCCAGTCACAGGGAGACTTCTGCTATCCTTTTCCATCATAAGCAGATGAGACTGAGTGAAGAAATGTTTCCAGATTGTAGCCCAGTCGGTAGGGGGTGACCTGGCAACCCAGATCCCTACAATAGGCAGCATTCTATGCTGTCCACACACCAGTGGGAACTATGGCTACCACAATGGGAAGCTAGTAGTTCTTAAAGCAATCAGAAGGGAGTGGAAACACCTGTTTCCAGAATGAGGCAGGTCAGTGGAGTTCACAGAAGGGAGCTCTGTTGACCTGTCCCAGTCTGGAAATGAGTGTTTCTGGGGTTACTTTAGGAAGACACCCTCCCCCCATTGCACTGGTGATGGACCCTGCTGATGCAACATAATGAATGGGAGTACAGTGGCAGTATTGGATGCTGCCCGATGTAAGTTGCAAAATAAGTCTGATATCAAAATAAACTTCATTTGTACATACAGTATTTATGTGTGTATCTTTTGTAAATACAGCATTCTTGTTTCCTGAGCATCCTATGGATGTCTACTCAGAACTAAGCTCCATTGAGTTCAATGGGACTTAGTCACAGTAACTGAGCATGGGATTGCAGCCTTAGTCTTTTTCTTAATGTGAATTTTAATTTAAAATATAAACACAAATAACCCAGCAATCTTTTAAATAAATGAAAGGTCTTGACTGTAAATAAATAAAAGGCATTTCAAATAAATACAAGGTGGAAATTTAAAATGATCGTAAAATTTGTGCTCATGTTTTGAGAAATTTGAGAAAAGGAGAGTATTTTTTGGCACCCCTTCCACAGGTCAGTGCTGGTAGCGGGTGTTTTTTTAAAACAGGTCAGAAACCCCCCCCCCCCTGCACAATATGATTTAGAGTGCATGATGAACTCACTGTGGAAGTACATTCACTGCCCATCGGGGCGCACAATGATTAGTAGGTCCTGGTGCCAATCACAAAGCCACCTCCCCTTCTCAGAGCAGTTCTAAAGTATAAAAGAACACAGTGTGAAACTTTTAAAAATAAAGTGCTGAACAGATGTTTTGAGCAGATTAATATGCAAATGCAAATAAGAATGCACTAGAGCAGGAGGTTGAGCTAGTTGGCCTATGATCAGGGAAGGCTGCTGACTCCTGTGTCAGTGGGGCACTTCATCCATTGCACCGTTTTGTTTGAACTTTATAGGAGCTATCCATGGTGCTGAAATCCATCCCCAAAATAGGTTCACCACCATGGAGCACCATGGATAGCTCCCATAAAGCTCAAAAAAACAGATGCAATGGATAAGGAGCCCCACTGGCAGAGGAGTCACCAGCCTACTCTAACTCTATGATTATACTATGTACAATATTTTATATTTAAGATTTTTAATCTTTGTGAACTGCCCAGAGAGCTTTAAGTATTGGGTGGTATAGAAATGTAATAAATGAATGAATTTTATGAAGAAGACAAAAACAAATCAGACAGCATACAGGAATCATGGGCTGAGCATCAATGAGGATGACATGCACTCCTGTCTGAGTGTGGAAAGCTAAGCAGGGTCAGGCCTGGTTATTACTTGGATGGGAGACCCCTCCTCTAGTTTCCTGCATTGAGCAGGGGGTTGGACTCGATGGCCTTGTAGGCTCCTTCCAACTCTATGATCTATGAAATCTATGAAATCTATGTCCTTTGAGGAGCAAAGGTGTGGGAAAGCGGAGCTTGCCTTGCCAATGAAAAGTATGTACTCACTTCTGTTTCCAGGTGTAGTTGTACCCAGCCTTATATATTAGTCCTCCTGTTTAAGGGCAGTGGGGATGAGCTCACTTACCATGTTGAAAGAACTGTTTCATGGGATGTTCTGTCATTACATTATTTGAATATACGGTTGTATCTGAAGTAGAAAAACTATGTCCCAAGCCTATGCTACTGACAAGTAAAGCCCTGTAAACCCAGTTGTCTTCAGTGGGATTTACATGCATATATGGGAGTTTATGATTAAAGACAAGCTGAGTTTCAAATTGTTGGATTCCCTATACAGAATTTCCAACAATAAACTGTACTTCCTGTTGTTCTTGCTGCTATTATGACTCTTCCACAACTTACCCTAGCAATTTGGACTCAATGGATAAAGTATATCCAACTGTATAAGCAGGAAGTGCCCTCTGTCCCTTACCAGTGAAGAAACTGAGGGCTGATCAAGTGATCTTTATCGGGAAGGTGTGAAGCCATATGTGAAATCATTTAATATCACATAAGGTTACTATGGACTTTAGAATATAGTCAAGTGTCTAGAGATTGGCTTTGGTACTCAGGTGTCCTGCTTTAAAGGCACCCATTCCCTGTGATATCGCAGCAGAAGAGCCAATGGCAGCCAGAGGCACCATGAGTCCCCTACCAACACAGGCCTACTGTAAAATCAGAGGAGATAAGCCAATGGCATCAAGAGAGGGAGGGCAATCAAAGAAGACAGAAACCAATCTTGTCATGTGAGGATTCAAATATATGTAGGATAACCAGTAGGAGCATCTTAGGGCAGGAGAACTGAAGGGAGGAGAGCTTCTTTCCCTCCCTCTTCCTCCTCAGTTTGTCTGGGCTATACCCCCTTTGAGCTGGATTAGGTGAGGGGAGAACAAATATCCATAGAGTATTTGCTGCCTGTGGTGGAAAGGTGGAAATTGTTGAGGGATGTGGCAGTCATGCTGCTGCTAGGCAGTTCCCGAGGTGTGGCTGTGAGAGGAAAAGAAGAGGGTGCAAGAGGAGGCCAAGATGGGTCTTCTCCTCTGCCCCCTCTCAACATACTTAGAGATGAGGAGCTCAAATATGGCAGGACCGACAAAGCTAGAGGAAGGAAGAGCAAGCAGAAGTGAGGAAAAGGCAGGTAGTGCAGGTCTTTTGTTTCAGGTGGAAGGTTCCGTGGGACTTGTGGCAAGCCTTTTGCTAGTAATCATATGACAGAGCTAGAAATGGTCTAGAGGCATCTAATTCCAGCTTCCTGACCTACGGTAATACTGAATCTGTTAAGTATTTGTCCACCTTTATAAAACACATCAGAACTTCAACATATTGTTATAATGGCTGGGCAACCTCCTTTATTAGGGAGACCACTCGCTAACGGCCCAGAGTGACTGGGAGATGTTTCCTTAATGGAAGTTAATGGTTGAGGGATATACAGGGATATCTCTGGAATGTTTGGAAGAGAAATCCATCAGAGCTTGGGGAAAGTGACACACCCCTTCTTCTACAGCTAAGGGGAGGAGGCTGATGAAGGGGTATGTGTGTAGAAAGGGCAGTTCGGGTGAGATATAGAAATAAAAAGAAAGTTGCAAGCTAATGGCACCTTGTGGGTGCAAGTCTCTCTCTCTCCCTCTCCCTCTGAGAATTTGATGTGGGGTAGTGGATAGAGCTGCCACTTATGCATTCCCCAAAGAGGAAATGCATCACCATGCTGCTTAGCTCCCCTTGTACTCTATTTGTATTTTTGTAAAGAAACCAAAAAATATAAAAATGCCCAAAGTCTCCAGGAATGTCTCCTCCAAGGGATGTCAAACTCAGGTGGTACAGCCCTGGAACTCCTCACTGCTCAGGGAATGGGAATGGGAAGCACATAAGAATATTAACCCCTCCCCCATTATTCATATGATGATGGGAATGTACTGGATGGATGGAGAAAGGGTACTGATCCAACCTGGGAGGTGATTGCTATAGCAAAGGAGAATCCTCGACGTGCAATCCCCTCCCAGCATGTCACAAGCAGAGACATTAATGAATAAGGTACAACATGCCAGAGGAACCGGAGCATTCTAGATTTTGATTTTGTATGAAAACAAGCTGGACATGCCCATGATCTCTTGTCCAAGGGGTAGGTAACCTGGTGACCTTCAGATGTATTGGACTATAATGCCCATAATCCCCAACCATTTGACATGCTGACTGGGGCTGATGGGAGTTGTAACCCAAAACATCTGGAAGGCACGAGATTGCCTACCCTTCCCTTGTCCATTATCTTCTTCCTTCTCTAATTTGGTGATTCCCTTCATGGGCTCCAAGCCACCGCCTGGCCCAGACTGTTTCCCAAGTCATACCTGACTATTTCAAAGTTTTATCTCCCAGAGCCATAAATTACTATGACAGTTTCTAGCAAAACTCAGCCCCTTTGTCTCTTGTTCATTTCCTTTCCATCCTTTGCCATTGATCAAACCTGCAGAGCTTTAAGTTTCTCAGAAGCAGGAACAAAGAGAATTCTGAGCCTTGTCTAATTGAGATGTGAATAATATTTAGAGGCATTTTCCATGCATGAATTCACCATAATTAAGTCCGCACCTTGATATTTCTGATAGTTTTGCTGTCCTGTTTTTCCCCCCTTGCCAACATTATGATTAATGCCTAGAGTGATTTGCTGCCATTTCAGCTTTGCAATACTTGATAGCCCCCTTTAGAACATCAGGGCTTAAGTTTCTGCTTGCAAGGAGCAAGGAGACCACAAGTTGTACTATTAATCAATGTGTAATTCAGTCAGCCTTTGGGGAGATATCAGAGCCTGGCTTCACTCTAAAAATGATATCCCCCATGGAATGTAATAAATATTTTTATTGCATGTGCTTTGTTGCTGAGAGCAGGGAAGCTGAGCCGGAGGGGAATGCAAGCTTAAAAACTATTGCTGTATTGCCTGAAGGTCATTAAGTACGTCTCTGGGTGTGGAAGAAAAGGCAGCGTAAGCCAATGCTTTTCCAATGTGTGGATCGAGGGCTCTAACAAGCACTAAAAAGCTGATGCTGGAGAGTGAGAGTCAAGTTTCTACCCATTAAGCCCTGGCCTGACTTACAATGTCAAAGAGGAGATGGAACAGGTATTGACTAGCAGCAGAGATTCTTAAAGCGAATTCTCTGAGCCCTCTAGGTGAGCTTTAAATGGAAGGGAATTAGGGGGAAGTCAGAATCAAGGATTTCCTTCCAAAATAACAAGAGGATCCCCAGTTTTCCTAGATACTGACTATCCTAATGGCACACCAAGGTAGTGTCCAAACTGAAGAAGGGAAAATGCAGTATTAAGAGCTAAAGGACAGTCAGTACATGATCATTTCTTTGTGAAAACTAGAGTCTGGTAGCCTGGCACCATGCTCCTGTGGATCACCCTACATTGTAGTAGTATGAGTAGTGATTTCTACCACTAAAGTTGAAGCACGTTCCTATGTCCATGTGGAAGGTAACAGCCTGCAGTACTGGCTAGAAAAACTTATCCTCTCTCTTGCTCTCAGCTTTGGCTGGTTTAAGTATTTGATGTGCCTCACCCTCACCAGAACAATACAATGACACAGCTGTTATGGGTCATTAGTGGCAGGAGCCCTAAAGCATTCATGCAGATATAAATGATGAAGGCCCAACATGTCTTAGCAACCATGTCTTCTCATTTGCCCTGATATAATATCTGAGATCTATTGAGAGTACTCTCTTAATTAGGGTTAGGGAACCTGTGAATCTCTAGATGTTCTTGAATTCCATCTCCCATCAGCCCCAGCCAGCCTGGCCAATGGCCAGGGATGATGGGAGTTGTAGTCCAACATCTGAAGATCCACAGGTTGCTTCCCATGTGAGTCTTAATGATATTATCTGTGCACCAGGATCAGACCATAAGGGCACGAAGAGAGGCATTTTTGGTGTCTTCCCAACCTACTACGGAACTTCTATTTCTGACTTATCGAAGTCCAACCCATAGCACCTTGTAAGGCTTACGCATTTGGAAATGCCTTTGGAGCTATGGAAAAAGTGGAGAACTGTCAGTGCATTTTATTAAATTGTATTCTGCAATTCTGTAGATTTACTTTTGTTACCCACTCTGAGCCTTCACACTGGGTCATGGGAGAAATCCAAATTAATTAACGATGATCCTGATTTTGGCACTGTGTGGTGACTCACAGAACACTGCACTGAGATCAAGTCTGAGAGTTCACCTACATTACTACTTGCTCTGATTTAAGTTTAATAATGTTCAAAGTACCAGGAAGTCCTATGGCACCATTAAGACTAACAAATTAATTATGGCAAGAGTTTTTAATGGCTAGGTCCCACCTTCATCAGGCATAGGATATTAATGTTACTGCAACTTAAGGAACTGACCTTCTATCAGCTGCTTGGAACACTAGTTATCAGTCACCAGGAGTGCTTTCTTACTTGACTATCTATGCATGCAAGCATTATGTATCAATCTCCCACATGACTTATGTACTGCCCAGGGGATGTTTTTGTCAGGATTGGCACACAAGACAACTAAGAATTGGAAGTCCTTACTAACTTACATGGAATCCCTTCATGACAAACTGGAGTGTTTTAAAGTGTAAATAAGAACCATGTTTTCCATATACAATCCTCAGTCATCTCTTCCTCATCTTTACTTTGAGGAATCAGGGATTGCCACAACTCAAGAGATGAAGTTGTCTAAATAAATGTCCCTTTGTCCACTGATCTTGTTCATGCTCAAGGAAGTTTCACCCAGTTTAGACTATCAGTGATCCTTGTGAGGGTTACCTTTCCTTGGAGTAAGCATTGTTCTTGCTTGAGGTGCAGAGTAGCCTGCTTTGGGCACTTTCTGTGGTGAACATTATGTGCTCTCTGGCTGCAGCACACTTTGACCTAGACTGCATATGCATCTGTGTAGAGTCCTGGTGAGTGGATGCTTCAGATCCATGGCAGTGACTGACCTGGGCTAGATAGCCTTTTGACCTTTTCCACCTCTGTTATCCTTCTATGATTACACAATAGTCCCCACCCCTTTTAATAGAAAGAAAATGGGACAGATATTGAAAGGAACTTTCCTTAAAGAGCCGAGCAATAAATGTAAACAAAATTGCCACAGATTGCACAGAATCATAGAGTTGGAGTGGGTGTTGCAGACCATCTGGTTCAACCTTCTGTTTGATGCAGGAGATTCAGAGACAGACAATCCCCCCAATATGTAGAATACCTGTCCAGTCTGTGCTGGAAGACCTCTAGTGAGGGAAAGTTCCGCCAGTGGTAATTGGTTCTATTGTCAAACTGCTCTTACTGTTAAGAAGTTTCTCCTAATGTTCAACTGAAATCTAGCCTTCTGTAACTTAAGCCCATTATATCTAATCCTGCCTTCTGGTGCAGCAGAGAACATGCCTTTGCTCTCTTCTGTGTGACAGCGCTTCAGGTATTTGAAGAAGGCTATATTAAGAACTGTGTCAATAGAGTTGCATGTACACTCAGGCAAAAGAATGCATGCTTATTAATTTCAAGGTCTAGAAGTACCGTAGGTGAATATGGGGCATATCAGATGTTATCAGAATCATAGATGCTGAGAGCAGCTTAAGTGTATATGATGAGCATGCAGACTCTTGTATTCCCATCCCTATGCACTATTAATGTACAAAAAGAAAAATAGCAATTTAAAGAACAAGGTTATAGAGGCTGAAGAAAAAGCTGGGATTTAGGATGGCACATGCGTATTAAACTAGCAACCTTTGGTGGATTCAACTGCCAGCCAACTCTAAAGCTCTACACTTTTCCCTGTAGGGGTTCTGTAGACCTACTGGGATTTTGCAATGATACCCAGAGAGTTCGATATACTACAGGAAGGAAAATGCCCTCAGTGTCTGGCATTAGTAGCAGCTGCTCTACAAAAGGCAGGTTAAGGTAAAGAGTCCAAACCTGTGGAACATGCATGCAGAGCGCAGAGCAGCCCAACCCCTGGCCTCCTGCCTTGGTTGATCAGCACCATGGGCTGGTGGACAGCATCCCATGCAGCCTGTAACTGCCAGCTAAAGGGCCTGGAGGTTATTCTATCAGCTGCTTGGTGTGTAAATGCATGTGTTTGTGCATGCAAAAGGACTATAAGAGCTTGCGACTGTGTAGAAGGTCACCTTGGTGTACAGGGGAGCAGCTGTAATCAGGGGACTGAACCCAACCAAGCAGAAGCAACGTTCTTTTGTGCTAATTTTTTGGCAGCGACCAAACTACCCACCATGCTGGGGTTTACATGGCTATTTCTTAGTACCACCTATGTACTCTCATTTAAGTTTAAGCTAAGCAGCCCAATTGTTGAGTGGCATAAGAAAGATACAAGAGCAACAAGGCATCTGTGTGCAGGTAAAATATCTGCAGGATATAAACACCTCTCCTTTGCTGGGGACAAGCTATGGAAACAGAAAAGTGGTGGGAGATTTATGGCCTGGCTTCCTTTAAGATATTTCTCCATGCCCTTTAAATACTCTCTCCAGAAAGCCCAATACTCCTCCTAGGCTGGCTTCCATCCGAAGCCAGGACAGTCATGCTGTGTTGACACAGCCTGGCTAAAAGCCCTGAGATCTATAATAGACTTTTCCCGTGACATTTACTAAATCTTTTAGAAGTTTTCCCTCTTTCTGCACTAAATATCACTTGCTTAAGATAATCTCTGAACCTGTAGCCTGGCCATTAAGCACTCCCTTGTGACTGGGTTAATTCAAAGCAAATTACAGTCACTGCCAAAGAGATTCTAGAAGCGGCAGGCAGCAAAGCACTGTAACATTTACCAGAGGATGGGAGAAAGAAAACAGATGAATAATCAAGTCCTCTCCCTCAAGGAACAAAAGGGCCAGGTATCCAAAGGTTACTGGAAGATGGCCATTAGCAAGCTCCTGAATGTTGGACCATTTTGTGTGGGTTCATGGATGGCAAGCCAAGTTTACCATAGTAAGAAAAGACATAAGATAGAGGATACATTGACCCAGTTTGCATGTAATGAGAAGCCACCATGGGTGAATTTCCCCATGGGGTTCTCGCTGTGGCTATTTTGAATATTTGAGGCATAGTGGGGGCACTTCACATTATGCACAAAGCTGGTGAGGGTGGGTTGTTGGGCTGGTTGACAACCCACCTGCAAACCTAAAACAACCCATGGGTTCTGGGTGGCTTCTCACTGCCACCCAAACAACCCACCTTTGCTGGGTTTGTACATAATGAGCTGCAGTGGCAACTTGGATTGGCAACTTGGTGCCTGCAGGCACTGCATCCCAACTTGGCAAATAAGTCACAGTGGGCTGCAGTGATTGTGCAGGCCAGGTCTTCGCAGCAATCCCAGCCTAATCCCTACTTCTGCTTCCCTTCCCTGTATCGTGTTATTTTTCACACTTCCTATTTCTCTTATTTTCTTATTTGGGGAAAGGCCATAGCTAGGTGATATACAGAGCACATGCTTTGCATACAAAAGGTTGCATATCCAATCTTTGGCCTCTCAAAATGGAGCAGGGAAAGACTCCTGTCTGAAACCCAAGAGAGACGTTGCTGGTCAGTGAGTGTTGACAGTCTGGAGCTAAAGGGACCAGTGGTCTGACAGTACCAGGCAGTTTCCTATGTTCTTTACTTCCTATTGATATCCATTAAATTTCCAATGGTAGAACTGAATGTTTCTGCCCTGAAAATGGTTAGATGGACACAGATATTTCATCTGGTTGCCCAAGAACAATAAAAACCTCTATGTGTTCTGGTCATTCTGATATTTGACAGTTTCTGATGAGTTTTAACAGCTTCAGAAGGCTTTGTTAACATTTTTAGTTATGTTATAGGCCTGGTGCCAGCACCTGGAATGCTTGGGCAGCCGCTGATGTGGCCCTAGAACACAGGCTGGACCCATCGGCACTAACACATGCTCTCAGCCCCTATACTAGGTGGCTGGGTCTGTGAGCTGCAATTTTAAATTTCCCACAATGTTCCTGATATTGCATCACCCTGGGGTATTGTGGGAAATTTAAAATAGTGGCAGAAAGAGCAGGCAGCTGTGAGTCAAAGTAGCTCACAACCAGGGACCTCATGGCGCAGGGCTTGCCATGTTGTCCGAACCTGGCGAGGTGTGTGGCAGGGGTGGCTACAAAACCACCCCAGAGCCCATGGCTTGTAGACCATTCAGCAGATTCTTAAAGGGACAGACATTGTATTCTCCTCAGCCATGCCCTTCAATCTTACCTTCTACCTATCATAAAATATTTGAGCACATTAAAATTATTTGTCTGCTATTATCTGTCAACCCTTGCTTGTGGGTAATTCTGGGAACTTCAGGTTAAAATAAATGTTCCCCATTTTATAACACAGACTAAAAATACAAATAAATAAAAGTGCAGCAGGATTAAGCTATATAATTGGCCAAATATATGCATCTCGGTTTAGCGTATCCTCCAAGGTAGGCTAAAAAGTATCACATTTGTGTGTATGCTCTGTTTAATTGCAAATGAACATGTATTCATGGTTATATTAACCAGAGAGCATCCCTGCCTCTGGAAAATAACTCAAGAACAAATGAAAAAGTTGATTTAAATTGATGATTTAAATCACAGCTCCACTTGGTGATTTAAGTCACTAATTTTAAATCAATCTACTCTGATTGGGACATAAGGCATTTCAGCTGGTACCACTAATAAGTCCCTCTGTGGCAATTAGGAGGCTTCCTATATGCATAAAGTCACATCTCATCCACTGAAGATGGGGGGAAAACTGTGATCAAGCAAGAGTTTTAGTAGACAGCCCATCAGAGAAAATAAATACAAAGCAACTAGGATCCACCATGCCACTGGGTACTAAATTGTGTTAATATGAACTTTCATTTATGAAGCTCCTAAAATTTAATGGCAGCAAAAATCTAATTTGTGTATCCTTGTCTTCTTCCTGCAAATATACATATTAACCTGTTGGGACAGCTCCTCTTTTCCTGCCAACTAGTATCAACAGTCAATCAGAGCCTGTCAACATAACAATTGTGTCATTTTGAGCTCTGATACCAAGGCAGTTGCCATGGGAACAAGAAGATTTAACTGTGGAATCCCTGCCTTTGCTGCAACTCTACACACACACCCCAATATGTGCCGATATCAAATTGCAGTTGTACTAGTAAACTTCCATTAACATTTTCAGAAATTATAGAGGAAAACCTGGAGTTTATCAAAGTTACTTTCTCTGGAGAAAATGGGACCGTTCAAGTGCTGTGAAGTTCTAATCTTCCTGGTTTTGCTTCAGTGTGCCTAAGAGATGGGAAAAGAAGTCAAATTGCTCCTTGCTTTGGCTTGTTTCCTCTATAACACATAGTTATGGATGTTCATGAAACATCCAGTCCACAGAAATAGTCAGCCTTCCTGGCTGATGGCTTGATTGAGACATTTCAATGCTGTGGAGCAGCACCAGTAGCAGAGCACAGAAAGGAAACCTTCAAGACCAGCCCAGAATTTGGTTAGACGATTATCTTTTCTCAGCAGTGCACTACAGATGCTTCAAATGACAATGATACCCCATAACCTCTGCTCAAGTATGCTGTACATGACCATAGAAAGATGGCCGCTGTATTCTCTAAAGCAGGAGAGCTGCAGAGTCCAAGTAAGCCTTTCTTTCTTCCTTTTTCTTTTTTCAGACTCCCGCTGCCAGCATTATCCATACCAATGTATTTTAAAAAATTAAACACCAATATCATAAAACATTTGCAAGAAACAACTGAGAGAATTGTCCCAAACTGAGAAAATACCAAACATAAGGGCTGCTCAGTCAGGTGATCTGGTCATATTGTTCACAGCAATCAAGAATGATCTTGCTTTGCATTCCAAATTGGAGAAGACCTTTTGTGGGGAAAGCAGGCCAGAAGAGTTCGATGGGAGGGCCCCCTAAGAGGCAGGAATGGAGGAATCTGTCCATTTCAGATTCTCTCAGTTTCCCATTCTTCTAATCTTAAATTCAGTTCATCCCAAATTTTGAGAATTTTTCCAATCTTAAATTTTGTTTGCAGCAAACTTTGAGGATTATTATTTTTTTTTGTAAAGTTCACTTGAAAATTTGTTTGCATTTTTGCGCACATTTCTCCTAATATGTGTATTTTTGTATGCAGTTTTGCCTGGTAATAGATACATTTTGCATGTGATTTTCCTAATATAATGCATTTTTAATGTTATCTTCACTGCTATAGGCATTTTGTGTGTACTTTCCCCACCACCACCACCAGCAATATATATGCATTTTTGTATGCATTTTTTAAATTGGAGAACTCCATTGCAAAATTCGGAGAAGTGAGAATTGAAAAGGATAACTGAGTTTCAGATCATGTTGTATTGGTTCAAAAGGGCGAAATTAGGCATGATTGCATGACACTGTAAACCAACTAACCAAATTAATTTCTCCCCATCCCTATCTAAGTGGTATGGAATCTAAAAGGCAAGGAGACCAGAGGCAAGAAGAATATGGTTGAAGAAAGGAGATGAATGAACTTGGAAGCATGGAGTATACTGGGTATATGAGGCAATGACCTGAAGGAAAAGAAGGCATAGGAGTCATGGGAAGAGGAGAGGAGTGGAAGTGGGGGCGTGGGGGAAAACCAGGCAGGGCCAGGAAACAGCAGACTTTTCATCTGAAGGCATAGTAGTACAAAATGTTGCCGTATGGAGTGCTTCCGTTCACTGTTCCACTCAGCCATGCTCTCCTGTAGGACACTATATTCCACTCCCCTTTTTCCATTCCCCCCTCCCCCACAACAGCCAGCCAGCTTTCTGTGGCCTCTGAGCATGCTCAGTCCTCACTGGGTTTCCCCGGCTGCAGGGTGTTTCCTTTGCACTTCTGCAAACCTTTAGTTCCCCCAAGCTTCCTGATACCTCCCTCTTGTGTGTAGGTTGAGCCATTTTGGCTATATGAGCAACAGCACTCACACCTGTTGACACAAAACCATTACAGGAACCAAAGAATATGTTTTAAGGTTAAAGGGGGGGTTATGTACATTTTATTATCAGGGCCGGTGCTACCATTAGGCCAACTAGGCAGCTGCCTAGGGCACAGGGCTAAAGGGGGAGCCAGAAACGCCTTGGGAAAAAAATACAGCACTCTCAAGGGGGAAGGGGGGCACTAAATATCTGATCTTGCCTAGGGCACCAAACTGCCTTGCACCGGTCCTGTTTATTATTGTTATTAGTCTTTCCTTCTTTCTAAACTGAGACATGCTGCTATCCCAGATTCCTTTCTCTCAGCATTAAAACCCACTGAATTCAGCAATCAGGGAGTAGTTGCTCAACGATCCCCCTCTGGAAATGAGGTAATGGAGACAGTCTATGGCAAAGTCTATGACAGTCTATGACCTAGAATCAATGGCCTACTCAAATGGATTATTGCTGCAAATAAAAACAGTGACCTTCACTCCAAGAGATTTTGCTTGTGCTGATGAGTTACCTTGAAACATTTAAATTATGATATTTTCAGCAAATTTCTAAGTTGAGCGCAAACTAAAAGCACTAGAACTGTTTTGTAAAGTTCCATGCAGTTCCATGTATTACCACCACACTCACCAATATAAAATAAGGGATGCAGAGCGGCAGGTAGGGCCAACAGAGAAACAGAAGTTACTCATCATGTCTGTGAAGTGATAGAGCAAACCACCCCCTTTTCTCTCACCTGAATGTCCTTTTCCACTACCCCAAAGGGATTCCCATTTAGGACATTTGCTAGAATAGGAGCAGGGAACCGGTGGTCCTCTAGCTGTTGTGTCCTACTTGTGGGATCCCGTGGGCAGCTGGTTGGCCACTACGTGAACAGAATGCTGGACTAGATGGACTTTGGACTGATCTCATCTTCTTGTTGTTGGTTTCCAACACCCATCAGCCCCAGCCAGCATGTCCAATGGTCAGAGCTGATAGGAGGTTGAACCCAACAACATCTGGAGGTTCCCCACTCCTATGCTAGAAGATCCTCAGATCACTGAGAGCAAGTTTGGACATGGAGCAACATGAAAACTGCAGTGGCCACACCAATTATAAGAAGAATGTTTACCTCAGTAATGAATATCTCGGGGTGTCAGAAGCTCAGTCCAGGGCTGTTACCCCAAAGGCAAGGATGGGGAAGCTGTGGCCCTACAGATGTTGTTAGACTACAGGCACCATCGTCCTTGACTACTGGCCATGCTGGTGGGGTTGATGGGAGCTGAAATACAACATCTTCCAGAGAATTATTGGTTCTCCACCCCTGCTCTAAGGCATGCTTAGGGGTGCAGCCGGGGGAGGCTGGTGACTCCTATGTCAGTGGGGCTCCTTGTCCATTGCCGCTTTCATTCTGAGCTTTGTAGGAGCTATCCATGGTGCTGTACTCCATCCCCAATATAGGTTCACCTCCATGGAGTACCATGGATAGCTCCTGTGAAGCTCAGAATAAAAGCAGCAATGGATAGGGAGCCCCACTGACATAGGAGAGTCACCGGCCTCCCCTGGTGTAGCGAACTCTCTCTGAATTATGGATGCCCTTCACAACTTCGTGCCACCATGTTATAAGTCTGAACAGCAGATCCTAAACTCATTTACCTAGGAGTAAGCCCAAAGTAAGTCAACCCAATGGGACTTACTTACTTCTGAGTAGGAATGTATAGGATGGCATTATTAGTCTCTTGTGTTTTGTATCACTTGTAGAGTCTAATCTCAATTGAGTTCCAGCTGAAATTCACTTTTACAAAACTTGCTCATCTGAATCAATGTGGAGCTAAGCTCTTGCAAAGTGTTCTGGTTTGATCTAGCAGCTCAATTCTTGAAAAGTCTGTCTTCTCAGAAGCTTTAAAAGCATTACCCATGAACCCTGTGTGTTGAAATAAACACTTAGTAGAGGACAGATACATTTCAAAAGTGTGGGCAAGTTACTTTCATTATGTCTGTTCATCTGAATGAGGGACCCAGACATCCTGAGCTCCTACATGTATAAAGGAACTTCAAAAGTTTAAGTTTGAAAAAGTTTTAAAAGCCATGTACTTTTAAAAGTATGTGGAGTTGTGGGCTTGAAAGGAAACCATCCTGCCCAAATGATATTTCATTTTGTGCTATCTGTATCCTGTCATGCACTCTGCAGAAAGAAGCTTCTTAGAGTTGACAGGCAAAGGCTGCCTTCGAGGCCTTAATTGCTCAGAATTGATGCTGCTAGATTTACTTGTTCAATATTATTTCCCATGGGGCATCAGAGATGGTGGAGGGAGATACTTGTATAGATACTGCAGAAGGCTTAGCGTTGTCCTAAAGCCTCCAACTAAATCTACCAACCCCCACCCCACCCGGACAGACCCTGTGCGGGCTGCAGCCAAAGTGAATTTTCCAACTGCATATTCTAATTTATACAGCATGGATAACATAGGTTCCTAACTACAGAGGTGAAACATGTGATACAGATTTAACAATAAAGGAAAAACAAAATGGGGAGACACGATATACAGGCAGGATAGGGGGTAAAGCCTCCAGATGGACAGAAATCAGCTTATTGAGCTTCTTCACGGGCACTCTTAGGAACAACCAACTTGTGTCATTGGCCTACAACTCTGTTGCAAAAGGTTATGGGTTGCCTCCAGCTGTGTCCATCTGCCAGTGGAATGGTAACTGCTGGCATAATGGATTTTCCCTCCCCTCTGCACCCCGAAAATCTGCTCCAGAGAGTTAGGGTACCTTCTGGATCAGATTCGGAAAGGGTGCAGGGGGAAGGAGAGGAACGGAAAAGTCCCATTGAGCAAGCAGATGAGACCCTATATATCACACAAAGGCATAGAGAAAAGAAATGGATCCAAAGGGCCATGAAATGCAGGGGCGGGGAACACAATCTGTGACAATGTAAAACTTAAGATAAGGAAAGTAACCATGAGTAGTAATTGGAGATAACAAAATCATTCCAGCTTTGCTATGTAGTTTAACTCCTGTAGTGGGACATGAAACCCATTATCTTGATTCATGCCTAATCAAATAGAATCCAACTTCTTGAGAGCTTTTAATTTAGGAATTCCATGCTGGGGAATGGCAACTTTTAGGTCAGCAATATACCCTATTGGTATGACCCCCTATTATTCTTGTATGTTGTTGTGTTTGTTATGTAAACTTTACTATTTTGGACTAGATTTTAAAAGGAAAAAGCAAACTTCTCTTTGACTAATTTATTAATTGCAGTAGGAATAAGGACATTAAAGATTTTATAACAGGAAATATTTGAGCCATGCAAGGTATCCCTTAACCTAACCTGATTTCGAATTGTGATTAAGGTATTCAAAGAGGAAGGCAAAGGGAATAGTATCTTAACTTACTAACAGGGAGATGGCTGTGACAGTCTTAAAGAATAGCCTGGAGTGTCGAGCTATGGAGAAATCAATGAGACAGGTAAAAATAGACTGGAAGCCGTGCAGACTAAAGGTGCGAAGACATAGGAAGTCAGCGTGGCCACACAGATATTTTTCTCAAGTGTTCTTAGTGAAACAGAAGCATGCAGGTCAGCTACAGCTGAACCAGGAAGTCAAACAGCAGATGGGAGTTTATTGTGCATTTGAACAGAAGAGAAACCATTCGATAGACCAGCGTAGAAATTGCCAACCATGAGTAAGAGGAGAGAGTTCAGTTCAGATAGGAAAAGAGAATTATAGAGGGTGAAAGAACAAATGTGTAAACACATGAATGTTGTGGAAGGGAGGAAAGCCAGAAGTCTATGGAACCAGAGGAGAGTGTAGGAGAAGTATAATGACACAAATATTGCCCCAAATGAATTGGGAAAGGGGCAGGCGGACCCAGATGCAGTAGAGTCAACAAGCCAATATAGTGTAAAATGATGGTGAATTTCAAAAACCTTTAAACTACAGCTGAAATGAAACTACCTTACCTAGTGTGAGAGTCACATGTGAAGATCTGCTGCCATTAGCATCATCTGGATTTGATTTGCAACTTATTGCATATTCAACATAGCATGATCCTTCCCCTCTCACATGTGCAGAGTCTCCATGAAATCTTCCCCCCTCTCTTGTGTCCCCCCCACCAGTCCACATCCATGTGTGCTGCCTCTTTATGCTTATCTACCAACCACTTCTTTCCAGGTGCCATTTTGTTTTCAGTTTTGCCATCTCATCCTGATTTTTTGGCCATCTCATTCTGATTTCCAGTGGAGCCATTTTTTGCACATGCAGCACAATCCTATATATGTCTTCTCTGAAGTTAGTCCCGTTGAATTTTTCCAGGAAAGTGTATAATAGGATTGCAACTTCACTTTTGGCTAGCTTATTTAATCAGAGGATAGGGTCATAGAATCATAGAATAGTAGAATTGAAAGAGACCTATAAATATTTCACTTAGTCAACTCATCAAGCGTGACCTTGATTTCATAAAAATCTACTCTTTCAGGCTAAACAACATACAGCATGACAAAACCCAGAATACTACAAATACTCTTGAGTTTGATACTCCCCATATAGCCTTGGGAAGAATCACACTCAGTCTTAGGGCTTCTGTACAAGAGACTTTTTAACCCACCATTTTACAAAGGCTTCTGCTTCTGGATTCTTTACATGTGTTTTCCCCCCAGGGTTTTTCTTTCTCTGCCTTTCTATATGTTCCATTACACAACCACAAAGTGGTGCTACAGTATCGTGGAATTGCAAAAAAATATATGCGCTTCTCATAGTGTGATTTTGTATGTATGTATCAAACTTTATTGTGCATAGCCAAAGGCCTTAACAACATGCAAAGCACCCGCAAACTACTGTGAGTGAGGATTCATGAATGCACAATAAATGCCTTGTGTAGAAAAGCTCCTAGTTCCATCAAGTAAAAAATTATAGTGAACTACCTGTCAAGACTGCTGTAAAGATAAAACATGCTTTTTGGATGAGGAACTGTATAAAAAAATATTGGTAGTAGTCATTTTTTAGTGCTCACACACATTTTTTTTAATTTACTATCTTGTCAAAGAAGTTATACCCGTTATTATGATAAAAACAAATGGCAACGCTAAGATTGTGTTGATGGCCACTGCCCCCTTCAAGGGTGCGTGTGTGTGTGTGTGTGTGTGTGTGTGCATAAAGCTACTGGGAAGAATTCTTGCATGCAAAGACCACAATTACATGTTGAGAATCACCATTATGTGTTGAGATAAAAAGCCCCGTTCAGTCATTTTCCTCACTTGTAAGCACTACATGCAATGGGGGAGTGAGCAGGAGCACCATCCTCAGTGCCCTCTATACATGGAGGGAGGCTGCCTGCAGAGGAGAGACTTCTCTGTCCAGGAAAATCCGGATTCTGACATCTTGGGGAGTGCTTCCACAGACAGAGGAAGCTCCCTTTGCAGATAGCTGCCCTCCATGTGTAGAGGATGATGAGAATGGTGAGGCAGGGGGTGAAGCTAGTGTCCTCATCCCACTCCCCTTCCTTACATGTAGAACATACATGCAAAGAGAATGACTGAATAGGGCTTGAGTATCAGCTTGCCCTCTAATACACCATTTCCCTCTTTTTAAATGATAACTTAAACAAAATATCAAGAAATCTGGTGTGCATTGTGGCAGGGCCGGGACAGGGGTCAACAGTATGTTCAGGGGCTGAGGCTCGGGGGGGGGGGTTGCTTTGTTGGAGCCTGGGGTAAATTCTTCCAGCTGCCCCCCCTCCTCCCTGGCAGCTTAGATGCCCAGCAACAAAATAGTATTCTAATCCTGAAGGATTAATCAAGCATGAAGAGATAAACACTATGAGTTCAGGTAAAAATGTCCATGTCATATAATATCGATGTAGCAGAGAGACCAAACCCATGTTTTAGATCTGAATGAATATCCAATTATTATTATTTTTTTAAATCATTCGATACTTTAACAAATAGCTAGGAATCTTAATGTACTCTAATTGCATCACTGGTTCTATGAAGAGTTATGTAGTTCTGGGGTTTCTCCCCTGCTCATTTTCCCAGTAGAGAAATCACCCCAGTATTTACCCTTTCTCTGCCCATAACTTTTTCTGCCTGGAGAAATTGCCAAGCCTGCAATGAATGGTTGATTTTAATTATTCTTGAACCTGAAGCCAATAATAATTTAGACCTCCCTAATGCATTACAGTTAAAAACCTAATTGGAAACTACATGTGGAGCACAGCACTGCCACCCATTTTCTTAATGATCCAACAGAATGTGAAATCAAAGAACAGTTAAAACAAAACACCACCACCCCCCAATCAGCATGATACCTGAACATCAGTGGGAAGTAAGAGCTAAGCTTTGGTTTTGATTCATTTCTTCAGCATTCTTCAATAAAACTATTCTTGGGTCAAGTGAACATGTGCATGTGATATATATTTGTGGGCAGCCTTTTCTTCCTTTCTGAAGCCCATTTCTATGTATATCCTGTTTGGAGTACCACAATTTCCCCATTCTTCCTTGAATGAGGCAGAAGTCTTTAGAGTCTTGGAAACTGAGATAGGTTATGTACTGTATGACTACAGACTGCCAGATTATGTTCACTTAGGAGAAACATTTTACCCCTCATATCTCCCACAGTTGCTATAAAGAGCAGGGCCCCACTGACAAGAGTCCCCTGGATATTCTTCTCTTCACCATTGCAGCCTACTTGTTCACCTGCCCCAGACAACAGGGGTGATGAGAAGGAGAAGTAAGTGCCACAGCCTACTTGCTCACTGGCTCTCTGCCTGTCAAGCAAGCAAGGGGCAGCAATGATGAGAAAGAGGATGAGGAGCAATTGCATCTGGAGACAATGGTGGTGAGAAGGTAGACTCGTGGAGGGAGCCCAGTGAAGGTGACTTGCTCAAGGGTCCTCATAAACCTGGAGTCAGCACTGTTCTACCTAATGATAGGGCCAGTCCTAGGGAAAGTCATTCATCAGCTTTCCCTTTACATATTCAAAATATTCATTCATGTTAGCTTAAAAGGTGATTTAGAGATCGAGGGCTGAGATCAGCACATAATTACATAGTTGTGTAGTGCCTGTATCTTCCATGATACACTTCCTTGACTTATATGACTTTAATTACAATGTGTCAGTCACATGACAGTATTGCGTGTTGGTGCACTGGAAGCAATAACCTCATTCCCTACATGGCACCTCATTGGCTGCATGGTATGGAGAGCCTAGTGCACTATGGGAATTGCTGTTCAAGAAAGAGCAACAACTATTTTTCAAAAGAGCAGTATTTTTTTTCAAAAAGGCCTCCTGGGCAGCTGACAATATGGGCGTGTTCACACGACATGGGAACCGCGGGGGAGCAGAAGTCCCCCATGGTTTCCGTGTCATGTGAACGCCGACCGGGGGTGCCCCTGCGGGATGGCCACGTGCGGGATGCACACAAAGTGACCATGGGCGATAGAGGGGTAAGCCCCTACCGTGCGTGGCCACCCTGCCGTGCGAACAGCGGGCGGCCGTCCTGCGGGGGCTGCACAGAGGCGGCAGCCCAGAGCTGCCAGAGCTGCCGCCGCTCCAACCTGTAGGGGCAAACGGCCCCTCTGGGCATCCCGGGGCCCCGCCCCCTAGTGCTGGGAGGCCCACACTGCGGTGCGGGGACTGCCGGCTCCATCGGGGTCCACCCACACGCGCGGGGCACAGGTCGTCTGCGGAGCCCCTCCGGACCCCGCAGATCGCCCCATGGTGCCTCCCCCGTGGATCGCCCCATGGTGCCTCCCCCGCCCACAGCCTGGGTCGTGCAAACCGGCCCTATGTCTGGACCATGCCAAAAAAAGGGGGGGATTTTCAGATTGCATGCAGAACACTGCAGACACTTGGTACAGTTGTAGAGCATTCATGCTGTCCCTCTGTTATGGTGCAAATGAAGTAACTTGACTTGGAGCCTTTACTGCTTGCCAATCTCTCTTGCTGCAGTCTCACCAGTTCTGCCTTCTGACTGGCCATTACTTTCTCACACCTCAAGTCATACTGGCCAGCATACCAGTTGATGGAGAACATGAGTGGGAGGGTGTCCTGTTTCTGGGCTTCCCATATACAATTTGGTTGGCACCATGGGAATAGAATGCTGGACTAGATATAAGTCTTTGGTCTGATCCAGCAGGACTCTTCTTGTGTTCTTAATGCCTGATTGCAGAGGAAATGTGCAGGACAGGAAGAAAAAGCACGAAGAAAAGGCAAACAAACTATTTATGGGAAGAAAGTCATTTTTCTCCAGACCAAAATGTCACCACCACCACCCCTGAGTTGTATCCCACAGAGTTTCCTTCAGGTTTCTTCATGGTAAAGTTCACCTGACTTGGTATTCTGTTTCTCACAATGGCCGACAGTAGATGGTCACAAGAGGCATCAATAAAGCATTTATACAGAAAATAAGAATAGAAGAAGAAGAGCCAGTGCTGGATCAGATCAAATGCCTATTTAGTCCAATCTTCTCTTCCCACAGATGGCAATAGCCAACCAGATGACTAGGAAGTCCACAAGCATTACGTGAGCACGACAGCACGCTCCTGCTCATGTTCCCCACCAACTGGTATACAGAGGCAGACTGCATCTGTAATATATAATTTAGGCACTGGGAGAATAGTGATTGATTTTCAAGCTCACCACTTGCATTTATGGAGTATGTTACGTACTAGGAGCTCCCTAATAAGTTCAGGGATAGGCTTCTTGTGTTTGAGCGAGGAAAGCTAAGCAGGGTCAGGCGGCCAGGCCTGGTTATTACTTGGATGGGAGACCCCTCCTCTAGTTTCCTGCATTGAGCAGGGGGTTGGACTCAATGGCCTTGTAGGCTCCTTCCAACTCTATGATCGATGAAATCTATGACTAGTACCCTTTGAAGTCTATCCCCTTTGCCTTTCACTTCCAGCTTTTGATAGTTAAAGGTCTAAGGATATTCTGAACACAAGGGTCCATACTTACCACCTTGTTAAATAATTATTGATGGCTCCCTCTATGATATATGTGAAATTCCTCCTTCAGTTTGCTACCTCTTAGAGCCAAACTAGACATGAAGTTAAACTCATGGTGGTCTCTCTCATTGTTTTTCCTCTTTAAAATAGCAATCAAGAGGGCCACGATATGGATTGGGACTCTGGTGCAAAGGGAGGGATTGTTAACCCTTCCCCTATACCATTTCCCAGCCAAGACACACACACCCAACAGTGCTATTTGCCACCAAAGATGCCATTGCAGCAAATGGCACCTTCAAAGACAAATAGCTGTTTCAGCAGGGAAATTGTGTGAAGGAAAGGGTTAATGCCCCCTCCCCCATACCAAAGTCTAAATTAGGATTAGGACCATGAGACTGCTATTTTAAAGGAAGGGCAACATGAGAGAGAGGCCTGGTTTGCATGTAATGACTACCCAGAGTATGGGTTGAGTGTGAGTTGTTGTTGAATTGTGGGTTGTCATTACGTTCAATCCCTGCACAATGGTTTAACTATGGGTTGTTAACCATGAACAACCCAGAAAGAGAACCCATGGTTTGTTGTTGGGTTGTGAACTCTGGGTTGTTTGTGGTTAACAACCCATAGGTAAACCATAGTGCAGGGTTCACACATAACAACCCATGATTTAACAACAACCCACAATGAATTCAATGACAACCCATACTCAGCCCATACTCTGGGTTGTTGTTACATGTGAACCAGGTTAATGAGAGAGAGTGTGTGCTTCCCAACAAGACTTTTATTTTGTAATTGCCCTGTCTCACTCATGGAATCCAGATGATATCATCTTCAATGTGAAGCCCTCCTGTGTTTCTCCACTGCTTCTTCCATCTTTTTTCTTACCAGAAACAATAAATTAAGGAAGAAAAGACTGCATAATGCCTTTTGATTGTTAGCACTAGGAAGCACCCAACATGATGTGTTTGAAGTTATGTCAAGTTTGGCCCTGAAATTTCATCATTTGCTTCCTTGTACTTGTATTTTGAGAAAAGATAAACAAGAGTTTTCGCTTTCCTCACACCATTCATGACTTGCCACACCAACCTACCCTTTTCATGGCTGCTGTTTATGATCTGACATACCTCTGTTCCCCAGCTCTTCATTTCCCTTTTCACACCCAGAAGGTCATCTTATGGCTGCAATCCTAAATACAAGTTGGCTGTAAGGAAACCTGCCTGAAATCCATGAGAATTACTTCTGAGGAAGCATGGTTAGGACTGGGCTGCACTGATATACCTACTGTGGCAATTATGGGAAAGTAGCATATATGTGTGTGTGTGTGTGTGTGTGTATATATATATATATATATATATATATCAGATAATGTTGCACTCAGCAAAGAATCATTTATCTCTCTCTCTCTCTTTTCATTTTTTCTGTGCTTTTGTGAGATTACACCTAGGTGTGTTACTGATGCCTGAAGTTGACAATCATCATTTATAGCAAGAGGCATCCTTGCTCCTTTTCCCCCATTCTGATGATGACTGCACAAACTAAAATTGGAATCCAATATTTGTTGGCTGCCATTTGTTAGTGCTTTACCAACTGCAGCTTGGCACTGTGAATATTTCCTGGTTTGTCACAAAGAGAGCAGACGCAGGGCCATGGCAGGTGTACATCTTATCTGCAAGCTTCTGGTGGTACAGGGGGAGAAGGGGGGAGTATACAGTCCAGCTGTCCCAGAGTGAGATGTGAGTTGCTCGCAGGCCAGTGCTGGGTTTGGCCAGCAGGCATTCAAGTGGCATTGGTTGTATGGTTTGCACTGTAAGCATATTGATGGGGGTGGGGAGAGGAAGCAAACTTATGAGATGATATGGCTGCCAAGTTTTTCTGCAACTCCATATGTGACTTTAAAATAACAACTAATGTTACAATTTTGGTGAATGCCAATTTACCTATATGTAGATAATATAACTGAAACAATTTGGCATAATCCTCCACTAGAATATTTCAGAATAGTGTGGGTGGTTGAGAGCAATGAGCTGACAGCATTTCTGATTATAGTGTTAGTTTTGGAAGAGGAAATTGCAGAGAAGACATCCTGTTTCAACTGCTCCTGACCAACTTGATTCATTCTGGATTTTGTAATGCATAAAGAATTTTCTCCCAAGGTGGAAGGAATAAGAAAAGCATTATGAAAGTCACTGTGTCACTAATTACACTAACACAGGGCCACTTCACATATTGCATTTTTTTAGGTGTACAGTACACCTAAAAAATGTACTTTTTTTTTCACTTAAGGTATTTTAAGTGTGCACCTGAAAATGTGTAGTGTAAATGTGACAAGCATGCGTATCATGAAGGTACGTACATTTCTCTGGGACTGGATTGACTCCAAGTAGGGATTTGAGACCATCATCATCAGGCGATCACTCGTGACCGAGTAAGATTGTCTTCCAGGATAAAAATTTACAAAAAGAAAATTTTAAAAGGAGGAACTTCTACAGAAAATTGTGTAGATTCTAGCGATGGGTCTGTAAGTGACTGTGGAGGCCAATTTTAGATCCACACAGCTTCCCACAGTGAGGACACAGGTTACCAGATGGAAGATGGTCCTGTAAAGGATTCGTTTGATGTGCTTTTCGCTTAGCACGTTTCTCCCTTTCACCTTGCACTCGGGCTTCTTCAAAGTCCATGGAACCTTTGTGAAAGGCCAACCTCCAGTTAGATCGTTCATGGGCCAGAGCTTCCCAGTTTTTGATGTTTATATTGCATTTTTTTAGATTAGCCTTAAGAACATCTTTAAATCTCTTATACTTACCACCGATATTCCGCTTTCCATCCTTGAGTTGGGAATAAAGTAACTGCTTTGGGAGACGGCAGTCAGACATTCGAACAGCATTACCGGTCCACTGAAGTTGGCATTGAAGGATCATTTTTTCAATGCTAGTAGTCTTTGCTTCTTCCAGTACACTGACATTTGTCCACCTATCTTCCCAAGTAATTCGCAGGATTTTCCGGAGGCAACGTTGATGAAATCTTTCAAGGAGGTGGAAGTGACGTTTATAGATAGTCCATGTTTCGCAGGCATACAATAAAGTTGGTAATACAATGGCTTCATAAACCAGTGTTTTGGTCTTCTTACAAATATCCCGATCCTCGAACACTCTATGTTTCATTCGAGAAAACGCAGCACTTGTGGAGCTCAAACGATGCTGGATTTCACTGTCGATGTTAGCTGTAACAGAAAGATAGCTGCCAAGATAGAGAAAATGATTGACATTTTCCAGTATTGCCCCGTCAAGCTGGATAGATGGCATCAGCAAAGGGTTAACTTGCATTTGCTGATGAAGCACTTTGGGGGGTTTTAATGTTAAGTGAGAGACCAAGTTTTCCGTATGCTTCTGCAAAAGCATTTAAGATAGTTTGGAGATCATCCTCTGAATGTGCGGAGACCACATTATCATCAGCATACTGAAGTTCCACAACGGAGGTTGTAATTACCTTACTTTTTGCTTTCAGCCTGCTGAGATTAAAAAGCTTTCCATCTGTTCGATATATAATTCCCACACCAGTGGGAAGTTTCCCCTCGACAAGATGTGAAATCATGGCGATGAAAATAGCAAATAATGTTGGGGTGATAACACATCCCTGTTTAACACCTGATCCCAGTTTAAATGGAGCACCATGGGAGCCGTTGTTGTCCAAAACCGTTGCCGTCATGTTGTCATGGAGAAGTCGCAAGATATTCACAAATTTATTGGGGCATCCAATTTTCATAAGGATATTCCAGTATTCGGTCTACAGTATCAAAGGCCTTAGCCAAATCAATAAATGCCATATAAAGAGGGTGATTTTGCTCCCGGCATTTTTCTTGGAGCTGACGTGCAGTAAAAATCATGTCTACTGTCCCTCTAGAGGGGCGGAAACCATATTGAGTTTCAGGGAGGATCTCTTCTGAAATAGATAGAAGACGGTTTGCGAGAATCCTAGCAAATATTTTACCTGCGGTAGCTAAGAGAAAAATGCCCCGATAGTTTCCACAGTCTGTTCTATCACAGTCGGATGTGAGAACAGCACAATACATTAAACAAACAAACGAATACTCTAAATAAAATCAGGAACACCCCAGATTTTCTCCAAACTATGAACTAGAGAATATTCACCCAAACCAGATGCTTCCCCAGGAAACAATAGGTGGGTTCGCATGTCACACTAAGTCATCCTGCAAATAAGCCACAGTGGGTTGGTTGTTCGCTGAACAACCCACAGTGCGCCAAACG
The DNA here is from genome assembly GCA_021292165.1 of Shinisaurus crocodilurus. Taxonomy (NCBI): domain Eukaryota; kingdom Metazoa; phylum Chordata; class Lepidosauria; order Squamata; family Shinisauridae; genus Shinisaurus; species Shinisaurus crocodilurus. The sequence goes on along the minus strand of CM037879.1, from coordinate 55,065,094 downwards.
GACAATCGGGCTCACCATTGGGTTAGTCCCACCCTCCTTCCACTTCAGTCCTCCAGCCGGCTCCAGCATGTATCCCAGTGACCTTCGTAGCAGAACCCATTTTGTCTCCCCCTCCCCACTCCGATCCCTACCCTTTTTCACTCACCACCATTAAGATTTTTTTTTCCCTAGCCTCAAAAAACCTTCTGAAACATAAATGTTTAAAAGCCAAGGAATGAGTGACGGCCCTTCCAAAGTGCCATTTTGCCATGAGTGGAAGGGCAGTCACCGTCGAGATCATGAAAAGTGAGTGGCACAGGCTTTTTTGCCACTCCTGCCAAGCAGCTCCGTAACCCTTTTCAACAACCCATGATGAAGTCGCCCTGCCAGGTTTAAATAACACAACAACCCAATGTGGGCAAGAACAACCCTAAAACAAGCCATGGGTTCTCAGGATGGCTTATTCGTGAAAAATAGGCCATCCTGCAGAAACCGCACTGGGTTTCGATGACATGACAACCCACCATGACTGGTTACCCATCGTGGGTTGACAAGTCATACAAACAGGTCAGACTGTACATCATCCAAAAGACCTTCCCTTTTGTCTTTCAATAAGGAAGTTGCATCATGCACAAAGATAAACCTGTCCCGCTCCCAGGACTTGCTCCTCCATCTCACCGAGGTGCCCTGGTCACTTTTTACCTTGCCCTCCTTCAGTACCCTTAAGCAATTGGATATTCTAGCAATTGGTGCTGAGTGGTTTATAAAATTCACTCTCAGATGCAACATTTTTTTTCCACCAAAAGGGCAATGTGCAAATCAACACTTACATCACATCACCTACAAGAACATTCTCCAAATTCTAGATGCACCTGTGCCAGCCAGTTGGCTCTAGCCAGCTCTTATAATTCTCTGCAACCTTTCAACATGCCTCTTGACAGAAAAATTACCAACTTTAATGCACTTGTGACTTAGCCAGTTAATTTGCACCTGTATCTAATTTCAGACTTGCTGGAATAACAGGGCAATTCTGTAATCAAAATATTGGGAACAATTGTCAGAGCTGCCACTCAGCAGCAGCTGCAAAGAGAAGAAGAAAGCCTTCTCTTTGTACAGGGAGGCGCAGGAAAGCTTTTTGAAACTGGAAAAAATAGTTGTTTCTATGGGGCGATGATAAGAGGCAGCAGTTTATTAAAAGTAGTTGCACATGGTGTTCTGACTCCCCCCTGCCCCGTGAAGATCTATGTAGAGTAGCACTCACTAAAACACACAGGCAATAGTGGCTTCATCCTTGCCAGATTGCCATTTAGCCTTAGGTAAGCATTAGAAGTGAGCCAAAACAAGGTGGTAGTGGTGGTTATTTTCCGTTTGGTTTTTCTTGTAAAGCTCCTCAGGTGGAGCTTTAGACCAGCCTTCCCCGACCCAGTGCCTTCCAGATGTGTCAGACAACAATGCCCATCATCCACAGCCAGAACAATGGGAGTTGTAGTCCAACACATTGGGAGGACACTGGGTTGGGAAATGTTGCTTTAAACTACCACCCCTTTCAAAATGTTGTGTATTTGTCATCCAAATCCTGGATACTGCAAGTGTGCAAAACCTCTGAAGGATGTGGGGGGGGGGGGAAGGCTTGAGAGAAGTTTGCAGTCCCTGAGCTAGCACCAAAAGGCACCACTCAATAGGGCCCAATTGGAGTGTCCTATTTTGCCCAATCAATGGATTGTTTCATTGGCATCTATTTCAGAAGGGCTAACAGATCTCAGGCTACGTTTAATTCAACAAAAACGGGTGTTTTGGGTATATTGGATGCCACAACTTCTTTTTAATAAGGGTTTATCTAAGTCAGCTAATTGTTGGAGGAGTAATATAGCTAATGCTTCTCTCTTTCATACGTTTTGGCAATTCCCAACCCAATGGCTGCTTCTTTTTGGGAGGAGGTCATAAGAACACAGATAAACTTTGTGATGGAAAGTTCTTTAATATTTACGGACACACATGTTCTTCTTAACTATTTACCTGTCTCTTGGAAATTAATGCAATGTCAATGTAAATGGATCCGCACCCTTTTGACAGCTAAAAAACTAATATTACAACATTGGAAGGACAAACGTCCACCTTCAATAATACAGTTGTTGTCAACTCGCAGTTTGGAAATAGCCCAGCCAGAGCCAAAAATGTTGAGCCTGTGAGAGTAACTTTGAAGGCGGGTGCAAACAGTAAAACAGTATCCCTTGTCCAGAGCTACAAGGAAAGGATTGAAACCCCTAATTGACAAATTTAGAGAATATGCGATTTGAATAAGAGTTGCATGTGCTAATTTATTTGTATAGAGGCAGTTTTAGACATAATTATTATATTTAAAATAGAAGTACAATACATCTCACAATAGTGGGGAAGGGGGAGGCTGGTGACTCCTATTTCGGTGACTCCTAAATGGCTCCTAATCCATTTCAGCTTTTATTCTGAGCTTTGTAGGAGCTATCCATGGTGCTGAACTCCATCCCCAAAATAGGTTCACCACCACGGAGCTCCATGTCCAGGTGCTAAGTGTCGGTAGCCAATGGTAGGTAACTTCAAGGCCCAGCTCTTCCTCCTTATGTTTCTTTATGTTTAGACCAGACTTGGACTGGACAGGTCTTCAAATATAGGACACCTTAAAATAGAAGACTGTCCTTTGACAACTCTTCAAACAGAGAACTGTCCTCTGGAAACTCTTCAAATAGAGGACTGTGCTCTGTAAAGTAGGACACGTGGCCAGCCTTGGGATGTGGGAGCTTCCCTGAGCTTGGTCAGACCATCTCAGGGTTTATGTGGCTCCCTTGCTGCCAAAATTTGGGAGCCTTCCTCAGCTGTGCCCTTTGGCTTGTGTTTTTTGTTTATCTGTACTCTTCCTTCTAGAGTCCTCCACTGCATGAGAGGCAACAGGCTAGTTTAGAGGGTCCAGGTTGTGGCATACTTAGCTCTGTCCTCCAACAGAAGGGAACTGCCAGGAAGTTCGAGAGGAACAGCCAGGAATCTGCCACCACTGCCGCATAGCATCTGTTGCCTGAGGCAATCACCCCACACTCTACCAAATGGTAGGGCTGGCCCTGCTTCAGAGGGATTTTCTGCTTCAGGTGCCAAAATAACTTGACCAACCTGGAGGGCAACTTGACTGGGGGGGGGTGCTTTTGTTGCTCTGCCTCATGCAGTAAAATGTCTTGGGCTGACCCTGCCGGGTTCTGAGGCAGAAGGCCAACAAGACCTAAGAAGTTCACCAAGCCTGCTAGTTGAGATCCAGTGGGAGGGAACAGATGCTACCTGTACTGCTCAGGCTTCAGAGTCTTATGCATTCTTAAGGGACTGAGGGTGCAATCCTATGCATGTTTGGACAGAAAAGAGTCCTATAACTCCCAGTATTCCCCAGTGACTGGGGAATGCTGGGAACTGTAGGTCATTTTTTTCTGTCTAAACATGCATAGGAATGCACCTCCTTAAAAGGGATAGGTTATTCTCTGCAATGTACTGTTTGAATGAATGATTAAAGTATTTATTAATTGCCTTTCTGCCCCAAAAGCCCCCCCCCGAAGGCAATATGGAAACAATGGAACAATCTCATGCAAATAAACAAATCAGAGATCAAGAGCAGAGCAGAACTATCCTTAAAACATACCAAAGAGTGGAATTAATGGCATTTAAAAAAAAAAAAAACCCATTAAAAGCCAGACAGAACAGAAAAGTGTTTATAGCTTGGCTAAAGGTAAGTAAAGATGGAACAATCTGACAGCCTTAGGGAGGGAATTCCATGGTTGCAGTGCTGCCACCGAAAAGGCCCTGCCATGGGTTCCCACTAACCCAGCCTCTCTTGGCACTTGGACATACAACAGGGCCTCTGAAGAAGATCTTAAGCTACGGGGAGGTTCCTATGGCAGGAAGCAGACTTTAGATACCCCGGCCCAGTGGCCCCAGACCATTTAGGGCATCGTCATATGTGTTCATGTTTAGTTAGTCATTTATCACCCCATCCCTCATGATCAGATTGTTTTCACTTAGCCTTCCTTGGCACCTAGCCTCAAGAAAGCTCAGCAGAAGCTGGGAGCTCTCTTATTCTCTGCAGCAGCTGCGGTGAACCTCTTTCAGCTCAGGGGCCAAATTCCATTTCGTAGAAGCTCTCAGAGGCCGTATTCCAGTAACAGGCAGAGCCAAAGGCAAAAGGGGCATGCCCAGAATATCAGCATATTGTAGCTTAAAGCTCTTACTTCAAGTAAGAGGGGGCATTTAACCTTTTAGAGTGGTGGTGGGGAAACTGCACAAAAGCCATTAAACCACCCAACTATCAGTGGTTGGGGAAAGGCGGGGGGATAGAGGAAGAGGGCGTGGCCACCTGGGGAACCTCGGAGGGTCACGTGGAGGCCCAGGGAGGGCCTAATTCAGCTTCCAGGCCTGAAGTTTTGCACCATTGCCCTAGAGCAGTGTTCTCCAACCTTGGGTCCCCAGATGTTTTTGGCCTACAACTCCCAGCATGCCCCAGCCAGCATAGCTGGCTGGGGCATGCTGGGAGTTGTAGGCCAAAAACATCTGGGGACCCAAGGTTGGAGAACACTGCCCTAGAGGGACCTTTCGTAGAGTACGGTTGGGCACAGAGGATACTCTAGTTTAGTCTTCTGGGATTTCAAAGTCCCCACTACGAACTTGAGATGCCATATAACTTTAACTAGAATTTTCAGCTCTTGCCACCCACTGTGATGGAGGCGGATATGACTGTTGTTCAAGACTGGGTTGATTTTGCTTATTTACATTCCCAAACAAGTCAGGCCATTAATGAAGCAGCATAATTATAGTAACTGAAACCTGTCAGGTATTGTTTGGTTCTGCTGGGCTTTGGGTCGTATTTCACCTTCCCCCCCCTTTTTTTTTGCCTTTTGGCCCACAGGGTCAAATACAAGGAATTGCATCTCCTCCCCCCACCTCTTGACCCTGCATAGCCGTGCAGTTCTGCATTTTATAGCTGACACCATGTTTGCTTTTTAAATTAAAATTTTATTGGCTTTGCCATTAAAAATTGGTATATCTGCAGTACATGAACCCAGTGCTGAAAAGATAGTATGCCATTTGTTTAGTTATCTTGTAGAAGATTATTTCCGTTATCATTAGTATGTTGATTATTGTAATTATTGAAAGAGAGAAGGCTGAGAGGAAAGTAGTGCAGGGAATTAAAAGATAATAGTAAAAGATAATAATAGTCTCCTTTGTTCTTATTTTTCTCTCTTGACAACCTTCCGTACATACTAAATTTCAGCTTAATACTAGAGTCAATTCCTCCTTTTTCTAACATGCCCCCACCAATATAAATAAGTCTTTATCCTCTGGATGCCTGCAATTAGCTGCAGTACTAAAGAACATCAAGAATTGCTACAATTCTGTGCTTATTTCCTTTCCCACTGTCAATTCTGGAGTCCATTTTTCAAAGATCTTCAGAAAACATGTATGCATAAAGAAACATAAATTGTGGGCCACACTGCTTTCACAGTTATCTGATCTCAGAAAGGCAGATGCTACTGAATTATAATCCCAGCATATACCGGTAGTTCATCCCACTGAAGTCAAGCAAGATTCCCATTCCTTGTTTCACCTTTTGGCTCTATGTTGTTGGATATGCTATGTGTGGGATATTTGGACTCAAGGTAAAACCGCCCAGGGAGCCTTCTTGTAAACTGCCCAGGGAGCCTTTTGGCTGATGGGTGGTAAATAAATATATTAAATAAATAAATAAATAATGTGTCTGAGCCACCCTAGTCCCATTAACGAGTCATCTTCCACCTAGTGGATGTGAGATATTGAGCTTCCTGTATGTGTGTATTTAATATTAGTGTGTGCGATTTTGGTGGAAGAAGAAAGAATAACCTAGCTCTGCACTTGAGTTTATTGTGGGAAACTAAATTTCCTTAGCATGGGGATGTATCCCTTAATGGGCAGGATGTTTATGAAAGTCTGCATGGACCTAATGCTGTAGCTAGTTGATACTGAACTAAATGTTCCTGGGGAGATCTGACAAGCTTCGTTACAACTGTTGTATACTGGTTTTAATGCTGCTGTATTTTTATTTGTAACATTTTAAATATTTTTTTAATTATAAGTATATTCATATTTTCTATAAGGAAGCTGCTTTGATAGCTAGGGTTCAGAGAGGGATATAAATAATTTAAAATAAATACATAAATTCCTATGATTGTGCCATCTTTTTATTACTTTTTGGGTATCCATGGCTGCTAGTCACGATGGCTGTATATGACCTCCAGTATCAGAGGCAGAATGCCTTTCAATACTAGTTGCTGGAGAACACAAGTGGGAGGGTGCTATTGCACTGATGTCCTGCTTGCGGGCTTCCCATGGGCATCTGGTTGGCCACTGTGGGAACAGAACTTTGGACTAGATAGAGCTGATTCAGCACAGCTCTTCTTATTTTCTTATGGTGGGGGTCTGCAGTGAAGAAACAGTATATCATTAAGGAGATGGAAGATAATTATAACCAAGTGAGTTCAGGCCAGATGAATAAGAGGGTCTACATTCAAAGATCTCCTCCAGGATTCTAGCCCAAACCAATAGACATAAAATCACAGATAGTATCTGTATGCAACTGGTGGGGGTGAGAGGAGGGACTGGTGTCTTACCAAGGACTTGAAAAGGTAAAGTCAACTGGACTTGTTCTGGTCAGCTGCTGGCTGATCCTAGTGGCTCATAACTTCAGGCTGCCCATCTATTCAGATGGCCTTGAAATGAAGAACTTCACATGCAGCTTACAGCCACAGAACTTCAACTTTAAAACAAGCTCAACAAATCTATTGAAGGTGAAATAGATGGACTCATTTCAATGGCAGGTCAACAACTACTAACCCACATTTACAAGTTTATCAAGCATTAACATAGAGTGTTAATGAAACATAGAGTGTTCGAGGATCGGGATATTTGTAAGAAGACCAAAACACTGGTTTATGAAGCCATTGTATTACCAACTTTATTGTATGCCTGCGAAACATGGACTATCTATAAACGTCATTTCCACCTCCTTGAAAGATTTCATCAACGTTGCCTCCTGGAAAATCCTGCGAATTACTTGGGAAGATAGGCGAACAAATGTCAGTGTACTGGAAGAAGCAAAGACTACTAGCGTTGAAAAAATGATCCTTCAACGCCAACTTCAGTGGACCGGTCATGTTGTTCGAATGCCTGACTGCCAGTCTCCCAAAGCAGTTACTTTATTCCCAACTCAAGGATGGAAAGCGGAATATCGGTGGTCAATATAAGAGGTTTAAAGATGTTCATAAGGCTAATCTAAAAAAATGCAATATAAACATCGAAAACTGGGAAGCTCTGGCCCATGAACGATCTAACTGGAGGTTGGCCTTTCACAAAGGTTCCATGGACTTTGAAGAAGCCCGAGTGCAAGGTGAAAGGGAGAAACGTGCTAAGCAAAAAGCACGTCAAACGAATCCTTTACAGGACCATCTTCCATCTGGTAACCTGTGTCCTCACTGTGGGAAGCTGTGTGGATCTAGAATTGGCCTCCACAGTCACTTACGGACCCATCGCTAGAGTCTACACAATCCTCTTTAAAATTTCCTCCTTTTATCCTGGAAGACAATCTTACTCGGTCACGAGTGATCGCCTGATGATGATGACATTTACAAGTTTATCAAGCATTGGCTAACATGTTTTAGCCAACATGCCAGAATCAGACTCTACTTTTCTAATAAAAAGTAGGATTTGGTTTTATTTCCTTATTATGTTTTTCTCCCTTGTCTAGCAACAGGCTGAAAATAATACAAATAACCCTCCCACCATTCTTCAATTTAATTCCATTCAAAGATATTATATTGAAATCGTAGACAATACAAGTGTTGTACCATAATCCTTGAGAGATCTGCTAGGCAATGTGACAGCAGCCCACCCAGAAGATGCCCAGATCACATGGTTAGAAGCTGAGTTGTCCATTGAAAAAGATTTATTACAGTTCATTTTTTAGCAGAAGCAGGGGAGCTGCAGCGCAGATATGCACTTCTCTCTCTCCTCCCTAAGCACCAGGCACAGATTTTTTGCATCATTTTTTTAATGGAATACCCTTTATGTGGTCTCCAGCCATTTGAAGAAGTGCAAATCCTGAGCCTCCCTACATATGGTACTTCTTGTCCCCTGCAAAAGATGAACAAAAGTTAGGGGATGAGGTGCAGAACCCAAGCTTTTTTCTAAAATCAGAGCACTGCAAACCCTAAAACAAATCTAACTGCCGTCAGTTTTTATTTTTCTGTGCTGATTTGCTTGTAGTTGCCTTTGCCATTTTAATATTTTGTCCAAGGAGGTATTGTAAAAGGAAAACAAATAGGAATGAAATTTAGAAAGTTTTATGTCCATTGCAGGAAATTCGTCTATGATGCCATTTGTTAAGATCTTTGTTGTCCCCGCGGCAGTGTGTCAGCTTCATGTTACATTGAGTCACTGCATTACAATTTTATGATTGCAATTTATGGTGTTATAAGTTTAATATACTAGTGTATTGTAAAAGGGCTTTTTTAATTAATATTTTAGGCCCTGGAGAACACCACGGTACCACACGGCAGGATCAGAAAGATAATTTATAAGGTACTTAGATGTTAGCCTGGAAAGTCGGTTCCCAGCCTGGATGCCAGCAATGATTAGGTGAGCATAGAATCCTTCTGTACCTGCTGATAGTTTGCTAGGAAAATTGAATACAGAAAAAAGAATTGGCACATGCAGACCAGGGCAGGAAAAAAACTTTCAAGTGGACTCCTTCCAAAAGTGAGGAAGAGGCAGCAGTGGTGCAGTTAGGTCATTTTAGATTCTGGACTTAATGATCTTTTTGGGGGGGGAGGGTTAGATGGCAAAGTGCATTACTTCACTTTCTTCAAAATGAAGTTAGCCAGCCCTGTGAATGTGGGGGGCCCTCCTGCTCATTCTGCTGAGTTACCCTAAACTGCCCCAAAGTCCTGCCCTGGGAGGAGGATTGGGAGGCATGCAGTGGTGTAGTGGAGCCAGGGCTCACAAGGTCAAAGCACCGGGACTTTTTGATTAACAGGGATGCTGACGTTATCTCCCCCCCCCCCCGGTCGCCGCCTCCCTGTTCCCTCTGAGTTTAGCTGCAATCCTGACAGTAGCTGTGGGGAAATGAATTTCCCAAGCAGCAATATATTGTTATCAGCTATCATTGTTGTATAAGAGGTTTAAAGATGTTCTTAAGACTAATCTAAAAAAATGCAATATAAACATCGAAAACTGGGAAGCTCTGTCCCATGAACGATCTAAATGGAGGTTGGCCTTTCACAAAGGTTCCATGGACTTCGAAGAAGCACGAGTGCAAGGTGAAAGGGAGAAACGTGCTAAGCGAAAAGCACGTCTAACGAATCCTTTACAGGACCATCTTCCACCTGGTAACCTGTGCCCTCACTGTGGGAAGCTGTGTGGATCTAGAAATTGCCTCCACAGTCACTTACGGACCCATCGCTAGAGTCTACACAATTTTTTAGAATTTCCTCCTTTTATAATTTTCTTTTTGTAATTTTATCCTGGAATACAATCTTACTTGGTCACGAGTGATCGCCTACTACTAATGCAAAGTAGTTTGTGGTGGCTTGATCTGGAATGGACAATTAAGACCTATTAGCTTTACAAAAGACATATATAAGAGAGAGAGAGAGGGGGGGAGAGAGAGAGAGAGAGAGAGAGAGAGAGAGAGAGAGAGAGAGAGAGATCAACACAACTGCCTGCATTTTTGGACTCTCCTTGGGGGCGTGGCTATGGGACTTGTCATGTTGAATGCCTGCACCACTAGAGGCATGTATGTAAATATGGCAAAGCTGTACTGCTGCCCTGTGATGTCCACAGGCAAATAGTGATGCAGAGTCCTTGCAGTGAAAAGAAGGACAGCCTTGGGATAAAGTGCTACAGAGCACCAAAAGTAGTTGGGTGGTATTGTTATATTCATGAAGTGGACACAAACATGGCCCTGTAACATGGTAGCTGCAGGCCGCTATATGCAAGTCTGCTGATCTGACTGCCTTGTAGGTTAATCTCAGGGTATATGAAGTTTAAGGGAGTTTAGCCCAACTAGAAACTGGAGGGGAGCCCAGTCGAGTGGTGGGAGGGGTGCAGCTCACATATGTTCCAGCAAATTCTTACAAACAATTTGGTTGTTGCTAGATTAGCAACAACTGCCCTCCCTCTGGGTTCAGCCTGAGAGGCTGGGTGGAGACTGAGATGTTGGGAAGGGAGTCTCCAAGGCATTCGCAACAAACCAGAAGGAGGACATTTTGACCTTGCTTTCACCCGGTGAAATACTGCAACCCCCTCATCTGACGAAGACAGAAGATTGCCAACAAGTCACAGTGGGAAAACAAAGGAAAAGATGCTACTGGAGGTATCCCCTTCATCAGAGAATCCCTGGTGCAACTAGGTAGGATCCAAAGGCTTCAGATTGGACCACATATGCTGGTAGGCTTGGGTACCAGACCTTTGAGTTGCACAGACCTCTTGTTTGAGTGGGCTGAGCAGCGTTGGTAGGGTGTCATGCTTTCGAGCAAAGAACTGCCCTCCAAATCCACCCAAGTCACTCCGATCAAATGTAACACGATCCCTTTCTGCTCTTGTATAAATTTCATGTTTTCTGGGGAACAGGGACAGACTATGATCCTTCTGGATGACAATATAGGTGGGGGCATGGAGATGTTCCCAGACTTTTTCCTCCTCCAGCGCCTGTTTTCTCCAATATGGGGGGGGCAGTGGAAATGAGAGAGAGAGAGAGAGAGAGAGATCTCCTAAGATGTTTGTATTCTGAGATGTCCTAAGATGTTTGTATTCTGGTTTGCTTCATGGTTTTCTGTATCCTATTTAACCTCATTCTAACCCCTGGTGCATTATGGATTTATGGGCAGCCCCTTTCCAAAGTTCATCTGTTTGTACATCCCCTCTTTTTATGGTCTGCAAGGCTCAGAGGCCAAGCACTCTGAACTGGAATACTAACTTCATGGACAACATGGTGGTAAAATGCGATGCAGGCAAACATCAACCTGGGAGCTCTCCCATCCAATGTCTTTTAGTTCTGTAGACATTGAATAGAAGAAATACACTTCTACCCCCCTACCCCCTCCATCTCCTTCGTGAGCATGGTGCATTAAAGAGAGCGCCGGGGGATATGTTGTGTTGTGCATATATTAGAATGAGCCTGCAGCTAATTGTGAGCCTAGAGGAGATGCAAATCATATTAGGAAAAATGGGATATGGAAAATACATAAACAGTACATTAACCTTAAAAAACTAATTTATGCCGACAGCAGCAAGTAACCCTTCCCATAATTCTTGTGATTTGTCTGGGCACTGAGGGAACTTCTTGGTCTCCACGGTGCCTAGGCACATAAGGGTGGCTGTACTGTACATGCCAGTTGGCTTATGTGTCTATGCAGCATTGCCCTCTGCTGGCTGCAATAGATTAGGCCAGCTCACATGTACTCTATGTTTTGTATATATACTCCTTTCTCCAACTACTAGCAGATCAGCTTCTGATGATAGCAGCTACTAGAGTGAGCAGCAAGAACTCCCGGGTGTTTTATACTTCAGTGTCTCTTCCTAGTAGCTACTGACTTGAGATGCCTCTGTATGGGTGCTCCTCTTAGGGGCTTACTCTCTAGATATACTGAAATGATCACAAGCTAAAGTAAGCTTCCCCATGGGATGTGCATATGGACACACCACAGTTGCCATCTCTGCAGGCTTACCTCCTGGGCAAGCAGATTCAAGGGCTTAATCCCATAATTTTCAGCCTGGTTGATTAAAGGGAAGGCTCATCTCTGGCCCACCACTACTCTAGGATTCTGGCCTGCAACCAGCAGTTAACTGGGGAAGAATGAGTGACCTCCCTTCTCTGGTCATAAAATAAATATTTCTTCCTATCCAGCAACCTGAAGGCATTTCTGAATTGGCAAAAAACCCTGAACTAGTTCTGTATTGCTTCCATAAGATCCAATGGCAAAACATAAGAGTGGGGTAGGAAAACCAAAAAATACTTCACTTCTGGCAACCAGTATGCACCTTTATTTTCCTGCTGCATGATAGTCATTGAGTCCAAGAAACCTACAACACAAATTTTATCCCTACCTGACCCCCCCCCCCCCAGTATTGGCCATCTCACATCTATATAGGTAAAATGAAATATTTATATGTTTGTGCACTTATAAATGAAGATCCGTTAATCCAATCCAATCCTAACTTTCAGGGTACATTCAATTTACACTAAGGAAAGTTTCTGTCCAAAAATTCTGCATAGGGGGCAAAGTTATGTAATGGGTGAGGGGGGGATGCCCACTCCTGAAATCACATGCAAAGCTAGTAAATCCTAAATCAATATCAGCAAGTGGAATATCCATACACAGATTGGGCATGCTGTCCATCCAAGAGCAGAAATTAGCCATTTTAGCTTTGTTTATTAATGAAAGAGTATAACCCAGGCTGCAAAATTATGCAAAGCTATTGTCTGCATCAATATAATTAACATATAGTACATACATGCAAGTAATTACATGTATATACATATGAAACAAAATATTTATTGTGAATTTAAACATGATAATAATCAATGATAACTGTATTATCAATAAAATAATGATTAAAATTTTAATAATTTTATTTGTTATCAATATTAATACAGATCAGAATTGGTGCAGCAGCAAAATGCACTTTTTCAGAAAGGCACCAAATTTACACCATTTATGGGCAAACATATGGTGATCATTTTCAGATGCTGGGGCATATGGTATTGCACATGTGTGCACATATGCAGCCAACTGAAATAATATAATCTTTGTTTGAGAAATGGTATAACACACAGTGACTTATATATGAACCAATACAATACGACCACAGTTCCTACAATCATTAAAAACACCAGGACAGCACTGTACAATTGTAATTGTCAAGAACATTTTGACATAATACACCTGCCCATGCACAAACATCTGTAATAATAGGTCTATGTTACCTACATATAATTTTGTACAAGTTCATAGAAACCAAACAGAAATTTTGACACGGGTTGTTAAAAAGTGACATCAGTTTTTGATTCAACAACCATCTGTGCTGCATAAAATTGATTCAGGCTATCAAAGTGGATGGCTGGCACATTCCTCCATCACAAGAGCACAGCGCAGTGCCAGGAAGGTTAGCCTTTTTGCACTTGCAGCACTTCTGACATCCGTTTGTGAGGTCACAAAATAGCTCATAGTGCAGAGCTGTACTACCTTTTTCAGCCTGAGGGCCAAATTCTATTTCAGAAAAGCTCTCGGGGGGGGGGGTGCACATTCCAGTTGTGAGCAGGGCTGAAGAGGGCAGGGCCAACCCTCCTCCCATACAAAGATATTTTAGCATATGGCTCTTACTGCCCGTAACTAAGCCTTAGGAGAGGCATTTTGACGTTTTAGAATGGGAGGGGGAGGTGAGGTATAGCAAGGGTCACATTCTAAAACAACATGGGAAAAGTCCATAAGTTCCATAAGTAAAGTCAGCCAAAGCCAATGTCAGCTATCAGTTAAGGAGTGGATAGCACCACAGAGAGCTTTGAGTGGAGCAGGGCTGGCAACCAGTCAAGCTCAGCTTGAACGCTGCTCCAACAACTGGCAGACTCAGACTGAGCCTTACCTAGGACTTGGGCTGCTTAAAGCCTGCTAGCTCCTCCCAAGCACTGCCTGACATCTTCTTCCTTAAAGAGGCTGTGTTTGATTTTGAAGCCTTTTGGCTGCGATGGCATGAAGGCAACTGGAGTGTGGTGACGGCTTCAGAACTGGAGCCCTTGGAACCCAAGGATGGCAATGAAACCTCCTCCAGAAGCAGAGGGTTTGTCCCAGGGAGTCTACTGGGGCTGGGGGCCCTGAGAAGAAAGAGCTGTCGTTGGGTGCTTCCATGGCCACATGCTCTTTGGGGTCCGAGAGGTATATATTAGAGGCTTCTCCACCTGAGGAGAGGGAATAAGAACCTTGGGTCATGACACAGACAGGGCAATCCTAGGTTGTTTTTTTCAGGACTGCCTCCCATCATGATTTTTGGCATGAAAATTGAAATGGGAGAATATTCAGTGCAGCCCTAATCAGGAATGCAACTGCAATTCCTGAATACACCAAGAAAATACCTGGGATTGCTACATAATTTGCGGGCGCAATAGACTCCTGGAGCATCCTATATAAAACTAATCCAAGACATACCTGGGAAATCCCACAATGCACTGCAAAAAATACTGCCAGTATTTTCAGTTTGTCTATTTTCCAGCAAATTATTTTTTCAACAGAGAATCTGACAATCCTGCTGTCAACTCAAATTCAGCTTGTACATGAATGAAGTCATGTGAAACTGGGAAAAGCAATATATGAAAAAGTAGTTATATAAAAGGCACCCTTACTTCTTTTGGGCAACTAATTATTCAAGCAGTAATCCATTTGGCCATCTTACTAGCCTTCGCCACTTCAGTGAATGCTTAAATGTTTATGCTGGCACTTATACAACAACAACAACAAACCTACCAGTGGATCATTGTACCAAGTTCCAGCATGAAAGTCTAAAGATGATAATCAAAAACAGTTGCCCCAGCAACAATGAAAAATAGCCTGCTACTTGGGAAAGGAAAGCTGTGCGGCAGACATGGCCTCTTCATGCAGTGCAGTTTCAATGACAGTTGGAAATGCATTGTGTTGGACATGGAGGGACAATGACCGTAATTAGCCCACTGATGTAGGAGAGCATAGCCAGTTTCCAAGAGTTACCTTTAAAAGCTCATTTTGCAATTTGTCAGTTTAGGGTGGCCTCCTTCTTCCTAACATGAGGCTTTTAAAAGCAGTGTAGTGTAGCAATCCCACCTCTGTAGTAACTAAGGCTTCTACAGTCCTAGGGCATTTTCACAGGTGCGGCTCAGCTACACCTTTGAGCTTCTTGGGCATTCCTTGTGCTGCATGTGATTTCATAGATCATAGAGTTGGAAGGCCATCGAGTCCAACCCCCTGCTCAGTGCAAGAAACTAGAGGAGTCTCCCATCCAAGTAATAACCCTGCTTAGCTTTCCACGCTCAGACAAACTGAGCCAGTGCCAATGCAGAACGAAATGCGGAAGAGAAATCCAGTGTATGCTATAGCCAAGGTAGCTGGCTGCTATATTCATGATATAGTCTGAATGAAGCCTGACATGTGCAAATTTCCTTAAGGTGCATCCAGGCAGCAATTTCCTCATGCAGTCAGCTGCTCATGTTTTCACAAGCAAAGACAACAGTTCAAACTGGTTCTGTCTTTATTTGCACTCCATTTTCTGAGTTTGTGTGAAAGTGTGTACCTAATTAAAGAGGCACTGGCTTTTGCATAATTAGCATAGACAGAAAGCTTTCCTTAACCCTGGTCAATGGCCATAATACCACCCCTTCTCCATCATGAAAAGAGCCTTTGTTGAGTGACAAATTGCATTCATAAACAAATTCACTTATCTATTAGTTTGTTT
The DNA here is from genome assembly GCA_021292165.1 of Shinisaurus crocodilurus. Lineage (NCBI taxonomy): Eukaryota > Metazoa > Chordata > Lepidosauria > Squamata > Shinisauridae > Shinisaurus > Shinisaurus crocodilurus. The sequence continues at coordinate 55,049,602 of CM037879.1, read as the reverse complement.
TACCAGAAACTAAACCTAGTTGCTTTGCAGCTGAGTGACAAGTGCCTGTCTCTGTTTTCCACCAAACTGTATCCAATGTGTCAGACTATGTATGAGTGTGTGCAACAAGGCTAGGGCTCACGGGGTAAACATGTTCAGATTTTTTTTTATTAGCAGGGATGATGACATCATCTTCCCACCCCCACCCTCATCAGACTTCTCTGGTCCCTCTGAGCTTAGTTGCAATCCTCGCAGTAGCTAGGGAGATGGATTTTCCCAGCAGTGAAGTTGTGAGCTGTCTTCAGGGTGGCTTGGTCTTGAATGGGCAATTAAGACCCATTAGCTTTACAAAAGACCTGCTCCCTAATGGAGATGAAACTGCTAGAACTGGTTTGTTGACTTTGAGATAAAAGATTTCTCCCTGATGCTGGGAAAATAAACTTCTGGAAATCTTGAGCTAATGGTCTTTTGCTGTTTGGGGACATATTGTGCCCCTGCCTGTTCCCTTTCTTCTTATGCAATCTCAGGTCTCTCCAACCAAAGTCCAACATGCTAACCACTACACTGCCCTTTGACAGCTCACTATTCTATGACTCAGTCAGCTGCTCCTAATAAAATGGGTATTACGCCATCTACTGCTGCTCTTTTGTACATAGATGTAGATCAGGCCAGAAGCCTGCATTTGGGGGCTGTCATGATGAGCACTTGCACTCCAACATCGGCCTGTACAACACTGCAGCTCAGCGCTAAACTACATGCTACATTAAATACGTAGCGTGCAGCTGATCCTCATTATATCATTTACCTTAGTGGAAGTGTGTGGGTGCCAGATTGTGATTGGGACCACTGCGCCTGATAGGGGAGGTTTAAATCTTCCCACCTTGCCACTTTCCCCTCCAAAATGCATGTCCTCCTTACCGCAGGGACTAAAAGAAGAAGAAACACTCCATTGGTGTCAATTGAGGTTTTTTTTTTCTTTTTGGTCTCCTTGGTGGTTGTGGGTGAATTTGGGGGTGGGGGAAGTGACTGGATGGGAAGGTTTAAACCTCCCCTGTCCATGCGCAGTGGTCCTGATCCAGATTGGGGCCTTGCACACTTACAGTAAGGTAAATAAAATGTTGAGGATCTGCTGCACGCTATGCATTTAACATAGCATGTAGTTTAGCCTTCAGTGTTTATTAACCAAAAAAGATTAAATGGGACAATGAATGACAAAAGTGAACTGAAGTGAAATGCAACAAGGATTCTGGTCTGGATGCACACTGAAACGAACCATTTCAAATACTGGGATAAGCGCGCCAAGTCAACAATGTTGCTGGCACCGAAGATGTTTGTGTCCGTATTCTCAGGGCTCTCCGGCACCGACTCTGTCTCAGAGGCTTCCCAATAACTTTGTGGAATTCATTTGAGAAAACCGGCTTTCTGCCTTCGATAAAAATAGCCAGATCAGTGTCTCTCCTTCAGACAAATTGTCAGTTGAAAACCTTTTAAGAAGCCATCTTGCTGTGAAATACGCTTTTATTATCTGAAATAAAGGACCTGGGCAAATGCCAGAACTGATAATACAAAGTGCCCACTCAGTTCTGTGTCAACACAGATCATTTTTACGCCACAATAACAGACAATGCAGTGTGTGTGCGTGTGCGTGTGCGTGTGCGTGTGCGTGCGCGTGCGTGCGTGCGTGCGTGCGTGTGTGTCGGGGGCGAGCTGGGGAAGGGCCTAAAGAGAGAAACAAACGGTTGATGAGCAATATGAATCTTCAAAACTGGAACACTGGAGAGAGGGGTTCACCCCCTGTTACACCATAAATAAAAAGCCCAGGCCTAGTGCTGTAGGAAGACTGAGAGATTTTGTTATGTAGCACAATACATAGGGTAGTAGTAAGCTCATTTCAAATATAGGGAAGTGCTTGAGGAGGGCTGTGCGCCAGGAATCAGGAAGACTGCAAATCATATAGAACAAAATAGTCAGGACCGGTGCAGGGCAGTTTGGCGCCCTAGGCTAAATTATATTTAGCGCCCCCCCTCTCGTGCCGTGGGGGGGCTCCGGAAAGCAGCCCTGCTCTGCAACCTCCCGCCGCCGCCGCCGCCACCACCGGACCCCCCCCGCACGCTGCCGCTGCTGCCCCCCACCTACCTTCCCACGCCTCCTCCGAAAAGGGACCCCCGCACTCTGTTTTTGGCCGGGGGAAACCAGAGCAACAGGGCTGTTTAAGCCCTGTTGCCCTGGTTCCTCCCGCCAAAACAGAGCGCAGGCGGGGCTCTGGAAACAGCGTGGAGAAGGTAGGTGTCGGGGGGGAGGCGGCGCGGAGGCGAAGCGAGGCGAGGTGGGGGGAGGCAGCGCGGAGGCGAGGCGAGGTGGGAGGCGGCGCGGAGGCAAGGCAAGGTGGGGGGGAGGCGCCCAGGCTTGACCCCACCACTACTCCGGGCGCAATCCCCCGCACTGACCTGGCTTTCTCAGTGAGGTGGGCGGGTGGGCAGGGCAGGAGCGTGCCGGCAGCGAAGAGGAGCGCAGCGTTCTGCGCCCTCTTCCGCTACGCGCCCTAGGCAACAGCTTAGTTGGCCTAGCGGTAGCGCCGGCCCTGAAAATAGTATATAAAAATCTGAAATTTGAGATAATATATTAGGAACAGAATGACTTTCCCTGTAAAGACTAACGGCGCGGATCATCCAAACGTTAAGCACTTTGTCCTATCGAGTTCAATAGGAGAGTTGAGCACATGCATTAATGTTTCCCATTGGGATTAGGAGAGATTTAAAAGTACTTGACCTTTGGCTGGATTCTGCCCACTGTTTCTTATAGCTCTCCTACTAGCTATATCCAGGGCTTTTTTTCTGGTGGAACTCACCGGAACTGAGTTCCAGCACCTTTTCTTCTATTAATTACATTACAATTTAATCGCCATCTACTCCCAAGGAAATGTAATCCAAGAGTTCCGGTACCCTTTTCTCCAGAAAAAAAGCACTGGCTATATCCCTTGCCAGATGTAGCCAAGGAAGCAAAGCTAGGCAGAGTTAAAGCATTCTATAGAAGAACTCCTTCCTCACCATTAGCTGCACCACCCGAGGCCTGCTGCAGCTGAACCCCCATGACGTCTTCCTCTTAATTGGGTAGAACAAAGCCACTTGAAGAACAGGGTGACAATCACACGTACGATGTGGATGGCACACAGCAGTGCTGACTCCAGGGTTTCTTTGAGGGCCCTGGGGCAAGGCACCCTCAATGCCCCCCTCCCTCAACGAGTCTACCTACTCACCAACATTGTCACCAGCTGCTCTTGCTCCTCATCCTCTCTCTCATCATTGCTACCACTTGCTTGCTTGATGGGCAGAGAGCCAGTGAGCAAGTCGGCAGTGGCACCTGCTGCTCCTCCATCTCACCACCACCACCATTGTCTGGGCCAGTGTGAGAGGCAGGTGAACAAACAGGTTGCAGTGGTGAAGATGAGGAACAACTCCAGGGGGCTCTTGTGAGTGGGCCCCTAATGGGGTGTGAACCCTTGGCAGGGGCCCGACCATACCTATGCTTGAGGCAGGCCCTGGAACACAACATCCTATAAGAGGTGGAGCAGTAGTGAAGCTATGCAAGATGTTATCCTTGCCAACCAAGGATAACTAAGAATTCATTATAAGAGATCTTATATCTCAAGATAAGAAGGACGTAGACAAACTGGAGAGGGTTCAGAGGAAGGCAACAAGGATGATAAAGGGACTGGAAACAAGGACCTATGAGGAGAGACTGAAAGAACTGGGCATGTTTAGCCTTCAGAAGAGGAGACTGAGGGGAGATATGATCGCACTCTTCCAGTACTTGAAGGGATGTCACACAGAGGAGGGCCAGGATCTCTTCTCGATCATCCCAGTTTGCAGGACACGGAATAATGGGCTCAAGTTACAGGAACCCAGATTCCACCTGAACATCAGGAAAAATTTCCTGACTGTCAGAGCAATAAGACAATGGAATCAACTACCTGGGGAGGTGGGTGGGCTCTCCCAATCTGGAGGCATTCAAGGCGCAGCTGGACAGCCATCTGTCAGGGATGCTTTGACCTGGATTCCTGCATTGAGCAGGGGGTTGGACTTGATGGCCTTGTAGGCCCCTTCCAACTCTACTTTTCTATGATTCTATGATTCTATGATAACACACCATCATTTCATATCAGTCTTGAGTTTGATCTCAGAGGGGTGGGGGGTGGACATCATTAGTGAACGGCTCAAGGTCATTAGAATGCAGATGTGGCTGATAGATCCTAGAATTCCTTGATCCTATGGACAGGGGTTGGTATCTAAGTACTCTGCAATAACCACTTCTATTGTTGATAAACATACATGTTGTTACAGGGTCATTCATACTTAGCCCAGTGGATTGCTCAGCAATAGGCCATAATGTTATCTTTACTCTAGTGGACTATGCCACACATTTCTCTGAATAGCTCTATGGAATATTACCTCTAAGACCATAACAAGGCAATTGGTTAAACTGTTCACCTTGTGTCCTAAGACATGTTGACAGATCAGGGCCTTTCCTTGATGTTAAGTCTACTTAGTTTTTGTTTTTATTAAAGATATTATATAATCAATGCATTCGAAATAAACAAATACAAAATTTTACACACTCATTTAGGTGAAAATGGAAAGACATATAATTATATGGTTCATTAATAACTTCTTCCCTTAATGAAACTTACAACATTCTATATCTTTCAGAATAGAATGAAATATCCCAGTAGACTATATCCTCCTTGGGCTACATTTAGTACCATATGTCACCCATAAAAGCCAATGACTGGCCAGGTTTTGTTAATTCAATGATATACTGAAGGTAGGCTTCTTAGATTTCCACATTTTCACAATGGAATTTTTCTTTCAATACAATAAGCTTGGAGTTGGATTCAGCAGAGGCTTCCGCAAATGGAATGGGGTGAGGCAAATTTTAATGATTCCCCCTGCAGTTAGTACCTTCTATGCCGTTCTGATGGGTCCCCCAACCCTCTGGATCAGAATTTTGGGGGACATGGGAGGCTGCAGAGGGAAGGGGGAGCAGAGAGCAATTCTGTAAGCAGAACTTCGTATCTCCTATAACAGAGTCCCTATAGAAAATAGAGCCCCCTATAGAAAGTAAGGTGGGGCTTGTCCTAGCAGGACATTATGTATCTGGGATATGTATTCCAGGGATGGAATTCTAATTCAAGAAGAAAGTAGGCCCCACAGATGTTATGAGGCCACCATTATCAATCACCCTAAAGAATCCAGACTCGTACAATGTGCCAAAAGCACAATGCAAGAACTAGAAATATGTGCAGTACCAATAACTCAAGCACCTGATCTCATCCACAGAATGCACATCAAGTCACAAAACATATAACATGCATAGATGTGGCATATTATCAAAGAATTAAATATTTGTGAAATGGGTACATTTTTCTAGCCTGTCTAGTCCATTTTACAGATGGAGTACACCAGTGAATGTTTAGGTTTTCTAAACATTTCTACAGTTTTCTGTTAACCTAGCACTAGTAAAAAAAGGATAAATACTGAGACGCCAAGATAGCAACAACTTGGTAGGAAAGGATCAACTTTTAACATAACTAAAGGCGCCATCCTATGCAAATTAGGCAGAAAAAAAAGGCCTACAGCTCCCAGCATGCCCCAGCCAGCTATGCTGGTTGGGGCACGCTGGGAGTTTTAGGCCTTTTTTCTGTCTAAACATGCTTAAGATTGCGCCATAAGTAGGCCAAGCCCACCCTGGCCTGCCCTGAATTCCACCCTGATTATTCATAACTTTATCTAGCAGTACCTGATAAGTGAGTGCCATTTTTCATACATATGCCTGAATGGGATTCTTGTCTAGGCAACCTACAACTGGAGGAAGATACCGTAAACACCAAGGGATAAATGAAACACTCAAGATGTTGTTCTAAAGCAGTGTTCTCCAACCTTGGGTCCCCAGATGTTTTTGGCCTACAACTCCCAGCATGCCCCAGCCAGTGTAGCTGGCTGGGGCATGCTGGGAGTTGTAGGCCAAAAACATCTCTGGGGACCCAAGGTTGGAGAACACTGTTCTAAAGCAAGGGTGGAGAAAGAAATTCAGGCCTGGGGTCCCAATCCACACCCCTCCCAGGTTCCCCAGATGGAGATACCCCCTCCCCATGCCTCACTCTCTTCACCCCAACCACCAATCATTCTGTGGCTAGTAGAGGCTGGTGGCTCCAATGTCAGTGGGGCCGTGTATCTGCTCTGGGTTTTAGTCTGACCTCTTAAGGAGCTACCCATGATGCTGGACCCTATCCCTGAAATAGGTTCGGCTACCATGGATAGCTCCAGGCTGAAACTTGCAGTGGATACACCGGCCCACGGACATTGGAGCCATCAGCCACTGCTGGTGGTTTTCCGGCTTTTGTGAAGCTTTTTTCTCCATTCTAAAAGTTTGAAATGTTTCTCCTGAGGCTTAGTTACTGGCAGTAAGAGCTTCAAGCTAAAATACACTGGTATTTTTGACCTCATTCCCTTTGCCTTCATGCCTTCCCACCACTGGAATGTGACTCCCATGAGCGTCTCCAAAACTGCATTCAGCCCTCAGGATGAGAGAGGTTTCCCAACGCTATTCTAAAGCTCTCCATTAACTTCAGTGGAGTTACTCCACATCATGAAAGGACAAACTTCTTCAAGTTCACACAGTGCTAACAAGAAGTCTGATTTGGGAATCTACATCCAAAAGCAAATTCGTTTCACTGAAATTCTTTGGTCCAGAAATAGGACGAAGAATCTCATGAGGACAGCCTCATTCATGAAATATTCACGATCATCTTGTTTCTGATGCAAACGTTGCCTACTAATGGAGCAGCATCCACAGGGTCTGTACCCCGTGTTCACAGGAGACCTATTGCAGAGAGACTGATGCTAGCAGTGGGACAGCAAGCAGGGAAGTCAGGAAAATCCTCCAGAGCTTCTTGCCACAACTTGCCAATTTATTAAACTTTAAATGCCTCTGTGAGAGCCCAAGAGACACCCTCATCCCTATTCAGCAAGCTTTGCACCAGATAATGAAGTAGTCGTGGGAAGAGGGATGCCAAAACCATCAGCCGCAATGAGCTCACACCTAACCTGTGTGGTGAACAGCTCACATCTTAAATAGATCCTCATGTGACACGTTCCAGCTTAGGTCAGCTACAGTCATCATCATCGTTGCATTTGTACTGTAGATGGCAGTTAGACGATCGCTCCAACTATTTTAGAACTTTACATTTATTTATTTAATTATTTATTGAATGAATGAATTTATATCCTGCCTTTCTGCAACAAAAAAAAATGGTGCTCAAGGAGGCTAACAATAAAATATGGATTAAAAACAATTTTTAATTAAAACATAGCATAAAAACGAATCAAATAAAAACACAACAACAACAACAACAACAACAACAAGCAGCATCACCCAATTTTTAAAAATCTTTCAGCAGCGGACCAGCTTATATGCCAAAGGCCTGCCTGAATAAGAATGTCTTTGTCTGCCGGTGGGGGAAGGATAACAGAGTGGGGCCCAATAGAGCTTCCCTCAGCAGGGAGTTCCAGAGCCTGGGAGTGGCCACCGAGAAGGCAACTATACATGTGGGAATTGCAGTATTGTGAAAGTGCTGAGAACACCCTGTTACAGAATGTCCCATGGAAGGCAAGGCATGTTAATTACATTGGTATAACTTTGCAAAGCAGACATGCCCTTTAAAAGACCTAAACGGTACAATATTCATTCCAGGCAGTCACATAGATTACCCGGAGATAAAAGCTGCCATCTGCTTTCTGATTGCTGAAGAAGAGCCAAGGAAAAAAAAAGGAGCCACAAATGGGAATAAAGTGGAAACATTTGTGATTGGCCTGCCAAGCAGAGTATCACAGGTCATGGCTGGCAGACAACCCTCATTTGAACACAAAGCAACAGCACTGAGCTGGAAAATGGCCAGCTGCAGCCATGGGGAACCAAACACAAAGCAAAGACACATCACCTTAGAGCAATGGGCCAGTCACATCTCACAGCTTGGTGTCATAGGTCTGGTACTACTAAGCGTGGGACCGAATCCATAGTAGCAGGGTTGCAATGACATGGCAATTAGGGGTTAGACAAGGAATGGGATCAAGGATGGAAGTAGAGGAAAACTCAATATATCTACAAGGTGGCTAAGATAGGTCAAGAACAAGAAACTAGGCAAGAGAATGAGCCAGGGGTGGGACAAGCATTCTAATTGGAGGTCTCATAATGAGGGAGGAATGCTAAAGAAAAAGGTTGCAATCCATTTCATGTGAATACAGATAGATGCAAGTCTGGGTCATTCCTTGAAAGGGGTTGAAAATTTAGACCCCACCCCTCCCCCAAAAGCTCTCCACCACCTTTGCAAGCAAAACAAAGTCAACAGGCTGGGAAGGAATGGGGAAAAAGTCAAGAATCTAAACCTTTAACTGAATTATTTTGAACATATGAAGGCTGATTCACACTTCATGATTCTAGAGCCTAGGGGTGGGCATATTGCCCCCCCCCCGAATCCCCAAGGGCCTGCACCCCACTGCCAAAAATGCACCATTGAATTTGCCATCACAGCAGCAGCAAACACACACCCCTTGCAATTTTCCTTGAAAGCAAGGGGGCGGGGGGGGCGCCACCACTGCCATGGCAAATTCAGCAGCAGTGGCATTTTGGGACAGCCCCCCCCCCCTGCGAAAATGGCCAGGGGAGCACATGTTGCCCACTTGTGTTCTAGACAGACACCAGGAAACCCCCATAAGTAATTCCCATGACCAGATCTATTGTTTGAATGGATCACTTCTGTGATTGATTTGCAATTCATGTCATGGGAATAATTTGGTTTGTCATCTGGTGTCTGAAACTGAACATGTCAATCAGCTCATGGATTAATGAGATGGTCTCAGCCCATCTTTAAACTCCCACCTCTCCTGGGCCAGTTAGCGCCCCAATAGGTCTGCTCCCTGACAATTTACCAGTTAACTCCCATTGTGAGGAACAGTCCTAACCAACCTGCTGGAGGAAAGACACCAGCTTGCTCCAGCTCTGGCAGAAGGCTTCCCAATGTCTGCAAACAACCAAGAACCAGGGTGCCAAAGGAGGCCAAGAGACAGAGTCAAAGGACAACACAGATAGAGGAGCTGGGAGGCCAGGCAGAGACTGACAATATAAAAGATAACTTCATACCTTCTATGTTCAGACAGGAGTAGACTCTAGATCGGGCAAAACCCAGCATCACACAAGCGGACTTGCACTCATGCCATGGAACATCTTCCAAAATCTCCAAAATCTCTCTCCACAGGGGAGAACAGCTGGACAACACAGGGAACAGAAGGCCCTTCGTATGGCCTTAGCATTCCAGGATAGTCGTGGTTCTCATCTTCCTGGGGAAGATCCCTAAGCTAAGAGCAAGACAGAATGCCAAACAGTGAGGGGATGCCTCACTTTTAGCCTGCATTTCTCCTTTCTTTCTTTTGTCCCTTGCCAATTTTTTTTGTTTGTTTCATTGTTAAAAGCAAGAGACCTGCATTGCCTTGAGGAGACCAGATATGCCACTCTTTCTCCCATCCAAATGCCAGACTTTTCCAGAATTGCTGTTCCTGAAACAATCTGGGTTTGCTCCACCATATGTCTACTCTAATACTCCAAGGTATGGTAATTAAGCCAACCCAAAACACAGTATATTGCCCCTCCCCAACATGGCACCCTCCAAATGTGTTGGACTACAACTCCCGTCACCCTCAGGAGATGATGGGAGTTCTCATCCAACCAGGGATGTTGAAGAGTCCTTGGTCTCGAGTCACGAGTCGAGTCACGAGTCTTTGGACCCGAGTCTCGAGTCCAAGTCCGAGTCATTGGTCCAAAATGGTGACTCACAAGTCACGAGTCACTCCCAAAGCTGACTCCACGAGTCCCTATTAAAATCAATGGGGGGTTTTCCCAACAAAATAAGGCTACTTCAGATGTGTGGTTTAAATAAATTCTAGGCACAAGTGTGCCTTTTTATTTCAAAACTCTGTAACTGATTTTGGCAAGAACAGACCAGGCAGACAAAACCAAAATAACCAGGCAGGCAGAGGAGGCAGGGAACCCCAAAGCAGGCAGGCAGAGGCCTTTGTCTTGGACAATTCAACTGTTGAACTGGTCAAGAAGAGACCAGGCAGGCAGAGGAGGCTGGGAACCCCAGACAGGACAGGCAGAGGCAGCCAAACCCAAAATGGCAGAAAGGTTGCATTTTAGAAAAATGATTTTAAAAAATAAACTTGCTGTACTTCCTAAAACTTATCCATGTTGCATTTGAGGAACATGATTTTTTCTAAATGTTTGGCCCCCATTCTGGAATGATGAGATCTCATCACAATTCCACCCTCACTGAACACCCGCTCCACTGGTGATGAACTTGCTGGAACCAGAAACACACTAAGAGCAGCCACACAGAGTAATCTCAGGTCCTTCTTCTGCCTCTCCCAAGTACGCAACACATCAATCAAAATAAATCTTGACACACTGTTGGGGCTGCACTCCTGGTAGCCGTCCATAGTGGCCGAGTAGTGGCACACCTCGCTTCCATGCGCTCTTCGCCGGCAATCACGCTCCTCTCCACTCCTTCTGGCACAGCCCAGGGATGTTGAAGAGTCCTTGGTCTCGAGTCCCGAGTCGAGTCTCGAGTCCCATTAAAAATATTGGGACTCAAGTCCGAGTCGAGTCAGAGGGGGGACTCAGTCCGACTCACGAGTCGAGTCCTCGAGTCCGAGTCCCCATCCCTGCATCCAACACATCTGAAGGGCACCAGGCTGGGGAAGGATGCGGTATGATATCTCAGCCTAATCAACTTCACAGGAGAGCCAAGAGAGAGAAATGAAATAATAAAGCTGTGGTGAGCATCCTGGAGAAAGGGTGACTCAAAAGTGCTAAATTAAAAAAAAAACATAACAAAGCAGGATGAAAATTATATCTGATGGGAGTTTAAAAAAAACAAAACACATACGTGTAATTCTAGGGCCCGACAAGAAGAGGCTGGATTCCACAGGAAAGTAGCTCTCCTGTGGATTTAAAGGAAAGAAGGTTTAGAAATCACATTAGATGTTTATATAAGGGCTAACCCACTTAGCAACGATAAGACTAAACTATAATATCATGTTGCTTGTTCACCAAATCATATTAGACTGCAGCAGTGGGAACCACGGTCTACTTTCCCCCGACTGTTTCTGTGTCTTAGGATTTGGCTTTTCTTTTCTTTCTTAAAGCACACCTTTTTCACTGGCTGTCGGTGGTTCTAATTTTAGACTCCTCATTTGTCTTGGAGTGGTCAAGAGATTCCTTTGAAGAGATGTCAAGGAGCAAGAAGGGTCAGAGCTTTGACTGAGTCTGATTGTGGACCCTGAACTGGCTAAAATTAAAAAAAAGGCTCAAGATTTACAAGAATGGAAAAATCTGAAGATTTTAGATTTCTTTTATCTCTGGTAATGATACGTTTATTCCGGCAGCAACTAGAAACTTCAGTTAACATATAGAAACAAAATGTCCAAGCTTGTGCCACAAAGACATTTTTTTAAAAGTTTATATTGTGTATTTGAGCAAATATGCATATGGGAAAACAGAGTACTTTGAATTATGTGGATGTTATGTAAATGCTCTTAATTTTAGTTATCGTAATAAGGGTTTATAAATACTGGGATGCAATGAGGATGTATGTATGATTTCCTGAAATTGTAAAATATTCCTTTTACTTTCCATTAAAGCAGGTTTGCCTATCTAATGAATCGGCATTCATGGATATAATGAATTTATCGTCATTAAATACTACTTACTAAACTAAACCATATAACACATTTATTATGTCGCTATTCTATGTATTATATTTAAATATGGTATGTTATCTGCTGACAACATTTGGAGGGTGCAGGAGGAGGTCTCTCCAAAACTATGTTTTGCCCTGGGTTACCTTTCTGCAGCCTTGCATTTGTCCCAGCCACCACCCCCTCGCAAAATTGAAAAGCCTACACGGTACACCCCTGCTCCTGGATGACCCTCAGATCCACGTGTTGTGACTCAAGCCCACAGAGCATTCAGCCCTTATGCAGTCACCAAACTCTGTCCAAAAGAGGGAGGTACATAAGCACTATCCATGCGTTCAAATATGCATGCAGCCAACCTGTGTAAGGAGGAGCAGGACAGGTCCAACCCTACCATTAGGCAGAGTTAGGCAGCCACCTCAAGCAGCAGATGCTGGGGGTGGGGTGGGCATCAGTGAAGTGTTGGAGGACAGAGCTGTGCATGCCATGCAGCCTGTCCTGGACACCCTAAGATAGCATGCTGTCCACAGGTGTGGTGGAGGACGCTGTCCCATCAGCACTGTTGATGCAAGATTCAACTATCACTCTAGTCAGTATGGAATGGGAGGGGTGTCATTTTATCCTTTGCCTCAGGCTGCAAAACTTCTTGGGCCAGCCCTGGAGCAGGATTTCAGTAGCAAGCCCTGCCGTCTATCGTATATGTATTCATTGGCATGTCTGCAAGATACAGACATGCATACAAACTGTACACACACATGCACAATTGGAGGGAAGTTCAGCACTGACCATGTGTACGAACCTACACATATACAGGTTGTATGTGCACGCACATTGCAAACATGTAAAGGAACATTCGTATAGCAGGGCAGAGCTGCCCACTGCTGTCCTGTTTCCACATTAGAGGTGTTGGATATACGCACATTCAACCATGTGAATAATTCTGGGGCACCCAGTCGGATCAGTAAAGAAGCCTTTTGAACAGCAGTAGGTCAGAGTACATCATGTGGTTAAGTGTGAACTCTATAAAAGCTTCCAGGTTGGGTATGTTTGGTTTCTGGTCTGAACAACAAGCAGACACTTCTCACTCCCACAAATGTATCCCATTGCAATTCCAAAGTGAGAGAACAATTGCCCATTGAGAACAGCGCCTTGTGTCATAGCAATTCTGATGTGTGTTTGGGTGGCTTGCACAGGAAGACTCCTGGTAGACTGTGCCTTTACCCTATAATAGGGGTATAGAGGATGGTGCTCTCCAGATATTTTGGACAACACTTCCCATAATCCCTACTATTGGCCATACTGGTTGGGGCTTCTGGGAGTTGTAGTCTAAAACATCTAGAGAGCACTTGGTTGCCTGAACCTGCTCTATAGTATCCTTGAACTCCCCATGGATTTCACCTGTCCTTCATAACAAATTAAAATATTGTAAGGAAGCCCAACAGATGGACTAAGATGGACTATTAAGAATTATCTAAAGTGGCAGTTTCGGGAACTCTGGGGGAAAGTGACCATGTTATACTTGAGTTCTTGATTCTAACAGAAGCAAAAGCTGAGTGTAGCCAAACACGTACCCTGGATTTTAGGAAAGCCAATTTTAACAAACTCAGAACAATGATTAGTAAGATCCCATGGCAAGTGACTCTCACGAGAAAGGGAGCCCAAGAGGGGTGGGAGTTTTTAAAAAAGGAAATTTTAAAGGCACAATTGCAAACAATTCCCACAAGGAAAAAAGGCAGAGGGCAACAGAAGAAGCCAATGTGGCTTCACAATAAACTCAAAGATGACCTGAAAACAAAAAAGGACACGTATAGGAAGTGGAAGGAAGGACAGGCTACAGGGGAAGAGTACAGGCAGGTAGCACAGAACTGCAGGAATAGTGTCAGGAAGGCTAAAGCTGAGAATGAGCTAAGGTTAGCGAGGAATGCTAAAAGCAACAAAAAAGCTTTCTTCAGATACATGCACAGTAAAAGACAGAAGAAAGAACTGGTGGTTCAACTACGCAATGAGGATGGCAAATTGATAACAGAAGACAAAGAAAAGGCAGAAGTGTTCAATTCCTACTTCGGCTCGGTCTTCTCCCAAAAGAGGGTCTATGACCCCCCTGGCAAACCTGAAGTGCAGACTGAAGGGGCAGAATTGCAGCTTGAGATTGATAGGCAAATGGTCAAGGAGCACCTGATTACTCTGAACGAGTTTAAATCTCCAGGGCCTGATGAGCTGCATCCTAGAGTAATAAAGGAACTGGCAGAAGAACTCTCAGAACCACTGTCTATTATCTTTGAGAAATCATGGAGGACAGGTGAAGTGCCAGACGACTGGAGGAGGGCAAATGTTGTTCCCATCTTCAAAAAGGGCAAGAAGGAGGAACCTGGGAACTATAGGCCAGTCAGTCTGACATCAATCCCCGGGAAGATTTTTGAGCAGATTATAAAGAAGTCAGTCTGCAAGCACCTTGAAAACAATGCAGTGATTACTAGAAGCCAGCATGGATTTGTCAAGAACAAATCCTGTCAGACTAATCTGATCTCATTTTTTGATCGGGTAACCTCCCTTGTGGACTGTGGGAATGCTGTGGACATTATATACCTGGACTTCAGCAAAGCTTTCGACAAAGTGCCTCATGATATCCTGATTAGTAAGCTAGCTAAGAGTGGGCTAGATGGAACAACTATCAGGTGGATCCACAATTGGCTAAAGAATCGGACTCAAAGAGTGCTTATCAATGGTTCCTTCTCAAACTGGGGAGAGGTAACGAGCGGGGTACCACAGGGCTCGGTCCTGGGCCCGGTGCTCTTCAACATTTTTATTAATGACTTGGATGAGGAGGTACAGGGAATGCTTATCAAATTTGCAGATGACACAAAGTTGGGTGGAACAGCTAATACTCTGGAAGACAGAAACAAAATTCAAAGTGACCTCGATAGGCTGGAGCGCTGGGCCGAAAACAACAGAATGAAATTTAACAGGGATAAATGCCAAGTGCTGCACCTAGGGAGAGGAAACCAAATGCAGAGTTACAGAATGGGGGACACTTGGCTCAACAATACTACAAGTGAGAAGGATCTTGGAATTGTGGTAGATCACAAACTGAATATGAGCCAGCAATGCAACGTGGCTGCAAAGAAGGCAAATGCAATTTTGGGCTGTATTAATAGAAGTATAGCTTCCAAATCGCGGGAAGTGATAATTCCCCTTTACTCGGCACTGGTTAGGCCTCATCTTGAGTACTGCGTCCAGTTCTGGGCACCTCACTTTAAGAAGGACATAGACAAACTGGAGAGGGTTCAGAGGAGGGCAACAAGGATGATAAAGGGACTGGAAACAAGGCCCTATGAGGAGAGACTGAAAGAACTGGGCATGTTTAGCCTTCAGAAGAGGAGACTGAGGGGAGATATGATCGCACTCTTCCAGTATTTGAAGGGATGTCACACAGAGGAGGGCAAAGATCTCTTCTCGTTCATCCCAGTTTGCAGGACACGGAATAATGGGCTCAAGTTACAGGAACCTAGATTCCACCTAAACATCAGGAAAAATTTCCTGACTGTCAGAGCAATAAGACAATGGAATCAACTACCTAGGGAGGTGGTGGGCTCTCCCACTCTGGAGGCATTCAAGGTGCGGCTGGACAGACATCTGTCAGAGATGCTTTGACCTGGATTCCTGCATTGAGCAGGGGGTTGGACTCGATGGCCTTGTAGGCCCCTTCCAACTCTACTTTTCTATGATTCTATGATTCTATGATAATAGGTAGAATTGGGAAGTGTGCCCTTAGCCAGGAAAAGAGCTTCCCAGGTATTTTGGGTGTGTGTGAGAGAGAATCTTGCTTGCCAGCTGTTAATGGATAGGTTTGAATCATACTATGAAAGTTAATGAGTCTATTATGAAGAGCACTTCATTGTGTGACAAAGGTATATTTAATGGTGTTGAAAGGTTTCCCAGAGTAAATTTTAAAAGATCCTAATAGTGCAATGAAGACTCCATTAGTGTATTTATTAATTATAATGCATCTAAGTGGCAGCCTAGCCAGTTTAGAAATGAGTTACCCAAAGATCCCAACACAAGGATGTAGAAAACCTTAGGTAGCAATTACATATTAGGTGTTTACATCTGTCAAAATATGACGTGCTCTTCTGGCATTGTTCAAACATCCCACTTGGCTCTCCCATCCTTCCTTGCTATTGCTAATCTTCACTTAAGACAGTGTTCTCCAACCTTGGGTCTCCAGATGTTTTTGGCCTACAACTCCCAGCATGCCCCAGACAGCATCTGGGGACCCAAGGTTTCATAAATTTCATAGATCATAGAGTTGGAAGGAGCCTACAAGGCTATCGAGTCCAACCCACTGCTCAATGCAGGAAACTAGAGGAGGGGTCTCCCATCCGAGTAATAACCAGGCCTGACCCTGCTTAGCTTTCCACGCTCAGACAAGCTGAGCCAGCGTAAGCCACAGGTTGGAGAACACTGACTTAAGATAATGGTTTTCCTGCTGCCCAAGATCACACATCTATGACAGTCCCCATGTCCCCCAGAGACAGCCCACAATACTTTGTGCCTCAGGGCCATACATCCAAATGGAGCTGCCCCCACCCCTGGCAAAAATATAAACATTGACCATCTGCATCCATTTCATGCAGGGCTGAACTTCTTTCAGCCTGAGGGCCAAATTCCATTTTGGAGAAGCTCTGGGGGGGGGGCAGATACCAGTGCTGGGTGGGGCTGAAGGCAAAAGGGGTGGGCCAAAGGCAAAAAGGATGGGGACAAAAAGATTTTAAAAATACCAGCATATTTTAGCTGAAAGCTCTTGCTGCCAGTAACTAAGGAGAGGCATTTCAACCTTTTAGAATTGGATGGGGAGAACTGCACAAAAGCTGGGAAATGGTAGGAAAGGGATGGGGGGCATAGCCATCTGGGAAACTCCAGAAGGCTGAATTGGGCCCCACTAGGGCTGGGTTTATCCCCCAGGACTGCGGTTCTGCACCCCTGCTTTAACGTTACCATAACTGGAGCATCTAACCCTATCTAATGGTAGGACCAGCCCTGCTGGAGTCACAAGTTTAATCACTGCAGTTGAAAACCTGTAAACCATCCTTGCCAGACCTGATGCCCTCCAGATATATTGCATTGCCAGTGGCCATGCTGACTGAGAATGATGGGAGTTGCAGTCCCACACATCTGGAAGGCACCAGGTTGGGGAAGGCTGCTGTAAACAGCCGTAGTGAATAAAGCGGTTCAAGACCTGGACTGGTCTGTATGTCTCTCCTGGTCGTTCTGCAATCTACCTCCATGGAATCTTTGGCAGTCTATGCAATGGAGCGATGATCAAGTTAAAATGAAGGACACAATTTTATGGCAAAGAGGTTGTTGAATTTGGGGGGTCGGATGAGCAAAAGGGACCCGTCCCCCTTACCTTTTGTGATGCTGTTTCTAGAAGGCTACAGGGTGACTTCCTTGAGTGATGATCTGCTTAGCACGGGTTTTGAGCTCTCTGCCATGGATTCACTGATTGTCCTTGGGACTAAAGACTCAGCCTCCTTTTTTCATCTGTAAAATGGGCAAATGTTCTCTACAATGTCTCCTGAGTGTTTAGTTCCTTATAAATGCTGCATATATGCGTGTTCCACATGTAAGCTGATCTGCAGTCTGCTGTTCAACTCACTTGCCTCACTGTTCTGCTCTGTGCATGCTTTGTGACAAGAGACTTATAAGCACATGCTCTATCTCTTCACACCTGGATTCTACCTCTCACCTGCTAGGTTCTGCCCGTTGATCCTGGGGTCCACTCTTGAATTACCTGGTTCCCCCCCTTGACTGCCTTGGGGCCTGCTATCTGGGCCCAGGTACCAGAACCTTCTACATATTCCAGGCCTGTTCCCTGAGTTTTCACTTTTCATTTAAGAAAAGGGAATACGTTTCTAGCCCTTTTGCTTACAGAGATATAAGGAATAAAGTACAGACATTATTCTATACAGTTTCTCGGGGGGGGGGATTAAATCTGCTCCAGCCATCAAGTACTCTAGCCAATGAGAACAACGGTGCTGGATGGGTCTGAGGCGGTATATCCAAATGCCCTTTTAAGATCCAATGCATCTTTAAAAGTGCACGTGGCACCTTTTTAATAACATTATATTGAGATTTTATGTTGCCACAATGATTGAATCAATTCAGGCTGCAGTCCTATGCACTCTTACTTGGGAGTCAGTCCACTGAATGCAGTGGAATTTACATCTGTGTAAACATGCATAGGTTTGTGCTACACATCACATCAACGTAAACATACTAGACTACTTGTATTAATGTTTTTTGCATTTTAGTTGTTGTCCACACACACTTAAGCCTCACCCCTACCAGAATTTCTGATTATGGGCCTAGTTACCTCTTGGCCCTCAACACCTGGAGAAGCTGTATAAGGCCAAGTATTGTGAGATAGGTACCTAATAGCAAAGCCGCTGAGCAGAACAATATCAAAGTTGTCCAAACAGCTGTATGATGAAAAAGAATCCCAGCTATCCCAAACCTGTAAACACCTGCTCAGGAAAGCCAGACAGCTGCAGATGCACCTGCGTTGTAGAACTTCCTGAGGTAAATATCATGGGGGTTTGATGGATTTCATGGGGGAAACGATAAGCTTCTTGTTGTTTGTCATGTGTGACCAGAGAAGCACATGACAAACTATCAAATAAAGCCATTTGTATTGCTAAATGAGTCTTGAGCAGGGTGGGTATGGAAAGCAGGTTTTCAACAAAATATAAATAATAGAAATTAATTTCTCAGCCTGGGTTTGGGACTCAGCCTGCTCTGAGCTGAACTGCTGAGGGAAGCCGCCAAGCTGCTTGAAATAATTATTCTAGACTTAAGCAATCATTCTTTTTATTTCTGAAGGCTAATGGAGTGAAAACACAGCTTTCCATACCTTTGGTAATGACAGAGTCAGAAATAATGATTGGGAACCCTTATGTTCCTCTTATAATGAGGAAAGCAACATGAAATGATAGGGATTTCAGCCCTGAACAACTGCTTGCTCTTTATTTCAAAGGCAAATGGAGCATTCAGACCAGTTCTTTAGGTTAATGGAGCTACAAATAGGGTTTGGAGGCATGGATTTTTCATAGATAATCCAGCAGGGGCAATATATTCTCTGGTGGGGGACAGAAATATTTACAGATGCTGAGGCTTCAGTGAACTGGAGAGCTCAGGTAACATAACTTGAGGAATCAGGATAAATCCATAATTTATCCCTCACTTCCTTAGCAGGTACACTACCATGATATCGTGCAAATGTACTATGGAGTAGAACAAATTATCCTGGTTTCACAAAATCTATTAGATTTAGTTAATCTAGTAAATCTATCCAAAATAATTTATTACAAATTTTGTTTAGCATCTTCAGAAGTGGTAGGTGCTTATTCAGTGCCACCCACATTTATTTTATATTTTGAAATTTGTTTTTTAAACTGGTATGCCACTTCTAAACTAACGTTTCCAAAGCTATATATATATATATATATATATATATATATCAAAAGAAGAGCAAACACTAAAACATCATGAGACAGCAACCACAAAACGCTAAACTGAAAGTCTGGGAAAATAAAGAAAGTTGGGCAGAGCAATGCTATGGTCCCTTGAAGGGCATACCGGCAGGGACCATAGGATGGTGTGGGACACACACACACACACACACACACACAGCCACTCCAAGGCTGTAAACACAGCTATGATCTCGGGAGGGGAAATCCGAGCAGGGATTTCCCCTACCCCCACCACTCCTAGCCATTGCAGAAAGCTCCATGGCAGCTCCTCTTCCGAGATCACTGTGGCAACCTCAGAAGAGGTTTTTTGCCTCCATCATTCCACCTGCACTGCCTGCAGGGCTTTGGATGGGCAAATCCAAAGATTCGGACCCTTGGCAACCCCGCTGGATTGCACTCTAAGCCTGGCATCTAAAACTAAGCAGACTAGGTGCTAGACAAGCAGCCCAGGGGAGAGCATACCATGATTGGGACATCACCACAGAGAAGGCCTTTTCCCCCAGCCATCGTACACCTAACATCTGTTCTCAGTGCATGGGCAGGTTCATGTGGAAGGATGTACAGTAGTTCTTCAAGCACCGATGTCACAAGCTATATAATTCTTAAAGGTTACGGAGAGCACTTTGAATTAAGCCCAAAAACTAATGGGAGCTGGTCTAACACTGGCGAGAAATGTTTCGATTGACTAGTTCTGGTCAACACTGTTCTGCACTAATTGCCGTTTCTAAGTAGTCATCAAAGGCAGCCCCACATATAAACTATTGCCATAGTCTAAACCAGGGCTCTCCAACCTTGGGTCCCCAGATGTTACTGGACTACAGCTCCCAGAATCCCTTGCCATTAGCCAGGCTGGCTGGCTATGCTGGGAGCTGTAGGCCAGCAACATCTGGGAACCCAAGGTTGGAGAGCCCTGGTCCAAACAATCATCCAAACTGGATTGACTAAACCAGGGAAAGGATAACAATGGCCAGGCTATCTCTGTCCAAAAGGGGATGCAGGTGCTTTAGCTGGTGAAAGTCACTTTATGCTACAGATGGTACTAGAGCATCTGAATGAATGCTCAGATCTAAACACCCTTCCAAGATGCATACTTGTTCCTCCATGAGGAATACAGCCCCATCTAGAACAGGTTGCATACAAGCTCCATATTGTTAAGTACTCTGACCCCTTGTCATAAAGTAATAGAATACAGAAAGCAAAGGGATACATGGGATAGGGAGCAGCCTTGCCCAACTTGGTGTCCTCCAGATGTGTTGGACTACAACTCCCATTATCCTCAGCCAGCATGGCCATAAATAGAAAGGAGCTAGGGAGCTAGCCATGGGGCCATGAAGTTCACCTGAGTTGTGTGAAGGGAAAGGCGTGCCCCCTTTGGTCTCTCTACCCAGACCCCCTCTCATCTCAGAAATTTCAGATGAATCTAATCCTAGTCCAGTGATCTCTTGCTGTGCATTGCAGAAATGTTGCCTCCACAGCTGTTTTGCACATGCCACTCCTTATGGGATTCCACAAAATAAGAACGAATCCCCTGCTCTGCCTTCTATGTGCAGAAACCCACATAGGATCTTATTGTATGTGGGTCACAACGGGATGCTAAATTGGTATCAATCCAGTGTGGATAACAAATCTGTCCTCCCAGCCATGCTTTATGTGTTGTAAAGCCAGGGCGAAAGGAGAATATATATGACAAAATGCCATGTGCAGTATTAGTGCTCTTTCCCCATCTGGCTATCCCTGGACTTTCCCCATGTGGCCATCCCATTGCATTCAACTATGAATGTTGTCACTGAAGCAATGAGAATTATTTCTTAATTTATTTGTGTTTTTGTTCATTTAATTAAAATACATTCTAACTTGCCCTTCATCCTAATGGATTCCTGGGCAGCACACAATAATAGAAGTACAATACGATGAAAACAATGCAGTGCAGCATAAAAACTTTCATATTACAATAAAACTAAGAGGGAAGAAGGCCATAAAACTATCAAGCAGAAGGGAGGCAATAAAACCAATTTAGAAGGCCTGAGCAAATAGGAATGTTTTGACTTAGTGTCAAAACATTTGTAGTATCAGCACATGTTGAATTTTCTTACAGAGGTTGTTCCAAAGCTGGGGCACCACCACAGAAAAGGCCCTTTCCTTCATGCATACATGACGTATGTAACATTTTTAATGAATGCAAGAATTCTTCAATGACTAATAGATTAATAGATACAACCGGCACAACTCTGCAGGTGAAATTCTGGAGTTTGCAGTGCAGTCATAGGTTAGTGCTAAATGACTGTCCAGGCTTTGGGATGAATACACAGGGCCCAAGAAGGGGTCCATAAAATTTCTGTGGCTTTACTTGGGGCCAAAGCAGGCATTCCTTTAAAGACATAGCAAGCAACTACATTTTTTTTTACTGTAGTAAAAGTGCAGGGGGCTAATCCAGATTGGGAGTCAAGTATGGGGGCTAGGGGTTATTTAGCCCTTTCCTGCCCACTGCAGTCCCAATCCAGATCAGGCCCTCCACACCTGAAATTTATATTGCAAAATAGTGATCTATTAAACCAAATTGGTCACTGTATTTTGCACTATGAATTGCGGGGGGGGGGCTGATCTGGATTGGGACCAAACCAGGGAAAGGTTTAAAGCCCCCTATCCCCCATGCTAGGGTCTCAATCCAGATCAGGGTCCCTGTGCTTACACTAGAGTAAAAAAAAGAACTAAAATCGTAGCTGCTTGTGCCATCTTTAAAGGAATGTCTGCTTTGGCCCTCAGATTGCTTCAGAGAGAAAGCTGCACAACAAACAACAGCGGAGGGAATATCATCTCCAGTGAGCAACTTTAGGTTGTGGGGAAATAACATATCTCCAGTTTTATTCCCGTATATATCTATCACCTTCAAGGAAAAGCTGAATACTAGCTTGCCGGTAACTCTCAGTCAGAGCTGCTAATCACTTTTATTGATACATTACTTTGCGAAACAGGTTCATATTTCATTCATGATTTTGTTGCGATCAGCAGTCAAATAACATGTAACAAATATCCTGAGGACAGATATCAGGCAGAATGGGCCAAATTCTACTCTTGCTTCGAACAATTTCCCACCAATTCTATTCCACCGCTATGACACCATTAGCAGTTCTATTCATTTCAAACAAAGGTAATGTATTCTAAACTGGTACGAAATAATGTATAGGTTATTCCCCCCCCCCCCCCCCGTAACATGGTCATGCCTGCTATTGCTGCACAATTTCACATGCTATTTGTTTTGGAGAACAATTTTACTTATGCAATGTTCCCGGCCCTCACATTCTCAGCATAGATGAAACCAGCCACACAGAGGCCCTTTCTCATGAACGCAAATTGCGCAGCTGCTGGGGGGCGTGGCCAGGGGGGCATGGCGGTATTGGGGGCTGTCGGTCCTGCTTTCCCTCGACACATTCAGTATGCACATGGAACGGGGGTAGGAAGAAGCATCTCCACACACACACACACACACACACACACACACAGACTATACATTACGCTAATCATGTAGCTGAGGGTTAGCTATTATGTATGCTGTATTGTTTTTAATTTTATATATATATATATTATTGATGGTTTAATTCTATTTTTAACTTTTGTATTTTTCTATTTCTGTTTTAATTGTATGAGTTTTAAAGGTTGTGAGCCACCTTGGATCCCAGTGTTGGGAAAAAGGTGGGATACAAATAAACATAACAATGTTACAGGCCTGTGGCTCACGCTGGCTCAGCTTGTCTGAGCATGGAAAGCTAAGCAGGGTCAGGCCTGGTTATTACTTGGATGGGAGACCCCTCCTCTAGTTTCCTGCATTGAGCAGGGGGTTGGACTCATTGGCCTTGTAGGCCCCTTCCAAATCTATGAATAATAATAATAATAATAATCAACAGCTTTTTCTTTACTGTACTGTAAGCATGTGTAGCCCCAATTAGGTTCGGGACCATCATGCACTGGGAGGGGAGGATTTTTAAAAATGTATTCTTACATTAAACTTTACACACACAGAGACTCAGCCAAACACCATTTGCTTCGCAAAATCACTGACCCCAATGGAGACAAAAAGAATTTTGCCAAAAAAAACCCCAAAAACACCCCACCATGGTGCGGGGGAGAGAATTTCAGGAAGCAAATGGTGGAAGGAAAGTACAGAGAGAGAGAGAGAGAGAGAGAGAGAGATCAATAGAGCTGCCTGCGTTTCTGGACTCTAGTTGAGGGTGTGGCGATAGGGACAGTTATGATCAGTGGTAGTGTGAGGGCAATGCTTTGGGGCAAATGTCCAGGGACCTACTTTAAGCAGAATAAGCGGGGGGGGGGGGCACACGGCAGGGCTGACTTAC
Source organism: Shinisaurus crocodilurus (assembly GCA_021292165.1). Lineage (NCBI taxonomy): Eukaryota > Metazoa > Chordata > Lepidosauria > Squamata > Shinisauridae > Shinisaurus > Shinisaurus crocodilurus. Next base: position 55,025,941 of record CM037879.1, on the reverse strand, counting down.
CACGTCTTGAAGTAATACATGTTGCCATCCGAAGAGGGGCCCCTTCAGTCCAGTGTCTAAAATGACCCAACTGAACCACTGGTCATAATGATCACCTACGAATGTGCGAATAAACCAGGGGAGGCTGGTGACTCGTGTGTCAGTGGGGTCCTTATCCATTGCAGTTTTTATTTTGAGATTTATAGGCATTATCCATGGTGCTGAACTCCATCCCCAAAATAGGTCCACCACCATGGAGCAGCATGGATAGCTCCTATAAAGCTTAGGATAAAAGCTGCAGTGGATAAGGAGCCCCACTGACATAGGAGTCACCAGCCTCCCCTGGAATCAGCAAAACTTGAGCTTAATGAGGTTCTCCAAATTCCATCTCAGAGCTCGCTCCAACTTGAGTGCAAATCAGATTGCAAACTTTGTGTGTGTGTTTTCTTTTGTGCATATTTTTTCCAAATGTACACATCAACTGTGCGCATCTGTGAAATGTACGCATTCTCCTCCCATTGATTAAAGCATATTTGTGCACATTTTTCAAAAGCATGTATTTTTTTCATGCACCTTTTTCAAATGTACGCATGCTGTCGAATGCATTTCCTTGCAAGCTCGGAAACGTATGAACTTCAGCCGTGGATTGTGTCTGAGTCCATGCTTGGTTCAGAAGATGTGAACTGGGTAAATTTTGATCAAAAACAAACTGAAACAAATTTGTCATAGGTCCCTATGAGCACCTGGACTTCAAAATTCACCACTACACCACTGAAAGCAACTATTACAAAAAGTTCATTCTAAGTCTCCAGGGCTCTCTCATCCACAGGAAGGCAAACCTGGGTAGCACTGCCCTTGAAACTATTCACCACCTGAGGAATTGTGGAGCTGGAGCATTCAACAGTATACTTTTGCTGGGTTGGACAGGTGGAGAGTTTTTTCAGGTAAGGAAGAAACAAAATTAACTTTGCCACAAAGAGTTGGGATGGTTACCCTGGTAACTGGAGTTCGGTGTGGCAGAGATGTATATGGGGAGCCTGAGGTGCGGTAAAGTGCTACACAACAGTCAATGTATTTCAAAGGAATAAATCCTAACAAAAAATTATACACTGTTCTCAGAAGGCACGATGCAAAAATAGACAAAAATCAATTTATCTAATGTCACCACACATTGTTTAAAACATCTCTTAAAATTAGAGATGGGAAAATATCCTCATCTCAGTTTGGAATAGACTAGTCCTTTCTGAGGTTTTAGAGAGAATTCGTAGGTGAAGCTCATTTCTGATTTCACTACCCCAGATTCCAATACCTTGCAACATCACTTCATAGAATATATTATAAAACATCTATTAAATATAACGTTGCGAATTCTTGCATATTGCTAAAACTGAAATAACTTTAGATTATTAGCCCACATAACTCTACTAATGCAGGAGAAAAGAAGTCCACATTTATCAGTTTACAAACACTATATGATCATACAAACACTATTGTGATCATGTCATATATTCACTGAGTTGTCACTGTACAACTCCCACCACCATGTTTGTATCAAAAAAGCCTCAGGTGCTGAACATGGTTCGGCTCACTAGACTTCCTCAGCAGCATCAAATTAGAAATATACATGAAATGAAATCCAAGGAAGGAACACCATCGATCTTCCACGCACAAGGGGCAGGCAGAAATTCATGAAGTACTAGAATGCCCCTGAATTCTCTTTTCCTCTTTTATAAAGGCAATCTTTGAATCATATTACCCCAAAAGACAGTCAAAACATTTTCATATTTTTAAGATCCAAGACCAGAGGTCCTCTTTGGAGGATTTTTAAAATTATTTATCTTTTATTTACTTTTTACAGCATTTATATACTGCTTTTCTGTCATGCAGTGGCTTTCAAAGTGGCTTACGGTGCAATCCTATGCAAGTTTAGACAGAAAAAAGTCCTACAACTCCCAGCATGCCCCAGCCATTAAATAATAAAGTCATTTATTAATTACTTGGATGAGGAGGTACAGAGAATGCTTATCAAGTTTGCAGATGACACAAAGTTGGGTAGAACAGCTAATACTCTGGAAGACAGAAACGAAATTCAAATAGATCTCGATAGGCTGGAGCGCTGGGCCGAAAACAACAGAATGAAATTTAATAGGGATAAATGCCAAGTGCTGCACCTAGGGAAAGGAAACCAAATGCACAGTTACAGAATGGGGGACACTTGGCTCAACAATACCACAAGTGTACCACAAGGATCTTGGAATTGTGGTAGATCACAAACTGAATATGAGCCAGCAATGCGATCTGGCTGCAAAGAAGGCAAATGCTATTTTGGGCTGCATTAATAGAAGTATAACTTCCAAATCGCGTGAAGTGATAATTCCCCTTTACTCAGCACTGGTTAGGCCTCATCTTGAGTACTGCGTCTAGTTCTGGGCATCACACTTTAAGAATGATGTAGACAAACTGGAGAGGGTTCAGAGGAGGGCAACAAGGATGATAAAGGGACTGGAAACAAGCCCCTATGAGGAGAGACTGAAAGAACTGGGCATGTTTAGCCTTCAGAAGAGGAGACTGAGGGGAGATGTGATCGCACTCTTCCAGTACTTGAAGGGTTGTCACAAAGAGGAGGGCCAGGCTCTCTTCTCAGATCATCCCAGTTTGCAGGACACGGAATAATGGGCTCAAGTTACAGGTACCCAGATTCCACCTAAATATCAGGAAAAATTTCCTGACTGTTAGAGCAATAAGACAATGGAACCAACAACCTAGGGAGGTGGTGAGCTCTCCCACTCTGGAGGCATTCAAGGTGCAGCTGGACAGCCATCTGTCAGAGATGCTTTGACCTGGATTCCTGCATTGAGCAGGGGGTTGGACTCGATGGCCCTGTAGGCCCCTTCCAACTTTACTTTTCTATGATTCTAAGATTCTATGACTTTTTCCTATCTAAATGTGGTTGGAATTAGAATCACAAGAATTAGGAAACATGATGGTGAATATATTATTTAAGAAAAATATAAATAATATTATAAAAGGACTAGAAAATCCCTTTTTGAGGAGTATGTTAGAGAATTTGAATAGCACGAGGAAATTTTTTATACCAGAGGTATCCCCATTAACTCTGGTAGTGGTTATGGATGACTTTACAGAAAATATAAGACATATAGAAGCTATACTAAGGAGAAAAAAGGTGATTAAATTAATGGATTGGGTGGAAAAATTGAAGACTAGAGAACATATAATAGAAATAGTAGGAAGAGGGAGAATTTCATGGTTAAATTCAATGCAACTGGAACTGTGGTTAAAGAAGTGGAGGACAATATTTGGTAGTGAAGAGAATTAACCAATTTTGAAAAGACAGTTTTGACTAGAGAAGCTATAGAAGGTAATGTTTCAACAAGGAGTACAACAAAGGTTTTATATATGATGTTACAAAAAGAAGAAGAACATAAAGATTCTCTTAAATTGTTATGGGATAATGAATTTGAAGAGGAAATATCGAAACAAAGTTGGAAAAATATTTGGGATAGACGTATTGTAAGAGTTATGTCAACTAGGATAAAAGAGAATTTTTATAAAGTGGTATGGAGATGGTATCTAACTCCAGTAAGATTAAATTGGATAGATAACAATTGTTCCGCATTGTGCTGGAGAGGGTGTAATGAAAAGGTACATATGCCCATATGTGGTGGAGCTGCAAAAATGTTCTGGAATTTTGGCAGAAAGTGTTTGCAGAAATATCAGAAATAATCGGAATGGAATTAGAGGTCTGTCCAAAATTAGCATTGTTAACAATAACAGAAAAATTAGTTTGTTTAAAAAATACTAAAGAACTGATTGTGAATTTGTTAACAGCAGCTAAATTAATGATAGCTAGGAAATGGAAAGTTCAACATGTCTTTTCCATTACTGAGTGGTATAAAGAGGTATGGGATATCGCGCTAAATGATAAATTAACTTGTAATATTAAGTGTCAAAAAGGACAATTGGAGAAATATACTTTTGTGAACATTTGGGGTAAATTTTTGGATTATGTGTTGGTGAAGGGGAAGGGGAATGAACCTTGTCAAGATTTGTTACATTTTTGGAATATAGTATAATATCTTATATTTATATATAAATATTTTGGGGGAGAAATATAACTTGGTCCCAAGAGGTGGGGGGAGCACAATGTTTATGTTGTCTTTTTGTTTTGTTTTTCATTATTAGTTATGATTGGAAAAATTCAATAAAAAGAGAGACCTGTTTTGGCCCCTACTGCCAACGAAACTATGCATCTATGTTGGCAGAGCTTTCTGCCAGCATACCAGGAGTCCGCTGGGGGCCAAAGTGCCGTCCTGCCCAGCAGACCTCCTCTCACTAGCGGAGCAGCATCTTACAGCTCCTCCTCTGACCTATGGGTGGCTTTAGGATGGCAGCCTCAAACGATTATTCATGATTATGAGACAGACAGTAAATAATCCATTTAGCAAATTGGAAGACTACAAGTTTTCCATCCCTGGTGTATAGGATTGCAGCCTTAGTTTTAAAAGAAGATTCATGGAATGTGTACAGTTCTTCTCTCTCCCGAGCATGTTAAAAAACAGCCTTACTGTTTCAGATTTTGAAGGAGAAAACATGAATTAACATCAGCAACAATAAAACAGCAAAAACTAGCATACTCATTTTTTTTCAAATTAAGTGTAACACTGAGGCACTAGTGACTTCTGTACATAATTTATTTATAATGAGTCTAACTCTGACAGATGTTTAAGTTAATGAGATACTGCCAATGAGATATTAAAATTCTGAGATGTATTTACTTAGTATATAATTGTGTCACACCCACGCAATTAATCTCAAAGGGTTTCTGAAGGGAAAATAAAAACTCTCTCTGTCTCTTTTCTTTTAACCCAATTGCTTCAGTTTTTATCCATTTCACATAAGTCCAGTTTTCCCTGAAGAGCCTTTTTCTGCTGCAGTTCATATATGCCCTGATCCAGTTAAGATCTCCTGGATCAGGCACTACATGTGCAGAATGGTAGGCAGATATAGATCCCCCAGCTGGATCCTCACATCCTGTAGTGGTTGCTGTGCATGCAGATTCTGTTGCTAGATTTGGCACTACGCACAAAGCACTGAACAGAGAGTTGCCACTGATCCATTTGACAGTGCCTAGTTCCTAAAGGGAATGGTAGGACTGAATCTAGGGGTGCTTCCAGATGAGATTTTCATCACCCCATCACCCTGCCTCATTCACAGAATTTTACAGGGGTCCAGATGACATCATCTTCCACTTGTAACCCTCCTGTGATTTCCTATCACTTCTTCCATCTTCTTCCTTACTGCAGAAAATCTGTTAAGGAGAAAAGGCTGCACAGCACTTTCTAATTGGTAGAGCTAGGAGGACTCCATCTGGAACATCCCAGTTCCTCCTCTCCCTCTTCTAACAAGCGATCTGCACTGCCAACACTCATTGCTGTGCACAAGGATCTTTGGATCAGGGCCAAACAGCTTTCAAACTGCTATACTTTAAGAAGAAGAAAAATCCCACACGCCTATATTTTTAAACCCATAAAAACTGGCAAAGGGACTCAGGGAATGACATATCAACCAAGTTGCAGAGTAATCCTATGGCTCCTCCTAGACAGCATCTAGAGGGCTGTCATGCCCCTGCCCATGGGCAAAGCGTTATAGCAGTAAGTATGTGAGGGGAGGAGGGAGTGTGAGAGGAGTGTGGAATGTTGAGATGTCTGCTGATTGGCTGAGAGAGTTAGAAGGGGGTGGAGCCTGTGATATATAAACAGTGGGCGGTGCTGTTCAGGAGAGGAGCCTGAGGGGGAGCTTTGAAGAGAGAGAATTTGGAAGAGAGGGAGAAAGCGTTGAGAAGTCTGAGTGGAGTTGGGAGCGAGAGTCTTGTCTGGGAGGATTAGAGAGAAGTGGGAGGGAGTTTTCAACGTTTAGAATCTATTAACATCATCTATTTCCCTACCCTTAATTGTAGTTAAATAAACTTGTTTCCTTTTAAAACTTAAAAGGAGTGGTCTGAATTGGTTACCCTGAAGGGGTTGGCGGCAGCTGAGGAGATTAAGAATGTTGATTTTCGAAGCGCTTACAGAGGTGGTGGGCTGGGCAAAGGAGCAGGTGGAGGGAGGCCTGACAAGGGCCATAGGATTTTTTGGATTCCCAGCTCTTTGGGAAAAGAGCTCCAGCCTTCGGATCTGAGCATCCATGCTTGGATCCCCCTCCCGCACTTGCAGCCAGAGTGGAAAGAACCGTGCCAGGCTGCTTCTCCGAGGTCGTACAAGCAACTCCGGAGAAGGCGTTTAGGGGGCATTCTGGGGGGCAGGGAGGGGACTGGCGCTGCCAACATACAATGTATCCTGGTGGCACCTCCTCCTTCCCTCTCCCTCTAGTGCTGGAGTTAGACAGACAAAATCGGCCATCTAGCTGCCTTGCAGAGCAGGAGGAGCGCAGAGGTGACCTGCGCCTCCATGCTCCTCCCGCTCTACATAGGATGCCCATAATCCTCCGAGTTCAGAGGGCTACGGGCATCCCCACCAGATTGCACCCCAAATGACTTAACTTTCCTTTTTGAAGTGTCTGAACTGCACATTAGTTTGGGTCCCTTTCTAGGGGGGCTCCTTTATTCCCAGGTGGTGTAAGTACAGGACGGTGACAGCTAAAGGAAAAAGCAAGGACATGCTAACATTGGCTTTAGAACTGATTTAAGAACATTTTCTCCACAGACAGGTTGCCACGCTTCCCTTTGCAACGCACACAGACCTGCCAGTCTCCTTCAGCAGCCACTCACTGTGCCCACGAAGCATGTTATGTCACCAGTAGTGTATATGTCTTTGGCGCCATGTGACTGCATGTGGTTTTCTCTGTTCCACACTCTTCTCTTCCTTGCAGCTCTCTTATCACTTCTGGCAAGCCTTTTCAACGAAAATGTATCACTATGTCTGCCTTAATCAATTGCCCTCCAATTAAGCTGCCTTTCCAGATACTGCTTGTTAGTAATGGCATTCCAATGCTGCCCTCTGTTTTAAAATGTTGACTGGTTGCTGACCTTTCAAAATGTTCTATGTTGTTTATAATTTTGGTTTTAAATTCATCATTGCTCATTATATTGTGTTAGCCACTTTGAAGGTTTCCCTGAAATAGAAAAGCAGGGGGGAAATAATTTTGAAAAGAAAGAATAGGACCACTTTGCTAATTTCCCTAAGGTATCTTAAAACACACAGGGCTGGTTCACATGTGCGCAGGTGGTTAATAAGCCTTATTAACCACCCCCGTGCATGCCAGGCACATGCCACCTGATTTACCTAAATACCCTTGCCGGGAGTGGCTTGTCATTACGTGCAAAGCCAGCAAGGGTGGGTGACTGTGCTGGTTAACAAGCCACCCAGAACCCAAGGCCTGTTCTAGGGCTGCTTGGTGGTTTGTTAAACACCCCAGCCAGCCACCGCTGCCAGGTTCACATGTAACAATAAGCCATGCCCAACAAGGGTACTTTGGGAAATTGGGCAGCACACACCCAGCACATGCAGGGGTGGTTGATAAGCTACCATGGCTTATTAACCACCCACGCATGTGCAAACCCAGTCATACACACACACACACACACACACACACACACACATTCAACAGGCATGCACAAACACTGATTATTTCATATCTCAACAGCTATCCATTAATGAGCTTTTACTACATTTGATGAAGCGGGCTGTTGTGCACAAGTGCTTACGCCATATAAATGCATTCATCTTTCAGGTGCCACCACAAGACCCTTTTGTTGTTTTTGCTACAACAGACTAACACGGTTACCCCTCTGGATACTGTCAGCCAGTTACTGGCAACCTTCTGCACACATTAAAACAAAGCAAGTTGGGGATCTCCGAAGTCACACACCCCTGTCATTAACCGCTCAGTAGCTTAAACCAGCCTCCCCCAAATATGTTGGAATACAGCCCCCATCATCCCCAGTTAGCATGGCCATTGGCTGAGTGTGATGGGACCTGTAGTCTAACACATCCAGAGGTCAACAGATTGAAGGCTGGTTTAGGACAGAACGAAGTGGCAGGCTTGGTGCAAACTATCACACTTTCATTTTCACTCTTCCTACATTTACATCACAATCCTCAGATACGTGTTATAGGACTAAAGCCTAAAACAGGATCCTGATACTAGGGGAAATAAGTTACAGATGGGGCAGCAATAAAATCGCCCCAGAAAAATAGTCTTAATGGGAGAGGGAAGAGTAATGCTGTGCATCAGGTTTTGCAATGTTCCCTGGAGAGGTAGGAAACTCTAATCCGTAGATCTCCCTTTCTCCCATATCCTCATCTGGGAAGATACCAGGCATTGCTAGGCAGCCATCAGGGCGGTAGCTTCTAATCATTATACTGCATATGAGAGTCTGAAGCTCTCTTTTAGCAAAGAAAAATTAATGTCAGCGCTAGCTCTTCATTTCTGCTGCTTTCCTCTTATTTATTTATCACTTGATTTGATTATATATTTTTTCTAAGGGGCACACCCCTTGACCTATTTCGCACAGTTTATTCATCACTCATCATTGCATCTCTAGTAAATGCCCCAGGCATCTCTTGGAGGGCAACTAAGCCATATTTGAGGTGTGGAATTACTTTGGAATTACTCCTCAGTTCTTCTTCCTCCATCCAACCTCTTCAAAAACCCAAGGATTTCAAAATGACAACGCTGGTGACAGCAGATTGCATAAAGTGTTAGAACTTAATTGACTCACATGATTCCCCCAATCTGAGTTGTCTGATCAATCAGCACTTCTCTCAGACATGGTCATGCTTCCTGGTCTTGTGGATGGTTTGCATGTTCAAAAGCATTCAGTTTCTGGTTCATCACAAATCTAGCATGTGCCACTAGCCTTCATCACCATTAAGACTGGCACTCTTCTAGCAAGCATAGTGGGGATAGGTTAATTATTAACAAATGTTTAGATGTGTACAGGATGAAATAAAATCACCAGTGGTGTTCATTAACTCTGGTGTCATATGGTCATATATTTACTTCGTGTACATCTTTTGGACCCATTATAAATTTCCTTTATATTAACATAAAACTAGTGCAGATATTGAATTAGACATGAAGAGGCAGACAGCCTTGAAGGCCTGATTGAAGTGTATTAAAATCATTCCTGGGAAATCTCCTGTTCAGTTTCTTAGGATACAGTCCTATTGGGGTGCCCGTAAGCCCCTGAACTCGGAGGCTTAAGGGGAACCGATACAGAGCGGGAGGAGCGGCGGAGGCGATCTTTGCCTCCCTGTCCTCCTGCTCTGCATTTTCTCTAGATGGACTTTTTCGCCCATCTAGCTGGACTGCATCTTGGAGGGGGAGGAAGGAGGCTGGAGCAGCTTTGGGATACCTCATATCCTGGCCTCCCCGGTCTCCTCCCCTCCCTGCCCCCAAACACCCCTTTTACCCCCTTCTCCGAGGTCACTTTCCAGACCTTGGAGAGCTACCAGTGTGGTTCTTTCAGCGCCAGCTGCAAGGGGTCGGGGAGGGCAGGGGTCAGAGCTCCAATTCCCAGCTCTGAGGTCAGAGAACTGCCTCCAACCTCAGATCTGGGAATCCGAGGAATCCGATGGCCCCTCAGACACTGTCTAGGGGCCATGGGATTGCTCCCTTAAAATCTAAGTGAGGCTCTGATATGTGAAGTTATGTGATATGTAAAAATAGCAAATAGAGCCAACTTCACCCAAGTTGGAATAGCTTTGTTTGATAAGTAAATCCTTCAAGAAAACTTACACAGCTATCAGAGTTGAACACATTTTTCCTGCTCTGCCTGAGTGAAGGCAGAAGCTGCTGGCACCCCTAGGCACATCCCCTGCAGTGGTGCTCCCCTATATCCCCCTAAAGGAGGGGTCTGCCCACTCCATTCCCCTGAGGGGGGCTGTGTCCCAGTGGGAAGGAGCAGGCATGTAATGGTGTCCCTCGGCCCATTAACCTTCCCTGGCATCAAACTGAATGGACTGCAAAGCTATGTGTGTTGGCTAGGGAAGTCTGTCCCTAGTGGGTGAAGTTATTACTGCCAGATTCAACTGCATGAACACATTTGAATTAATTAAAATTAATTAATGCATTTTAAAATCTAAATAACCCTGAAGTGCATGTTGCTAGGATCCTGTTAGTATGCATGCCAAGTTTCAGGTGTCTAGGTTACATGGTCTTGGTGCTATGGCACTGATGGACAAACACACATCCCCTTGTATTATAATAGATATTTCTATCCCACTTTTAGCTATTTAAGGCAACAAAATATTTAAAATGCAGATACAACTGTCAGTGAAACAATAGCAGCAGTAAAAACAGCAAAAGCAGAAAGCATGATTAATCTGAATGGATATTCAAAGCTGAGAAGAATAAAATCACCTTCAGCTGATATCTAAAATGTAGCAAAGCAGGGGCCCAGCTCCAGGGGCCCCCACCAAGAGGTGTGGGACCTGGCAGTTGCCAGAGTATGCCAGATGCTGCTGCTAGGCTTGCCCCCTCCCCCCTTTGATGCATTCATTTCTACATGGATGAATACATATAATACCATCAGGACTTATTTCTGAATACACATGTAGAAGACCAGCCTGCAAATCTCCATGCAAAAGTAACTTGTGCTGGAATCCTATGTACACTTCTTTGGGAGTAAGCCGCATTGAGCATAATGGGATTTACATCTGAGTAGATATACATAGGATTGTATAAGTGAGTAGTATTTAGCATCTCTCCCCACCTCCAAAAAATTAACTCCTGTTTTTATTAAAGTTTTCCATTCATAGGAACATAGGAACCTGCCGTGTACTGAGTCAGTTGCTTGGTCTATTTAGCCCAGCTGGACACTGGTTGGTAGTGGCTTTCAAGGATTTCAGGCAGGATTCTTTCCTAGCCCTACCTGAAGATGCTGGGGATTGAATCTGGAACCTTCTGCATGCAAGCATATAATCTACCACTGAGGTACAGCCCTTCCTATTGCTGGATAATGGTAACTAACAACAACAACACAAAAATACAGCCCCAGTTTCCTTCCTCTGCAACCATGTGAACCCACTTTTCTCAAAGACCTGGGTGAAGAGGAGAAGGGGGAAAGGAAACCTCTTGTTTGTTCGTATAAAATAAAATACAGTTCAGAAGTTCTCTTGCCTCCCCTCTTGAGAATTCCCTGAGACATGCTCTCCATGGAATAAAGTAGAGAAAGACCAGGATAGAGGAGGGAGAAGAGAAGATTGGTGATTAGAAATGTGAGGGGTGGATGGGAGAGAAAATTCTCTAAGCCAAGTAGCTCCTTTTAGAGGGGTAGCACTTCAGAGGAATTTAGGAGAGTGTGGAGGGTGTGTGTGAGTTGCAAATACTTAAGGGCGCAATCCTATCATGTTTAGACAGGAAAAAAAAGTCCTACTTTACTCTCAGCATTCCCCAGCCAGCCAATGGACTTTGTTCTGTCTAAACATGCATAGGATTGCACCCTAAATTAACTTTATGAGGTGAGGTGGCTGGGGGCTTTTTCCTTCTTTTTTTTAAACTGTAAAACCTATTTAAAAGAATCAGCACTTCCTGGATCTTGACATCACAGAGTCCTAATGCTTTTTTTGGTGTAATCTGCTGCCTGCAGCTACTGTATATGGGAAAAATTAAAATGGAGGGGGAGAAAGCAGTTTGTGGAGGCTGATTAAATCCTTTGCTGTGCTGATGCTACTGAACTTCTGCAGAAGCCAAAAGTTCCAGTTTGGGGCAATAAAATCAGATGCTGCATGAAATACCAGTATTTCCCAGGGAGCTCTTCCTGCCCTTCCTCCTCCCTCTTCAAAATTTTATTTCAAGCAAGCTCCCAGCAGTAGGCATGTAAGAATAGAATAGTAGGGGGAGAGAAAAACTATGAGCAGACTGTGGAAAGAAAGGTGGCAATCTCCCCTCTAGTTTAAAAGGTCAGTGCCTTCATGCTATACTCCCTATTGGTCTGCTAAGGGAGTGATTCCTTAGGTCTCCTAGTAACTGCAAGGCTACTGTGTTCAGAGGGAAGAAGCAACCTTGTATTATGGCAGATGATGGCAATTGAGGCAGCTTTAAAAATCCAGGGTACAGCACAGAAGATCCAGGGGCACATGCCCAAGTGTGCCCCTCCTCCAACACCACCCATTCCTGGGTTAATGTAGAAAGGGGAGATCAATTCAGACAAGAGAATGGCCTGACATATTCTCTCCTTAAAGAGAAATCAGGACATATTTGAAGCTCAGAGCAAGGAGACATGCTCTGCATGCTGGACTATCTCATTTCTTAGATACCTAATCTCCCTTAAATAACTAGGGAAAATATACAGATCCTGTCCTATAAGTATTATACTGACAGCAATCTACATGTGTATTTCTAATGGAGTCTGCATGGTCCCATGATTTTTTTCAAGTTTACATCTGCCCTTACTTTTTAGCAGAGGTTTATGCCAAGTGCTGAACATAGTGTCAAGTGCCACATAGTGCCTGGCAACTGCTAGGTCTTCATTGCATCATGCACCTCTTCAGTATCTAAGCATTACTGACAACACTTAAACACCACATGTGGAATCTGTATGTCAAAACAGTGTTCCCACACAGGGCATTTAGGGCGAGGGATCAGGAACACTCACTCATCCCTGTAAACTACAGGAGCCTTGGCTAAGCCCGAACTGTTCCCCCATCTATCTACATGAGAAAGGAGGAGTATAGAGTGGCCAGTGCAAGATGCACAAAGTGAGGTGTTGGTGTGAATTCTCCCACTTACTTCATGCTTCCCCCCCCCCCCCGGAACAACTTCTCCCAAACATCTGATTCGGTGCTAAAGATCTGAAACAAGAGAATTCTCTGTGTACTGGGACTTGGGAGATCTGGGTTCTAGTCCCCGCTTGGCCATGAACTCAGTGGGTGACTTTGGGCCAGACACTGACTCTCAGCCTAACCTACCTCACAGGGTTGTTGTGAGGATAAAATGGAGAGGAGGAGGAGGATTATGTAAGCCGCCTTGGGTTCCTTGTAGGAAAAAAGGCAGCGTATAAATATAATAAATAAAAATTAAAAAAAATAAGTTGTATCTGATTGAGAAAAACAACACAAAATATTTTCCCATTTCCAATTCTCCTACTCTATTCTTTTCCATTTTCTTCCAAACTCAGTCCTATTTGTCACCTGTGCATCTGTAATCACAAAGTTTGCCAGGGATTAGTGACTGCATTATTTTTTTGTCTTCCTTATTTAATGTGAACTGTTGTGTGAATGAAATCACCAGACGTCATTTGCACCAGACATGTCAACTTTGTGCAGCAGCACAACTAGCAGTGCATCCGAGATCTACTTATGGAGCATGCAAATGAGAGCCATGTGTTCTAAGAACATAAGAAGAGCCATATGGATCAGACCAAAGGCTTAACTCAGCTGTTCCCCAACCTGGTGCCCTCTAGATGCTTTTGATAACAGATCCCACTGTTCCTGACCATTGGTCATGCTGGCTGGAGCTGATGGAAGTTGTAATTCATAACATCTGGAGGGAACCAGGCTGAAGAAGGCTGGCCTATATAGGCCAGCATTCTGTTCACACAGTGGCCAACTAGATCCCTATGGGAAGTCCACAAGCAGGCCATGAGTGTAATAGCACCCTCCTGCTCATGTTTCCCAGCAACTGGTATACAGGGTAGGATGTGCATTAGATTCAGATCAAGCCTGAAGCCCGAGCAGAATCAGCCCCCTTCAGACCATTGCTGGTACTTCCTGAGATGAATCGGGCTGCCCTCGGAAGCCACCAGAACCAAAGCTGGGCCAGGATGTGGCTTCATTACCAATTCATGCTTTGGAGATGCAGACATTCTCTCTCCTCTCCAAATAGTGTCCTTTGGTTTTGTTTCTCTACAGCACTGATGAGCAGGGAGGGAAGAAGTGCAATTGAGGGACTGCCAGGTCCACCTTCTAATCCCAGGGCATATTTTGCCTAGGGCTCCAATTGCTGTGCTTTGGGGAAGGGCAACAATGGAACTGCGAGATGATCATTCTTCCTATAGGCTTCACTATGAAAAAAGCTTTAAACTGGTTTTCAATAATCAGAATTCCCTAGCGCCTGCACCTATCCTTCTGAAACTTTGCAGATTTCTGGCCTGCAGACACTTCTATGAGGTATGCCATTTTCATACAAATTGCCCCAAAAGACAGGGAGGGGGAGGGAAGGGGAAGCAAATCACTTCCCCCTTCCCAAAGACTTAAGGACTCCTCTTCCACATGAACCACAGCACCTCTCCTTCTGAAAATGTGCAGGTTTCTTTAGGCTGTCATTTTCAGAACAATGGCCCACAAGGAACATAGGGGGCTAACTGTGTCCTCTTTGGGATATCCTCAAAATGATAATCAATGGGAGGCACAAAGCATTGGATTTCTGAATCTTGCCTCAGGTTCGATATCTGAGTAGAAGCCGTTGGCCTCTGAATAGGTCCAAGCGGAATTGGGCCATTTTCTGAAAGACTGAATTGGGGTCCAAGTTGAATCTGGGGGTGAGTGCACACCTCTAATACAGAAACATACTGCCTCTGATACTGGAGGTAATATAGCCCTCATGACTATGATTTTTATTTATTTCATTTCTTACCAATAGCTGAAGCTCTCTAGAAACCACTGATAGATTTTATCATCCATGAATTTGACTAATCCCCTTTTAAAGCAGTCCAAGTTGGTGGCCATCAATATATCTTGTGGTGGCAAATTCCATAGTTTGACTATGCACTGTATTATTCATACCTTCCATTATCACCGGGTAAGCAGAGGCATGATGGATTCCCCCTTCTGCTGTTTGTATTAAAAATGTAATGTATGAAAAATAAGAATCGGTGCCTTTCTATCCTTCTATCTTTATTCCATACTGCCGACCCTCTCTAATCTTCACTTCCACACTCCCATTCAAATGAAAAGCTTTCCAGAACCGAGGATAAATATCTGCTATGTGGAAAAGCTTGTTACAGTAATAACACATTCACTGCACACTCGCTACATCCTAATAACTCAAGACACACAGAGAAATCCGCTTAAACCCAAAAGTGGAGGGGCATGGAAATACCATGAGGAATAATGAAAATGTTCAACAAAATCATCTGAAGCAAAGAAGGAAATGGAAAAGATTACTTGACCTTTACAATACTGTAAATATAGCCACAAAGCCCAGAGAACTCTTGTATCTCAGAGCTTCCTGAGCAAATATCTGATTCCCACCACCACCACTAATAAAGAAGATTTTTTTCTCTGAATGTGTCTAATCTTCAATCCTTCACTTCCTAGTCAATGGGGAAAGTGTGAATACTCAAAGCAAGCTTTTTGAGCAAGTGCTAATTCACCAAGGCTGTCAGCCTATACAGACTTACCTGGGAATAAGTCCCATTGAACTCAATGGGGCTTACTTCTGAGTAGACATACCTAAGATTGCACTATAAGACCCCAGAGGAACAATTTCCACTTCTGCTTCTGTTTTACCTGATAACACAGAAGTCCAGATTATCATCATCATCATCATCATCATCATCATCATCATCATCACAATAACATTTAGCATTTCTATTTATTTATTTATTATATTTATACCTCACCTTTTTTCCTGCAACGAACCCAAGGTGGCTTACATAACCATCCTCCTCTCCATTTTTATTTTATCTTCACAACAACCCTGTGGGGTAGGTTAGGCAGAGAGTCAGTGACTGGTCCAAAGTCACCCAGTGAGTTTCTTGGCCAAGCGGGGACTAAAACCCGGATCTCCCGAGTCCCAGTCCAACACTCTCACCACTGCGCCACACTGGCTTTATTGTTCAAGGTGTTTCATATACACTGGGCAGGTTCACAGGATCATTTTCAGCCATGGTGACTTAAATAAGCCATCATGGTTTGCCAAAAGTGCCTGTTCCATAACCCAACTCCCACTCATAGGCTGTCATGTCATCTGAACCCAGTGAGGGTGAGTTGCTGGCATGGTTAATAATAAACCACAGAGAACCCATGGGCTGTTTTAGGGCTGTGGGTGCTTTATTAACCATGCCAACAACCCACCCTCACTGGGTTCAGATGACACGAGCGGGGGTTGGGTTATGGAATGGGCACCCATGGTACCTGCTACACACCGCTGAAAATGATTGCGTGAACCAGGTCACTGTCCCAGTAATCCTTCCTATAGGGTGGTCATGTATCCTACTTTACAGAAGACAGTCCTCTCCTTGAAAGCACAGAAGAGGGCCAGTTTTGCATAAAACTTGCATATGCTAATTTATATGTATAATTGCAGACTTTGAAATAATTACTGTAATTTAAATAGAAATACAATACATCTCACTGTAGTGAGGAAGCGTGATTCAGGTGACCTGTGTACTTTGCTCAATGTAAGGATCCGCTCAGCTAACACAGTGCCACAGCTCCATCTGGTGGCTGCTGTGCAGACAGCAGCCTGGCCAACACTCCTGTCTTCGCAGGATTTGGCCCCATACCTCCAGCTGCTCTCAGGCCTGCTAATGCAGACCAGCTGGGAGCTGCAGGAAGGCCTACTCAAGGGCTTTCTCCTCACTCTTGCCTTGGCCACAGCAACACAAGTCTCTGTGTTGTCTGTAGCTGGTTCCTGCATCCAGCAACCAACCTTGATCCTTGCCTTGCCTGGTATTTGACCTGTGACCACTCTTGACCTATGCTTCTAGCCTCTGCCTGGTATGTGCCTGAACTTAGCCTGACTCTGGACCCTGCCTCAGGACCTTACCTGATCTCTGTTTGTCTCCTGGATTTGCTTCTTGCCCTCATCTGAACTTGGTTGCTTAGTGGACTTGCCCCTTGCCTATGGCCCCCACCTTGCTTGCTACATGCTTTGACCTTGGCCTAGCTTCTGGACTCAGCTCACCCCTGGCCTGCTTCCACCTCCATCACCCCCTGGCGTTCCTGCCCAAGACCCTTGCTGCCCAAGACCCTTGCCACCCACGACCCAGAGCTAACATTCAATCTTCTGTCCAGATGCTGTTGATAGGCAACTTCAAGGCCCCTTCTGCTCTCTCTTCTGATGGCTGTTTGTCAGACTTAGACTGAGTGGCCCATCAAATAAAGGACACCTTCAAATAGAGGACTGTCTTCTGTAAAGTAGAACACTCTAGTCTTTAACAACAGCTTCAACACTGCATATTAAGCTGTTGTTGAAAGCACAAGAGCAGGCCAGGCTGGGTTCCCCCCCCCTTTTCCTGCTCACTGATAGTTGGCAATGCTATTATACCTCGTGAAAATCAGATCAAGAGAACACCCATATCAGGATATGGAGTGATCAATCCAAAGGGGAACATGGGGATATATAGCAAGAGGCAGCTGTTCTGGGTAGGTTATCAGCAGGGATGTTGAAGAGTCCTAGGTTACGAGTCGAGTCTTTGGACCCGTCACCCGAGTCTCAAGTCTGAGTCCGAGTCCTTGGTCCAAAATGGTGAGTCACGAGTCACTCCCAAAGCTGATTCCACGAGTCCCTATTAAAATCAATGGGGGTTTTTCCCAACAAAATAAGGCTATTTCGGATGTGTGGCTTAAATAAATTCTAGGCACAAGTGTGCCTTTTTATTTCAAAACTCTGCAACTGATTTTGGCAAGAACAGACCAGGCAGACAAACCCAAAATAACCAGATAGGCAGAGGAGGCAGGAGACCCCAAGGCAGGCAGGCAGACAGACAGAGGCCTTTGTCTTGGACAATTCAAACTGTTGGAACTGGTCAAGAAGAGACCAGGCAGGCAGAGGAGGCTGGGAACCCCAAACAGGCAGGCAGAGGCAGCCAAAGGTTGCATTTTAGGAAAATGATTTTAAAAAATAAACTTGCTGTACTTCCTAAAACCTATCCATGTTGCATTTGAGGAACACGATTTTGGAACACGAGTCCTTGGTCTCGAGTCCCGAGTTGAGTCTCAAGTCCCATTAAAAATATTGGGACTCGAGTCAGAGGGGGGACTCAGTCTGACTCACGAGTCGAGTCCTGGAGTCCGAGTCCCCATCCCTGGTTATCAGCATGCACGTTGAGTTTGCCAAGGAGAAGAGTATGAATGTTGTCAAAGGGCAGAATGACACTTTATTTGTAGGGCACATGGGCACCCTGCTGACCACCAAATGCCCCTTGCCTTCCTGCTTCTCCTCCTCCTTGCTTTTGCTGCCTGTTCCGCTGCCCTCTTCAAACATATGAGCAAGGAGAAGAGCAGCACCTTCCACTTGCCTCCACTATGCTGCTTCTGTTGTGATATGTATCACATTCACAAGCTGGAGCACATTGTTTACACATGGAAGGGACAGAATGGCGGGTAAACAAGTTTATTATGCCTCTAGAATCTCGTGTTTTCGCAGGGGTTACTAAAGTGTGAGAACAATATGAGCTGGTCACATGGTTTAGATGTTCTGGTGACGTACTGACTTGTTTGTCTGTCTGAAGCCATTTTAGAGAGGAGCAGGACTGTTCTCTCTCTTCACTCTTTTCTTCTGACTATTGCTTGCTGGACTTATGCAACAATGTAGTGTCTTTGCTGAGGTGGGGTAAAGCTCAACTTGCTCCACTGGAATAAATGCTTGCTATGCATTGTACTCTGCACATGGACTGTAACTAGGAAATGTATACTCTGTAGAATATTACTTTGCTAAGTAAATAAACAGGTAGAATAGACCTGTGGAGTTACAGAGTTTTTTTCTTGCTATCTGCAAACGGGGGAGCTGGCTGCTGGAGTCGGATTACAGGCTGGAAAGCTGGCTGGCTGATTGCAACCGAAACGCTGCACGCTGTGCAGAGAGAGGGGGAGAAAGATCTGGATTTCTGTGTGTGGATAAATGGGCCTCTACACACGAACAGGATTTTTAATCTCCCATCTCGCACACACGGGGCTCTGCTGTCACTCACGCGCCATCAGCTTCTGGGTATTGATGCAGATTGGGCTCAGAGGGGGAGGCAGTGGCAACAATGGCAAGGAGCTGACAGTGGTAAAGGACTCCTAAGGCATGGTCTGATGCAAATGATGCAGTCACCTATGGGCTAAGCCGGTTTGGGCCTGGTGAGTACCTGGATGGGAGACACCAGAGTACCTTACGTGTGTGCCATCTAGAGTTCCACCAGGGAAGAAAAGGGGGATATAGAGCAGGTTTGTTTTCTGTTTTTTTAAAGGGGGGGTCCACTGACCCCTCCTATTGGCATGTGATGAATGATAGGAATGGGTGAGAATTTCATTTGGTTGGGGGGGTATAAGAATGCTCCAAAATTGGCAAATTTCTTCATAAACAGGATGGAAAGAACTTGAGATGGGGGGGGGGACTGAATGTGGTCGAAAGCAAAACTGACATTCATCCATCCCTACTTCATGAATGGTCCCCATTTCTTAATCTTTCTGAGGCATCATGTCTGGATATGCTTGACAGATAGATGCTACGTTGGACTGACCTTTGGTCTGACCCGGCATAGCAACCCTGGTGTTTTTATGGAATAAGTCAGTTCAAATCATTTCAGTCCAGTTGTCTTCATGGCTGCAAATTTTTCAGCAAAGAGCTGGGAGTCTCCTTATGTGACTGTATTTTCAAGCCTTATGGAAAGATTTAAAAAGCCCCCGCCCCTGAGTAAACAATCTAGAGAAAGAAGCTTACCTGAAGGTATGAGTAAGTCTGACTGCCAAATGCCTGGTGCAGATTTTACTACTTCCTGTTCCAAGCAATCCAAAGGGGGGTGGTTTGGGGGGTGTGTGTCTTTGTTTCCAGTCCTGTATCTGAAAGATAAAGGCATTAACAGAGGGTGCAAAGCTTTGTGTTCATCCAGATAAGTATGTTGCAGGATTTTTATGAGCTATGGAAATATTTATTTTGTGTTAAAATTAAAGCCACATCATGTTGGGCATTGCTGTCTCTTAACCAGGGACCGTACTTAGTCACCTCTACTTGATGCAGGACTGGAGGGGGGGGGGGGAATAGGAAAAAGAAATCACTCACGTTGCTTAAAGTCAGGCATAGGTTTACAAAATGGTGCAAGCCCTTCATTATAAATGGAGTTCACTTGAGCAATAGTATAGAAATACATGTGACTGGGAATATATATTATATATATGAATTGTTTTAGAGAGGCAGGTAATCTGAGTTTTGCAGCACAATCTTATATATGTCTATTCAGAAGTAAGCTCCAGCAAATAAGTTCCAAGTCCACTGGCATCATGGGTTTTTCTCCCTCTCTCCTCTTCCCTGCAGCCTTCTGCACTGCCCCAAAAACTGCTCTTGAGGGTTTCCCAGCCCCCTGGAGCAGATTTTGAGGGCACACAGGGGTCTATGGTTCCCTCCCAGTTCCACTGATGGAACTGCTTCCATCAATGGAATGACACCATTGGATACGGTTGGAGGATATGGAAATACTGGTTAGGACAAAGCAGAGTTTTCCTCCTTATGCACAGCCTGGTTATTGAAACTGGTTATCACCACATGGGTTGCTAAACCCTGCTTTAAAAGGCTCTTAAAAGGAAACGGATTGTCCATACAAGGTTTAAAACTAATAAAGACATTTACAGTCATTCCTTGGATTGAGAGCATAATTCGTTCCTGAAACGTGCTTGTAATCCAAAACACTCTTATATCAAAACGAAATCCCCCAAAAAAATTTGTACAGAGATTTTTAATTTAAGCCGTACTACAGTACTTGTATTGCAAGACGTCGCTTGTATATCAAGTCAAAATTTTTAAAATAAATATTTTAAAATTTGCTTGTCTTGCAAAACACTCTCAAACCAAGTTACTTGCAATCCAAGGTATTACTGTATTAGTTTTACTTACAATTCATTTATTCATATATGCAAGATGCATATAGGCAGATTAGAGCCTTGGTGCTAAGAGTCTGCTTCACTGGAGATCACTGGCTGGAAGCCAGCTCAGACTGTGTGTCCATGAGGTTGGAGAGGCAGAGAGAGAGCAGGCTACAGAGAGGTTTGGAGGAGGGGTTACAAAACATGCACCCTGAGGATTGTTCGATTAACCCTTTCCTCCCACTCTAACTAGTGGTTATATTACCTTGTTGATTTAAGCAGGCAATTTTACAATTTCCATCAGATACAATCCTCAGTGTGCAGTTAGTGAGGATGTTGATGAACCCCTATCCAGTCTTGGGATCCCAGGGAGTGTCCAGACAGGAGAAGGAATCGAAGGCAGAACATCCCATGACCTGTGATTCTTTGCACAGACTTTTGTTCAGGTTTTACACAATGCAGCTGCTGAGGGTGCCACTTGAAGGGGAGCCCGTTGCAGGGAAGAGGTGCTTGCCCTGACTTTTCCCTTGGGAAAGTTGCCCAACCAAACATCACTACTCTCCCCCTCATCTGCTTTAGCCCTCCCCAAGGTTCCTTTGGCGGACCATTTCTGCCCACCCTAACCTCTATTGACTGTCCACTCACTATTTAAGCTCCCGTCTGAAGAGCTCTCTGCTCCAAGTCTCATTTAAAGATAAAGAACCATACGAAGAAAGGCCTTGAAGTTGCCCATCAATGATTAACCACCTGGACAGCGGACTGAGCAGTTACCCAGGTCATAGTCTTCCCCTCTATGGCAGGGTGAGGAACCTCAGGCTCAGGAAGCAAATCAGAGTTCCCCAGAAGGTCACGCCCCTTTCCTCCGGCCCCACCTCCTTTCCCCCAACCTTCAATCATTTGGTGGCTTCCTGGCTTTTGTGCAGTTTTTCCCCCATTCTGAAAGGTTGAAATGCCTCTCTTGAGGCTTAGTTACTGGCAGTAAGAGCTTTAAGCTAAAATATGCTGGGTTTCTTGTGTATTTTTGGCGCACACACACACACACACACATACACCTTTGCCTTTCACCATGCCTCTTTTGTCTTTGGCTCTGACCAGCACTGGAATGCAGCCCACCAAGAGCTTCTACAAAATCCAATTCAGCCCTCAGGCTGAAAGAGCCCCCCCCCTTCCTACTCTATGGCAAGATGTAATGCATTTCTATTTAAATTATGTTAATGGTTTCCAAATTAGCATATGCAAAATTATCTTTTGATCTTTGTCCTCTTTTTGGGCAATGTGTAAGCAGCTACCTTACATCCCTGTGCTGGTCTCCCCCCTTCAAATTGCTGCCTCTGTGGCCTCATTTTAAAAAATTGTCATACAAAGACTCTCAGTTCTAACATATAGTTCTGTCCTAAGTAATCAAAATGCACTCCCCTCAAAACTGAGCTCTATATACCAAAGATGTCACCACAGCCATCTTCTCCTAAACCTCCCAGGAAGCTTGATAGGCTGGTTTTAAGACTTCTCTAAATTCAGTTTTCTCAGTAGATTACTATACTAAGGTTATCGCACCAGGAAAAGTGCAGAAGTGCCCCCTACATTTGTATTTTCCTAACTAGTGTGTGGGTGGGGTGGGGTGGGGTGGGGTGAGAGTGATAAATAATAAGGTAATATATTTTATTATACCAATTTTGTCCATCTCTGATCAATTTATGTGCTTTGATGACCGCTACAGGAAAAACAAGAGAACATGGAAGGAAGTCCAACATCATGTCACTTTGCATGCTGGAGGCTGGAAGGGCGCAACATGTGGTACATCGGACTCAGCCCTGGTGAATGCATGGTGTGAACAGAGGTCAGTGCCTGGCCCTGTAGACATGGCTGTTCACCAGATGTACATTTGACCCCATCTTATGTAAGTTTGGCGCTTGTCTGATCTCTTCAAAAACCATTACAGCTTTGTGGATTCTACATAGTCCATGCTGGGTTGGATTTCTTTTAACAAAGTCTCTCAGACACACCGCCCAGTAATTGATTGGCAATGCTTTTAACTGTTCCTTTTGCACATATTAATTTTTTACTGATTGGATTTGGATTGATGCAACTGGAAACCTGAAACTGTTGGATACTTTTAAAACAACGGCTTTAATGCCTCTAGAGGAACACCATGCAGCAGCAGTGGCAACTGAAATGGCTGGCTGGAGAGCAGGGAGAGGAGGCGTAATGAAGGAGGCAGCAGACTGGCAGGTCACCTCTCCATTCCAAAATGGCATTGGAAATGGTAAGTGATTGCTCACCCTCCTCATCTTTTCTATTACGCATTCTTTCTTCTCCCCCCTCCCCACCTCCCAATAATGCTGGCATTTCAAACCAGCCAGGCCTGCTAGCAAATATTAAATACACTCAACAGGAAAATATGATCAGATGTTTGAAGTGTCAGTAAATGCAAGGTTAGCTGCCCTTCCAAGTACTGTAGCTTACTGCAAACTATTGTGTTTTGTGGAGAGGCTGGAATATCAGGTAAGAAAATCCAGTTTTGGCAACAGTATTGGGTGGGCCTGGTTTGCAAGGATGGGAAGTGTTTCTGTAAGAACTAGCAAATGACTCCCTTTCCTTAAGCCTTTCACTTTTGCATTTTAAACCCTCCTGCCTAGTTCCTACATAGAATGGCCATTTACACATTGACAAAAAAGAAGAAATGCATCACTAAAAAGGAGGACAAAAGAGGTTGCCAATTTGCATATGTTAATTTATAGGCATATATGCACATTTACTATAATCTTAATAGAAATACAATACATCACAACATAGTGGGGAAGACTGTAACCTGAGTGCCTTGCTCAGACTGTAGCTTGTAAATCCAGGTTCCACCTATTGATGGGCAACGTCAAGGCCACTGCTCTCCCTTCTTTTAGGTCTTTATATTTTAAATGGATTTGGACTGGATAGCAGATATCTGTAAATAGAGGATTGTACTCTGACAGCCCTTCAAATAGAGGACTATCCTCTGTAAAGTAGGACAGGTGGCTGCCCAGATCCTACAGAAGCACTGGAAGTGCCATCCTTGATGACAAAAAAACAAACACCCCTCTTATTTTCCTTTACTCCTGCAAGTCCAACCCCCTGCTCAATGCAGGAATCCAGGTCAGAGATGCTTTGACCTGGATTCCTGCATTGAGCAGGGGGTTGGACTCGATGGCCTTGTAGGCCCCTTCCAACTCTACTTTTCTATGATTCTATGACTCACCTCTTCCTTTCACTCTGGCCCATTATGAAGCCAGACCTAAGATTTTTGTTCCCTGCTCATGCAGGGCATAAATTTGTAATTGATCAGGACAAAATCAGCTCAAATAATTCAGAAAGTTACAGCAGCAGTGGGAGTAGGAGAGTCCTTCTGCCATTTTTCATATACTACTTGGGAGATGGTCACAGATGTTCTAATATATTTCTCCCAGCTCCAATTACGGACCAGTATGTGTATCTCCATCATTATCTAGCTTATGAAATTCCCTTCTTCTTGGTTCAAAGGAAATTACAGAGCCAGAAGGGTGATTAGTGGAATGTATATTGAATGGGCTGGATGGTGGGACAGTTCCTACATTATAATTTCCTTCTTTTATTTATTTCTTACACTTTTAGACCACGCAATAACCAAAGCTCCTGTAGGCTGCGTATAACCTGTGTAGGCTGTGTATAACCTGTATATAAGAACATGTGCTTTGTAATGTGAGAACACCCACTGCAATGTATTTTTTCATGCTGATGTGCATTGGAAAGCTGATCCTGTATCTGCTTCGTAAGGCACACAGAGTTGTATCCAATGTGTGGTATTAATATTAGTCTAACTTAAGTCCCATTTATTTCAATGGGTCTACTGTAACTCAGATTAACATTGAATATGAGTTTATGTATAGCTACAGGCGCAAATATTCCCATGTTACAAGATAAATCTGTCCTAGTGCCCAAACTTGCATGTATAAAAAAGGCAATATGGAAATTGGTGATGAAAAGCTGGATGGAGATAAATGCTAGAAAGGCAAAGAAAGAATAGGTCTTTTGAAGGGGAGTGGAAGTGCAACTATTATCTGTATTTCATTTCCACTTAGTAACATTAAGTTCTGCACTGGTGGTAAAAAAAAAAACAACACACGTCCAATGCAGGTTGCTAGAATACAAAGGATGCAGCGCACATCCTCCTCGCTCCAGATGGCCTCCCGACCATTCCCATTGACAGGACGACTCTGGGGGGAAATGGACGGTGGAGAAAGCCATTGCTGGGCTTTTGCAGAAATTGTGCTTTGCACAGTAATAATACTGGCCTAAGAAATCCATTCACCTCTTTTGAGAAGTCACTCTCGGCTCCTTCAGAGCTCTGCTACTGAGTCATAACAACACACAAATCAACCAAATCTATAAAGCTCGGTCACGGCGGGTGGGGAGGGTGGGTTCCAAATCTCTCTGGAAGAGGACATTTGTTGTTTACAGAAGGAGTGCCTTTTATTAATAATGGCCTGCGCTTCAAAATTAGTTTTCATTTGGAAAGTGCTTCATACATTTTTGTGAACCATTGACTGTACAAGAATCAGTTCACTTTCCCTTGAGGCACAGAGTCCTGAGGGATGGGCAGAGCAGCTATTTAACCAAGGCCAGCAATAGTCACAGAACCATTTAGAGCAGGAATCTGGTCAGCTGTGTGATAAACCAAGACTTCAAGCAAAAGCGAGAAGCAGGGGACACCACAGGAACAATTGCATCACTTTATAGAATCTCTTACTAGGGCACTTTAACACTTTGTATTAGGGCCAACCTAGATGTGAAGTTAAGTGCGTCTTTGTATTAAACATGCATGTTTTTAAACAATGCAAATATCAGTCCCCTGGGTGGGGGTTACCGGAGCTCTGATACTGGAGCTCTGATACTGGAGGTATGCTATCTCCAGTTTCAGAGGCAGTATGCCTATGTACACCAGTGGCTGGGGAACATGGGCGGGAGAGTGCTGTTGCACTAATGTCCTGCTTGTGGGGTCCCGTGGGCAGCTGGTTGGCCACTGTGTGAACAGAATGCTGGACTAGATGGACCCTTGGTCTGATCCAGCATGGCTCTCTTTATGCTCTTAATAATTACCAGGATCACAACAGAGAAGAAGGGGGAGCTTCACCCTTTCCTGCCCACTGTGAATCTGATGGAATTTTGCTCCTTTGACACCTCTATTTCCATTGGCAAGAAATCCCCATTTGCTATTTGCAGTTTTTAAAAAATGTGCCTGTAAAGTGCAAAGATGCACTTTAGCATCACATCCCCTTTGCCTTTACTCTCATGAGAAAGGCATTAAAAGAAGGAGCAAATGTATAGGCTTCTTTATAAAGAGGGGCAGGACACTCTGAGACCTGAACTGTTTGTTCATGTGGAGATTACCCAGGGCAGAGACTGCTCCATCCTTTCCAGGGTGTTCCTTTTGACCAGAGAGAGAAAGTAAATCCTACCACTCTAGAAATCAGAACAGGGAAGAACTCTGAGGCATAACAACATTAGGGTAGGGCCGTAGCTCAATGACAGAGAGTTGGAGTAGATGCTTTGCATGCAAAATGTCCCAGATCCCTTTCCTAGCATCTCGAGATGGGGCTGGGAAAGACTGCTGCCTGAAACATTGGAGAGCTGCTCCCAGGCAACGTAGATCATGGGTGGGGAACATATTTTGCCTGGGGGGCTGCATTGGCTCCAGGCAAGCATGTTGGGGGATGCATGCCAGCAGTGAGTTGAGAGCCAACCCACTGCTGCCATGCACCCACCACCACCACCACCACACACACACATGCTTGCCCAGAAAAACACACACCTCATTCAAACACAGACCCCCCCATTCACCACACACATTTGCGCACATATACACATGCCATTCACACACCTAAACACACATATCCACACATGCACTCCATTCTCCCTAATCACACACACACACTCTCCAACCAAGGAAAGGCAGCAAATTGCTCAGGGAGGGAGAGAGCACTCTCTCCTTCCTTGGGCAGTTCACTGCCTTTCTGTGCTGCATGATGAAAAAGGGAGCCCCAGACTAGGGCTAGACAGCCTTTGAGCTAGAGGACACCTTCAAATAGAGGGCTGTCCTCTGACAGCTATTCCAATAGAGGACTGTTCTCTGCAAAGTAGGACACTTTAGTTTTTAACAACAGCTTCAACCCTGCATATTAAGCTGCTGTTGAAAGCACAAGAGCAGGTCAGGCTGTTTTTTTCTTCTTCTCTTCCTGCTCACTGAGGGCTTTTCTACACGAGGCATTTATTGTGCTGTTAATTGCTCCATCTACTTTCGGTTTCGTCGCAGCATTGAGATCTGACCTCTGCACAAAGAGCTTTTCCTTTCCTGCTTTTCTGCTACACAACCTCTAGGTGGAGCTGTGCTATAGCAGAATAGCACAAACACACCAGGAGATAGAGTGTCATTTTACCTGTTGCAATTGAATAGTCCATTTTCCCTGTTCTAAAAAAACAACAGGAAAGTGCTCAAAAAACAGAAGCAAAACTGGAGGATCACATCATCATCTAAAGAGCCGGTAAAAAAACTGTGAGTTAGGAATCATAAGTGCACAATAAATGCTTCATGCAGAAAAGCCCTGATTGTTGGCAGTGCTATTATACCTAGTGAAAACAAGATTGAGAGAGCTCCCATAGTAGCATGTGGGGTGATCAATCCAAAGAGAAACGTGGGGACATATAGCAAGAGGCAGCTGTTTCATGTAGACTATCAGCATGCATGTTGAGGTCACCAATTTATTTATTTATTATATTTATACCCTACCTTTTTTCCTGCAAGGAACTCAAGGTGGCTTACATAAACTTCCTCCTCCTTCTCTCCATTTTATCCTCACAACAGCCCTGTGAGGTAGGTTAGGCTGAGAGTCAGTGACTGGCCCAAAGTCACCCAGTGAGTTTCATGGCCGAGTGGGGAATAGAACCCGGATCTCCTGAGTCCCAGTCCAACACTCTCACCACTATGCCACACTGGCTCTAGGAGAAGAGTATGAGAAGAGTATGAACATTCAAGGAGAAGAGTATGAACGTTGTCAAAGGGCAGAATGACGTTTCACTTGCATATGTGTGCAACTACCGATGTCCCATCGAGCCTCGTGTGGCGTAGCGGACCAAAATCGGCCCTCTCACGCCCGCACGAGGCTCGTATGAGCCTACCTTCATCTGTCGGCGGCTCACCTCTCTGCAGCGAGCCGCCCGCTCCGGTCCCGTCGCGTCACTTCCAGCACCGGAAATGATGTGACGGGACCCTGCGCAGGCGCGCTGGACCCCATGCCACGTACTGCGCCTGTGCAGGGTCCCGTCGCGTCATTTCTGGTGCCGGAAGTGAGGTGACGCGACGGAACCGGCGAGGGCAGCTCGAGCGGCGCGGAGAACTGCTCCGTGCCGCTCAGAAGATCGAGGGAGAGTCGAGGCAGCGGATAACCGGGACCCCCCCCCCCAGGTTCATTTACACCACTATAAAGTGCAACAAAAGCCCAGCAGCTGCTTCTCCCAGGCAATTTGGGAGAACATTTGTAGCGGAGAACTGGTGAAGTGGAGGGGATGCTTAACCCTTTCCTTTCTCCACCCCTTCTCCTCTCCAACTGCCCGCCCGTCAACACTGCTTTTCCTCTGCAGAATTGCAAACTAATGTTCATAGGGACAAACTTGTGTCTGGAACACCGTGTGAGAGGGCAGAGAAGCAGCTTTTCTCTGTTCCAAATGGCCCCTGCTGCTTCTCTGCTCCAAATCCAGCAGTCAGGCTTTTGTTACATGTGTTTGCATGTAATTGCAGTTA
This sequence comes from Shinisaurus crocodilurus, assembly GCA_021292165.1. Taxonomy (NCBI): domain Eukaryota; kingdom Metazoa; phylum Chordata; class Lepidosauria; order Squamata; family Shinisauridae; genus Shinisaurus; species Shinisaurus crocodilurus. Next base: position 54,997,408 of record CM037879.1, on the reverse strand, counting down.
GCCCTGAGGGGAGGAAGAGAAGCTGGTGGTCAAATTCCAACAGGAAAGCTGAGTGGGAGCCAAAGGAAGGGGGAGCCACAGACAGGTGCCAAGGGAAGTTGTCCAGAATAAACTCTGTAAGTAGAGAAGCAGCAGGAGATGGGGCTGAACAGGAGTATGGCAGGACAGAAGAGGCTGGTGAGAAAGAAAGTAGCCAATATCCAGGGGAGGCTGGTGACTCCTATGTCAGTGGGGCTCCTTATCCTTTGCAGCTTTTATTCTGAGCTTTATAGGAGCTATCCATGGTGCTGTATCCCATCCCCAAAATAGGTTCACTACCACGGAGCACCATGGATAGCTCCTATGAAGCTCAGAATAGAAGCTGCAATGGATAAGGAGCCCCACTGACGAAGGAGTCACCAACCTCTCCTGCCGATATCTCAGTGTCACATCTCAAGGAACTGGTGTATCTATGGACTCTTATGTTGTGGGAGGGACTTTTCCTCTGGATCAGGGGTGTTGGGCTGCAGGCCTGTGGGCCAAACCCTCCCTGCCTAGGGCCCCAAACCCTCCCTCTGGGGTTCCCCAGATGGCCATGCCCCCTCCCCCTGGCCTCCCCCCCTTTTCCCTGACCTATTGTTTGGTGATTTCCAGACTTTTGCACAGCACCCCCCACACACATACTAGAGCAGTGATGGCGAACCTATGGCACGGGTGCCACAGCTGGCACGCAGGGACCTCTCTGTGGGCACTCGAGCCATTGGTCACCAGATCGCGAAAAGACTGTCCCCTTCTGCAAAACACTAATGATCTTGTTCTTTCTCACAGTGTGGAACAGAATGATTTTATTCTAGAATTCCTGTTACAGAATTCTTTTCTACATTGTTATCACATTTAAAAGATTTTGAAGAATGATGCACAGAACATGGCTTGGATGTAAAGCCCTAACAGTTGACCTGAGTGCTGCATGTGTTGCTCTCAAACTAATGGAGTATGAGCCAAGGTTTGACAAATTATCAGCATGCATGCAATAGCAAAAATCACATTAATTGTGCAAAAGCATGCCCAATGCAAACTTTTACCTAATGCAGTGTTTGCAGTCCAAGACATAAAGTGTTTTAAATGTGTTAAGCACGTGTAGTTTTCTTGTTTATCTTGCTCATCCTAGTACAGGTTGACTTTTACTTTTACTAATCCGACACCTGTAGAAGCAGGGAAAGGACCCGGGGTAAAGCTTGCCCCATACAATTTCAGTCTGGCATATAGTAATCATATTACAAGTTGAGAATCCCTTATCCAAAAATACATGTGCCTAATTATTTAAAAAGTTTGTATAAATTCCCTTCAGGCTATGTGTACAATGTAGTACTATAATAATTTTTTGAGTTGATTTTTTTTCAACAAAAAACTGTTTGTATCATTGAAAGCTCTGTTGTTGTGTTTTTCTTTAAAGACAAAAGAAGTTAATTAGTTCAGACAATTGTATGAGTTGTTTTTCTAAAACTAAAACCTCGGTATTCAGGTTTAATTGCAGTGTTGGCACTTTGAAATAAATAAGTTGGTTTTGTGTTGCAGTTTGGGCACTCGGGCTCAAAAAGGTTCGCCATCACTGTACTAGAGGGTTGAAATGCCTCTCCCAAGGCTTAGTTACTGGCAATAAGAGCTTTCAGCTAAAATATGCTGGAATCTTTTGTATTTTGGGCCTAGGGATGGGTGCTGAGCCCGGTACCCAACTCACGGCATGCTGAACGAGCTGAGCCAAGCACCCCGCGAATGCCAGCTGAGGCGCTCGCCAAGGTGCTCGACGGACTTCCGGGTTCCTCGGCTCTATGCTGTTTATGTAAAGTATAGCATAGTAAGCAGTAAAAATGGCTGCAATTTGTGTAAATGCCGTTTTTACTGTTTACTACACTATTAAATTTATGTAAATGGCCTATCTTATGCCGTTTTCTATGGAAACGACATAGGCGCCAGAACCCGGATGCCGCTTTTCCCAAGCTCGGCTCACAAGTCGACCCGGGGAAAGGTAAGTCAAGCGGAGCTCGGGGGGAGGCGAGCCTGGCGAGTTCGTTGAGCTTCCACCCCCTCATTCGAGCTCCGCGCACATCCCTAATTGCCCCCATCCTTTTTGCCTTTGGCCTGCTGGAATGCAGCCCTTGAGAGCTTAAGAATATAAGAAGAGCCATGCTGGATCAGACCAAGGGTCCATCTAGTTCAGCATTCTGTTCACACAGTGGCAAGCCAGCTGCCCATGGGATCCCACAAGCAGGACATGAGTGCAAAAGCACCCTCCTGCCAATGTTCCCCAGCAACTGTACATAGGCATACTGCCTCTGATACTGGAGGAAGCATATAGCCATCATAGCCACTGATAGCCTCCTCCTCCATGAATTTGTCCAATCCCCTTTTAGATCCATCCAAATTGGTGGCCATCACGACATCTTGTTGAAGTGAATTCCATAGTTTATGCACTGTATGAAGAAGTACTTCCTTTGATCTGTCCTGAATGTCCCACCAATCAGCTTCATGTGATGACTCTCTCTAGTATTATGAAAGAGAGAGGGGGGAGAGAGAGAGAGAGAGAGAGAGAGAGAGAGAGGTCTCCCTATCCAGCTTCTCTGAAATTGAATTCAGCCCTTGAACTGAAAGAGGTTCAAGACCCCTGCCCTAGATTATAGGACCTGCTTTTCATCAATGACACACTGCTGGAGCCAACAGATTAATTCCCCATTTATGCCATGGTCTAAGCAGTCTTGTGGGGTGGTTAACAGGCCCATAACAGGCTTGGCCTCTGTTAATCTAATGCAATTTCCTGGCTCTTGTATCGACTTGTACTCTGATATGAAGCAAGCCATGTATGTATGTTGTCGTCTCTAGATCGTAATATTTATCTGCTTCATAGGAATTCATTATATTCATTCATGCTCCCCAAATGATTAGATATCAAAAAAGTAGTGATCAGCTGCAGGACAGATTCAGGTTCTGAGGACACGATATTGTGGCTGACTACTGACTTGTGCTTTTAGTAATCATTGAGTTCAGCAGAAATAGCTACTAAATCAAACTTACTGTGCAAACAAGTTCGGGCTCTCTGATATCTGCAGTTCTGTCAGTGTCAACAACCAAGGAGTGTGTGTGTGTTTAAATCTTCCATGGAGAAATCAAATATCATGCTTCAGGGCTTCTGTTGATTAGATGAGGTAGTCAAAATAGGGATTCCCACTGCACACTTGCCCAGGTGCAATGCAGAGGGATTTAAATTTCTATCATGGCAGATTATTACATGAAAACAGGTTGCTAAAGTAAAGTGAGTCAATGGCCTAATCTAACAAAGCAACCCTCCAGCTCTATAATCAGAGTAGACATGACCCAGCCAAAGCTAAGCTCTTTTAGATCCATTGATTTCAATGAGAAAGATTTAACTACATGCTTAACCGTCTCATTTAAATCAATAGGACTTAGAAGGACTTAACTCTAGCTGGACTGTGACCAATGTTTGGAGTAATAGTACAAACTCAGCTCTGCAGCTCTGTAGTTCAGATATGTTTATGATGGATTTTTATGTGTATAGTTGGCATACGTTGTGTTCTTCTTATTATCTCCATAGGTTGATTTTTCCCAGATATGATTGTTTTAACTACAAAAACAGTAAGTACAGGGAAGCCAGATTGAATGAGAAACTGGTGAGGAATGCTAACTCAACAAAAGCAAAATCCAGCTCATGTCAACATTTACAGTAATACTTTGGATTGCAAGTAACTTGGTCTGAGAGCGTTTTGCAAGACAAGGAAAAAATGTTTAAAAATTTTGACTTGATAAACAAGCAAGGTCTTGCAAGACAAGTAGTCCTGTAGGGATGTAACCGCTCGCCTCGAGCGGGCTGAAATCGGCCCAACTCAGCACCCGCCAGAGACTCGCTTTGATATAAGAGTGTTTTGGATTACAAGCATGGTTCTGGAACGAATTGTGCTCTCAATCGAAGGTATTACTGTATATGAGTCCAGTTGGAACTCGGTTTGGTGGATGCTGAAAGTTGGTGAGTGGCTTTTCCTTCCAAATGGGGTAGAGAAAAACTGGCACTCACAAGCTTCAGGGGCAGCTGGCGGCAACATGAACTTCACAATACTTGCTTCCTAAACACTTAGAAAGCCCAACTGAAATGTAGACATCACATATCTTACATTTTTCTCAAGTGCCACACAAATCTAACTACCTAAGGCTACAAGTTTGAGAACTTAAACCCTCATATATTAACAAATGGGTTCCAACCAAAGGAAGAAAAACTGTAGAATTGTATAATCATATAGTTGGAAGGGTCCTCAAAGGTGATCTAGTCCAACCCACTGCCAATGCAAGAAATCTACTACTGCAGCATCCTTGATTAATTGAGTGTGGATTATTGTTGAACCGTGGGTTGTTGTTGAAATGTGGATTATCATGTTGTCTGAACCCAGCTGTGCTAACAAACCATGGTTTGTTAACTACAAACAACCCATAAAGAGAACCCATGGTTTGCTGTTGGGTTGTGAATTGTGAGTTGTTCACCATGGTTTGTTATCTCAGCTGGATTCAGACAACATGATAACCCACTTTTGAACAACAACCCACAGTTCAATGACAACCCACACTCAAGCCAGGCTCAACCCTTGAATGTGGGTTATCGTGTTATCTGAACCCAGTCATAATCTTTCCTAAATTGTGGTACCCAGAAGTGGACACAGTACTCCAGGAAATGTGTGACCAAAGCAGAATAGAGCAATTACTTATTGCAATCTAGACATTATGCTTCTATTGATGCAACCTAGAATTACATTAGCCTTTTTAGCCTGTATCGCACTGCTGACTCATGACTTGTGGTCTACTGAAACCCCTAGATCTTTTTCACATACACTTTTGTCAAGCCAGGTGTCACCATCCTGTATTTGTGCAATTGCTTCTTCCTACCCAAATGCAGAACTTTACATTTATTTCTGTTGAAAATAATTTTGTTGGTTTTGGCTCAGTTCCCCAACCTGGCATGATACTCTTACATCCTGTTTCTGTCCTTCTACGGTATTAGCTACGGTTTGCTGATATTTGCAGATTCAGAGAGCATCCTCTCTACTCCTCTGTCCACATAATTTTTAAAGACGTTAAACAACACTAAGCCCAGGACACAACCCTGCGGCACCCCGCTTCTCATTTCTCTAGCCAAATGAATACATTTTGGAGGATATTCCCCAATAATACATGCAAATTATAAATCAGCAACTGGTATAGTTGGAGAAGTGGCAGTAAGCTTCATCATTGCTAACTGTGGTCCAGAGCTCATTCAAACCAGAGTGTTGATTTAGATTAAAGCATAAGTACTGCTATCAGAATCAAGGAAATTAACAGTATAAACTTAAAGAAACTGACTTGGAAATATGCGCCATTGAATGCAATGTGCTTCTGAGCTCATTGAACTTCTGAGTAAACTTGCATAGGACTAGGAGGTAAACCAGCTTACCTCCAATACTTCAATTTTACTGGGGTAAGCATCACAGTGGAAGATACCAGGATGCACAAAGATCTTGCCTATATACATATGTATGGCCTGCACTCCAGCCATATGCCTAGTTTTGTTGTGAAGATGAAGGCACAGATTACCCACTAGGTCAGCCTTGCCCAACCTGGCACCCTCCAGATATGTATGGACTACAGTGCCCATCACCCCAGCCAGTAATGGCCATGTTGACTGAGGATGATGGGAGTTTCAGTCCAATGCATCTGGAAGGCATCAAGTTGGGCAGTGCTGTACTAGATTATACAAATATGTTTCTGACGATATACCTCAGTAACTGAATCCATGGCAGGCCTTGCAGAATCCCACTGAAAAGGAAATCTATTTGTGGTAGGCAATACATTATAAATCCCAGGAGAAATAAAATGTATTAAACAAGAGTAAATTATATTTACACCAAATACTGAGGTTTTTTACACTGCTTGAGTCATGTAAAGTGGTTACAAAGTAAATGATAATTGGGTCCAAAAGAAGAATTCTCCCGGAGGGCTGGTAAACAGACGTAGCAGCAGAAGGGAGAAAATGCTTCTGTGAGTAAGGCTGGAGATGCAGAACTGAAGGTGGTTCGAAAGAGAGTTCACAGCCTGTGGTGTGTAATGTACACTCACCTCCCATCTTTGCCTCTGGCAAACTCATTTTGTATTTGTTTCAGAAACTTGCAAAACCTCTTTGGACTGAAGCAACAGTAGGGCAAAAGAAATGTACGTGTACACCATAGGAAGCAATGGCTCTCATAGATTTCATAGATCATAGAGTTGGAAGGAGCCTACAAGGCTATCGAGTCCAACCCCCTGCTCAATGCAGGAAACTAGAGGAGGGGTCTCCCAGGATCAGGATTGGGACTACATGGCTACACAGACCATTCCCCCACACACACCAGTTGAACCAGTGATACATCTCTTCTCCATTTTTTTGAGGGAAAGAGATTGTTTTGTCAAGCTCCCACTTCTTGGCTCTCTTGCTTACTTATTTATCGCTGTGTGAACAGAACCCCAAGGCACACACACAGGGAACATTTATGAAGATCAGGGTGATGAATGCCTAATGTGTGGTAACCACCAGGGCACCAAGATGGTCAGACAAGGAATGTTATGAAGCATCTGGCAGCCCTGGGGGGAGAAGCTGAAACATAGGCCTCTGGGCTCTGGCATACATGGCTTTCCAAAGACTGATAGCTTGTCAGGTCAACATAGTACAGAAAACTATTGCAATGGCTCATTTCTCAGCAGTGGGCACATAGGAGACTTTTTAATGCTTGACATCTCTACAGAAAATATTCTGTTAAGCACTTTCTCCATATCCAAACTGAAAAGTGTTTGGTGGTCTGTCAAGTGAAAAAAATATTTCCAATTGGGGGGGGGGCACCTTGTTGCATTTTTAAACACCCACGTACAAAACATTGTTGAGTGGCAGTATGTTCCTGCCAGAGAGAGACAGGCCGGTTTACAGGGGCAGCCGGTCACCCTTGAAGAGTCTGCTCTGCAGGGATGGGGACTCGGACTCGAGGACTCGACTCGTGAGTCGGACTGAGTCCCCCCTCTGACTCGACTCGGACTCGAGTCCCAATATTTTTAATGGGACTCGAGACTCGACTCGGGACTCGAGACCAAGGACTCTTCAAAATCCCTGGGCTGTGCCAGAAGGAGTGGAGAGGAGCGTGATTGCCGGCGAAGAGCGCATGGAAGCGAGGTGTGCCGCTGCTCGCCCACTATGGACAGCTACCAGGAGTGCAGCCCCAACAGTGTGTCAAGATTTATTTTGATTGATGTGTTGCGTACTTGGGAGAGGCAGAAGAAGGATCTGAGATTACTCTGTGCGGCTGCTCTGAGTGTGTTTCTGGTTCCAGCAAGTTCATCACCAGTGGAGCGGGTATTCAGTGAGGTGGAATTGTGATGAGATCTCATCGTTCCAGAATGGGGGCCAAACATTTAGAAAAAATCATGTTCCTCAAATGCAACATGGATAAGTTTTAGGAAGTACAGCAAGTTTATTTTTTTAAATCATTTTTCTAAAATGCAACCTTTCAGACATTTTGGGTTTGGCTGCCTCTGCCTGCCTGTCTGGGGTTCCCAGCCTCCTCTGCCTGCCTGGTCTCTTCTTGACCAGTTCAACAGTTGAATTGTCCAAGACAAAGGCCTCTGCCTGCCTGCTTTGGGGTTCCCTGCCTCCTCTGCCTGCCTGGTTATTTTGGGTTTTTCTGCCTGGTCTATTCTTGCCAAAATCAGTTGCAGAGTTTTGAAATAAAAAGGCACACTTGTGCCTAGAATTTATTTAAGCCACACATCTGAAGTAGCCTTATTTTGTTGGGAAAACCCCCCATTGATTTTAATAGGGACTCATGGAGTCAGCTTTGGGAGTGACTCGTGACTCGTGAGTCACCATTTTGGACCAAGGACTCGGACTCGAGACTCGGGTCCAAAGACTCGTGACTCAACTCGTGACTCGAGACTAAGGACTCTTCAACATCCCTGCTGCTCTGTAGCTCACACTCCCTAACATCAGTTGCCCCCAAATACCACTTTCTTGACCAGGCTCCTAGAATTGAGACCAGGCCTGGCCAACCCAGAGGCATCCTGCCTCCTAATCACATGGGTTAATGTTACACACCCCTGTTCCCTTCTATACCTGAAAAAGCCTTGACTGCATGGAGTCCCAGGAACATCTCCAGGCTAGGTAAAGCCTATAGTCCCTGACCATCTAATTAATTTCAGCAGCATCTATTTTTGCATAATATTTCTGGTAGAATCAGGGATAGATAGCTCCAACATCAGTGTGTGTCTGTTTGTCTGTGTGTGTGTGGAGCCTGATGGGAATAGTTGTGATAGGTTGTCATCTCTTTCTCCAGACACAAGGCTCTTCCCTTTAAATTTCCAGCTGAAGTAGGAGCACTCATTCCTTCCCCGATCCTATCATCTGCCAGCCCCCTCATCATGAACAATAAACCATGGTTTTTCATTATGTGAATGAATCTAGGTGAGCCTTAGTGGTCACACATCCTCCTGCCTCTAGCATGGCTGCAAGGAGGAAACAGGAAGCTTCCACTTCCATTTTCAATTAACCACAACTGAGCATTACATCTAAACCCTAAAACTATGGTTAGTTTTAACTATGGTTTATTGAAACATTATAAACCAAGGTTTGAAGTTGGCTTGTTTCAGTAAACCATAGTTAAAACAAACCACAATTTTTCAAGATTCAGACATAATACTAAACTGTAGTTGGTTAAAAATGGAAGCAAACACTTGCAATCTCCTCCTCACAGCCAAACTAGAGGCAGCAAGGGGAAGAGAGGGAAGGGGGGAGTGTACAAGCACTGAGGCTCACCTAAGCTTAGTCACATAATGATAAACCATAAATTATGTTTATCCATAAATTAGCATAATTAGCCATACATTAGCATTATGTCTGAATGCAGCCCATGTGTACTGAACGGCAACTGAATGAGTGAGCAGATGACAAGGCTACGGAGGAACCTAGATTCCACCTAAACATCAGGAAAAATTTCCTGACTGTCAGAGAAATAAGACAATGGAATCAACTACCTAGGAAGGTGGTGGGCTCTCCCAATCTGCATGGCCGGATTAAGATAGGGGCTGTGGGAGCGGCCGCTCCAGGCCCTTAACAGATAATCGGCCCGCAATTATAGGGACACGCGGCGATTTTTCCCCCTTTGGAGTTAGCTCTGATCGTTATCATTCAGCATAATTAATGATTTTTTCAAGATTAGAAAGGTGTTCTAAGCACATCTGCATTACAGGCTTGAGGCAAGACCTAGCAAGAACTGTTGTTCTCAAATTAGCATTTCAGTATCTTTGCATTTCAATCACTGTTACTACATTTCTTTCTGAGAACGTCTAGCACATGGGGGGCTTGCTAGGGTCTGTAATATTCAGATTTAGAAGGGACCTCTCTCTCCAGCCTCGAGCAAAAGATCTTTCTGATTCGCAGCTCAATTGTCCAAATGCTAGTTTAACACACACACACACAAAAAAGCAACAAGAACAACATAATTATTCTTGGTCAAGCAAAGCTTCCTGCCTTTTTGTTGTGGCTGCTTTTTTTTTTTTTTTAATAAATAATTTGGGGGAAATTGGGAAGACCCTTACTGATGAGCTGCAGGAGTTTTTGAGTTTTTGCTCCGGCTGGTCCTGATGGCCCTCCTCTGCACAGGTAAGGTTCAAAAGTTTGACTCTTTTGATCTGCAAGTTCTCCTTCTCCTTCTTTTCTGTAAAAGGGCTTTCCCTCTTTTGTGAGCCAAACTGAACGTAAGGGCTGTGTGTTTGTGGGTGTGGGTGTCTGCCTTTTGGGGGTGTTGATCCTCCTGCCGCCTGCAAAATGTCACCTGCTTGGCTAATACTGTGTGTGTGTGTGTGTGTGTGTGTGTGTGCACGTGCGCTTTCTGGGGAATTGTGTGGCATTTTAAGTTTTATTTTGAAAAACCCCAGAGAACAGAGTTCACCAAATATCCCTCTTGGATATTTTGGACTACAGTTCTCATTTGCCTCAGGCAGCATGGCCAGTGGCTGGGGAAGATGGTTTATGTTTATTTAAAAATGGTTGTTGTGAATGTTCTATTTATGTGAATGTGTCTGCCTTTTGGGGGTGTTGATCCTCCTGCCGCCTGCAAAATGTCACCTGCTTGGCTAATACTGTGTGTGTGTGTGTGTGCACGTGCGCTTTCATGGGGAATTGTGTGGCATTTTAAGTTTTATTTTGAAAAACCCCAGAGAACAGAGTTCTGTGTGTTTGTGTGTGTGTGTGTGTGTATGTGTGTGTGTGTGTGTGCTTGACTAATACTGTGTGTGTGTGTGTGTGTGTGTGTGCACGTGCGCTTTCATGGGGAATTGTGTGGCATTTTAAGTTTTATTTTGAAAAACCCCAGAGAACAGAGTTCACCAAATATCCCTCTTGGATATTTTGGACTACAGTTCTCATTTGCCTCAGGCAGCATGGCCAGTGGCTGGGGAAGATGGGAGCTGGGGCCCCAAACATTTGGAAGGGCCCCAGTTGGGGAAGACTCCCCTAGAGGTTAAAAAACGTGGAGGTACTTATCATCAGCGATATGTGATGAATGGTTTTATTGAGTTAACAAGCTTATTGTTTACAAAAAAAGAAATATTTTCAATATGTTTCTGTTTTGGCACTTTAATGGTAATTAAAATATTTAATTTGTTTTAATATAAAATTGCGTCTTCATTTTATTTATTTCCATAAAAAGGCCCACCAAAATCCTCAGCACCAGGCCCATAATGCTCTTAATCCGGCCCTGCCAATCTGGAGGCATTCAAGGTGCAGCTGGACAGACATCTGTCAGGGATGCTTTGACCTGGATTCCTGCATTGAGCAGGGGGTTGGACTCGATGGCCTTGTAGGCCCCTTCCAACTCTACTTTTCTATGATTCTATGATTCTATGAAATGGGCAGGAAGAACCATGGAAGACAAGCCACATACCTTTTCTCCTGCTTGGATTGGAGATTTAATAGACAATGGTTCAGAATTAAAATGGCAATTCTAATTTGTTAATTTTCTGGTGATGTTGGAAACTAGTATGGACAAAATGTGAAATATCATGTTTCTAGACCAGGGTTCTCCAACCTTGGGTCCCCAGATGCTGGCTGGGTATGCTGGGAGCTGTAGGCCAGCAACATCTGGGGACCCACAGTTAGAGAGCCCTGTTCTAGAGCAATAAAATGATTCAGGACACCCCCAAGCCACAACTGTTCCTGCAGAAATCGGGGCAAACAAAACATTGACTGGGTTCACATGACATGACAAGTCATGGTGAGTTAGCATGCTGTGCAAATCTGGTCCGCTTCTGTCAAGGTGGCTTATTTTTGGCTTATAAGCCATCCTGACACATTGTCCACCCTGCAGGCACCCCCCTGTGCATTGCCCACCCAATGCTCCCCATTCCTGCGCAACTCCAGACCTCCACAGTTGCACAGGTATAAAAAATAATAAATCGCAAATATTTGTGAAAATTAGGAGGTGCAAAAAAATAATTTTTAAAAATGTTTGGCAACCACAGGCAGCCCATCCATGGTGCCAGTGGGGCACTTTGAAGGGAATGTCCATAGCTGTCAAAACGGCAATTGTGAAAGTTGGCTTGACAGTCAGTCAATCTCCAGGGGGGAAAGGGGAAAGTAAAAAAAACGTTTGTGATCGTGATGGGGACAACGGAGACAACTTGGTCCTCCTTCAGTGTTCCCTGGGATGCCTGTGGAAGGACAGGGAGGGAGGGAGGGAGCGGGCCAACAACCCACAGTCGAGCCTGATCATGTCGGGCACACCATGGGTTGTTCGCACAACAACCAACCCAGTGTGGCTTATTGCCAGGGTGGTTTGACAAAACATGCGAATGTTCCCATTGAGTCAAAGTATATTCACAGAAACATAAGCCCCAATGGACTCTGTCACAGCCTTCTTCTCAGGTCATATAGAGTGTTTTTTGCCGTCTTGATGCCAGAAAATGAGAGTGACAATAGGTAAGGGCACCCATTTCAGATAAGAAGGGAAAGTCTTCAGGTTTTCAGATTTCCCCCAGCTTTTCTTGAGCTCCAAATGTCTTCAGGTCTCCCAGAACAAGAGCTATTGGAAACTCAGGAGTTCAATATTTATCATCGCTGACACTGATTTAATAAAAGGTATCATGTATGTTACCTGCTTTATCTGTCCCTGGTAGCACAAAATAGCTTCAGGTACTGGTGGTTCTATAAAACTGTGAAGAAAAGCAGAGTCTGGGTATCCTTCACCACTACACACATGTAAACAAGTGTAATCCCAGCTGGAGGCTGAGAACCTCATGCAAATGTACATAGTTCCTCTGATGGCTCTGGGCCACCTCGGAATCTCCTGCAAATTTACATAGGTAGCTTTCTTTGATGGCTCTGTGCTGACTCAGGAGTCTCCCATGTATTAACATGCAAATGTTCCCCAAGCACTCTAGTCATGGTCAGGAGTTCACCCCTCTGACACCTAGGAGTCACCCCTCCCCTGCCTAGCCCAGATGAAGTTCATCCTGATTGGCCAAGGACAGCCGGGCTACTGAAAGGAGGAGCGGGGGGGGGGATAGATACTGCCAGCCGTGGCTTTGGGGTTTTGTTGTTGATCTGGACGTGAAGGAGCGCGGAGTAGGGCTTTTGCTGAGGTAGGCCCTAAGAAGACCAACTCCCCCCAGGCAAGGAGTAAGTGCCTGGGTGTTTATATAGTAAAGGAACTAGTTTTGTTGTTTTGTAGCTCTACTTGTGTATACCAAAGTGTCTCCCCACCTTTTCCCCCTTCCCTCATTTCCCACCTTTTATTGTAATCAGTTCACCTTAAATAAACTTTCCTGGTTCTACCCCACACGGTGTGTGTAGTTCCTCTGTAGTTCAGTGCTCAAACGAATCCAGTGTATAGACCAAGGGCAAAGCCCTGAGAGAATCCATGTCAAGACGGCAGAGCCAAGGCTGGCAGTTTTGCACCTTTGATCTCTAGTCTTGAGATAAAGGACCGCTTGCAGTCCTTCACAGAAACAAAGTAATACAAGGATTTCTGCCTGGATGGCTGTCAGCCAAACTAACAGGTTTTGTTTTGTCATCTGGTTCTTTGTTCATTTTAGTTCAGTACTGCCTCAGTGTGAATCAATTTGAAATTTGCATTATGATGATCATTACTAGAAGCCTGCAGCCAAGCCAAAGAATTGGCAAGTTAGTCCAAATCAAAGTATGACATTCAGCCCGCCTACCCACCCCACACACACTCTCATTGTTTCTTGATGATAGTTGCCCCCTTAGGGTTGCTGTCACAAGGCTTAAGTAACAATAGAAAGTGGAACCTGGCAGAATTCCCTTTCTGTGGAACTCAGGCCTCTTTCTCCTCCCCTTTCTTCCCTTAGCTTCCCATTTTTCAGCCTATTGCCTACTTCACACTATTCTTTCTACCTTGCCATTTAGCTTCCCTACTTCTGGGAACCCCTTCCCAGTCATCAGTCAGCCCCACAAAAGCTGCTGCTTTCCCTAGGACCTGTGTGAGATTTCAGTCAAAGCCAAACTGACAACATACCCATCTCACAGAAACTAAACTGTAAACGTTCTGTTTGTTCTCTGAGAAGTTGGAATGCTTGTGAACATTCAATGCCATCACATCAGCTCAGCAAGTTGGTGCCAGAGGCTTCATTGCCACAACCATGATATACAACATTGATTCATTATTGATTTAGATTGGACCTGTAAGTATACTGGGCACTTGCACAATTTAAAATGAAAACATGCAAGTGAGCGACAGCATTTTCTCTGCTCCCACTGGGAAAAGCAGTAGTCTAAGCAATAATATTAGTCCAGCTCACTGCTACAGTGATTTTCCTTTCCTTTAACTATATTGGCATTAGGGAACCACAAAGCAGCCAAACAGAAGTGAGGCGACCTAAAAGTCAAACCTGACCATAAAGGCCCTTTGACCCACCTTCCACCTTAGCCCCTGCTATACACTACTAAATATTACAGTGACAGCAGACTCCAGCTGAGATTTGCTATTATGTGTTTTTCTTCCTCTAAAATAGAAACCAACAACAAGTTTATTTCTGCATTAGCCGACCAGGCTGTTGCACACATACATAAGACGGGCTGGACACATAATTAAAAAGTAACCATCAAAAAAGACATTCAAAACACACAATTAAAATACATATATACATATGTATGCATATACATACTGTATATATCCTTGACCAGCGATATATATAAAGTTAAAATTACATATAAAGTTATATAAAATTATATAAATACACGTATTTCAATATACCCCACTACAGACATGAATGCATATTTAAGGATGCAATCCTATGCATGTTTAGAAAGGAAAAAGTCATACAACTCCCAACATTCCCCAGCCAGCCGGCTGGGGAATGTTGGGAGTTGTATGACTTTTTCCTTTCTAAACATGCATAGGATTGGACCCTTCATTGATTATTTTTTTTAACTTTCTGCCTGAAATCAATGTTTTTTGCTTGCCTCCTTGTAACTGCTGGACAGATCAATGCCATTTTGTGCGACTTGAAAACCAAGAGATCCATTCCAGTTGCAAGAGGGTCCAGATCCAAATCTGTAGTGAAACCTGTTTATTCACATCCAGTGTTTTCTTGGTTCCACTTGAACTATGATTGTAAACAAGCTAGCATTAAAATTAGATCAATGGCTGGGTAGGCAGGTCTCCTTACTTCAGCTTTTTTAGTTTAGCTTGCACTAACTTGGAGTAAGTTTAAACAAACTTGAAATGAATAATGGTTGGGTATGAACTAGAGCATTTGTGCATAAGAAAAGTTTGGCCTCTACCCTAAAAAGAAAACAACATCGCATTGAATGCCAAGGATGGCAACTGACCTCATTCACATTTTTATTTCCCCAAAGTCAGTGTCAGAATTCTAGGTTGCTCCATCCTTTAATGACTGGAAGAGATTTTTCTTCTTTTGATGCTCTTCTCCTGTTTCCGTGTGTTTTTGCCCCTACCCTGCTGAACTTCCCAAGAAATTAGAAGCACAAGGTCTGCCTAGGGACATCTGCAAGGTTAGAGAAGACACTTTCCATTTTAATGAATAAATGGCCTCTGTCTGCTTAGCCTCATTCTCATGTGGCTGTAACAAATACAGGCAGAATCAATTTTCTTCCCTTCTGAGCTGCTAATTAAAGGCCTTCTGTGATGTGACGTTACCAGTGAAATGGTTGCTTGGATCATTCCTACTTTCCTGTAGTGCTATGTAGGTCCCTCTTTTTTCAGTACAGAGAACTTAAACCAAGCAATTTCTGAGAGAATCAGGGAATGACACAAGAACAGGGCAAATGGCTAAGGAGCCTAATGGAGCCCCCTGTCTAGGAGCTTGCATACACAAATCAGGAGCGATAAGCTAGTCAATACAACCTCACAGTTTAGTAGTATACTCATATTGCAAGTGGAAGTAGTGAGTGGGAGCATGTTGACCCTAGTTATTTATTGTGGATCAAGGCTAACTTGAAGCATCTATGATATTCATCTGACCTGTGTCATTATCTTCATCGTTGTCTGGTGCTGTCTGCCTGACAACACACGTATCATAGTGTTACTATGCTGAGAATGTACTGTGGCTTACGCTGGCTCAGCTTGTCTGACTGTGGACAGCTAAGCAGGGTCAAGCCTGGTTATTACTTGGATGGGAGACCCCTCCTCTAGTCTCCTGCATTGAGCAGGGGGTTGGACTCGATAGCCTTGTAGGATCCTTCCAACTCTATGATCTATGAAATCTATTAAATTTATGAAACTGGTTTGAAGGACAATTTCTGTAAAAGGATGAATCTTTTACATTGATATCTTCCTCGTCTACTCTGGCATTGCATGGGTGACTTGTGGTGGTCTATGGATTTTGCCCGTCACATTTATGGCAACTATAGAGATTGACTGGGTTCACATGACATGACAACCCATCATGGGTTGTTATCCATGATGGGTTGTCTTGTCATGGGAACCTGGACCAATTCCTGCAGGGTGCCTTGTTTGAGGACAACAAGCCACCTGATAACCCATGGGTTGATGGGTTGTCATCCAAACCCGGGCAACCGACCCCATCGTGGGTACTGGGAATCAAGTAGCAAGTGGCAAAAACCCCTTGTCTCTCTTGCCAAGTTTGCCCGGGCACCTGCCAGTGCCAGCCACCCCACAAGTGCCCAAGCAGCACGTGGGTGCAGCTGGTACTCACTTGCTGCCCTCCCCACCACAATTGCAAGCCATTTTCAGCTCTCTGAGGCTCCCCCCCTCTTTCCCCTGCGATTGCGAGTATGGCTTGACAGCTGGCTTTTTGTGATCTCCATTTTGACGGCCACTGGCAGTCTCTTCAAAGTGCCCAAGCAGCACCTTGGAAGGGCTGTCAGTGGTTAGGAAACATTTTTATTTTTATTATTTTTGTGCACACAATGTGCCCCCAAATTACATTTTATTTTTTATTGTTATTTTTTTAGTTGCACTTGTGCAACTGCAGAAATTGGGAACCTTGGTGGGGCAATGTCGGGGTGGGGAGTTACCTGCTGTCAGAGTGTAGCAGGTACTAACCCTGGACATTGTCCCAAAGAGGGTCCAAACAGGCTTTTTCTTCCCTTTTCTTTCTCTTGACAGCTGTCAAAAGGCAAGCTGTCATGGGAAAGCAAAGGCACAAGTGATCTTTGCTCGCAAAAATGGGGTGGTGAGGTTTACACCCCCTTTACAGTGAGATCCTCACCTTTTTTTTTTTTTTTTGCCCTGACAGTGCTCAGTGTGATGCACATTTTGCACTTTTTTCCTGGGACTCTAGCTGCTCGGGAAAGTGTAAAAGTGCATCCCACCCCTTTTCTGGGGAAAAGGAGTTTTGACAGCTAGCTGTCAAAACTCAGAGTCTCCTTTTAAAAGTGGGGGGGGGGGTTAACTGGGACACATGGCTATGTCCCAGGCAGTCAAAAAACACTTGTTGCCCTGTCTGTATCTTCTCCCATTGCCTCCTGCTTTGAGGGCTCATTTTCAGTAGAGGAGTAAATGGCTGGAGGGAGCTGGTAAGAAATAAAAGAAGCTCCACACTCATCAGTATGCCCATAAATGGGAGCTGACATTTCGTCCTCTGCTATGTGAGCTTGTTAAGACAGTTAATTATTGTTAATTATTGTTTTAAATATGTTGGTGGCATTTTGAACATTATTATGATTCATCCTTTGTAACTAGCTGCAGCAACTATTATGCAAAGCAATCCCATAGATTAAAGAAGTATTGATGTCTTGTCTTATCTTGTCTTCCTTCATGCTTTCTGCCATGCTAGTCTGTATACCCAAACAGCCACCCCATGCCTGGCTATTAAGCCTCAAAATCCAGTTAATTTGCAAATCCTTGAATGGGTCATGGTAGCCACTTCTTTTCTACACTTTCACTTCTCAGTTATCCTTTTGCCTGACGCAGGACAGACAAAAGAACATATACATATAATTAATTTATGGAGTTCACTGCCACAGAATATGGTGATGGCCTCTAGCTCAGGGTCAAGCTAGACAAGATGCCATTCAAGGAATTAACAATTGTGTGAATGGCTTTTTTAAAAGTGTACAGCAGGTATTGGGAGTCCAGTCCAGATTGGGACACTGGCATGAGGGTGTGTGAGAGCCAGTGTGGTGTAGATCCGGGTTCTAGTCCCCGCTCGGCCATGAAACTCACTGGGTGACTTTGGGCCAGTCACTGACTCTCAGCCTAACCTACCTCACAGGGTTGTTGTGAGGATAAAATGGAGAGGAGGAGGAGGATTATGTAAGCCGCCTTGGGTTCCTTGCAGGAAAAAAGGCGGGGTATAAATATAATAAATAAATAAATAAATTTAATACTCTTGGCTGAGCAGTAGAGCACATGTTTTGCATGCAGAAGGTCCCAGGTTCAATCCCAGCATCTCCAGGTAGGACTGGAAAAACTCCTGTCTGAAACCCCAGGGAGCCATTGCTGCCAGTCAGTGTTGACCATACTGGGCTAGATGGACCCATGGTCTGATTCTCTATAAGGCAGCTTCCCGTGTCCCTGTGTTCCTATCTCTTTGCCCTCTGTTGTGGGCAGGTGGGGGCACAGCAAAGGGGGGGAAGAGGAGTCTGCCAGAAGCTGCTCCTCTCCCCCTCCGGCCTCCACTGCGTCCCCGCCTGCTGTTTCAGGGGGAAAGGAGTGTGGTGGCGGTGGGGAGCCAGGCTCCCGGCCACACTTGCTCTAGAGCAAGCTGGCCCAGGAGTCTGGATCCCTCACTGCTGCTGCAGTGCTGCAGTCCTTTGGGGCTTCTCCCCACGCTCCAGCCTATGCTGGGAGAGTGGGATTGCTCACAAGAAATCCTACTCTCCTGGCATTGGGGGGAAGCCAGAGCCCCTTTGCCAGAGTGGAAGGCATTTTTGGCCACTCTGATCACCACATTTTGCACAAGCTGCAGCTTCTGAACCCTCTTCAAGAGCAGCCCCAAGTAGAGTGTGGTATAGAAATGTAATTAAATAAATAAATCCAACTTGGAGGTTACCAGAGCATAGGCAACTGAAGCCAGGTTAGCTCTGTCCAGATAGGGGCATAGCTGGCCCACCAGCCAAAGTTGGTAGAAGGCACTCCATGCCACTGAGGCCACCCGAGCCTCAGGTGACAAAGATGGCTCCAGCAACTAATATGGGGAACTAAGTCCAGCCAATCATATTTGCTTGCTTTCATCCAATTTCAGAGCGCACTCTCCACAATCAGGACCCTGCTCTGCAAGTTGAATGTGCAGAGGCTCTCTAGAGATGTTTAAATGTTTTGGCAATTCATGAGGTGGGGAGAGCAAAAATAAAATACCCCGAAGTTGGGGAGTGCAAAGTTCTTTGAATCTGAGGGAGTTGGATGTTGCCTTACCTTACTGTTATACCAGGTGGCCAAGGTTTCCTTTCCCTTTTCTTTAAAAAATATTTTTTTAAAGAAAGCTTCATTGCATAACAGGTAACAAGGGTCTTCATGCAGCATCCCAGCCAGGTTTCCTGGGGGCAGAGCTGGAAGAATGCTACCCATGTAGCATCGTCTCCATGGTCATACTTCAAACCCAGTCCCCAGGAAACGCAGCCAGAATGCTGTGTAGAGAGCCTTTTGCCTGCTATAAGCGGTCACGATGAGGCTTTTTTCAAACTGTTAAAAAAAATAAATAAGCCAGAGGGGACCCTTGGCCACCTCATATAACACTCAGGTAAGCCAACTCCCAGCCCCCACAAAAAAAGTAGAACTTCGCCACTACCCCTGCAAATGGGCTGAAAATCCCCCTCCCGCACTTTCACAGCACTGACGATTTTCACAAAATCTTCACAAAAATTCATATGGAATTTTGGTGGGGGTATAGTTCGAACGAATGTACATAGGGTGGGGGTGGAACTACTGCAGTGCCGCTCCCCCTCTCCAAGGACATAAGTGCACCAGGTCTGAGGCTCTCACTCTATAGGCTACAGCCCCTCTGGGTCCAATACAATCCATCCCTAAAACTGCTGAAGCTACCGCTGCTCTATCGTCAGGGCTACTGCTTGTTTATTACCAACCAAGTGTTGCTGTGACTGAGGATGCAATATAAATACATTAAAAAGATAATGGAAGCCATTCTGCTCCAGTTTAAGAAAAATGACACCGCGTGAGGCAAGGTGCTTCCCCTCCCTCACCACCATCCTTACCCTTTTCGAGGCTTTCGCTTCTTAATGTCGCTTTAATAACCCTGCCTTATGGGAACATCTGGCTTGCTGGTAAACACCCCGTCTCATCAAAGGTGAGTGGTTGAGGGGATTGCTCATTCCAGCCATGCCAGGCCCATCACTAGTGAACACAACAATGAAACAATTGGAGATGCCCCGCCACCGCCCCTGTCCTAGTTACTGGAAAAAGCAATGAAGGTTGCCAGCAAATTAATCTTGCTGCAAGTCTGTCTAAAAGACTTGGATACAATTGAGGCAGCTGCTGCCGTCTTCTGTACATCTCTGACCATTAAGTGTCAGAGCTATTGACTCAGGGGAACATTTAATGCACCCATTTATTTTAATTTCATATCACTTTGTGCTGGTTCTTTAGAAACACAATTGTAGGCTTTGCTTTATGTTGAGTCAATACCAGCCAGACGGCCTCCAGCCAACAGTGGCTTTTAAAAGTCATTGTGTCATTGGCCACTGCCAGCAACAGCAATTCTGCTAAGGAAGTGGGGGCCTATCAACAAAATGGATCAAAATGGAAACCTATTGCAAAAGTTAGAATATTTGTTTTATTTTAATTTTTTTTAAAAAAAGAAAGCACGGTATTGCTGTTCTCTAGTTTTATTTATTTATTTTATTTATTTTATTACATTTATACCCCGCCTTTTTTCCTGCAGGGAACTCAAGGCGGCTTACATAATCCTCCTCCTCCTCTCCAATTTATGCTCACAACAACCCTGTGAGGTAGGTTAGGCTGAGAGTGAGTGACTGGCCCAAAGTCACCCAGTGAGTTTCATGGCTGAGCGGGGACTAGAACCCGGATCTCCTGAGTCCCAGTCCAACACTCTCACCACTACACCACACTGGCTCTCTTTCATTTCTTCTCAGTGTGCCATGGCCAGTGTCTCTGTGTGTGTGTTTATTCATTTCCACACTTTTAGTACATAGTGCCCATCTCATTCATTCTCACAAAAGCTATGAGGTATATTATTTTTCCTAGGCTACAAATGGGAAATTGAGGCTAAAAGAGAAATGCCAGCTCAAGGTCACACAGTTAGTGGCTGAACTAGAACTTCCACAAAAGAAGGAAGGGAAAGGAGATACCTCAAAATGATAAAGAAGTTGATTCAGAGAGAGGGGGTGGTGGTAGATATAGATAGGGTTCTGCTGTTCTTCAGAGAGTTTGAATAGGCTAACAATAAAATAATGATTAAAACAAAGACAAAAGAAAAATATAGCAAAAGAAAAGTATATGAAAGCAGCAAAAAGTGACAGTAGGGGTGGTTGTTAGAATGACAGGCTAGGACTGGGGTGACCTGGGTTCAAATCCCTAATCGGCCATGGCACTCCCCGCCTTGAGCTCCTTGGAGACGTATAAATGTAATAAACATATTCAAAAGGGAGGTTGCCCCCTATAGCATTGTAGTAGAAAAAAACACAGCCAGTCTTCTGCAAATCCTTCCTAGAAAGTCACACTTTAACTAAGTGATGGAACAAAGTAAAAGTTTAAAAAGGCTAACCTTACAAAAATACTCACATGGAAGAGTATTAAGAAATATATTGCCCTTCCTTCAAGGAGCTCAGAATAACATTACCTCCCCAACACACACACACACACACACACACACACACACACACACAGCAACCTGATGAGCTATGTTAGGCTGAGAGAAGTGACTTGTGCAGCCCCGCCCCTGAAATGTGCTTCATATTCAGTCTATGGCTAACACTTTGGCCATTATATCACTGTGGTTCTCAACACATATTTTTGTGAATAACAGCTTTATTCTATCACTGAGGCAGAGATGTATACAGGTGAGTATAAATGTGTTCACACCTTCATACGGGTAACATTTGTCTGCTTGTGCCAGTGCTGAGACCTACTCCCAACCACAAAATATATGCAGCAGCTACCATCAGTGCTCCTGAGGCAGTAAAGCCCACCCACCCTCTCATTCGTATGGTTTGGGGTTACACCTCTCACACTCTGGCTGCAAAGAAGGCAAATGCTATTTTGGGCTGCATTAATAGAAGTATAGCTTCCAAATCACATGAAGTGATAATTCCCCTTTACTCGGCACTGGTTAGGCCCCATCTTGAGTACTGCGTTCAGTGCAAAGTTCTTTGAATCTGAGGGAGTTGGATGTTGCCTTACCTTACTGTTATACCAGGTGGCCAAGGTTTCCTTTCCCTTTTCTTTAAAAAATATTTTTTTAAAGAAAGCTTCATTGCATAACAGGTAACAAGGGTCTTCATGCAGCATCCCAGCCAGGTTTCCTGGGGGCAGAGCTGGAAGAATGCCCATGCCCATGCCCATGTAGCATCGTCTCCATGGTCATACTTCAAACCCAGTCCCCAGGAAACGCAGCCAGAATGCTGTGTAGAGAGCCTTTTGCCTGCTATAAGCGGTCACGATGAGGCTTTTTTCAAACTGTTAAAAAAAATAAATAAGCCAGGGGGGACCCTTGGCCACCTCATATAACACTCAGGTAAGCCAACTCCCACACTTTAAAGGGCACCACACTTTAAGAAGGACGTAGACAAACTGGAGAGGGTTCAGAGGTGGGCAACAGGGATGATAAAGGGACTGGAAACAAGGCCCTATGAGGAGAGACTGAGAGAACTGGGCATGTTTAGCCTTCAGAAGAGGAGACTGAGGGGAGATATGATCACACTCATCCAGTACTTGAAGGGTTGTCACAAAGAGGAGTGCCAGGATCTCTTCTCGACCATCCCAGACAGTTTGCAGGACACGGAATAATGGGCTCAAGTTACAGGAACCCAGATTCCACCTAAACATCAGGAAAAATTTCCTGACTGTTAGAGCAATAAGACAATGGAACCAACTACCTAGGGAGGTGGTGGGCTCTCCCACTCTGGAGGCATTCAAGGTGCAGCTGGACAGCCATCTGTCAGGGATGCTTTGACCTGGATTCCTGCATTGAGCAGGGGGTTGGACTCGATGGCCTTGTAGGCCCCTTTCCAACTCTACCATTCTATGATACTATGATTTTATGACTTTGGGATGCCTATTATCCCTACCTTATACCTCTTTGACCAGTATATAAAGCACAGCTTCCCACCCAGGCTGCTTCAATAAAAGTAATGTTTATTTTAAAATACAACAGTTTCTGGAAATAAGTTTCATATGTAAGTTTCAGTCAATATTAAGTAATTTACTATCTTATTCTATTACCAATCCTCCTTCACCAACCATTCCCAAAATATCAATCCCATTCCCTGCACTCACTAGCTAATCTCCTAACAATCCTAATATCATCTCTCAGCTCTCTCCTGTCAGCTCTACAGACTCCCAAACAGCACTCCAGTGCTTCTCACACACTCCCCTGTCTTCCTCACACCCCACTCTCTTTCCCACACACTCCTGCCTAAACAGCCCCGCCCACAGTTTATATCACACAGGCTTTTTCTCACTCTCAGCCAATCATGTCACATATGCAAATACACCATTCTTCCTGCCCATCATTTCTCATTTACCTTACATAACACACATAGATGCAACAGGAATACATACTTCTAATCATATACTCAACACCCAGAACATGTCATCATACTTACCATATATACACTTTAAATTACCCCCAATAACATAACATCACAGTCCACACCTTTTGTGATGGCTCCCTTAGCTACTGCTTTAAGGGCACAATCCTGTATATGTTTAGACAGGGAAAAGTCCTACAATTCACAGCATTCCCCAGCCAGCATGGAGTTGTTGGATTTTTTTCCCTGTCTAAACATGCATAGGACTGTGCCCTTAGAAGGGGTGTGTCATGATACGGCTAATATTGAAAGCAGTCAGGGAATGGGACTTGTCGATTTCATTAAGCCCCCCCTCCCTCCATAATTTATTATGAGTAATTTAGTCTTTATGGTTGTCTTGTTGTTTTTAAGTATTTGTTGTTTTTACACTGTTTTTCTATTGGTTTTATAATGTATTGTGTGTATTGTGTGTGCGTGTGGATTGTGAACCTCTTAGAGATTTTAGAATATTTAGGAGTATAAAAGTAGTATACATAAATAATAAATAAATAAATAAAGCAAGAAAGCAAGCACTGGGCTGAACTTGTCCCTATACTCCAAATCAGGAAGAAAAAAAGAACAGGTGTGATTTCCTCCGAATACAGGGGTACTTGGGGTTAAGTTACTGGACATTTTGCTCTACAATAGGTAGTTGCTATTTCTATAGGCTGAGGGTAAGATCACCTCTTGTACTGTGTTTACAAAGTCTCCTAAAATCTCTAAAGAGCCATATAGGCAAGATCTAATCTGATCCCAGGGTTGTTAAAAAATCACAACACTTTTAGGCTTCTTTCCAGATCCCCATGGCTGTGGATCTAGGGATGAGCTGGATTCTTCATCAGGGCACCAGTAGGCTTTGTCCGTTCTGGATGTTAATGTGATGTCGTGCCTAGAATGTTGGGCTTGGCCATGAGAAACCAAGTCCAAATCCCTGCTCATCTATCATGATCTCTGGGACAAATTACTGTCTTCCAGCCCAACAGTGTTGGTTTGAGGATAAAACTCTGCTCTTGGCTCCATGGGGGAAGGGTGGAATGGGAAAACACACGCAAATAAATTCTGTTTTCCAGAATTTGGGCCAACCCAACAGGACATATACTTTCATTTCAGTGACACGGGATGGGCTTGTTGGTCTGTTTGTCATATCAAAGATTGCTATTGCCACCCATTGCAACACATGCTGTGCTCAATGTTCTCCAAGCCTTTTCTGATTTCCATCCCCACCCCTTCAGTTTGAAGAGCCTCTTCCAAGAGGGTGAGAGTGGAGGAAGCTCTAAAATAAATGAGGGTTTATTGTGAGCTGCAGCTGCAGAGACAAAGTTTTTTAAAGAAACAGGGGAAGGAAAGCCAATCACTCTCAAGGTACCCTCCCTCCTACTGAACTGGAAAGGAGGATGGATGGATGGATGGATGGATGGATGGATGGATGGATGGATGGGACAAAACTGGAGCCATTAATTTCCTAGAACTTTGGATTTTCCCAGTAATAACAAACAGCTGCATGGCTGAGTAGAAAATACAAATAATATTTTTTACAAATACTAATAGTAAAAGTAGCAGTTCCCCAGCAAATGACATGCTAGCTGGGCAAAAGTGCTCTGGATTCTGTGTAGAGCAGAGGTTCTCAAACTTCGATCCATGGGCTACTGGTGATCCATGAGCTCCATTCAGGTGGTCTTTGGAAAGTTTGCAAAACAGTCAAGAATATCTGTACAGTAATACCTTGGATTGCAAGCATAATTCGTTCCGGAACCGTGCTTGTAATCCAGAACACTCTTATATTAAAACGAGTCTCTGGCAGGCATGAGTGGGGCCGATTTCGGCCTGCTACACCCACTCGAGGCGAGCAGTTACATCCCTACGTATTGCAAGACGTCGCTTGCTTATCAAGTCAAAATTTATTTTTTTAAAAAGTGCTTGTCTTGCAAAACGCTCTCAGACCAAGTTACTTGCAATCCAAGGTATCACTGTACTTGGCTCTGGACTCATAATTCTGCTGACGAAGATCAAGGCCCTTTTGAACAGGGCCAGATTACTGAACAAGCTAACCCACGATTTCCATACTACAGCACTGGTGAAGCCTACAATTTCCTCCCCCAAAAATTACCAGCCAAAGGTGCCCTTCTCAGTGACCTGGCCTAGGACCCATGATTTTCATAATACGGCACTAGGTTTGACATTGATGCTGGTGCTGAAGGGGAAAAAATGTTATTACAATATGAGTTGCTTTGATTTGTAGAATCAAAAAAAGTGTATTAAGTGGTCTGCCAAGACGCCCATCAATTTTCAAGTGGTCTTCAGGGGGGAAAAGTTGAGAAGCACTGCCGTAGAGCAACGGTGGAGAATCTCAGGCCCAAGGGCCAAATCCAACCCTCATGGAGTCACAATCCCACCCTCCAGCATTCTACAGATGGTCACACCCCCTTCCCGTGCCCCACCCCCAGGCCTCAACCACCGATCATTTGGTGGTTTCCTGGAGTTTGTGCAGTTTTTCCCCCATGCTAAAAGGTTGAAATTCTTAGTCACTGGCAGTAAGAGCTTTAAGCTACATTATGCTGGGGTGTTGTTGTTGTATTTTTTATTTTGGCCTTGCCCCATTTGCCTTTGGCAAAAGCCTTCAGCCCCACCCACCACTGGAATGCAGCCCCCAAGAGCTTCTCTACATTTGCATTCAGCCCTTGGGCTGAAAGAGGTTCCCCACCCCGGCTGTGGAGGAGGCACTAGCAGGATAAAAGATGTGTGGACCACCCCCCACACAAGTTTTATTAGGATTGCATAAAAATGTAGTCAACAGAACAGACTCACAGTCACAGATATGGGCAGATCCTTCAGAGCTCCTTGGCAACTAGTATAAAGTGTCACA
This sequence comes from Shinisaurus crocodilurus, assembly GCA_021292165.1. Taxonomy (NCBI): domain Eukaryota; kingdom Metazoa; phylum Chordata; class Lepidosauria; order Squamata; family Shinisauridae; genus Shinisaurus; species Shinisaurus crocodilurus. Next base: position 54,971,306 of record CM037879.1, on the reverse strand, counting down.
CCACCCTTGGCCCTCTTTGATCTGGAAGCCTCAGAAGAGAATCAAAGAGAAAACTTTGTATGTATGTACACACACACACACACACACACACACAAATTAAATGAGGTCTTCTTTGCATGGGATCAACTCAGGGGAAACATAAAGGCTGTCATTTCAGAGGTGCAGGTTAATACTGTACTCTTAAATGGGAGGTGACTGAGTCTTAATCCCTCCAAATGAAACTTGACTAGTTCCAACTAATAGTTTGTTATTATCTCTGACAGACTCCCTTGATTCAAATCCCTTTTTGCAGCCATGTATAAGAGATGCTTATGTAGCAAAGCAAAACACATTTGAAGAGGCCTTTTCCCCCTTTCAATCAAGTTTTCCACACATAGCCTTTTAAGTCAGTTGCTGCTGCTGCTGCAAACAAACTCTCTTTTGCGTATATCAAAATCAAACAGTACTCATCTTCAAAGGCCAGGGGCGGCAAATGCTCTTGGATTTGCCGCGGCTCCGAGATGTACTGGACGGGGCGACACTCCCGCCCGGGACAGGCAATAGCGAGCAGGCGGCGCCATGGAGGGCGGCGTAACACGCGGCGCGGTCGGCTAGGGAGAGTGCGCGCGGCGGCGCGATCTGCGCGTGCGCACAACCCCTCCCCAGCATAGCCCAGGCCCCAGTCTTTTTTTTTTTTGCCGCTCCGCTCCACACTGCCCGCCCGGTGACAGGCAATAGCGATGCCGACAGGCCGGCGGGCGGGCACACAGTGGAGGAGCGGCGTGACGTCACGCGGCGCCGGCTCGGCTAGGGGAGAGTGCGCGGTGGTGGCGCGCATCTGCGCAGTGCGCACCAACCCCTCCCCAGCATAGCCCAGGCCCCAGTGACCCAGTCTTTTTTTTTTTTGCAATGTACCTTTTTCATTCGTTATTTAGGGGCACTTCCTGGTAATGTACTTCGGCGGATTAAAAGCATTACATCCCGTAAAGCTCACTGAGAGGAGGGGGGGCGGAGGCAGAGCGCAGACATCCCAAAGCGCAGCTGCGAGATTTCGTCATTTGGCGATTCGCAAGGGCTGCTGGGATACATGAAGCTGCTATCCCAGCAGCCCTTGCGAATCGCCGAATGACGTAACCGCCGAAGTACATTACCAGGAAGTGCCCCTAAATAACGAATGAAAAAGGTACATTGCAAAAAAAAAAAAAGTGTTTGCATTGCTAAAATCTCATTTAAAGGGGAACACATACATATAATGTTCAAAAATGGGTGGAACTCCGCTTTAAGTTTAATGAAAAATATAAAGCTCTGCCTGTATAAGATGAGCAGAGATCTTACTGGATACCAGTCTGCCTTGCCTTCTACTGCCCTCCTTCATAGCCCTCCATTACTATCAGTGCCCGCCTCAATTACTGCTTTGCCCCAAATCTGTCAGTCCTTCTCACTTTGTCGCATAACATTGCATTTGCCAGAATTTAGCAGCATGGACAGTCTCTCCCCCACTTGTCAGTCTGTCCCACCTTAGACACAAGTTTAGAAGTGGACTCTGAGAAATTATTCTCCATCAGCTCCGCTCCTTCTGTCTCCATCAGCTCTGCTCCTTAGTACTTTTTTGTGTGTGTGTTTCACAACTCCCACGCAGTTGTGTGTGTTCTTCACCCGCACAGTGCTGCTTAGCTGGCAGGTCACCCACCCCCAGTCAAGCAGAGACTTTGTAGTGCTGGACTCAGGCCGCCTGCATGGCGGGGATGTGTCAGGGTGCAGCTAAGCAGCATCTACAGCATGGGGGTGAGAAAATCCCTCCAGAATTAATATTTTAATGTGTTATTATCTTGAAAAATTTACTTGTTCAAATCCTTTTTTTTTCAGATGGATAAGAGATCCTATTAGTAGCAAAGAAAAACAATTAGAGGTTTTATTTGTTTAATGTCGCAATGGTTTCGCGGCTCCCAGTTTTTTCCCCTTCGAACGGTCCAGTGCTCATCTTAGGGGACCCCCCCCAGGCTCAGTCAAACAGAACAGCTTCCCATGGAGGATGTCAGGGTTCCCTACTAATCGCCAGTGTTCCTTTATCAGTGTGCTTTTGTTGTGATTGAACACCATCTCATTATTATGCATATCACAGTATCTGGAAATAACTATCACTGCTAGCCTAGGTGTGTTTACATTGCAGCAAGCAATTCTCAGGCTCAGCTCAGGGGGGAAATTCCGCATTCTGTGAAGGAAACAGATGAACACTGTCCATATTTATCTCCTTTCTTTAGTCCCCACTGAATTTTTGCAAAGGTGGAAACTTGGATATGAATCCCTCCATCTACTGAGAAGAAGAAGCAAGAAAATCTGGTTCACAGAAGAACCACCAAGGACAAGACTCTTGTAGAGATTGACCACTTCCAGAGCAGAGGCATGTATATCAAGGCTGTGCTAGGAAGGGAACCTTCTTAGCATAGACTTGGGGTGCTTCCAGATGGAAGGCTCCTAGCGCTACCATTCAGAAGGTGTTGTGCAGCAATATCATCTTCTTCTTTTCCTTACCGGAATTTCTGTGGTAAGGCAAAAAACATGGAAGAAGTGGTGTAAAAACACAAGAGGGTTACAACTGGAAGATGATGACTGGGTTCAGACAACACAATAAGCCACACTCAAGTGTTGTGTATTGGTTGAGTGTGGGTTGTCGTTGAACCATGGGTTGTTGTTGACACATGGGTTACTTTGTTGCCTGAACCCAGCCGAACTAACAAACCATGGTTGGTTAACCACGAACAACCCACAGTTCACAACCCAACACCAAACCATGGGTTCTCTTCATGGATTGTTCATGGTTAACCAACCATGGTTTGTTAGCATGGCTGGGCCCAGACAACACAATAACCCACGTTTCAACAATAACCCATGGTTCAACAACAACCCACACTCAACCCATACTCAACCCCTGAGTGTGGGTTATCATGTTGTCTGAACCCAGCCATCTGGGCCATTAGCGTAGTGATCTACTTTGAAGTACAGGCACTCATCATAACAATCCCCATAGCCATGCCTGAAATGAGAGTCCAAACATGCAGGTAGCTGTGTTGATCCATATCTGTATGTGTGTATTAGATATGTGTGCGTGTATTATATACGTGTGCGTGGGATAGCTCACAACAATGCATTGTTGCTGGGGAAATCCATTTCTCCCCTTCCCCACACCCTGCCGCTACTGTGAGGGAACAGGGAAGTCTGAGTGGGGTGGCAGATTACGTCAGTGCTCCTGCTAATCAAAGAGTCCTGGCACTTGGAACCTGTGAGCCCTGACTCCTCTACGCCACTAGTCTGGACTCCCAGAGTAAAATGTCATAAATGAGGCAGGGCAATGGCATGATAAAAGCCTCATCTGGAAGCACCCTTCATATACATCCTTCTCTTGATCAGCAATAGCAAGGGTATTACCCGATGCTGTTGGCAAATTAAATAAGAGCAAGAGCAAGCTAAGAGCAAGAGAAAGTGAAGGTGAAAGAAAGAGAGGTGAGGTCCAGTGAATGTTGGATGTGTGATGCTGGTGGATGAACAGCAGCATCTTCCTAAACCGCAAGGGACAAGACTTGCTTATCTGGGATTATCTGTATAATGGGAACTGCCCATGTTCCAGGAAGGGAGACTGAGAAATAGGCTTCTGTTGCCTACCTATTACAGGAATTGATGCATCCTAGGATATCTGTTCTTCTCATATACACATGGACAGGCCATTAGCACATAAAATAAATAAATAAAGTCTGAAAGAAAGAGAGCGATTCTCTTCTAATGAATTGCAGTGGACACAGGTGACCTGGTCTCATGATTGTTCCAGCACATGGGAGCCATGATTGTGAGAATTTCTTGTACACCTTTGCTATGGTGGTGTTACCTGTGGCTCAGTGGTCACCTTTGTAACTACTGTATGGAAGCTAGAGGTGTTAAGCATAGAAATGTTAACTAGGGATGGTCAGATGGATCAGTCTATTTCCAGGCCATGTCACTTTTGCATGTGTTCATTCAAAACTCCTGTTTCCGCATTCATGTGCCATTTTTTAAAAGTCTGCATGAAAATTCACATTTCAATATGTCTTTTAATATATGTGTTTTCTAATATATATATATATATATATATATGCACTTCTGGGGCATGTTGGGAGTTGTAGGACTATTTTCTGTCTAAACATGCATTTGATTGCACCCTAAATGTATTTTCTCACAAAGCAAGCATTTTAAAAGCTATTTTAGCTTTAAAAGAAGTATGCACCATTGAACACATTGTGATATGTTTTGGGGCCAAGAACTGCATCACAAAAGTAGAAGAGCGAAATTCAAAGAGTCAATGACATTCTGATCAGACAATAGTATGGGAGGTGCAGCTAAGATCAGTTCGTGCTGGAATTCGCAAAGCATAAGTTCCTCAAGCATTCCCCATTCATTTATTCTGTCAGCATAGCCTAGGAATGCTGTTTGCAGGTATTTTAGGTTTAGTGTCAAAGCAACCTAGAGCTGTAGCACCAGCAGATCTGGGCAAGAGTCCAGTATATGCCCTCAGCATAAGATAAGAAAGTACACGCTGAGTGAGAAGTGATGATGCTTTGATTCATGACACAAGCTTTGCTTGATTCAGGGTACAGTAAGATCTGTAGACCCTAGACTCATCCTGTGGACCTCCTGTGTTCTGCCCTTTTGGTGTGTGTGTGTGTGTGTGTGTGTGTGTGTACACATACACATCTCAAGATGGGAAAATAGGTGCATTCCTGTGCTTAAGAAATAGTACATGTGTACTGTGCTTCTGAATTGAGATTTCAGGAATGGAAAGCTAATCTTTCAGAAAACAATACACACACCAAATATTTTTATGTATTTATTTAAATTATTTATAGGCTGCATTTAGGATCAAGCCTGCTTGAGGCAGCTTCCGATAAATTCACAATATATAATCAATAATCAATGTAAAACCATAAAACACCATAGCAATAAAATCACACAATAAATAACAAGAACCTGGTTAATCACATACAGCATTTGGTCCAGTAAGACCAAAAGAGTCAAACAGTTAACTAGAGCAGCCCCATATGATACAATAACCCAGCCTTACCCAGCCTGGTGGCCTCCAAATGCTTTGGACTACAAGCCCCAGTATTCCTAGCCATTGGTATGCTGGCTGGGGCTGCTGGGAGTTGAAATCCAAAACATCTGGGGGGCACCAGGCTGGGGGAGGCTGCAGTGACTCAATAAAATCCTCCCCCCCCCTTTTTTTTTTTACAAGAAAGCGATTTTAAACAAGTGAGTATTTAGAAACCGCTTAAAGTCCTGAAATGATGGGGCCATATGTATTTCAATTGGGACAGAGTTCCACAGGTAAGGGCCCACTACTGAAAAGGCCCTATTTGTTGTATCTGCCAGACTAATTGATCTCACAGGTAGGCATACAAGTAGGACCTCTGAGGCTGATCTCAGTGTGAGGCCAGGCTAATATGGGTAAAGTCCTTCAGGTAACCTGACTGCAAACCCTTTAGGGCTTCAAAGGCCAATACTAGCATGTTCAATGCAAGGTGCTATCTCTGCATTCTCTACTGGCTGTGTGGGTCTGTGTCTGTGTTCAGTCTTTTGCTGCTTCGTGGATGGGCACAAAAGCTTGTTTCTCTCCTCCCTCTTTCAGGTGATTAAGATTTATTCTGTTAGAATTTATTCGTAGGGACTTTTATTCATAGATTGTTCAACCTAATTCAGTCTTGTTTTCGTTACAGCGTTATTCAATCTTGTATTTTGTAGTTTCTTTTTATGTACTTGCTAGCAAATAGCAACTTGTTTATGTTTATTCAGTAGTTTGATTCAGTAAAGGTTTTTAAGCTGTCTGTGTCTTCCATTGGGTTTAGCACAGGGTCTCTTCAGTGGCTTAAGAACAAAATAACAAGAACTGTTGACAGAAGCCTGGACTCAGATGGAATAACTACTACTTGATTGCTGTCGTTAATTATTGGGCTGCTGGGATCAGTAGCTTTTTGAGATCTATAGCAAAGCACTGGCCCACCCAGTATGGTTCATGGAACTGGCATTCACATGATTACCTCCATGCCTGTTACTCAGAATGGCTGGACTCAAAAAAGGTAACCACCATGCCTAGAGAAGTTCTTGCAGATAGGCCCAGACCAGTCTTCCACAACTTGGTGCCCTCCAGGTGTTTTGGACTACAACTCCCAGCATTCCTGACCATTGGCTATGCTGGCTGGGGCTGCTGGGAGTTGAAGTCCAAAATATCTGGAGGGCACCTGGTTGGCAAAGGCTGGCCTACACTGTGGCCCTAGAGTCTTCAGTAGTGATAGTCAGAGGTTGTGTTAGGGGGTAGCCCACTAGGGCTGGAGCTAGGGATGGGTGAATTGCTCAATGGGGGATGGAAGCGGGGCGAACTTGCACCCCGAGCTCCCCGCTCGAACCCCCCGAGCTCCCTGTGACTTACCTTACCCCAGAGAGGAGCCAGGAAAAGGAACTTCCAGATCCCCGGCACTTCTCATCCGGGTCCCTGGCACTGCGTTTTTTCCAAAAAATCCAAGGTAAACTACCTTAAAGTGGCTGCGAATAGCCTATCCGCAGCCATTTTAAGGTAGTTTACCTTGGTTTTTATGGAAAAAACGCAGCGCCAGGGACCCGGAAGTGACGCGACAGGGGACCTGGAACTGACGCGATGGGGATCCGGAAGTCCGCCGAGCGCCTGCAGAACAGATTGCATGGCGGGGGCGCTCAGCCAGTGCCTGGAGAGTCGGGTCTTGGTGAGTTCACCCACCCCTAGCCGGAGTCCCGAATCTCTGGGAGGTCCTCTGCCCCACCACCCTGCTGTCCATGGGAACTTGCTGAAATGAAGGTACGGGGGCCCTGATGATCACTGTTGCATCTGATCCCCTTGGATCAGCCTTTTTGCCCACATGTGCTTCACCTCCTGATACCTCCTCCCTTGAATCTTTCTGCCTGAGGTTTTTTTCTGAAATCAAATGCCCTCCTCTCCCCAGTCCATACATCTTTCTACAAATAGGAGTGTCTTTAGGAGACAGGCTCCTTTAAAGATGCACACACAGATATATATATATATATATATATATATATATATAGAGAGAGAGAGAGAGAGAGAGAGACTTTAAAGCATATGCAAATTAGCATGTGCAAATTTGTGCACCTTTTTTTCCTTTTTTTTTTTTTTGGTCCTGTGGGCCTGAGCCCTGGATCTTTCTGGTATCTAGCACCACCCCTGGTGAGACTATTGTTATATCATTTACATGGATGAACTGACTAGACTAAAAATGATTATGCATATAATAATATATCAGAATTGCTGCCATAGGGAAAGTATTCTACCAGTCTGTGTGGTGAACAAAGCAATAGTAAATAGCTAGTTCTAACTTTGATTCAAGATCCTTTTAACTGTGGGTATACATCAAAATTGCTTTTTTACTGTATTGCATAACTCTGCAATGGCTGGTTTGAAGGACACTGTACAATTACTAAACAAACAGTTGTGCAAGACTATAATCTCTTTATAGGATGAGGTTTTTGATTTTTTTTAATGTGTAGGTTTGAAATTGAGCAAATCCTCAGTAGATTATATTTTATATTTAGGAGATATTTGACTTTGTACTGGTTCACTGGGAGGAGGGTTTTTTGTTTTTAGTAACATCGGATCATTCTTCTTTTAGGCAGCAGGCAAAACATAATTGAGCCTAAGAGTAAATGCTGTCTCACATTTGCTGTGTTAATAACTCTGGTGAGGCTCTTTCCTTTGCACTGGCATAATGAGTAATCTGGCCCTGAGGACAGATAACCTTTGACTGTATCTCATCCCCGTACTTTGGTCTACCATGGTTTCATTCTTTCCCTTGCCACCATGACCTGGTCCAGTTCACAAAAATGCATGTAATCACATTATTCTCTACACTTGATGACTGGCTGCTGAATGTGTGGGGTTGACATCATTCAAAGCACTGTGTGAGAGAGGAAATATGACCTTTTTTTGTATCTATGGTCTTAGATCCCTGGCAGCCCATTTACACCTCATCACCAGTTGCTGCAGTCATTAAGTGAGGAACAAGCTTGTGTAAACCGGATGCAGATAATTTGGCAGCTGAATATATGAACTGACTGGATTGGAAAGCATTGGATTTAAGGTGACCTGGATGTTCTATCTGTGTTATTGTTGTTACATATGTGATGGCCGATGAAAGCATGCAAGTCGTCAAGTGAAGACGATACATGAGTTAGCCAGCAACATTAGCCCAATCCCCTCATCATTTCTTTCACCCAAGTGGTCTTCCTAATACTCCCAAACTGTCCCCTACTGAGAGAGAATGCTTTGCTCAGTTTTCATGTTGAGTCCATGCTGAGCACCAGCGTTCAATCTCCTGGACCAGTCACACTGTCAGGGCAGGACTTTGGGGCAGAAGTCCCAGCCCCACGCAATAAAATAAGCAGGAGGGGGCCCAAATGCAGTGGGTCTCGTTTACCACATTTTGAAGTACATGAAGAAATACACATTGGGTTGGATCCAGATTTAGTCATACTTAGAGTAGACCCATTGAAATCAATGGGACTTAAATTAGTCCAACATTCTATTGATTTTGGTGGGTCTACTCTAAGTATAACTAAGTCTGGATTCAACCCATTATCATCTAAAGATCCACAAAACTATTAAGTTCCAAGGCTCAGCCTATCCTCCTGGATCGACTCCGTGGGTTGGGCTTTGGAGGCACTGTGTTACAGTGGTTTCGGTCCTACCTGCGGGATCGATTTCAGAGAGTAACATTGGGTGACTATTTCTCTGACCCTTGGCAATTGCGCTATGGGGTTCCACAGGGTACCATCTTGTCCCCAATGTTGTTTAACATTTATATGAAGCCACTGGGAGCGGTCATTAGGGAATTTGGAACCAAGTGCCATCAGTACGCTGATGACACAAAGCTCTATATCGTTGTGACAACTGACTCAGGGGAGGCTGTACAAGTCCTGGATCAGTGCCTGAACTCAGGGATGGGCTGGATGAGGGACAATAAACTGAGGCTGAATCCTGGCAAGACGGAAGCCCTGTGGGTGAGTGGTTCCCGAGTCTGGGAGATAGGCTCATTGCCTTTCCTGGATGGGGTTGCACTCCCTTTGAAAGATCAGGTTCGTAGTCTGGGGGTACTCCTAGATCCATCATTGTCGCTGGAGTCCCAAGTGACTGCGGCGGCTCGGAATGCCTTTTACCATCTTCGATTGGTTCGCCAGCTACAGTCTCTCCTGGACAGGATAGCTTGGCCTCAGTGATACAGGTGCTAGTAACCTAACCTCATGACTGGATTAGTGCAGTGCACTCTATGTGGGGCTGCCCTTAAGGCTGCTCTGGAAGCTGGAGCTAGTGCAGAATGCAGCAGCTCAGCTATTGTCGGGAGCTGCCCCTTTTCAGCATGCAACTCCTTTGCTGAGGGAACTGCACTGGCTACCTATTCACTACTGGGCAAGGTTTAAGGTTCTGGTACTTGTGTACAAAGCCTGAAACAACTTGGGACCAGGTTACCTGAGAGCGCCTCCTCCCATACTAACCTGCCTGGTTGCTGAGGTCATCAGATGGCATGCTCCTGGTGGTTCCTCATGGACCTTTGGCCCAATTGGAGTCCACCAGGAGAAGAGCCAGTCAGTGTGGTGGCTCCATTTCTGTGGAACTCCCTGCCTCTGGAGGTCAGGCAGGCTCTGACATTGTGCTGCTTTTGGCGCCTGCTGAAGACCTCCTTGTTCCGGGAAGCCTTCTCTGCTCTTCAGCCCCAATGTAATTTTAGTTTGTTTTCGATGTATTGTTTTTGTTTCTTTTGTCTTTTTATTGTTCACCGCTCTGGAATCTGCTTGATGTGGAGCAGTATACAAATACTGTGAAAATAATAATGTGAAGGATCAGCACCTGGATCCTTTGCGTGAGTTCGGCGCTTAACGGGTTAACCAGTGCCGCGTTACAGCCCGTACAAGCGAAAGAAACCACCTAAGAGGTTTCTTACAAACAAAAGGAAACTCAGCCTTTGAACTGCCAAATAAGGCTTTTTATTTATTTACACAGGATATGGAGCGGAACTAACAGCTTTCTAGGAAATACTACAACGTCAATAAGACCTGACGTGACCTTTAAGTTTATCAATGACAGGTTCCCAGGCTAGCGCATTTGGATTAGTCAGTTACCTTAGATCAGAGACGTCACGCTAGTCAGTTTCTGCCTAACTCCGGGTCTGTCCGATCCGGGGAAGGAAACAGCTTACTCCAGCCGCTGCTGGAGGGTGGTTCGTACTCAAAAGTACCCTGGGTTCCAAACAACCAACAAAGGAGGGGAGAGGGGTTTTCTACCTCTGTGTTTCCCGCTCTCCCGCCCCTTAGGTCAGGTGGGGCTATTGCCTGCCCCTTCCGTGTCAGGTGGGCTTATTCCTGCCCGGGAAGAAGGTGACGTATTGGATACTTTACAGCTCTTTGAGACTGCCCTGTTAGGTTGATGGTCTTGATGGTCCTTTCCTGGGTTTTGTGGATTACAAGCAAGATCCTCCATTGCTGGAATGCCGGTCTGTGTGGCTGCTTCCCTGTAACCCAATCTCCCCTTCTCGCCCCCCTCCCCTGGAGGACGGAGACTGGTGTGTGTGTGTACATGTATACTCGTGTCAGGCTTTCTCCACAAATAATAATAACAACAACAACAACAACAACGATGATAATAGACTTATTTTAAAATAAGTTTAAATCTGGGAGAAACTACTCAAGACAAGACCCTACACCTAACCTCAGTCCTTCCTTGTCAAGCTAAATAGACACTATTTATGGAGAGCCACTTTGAGGTGACTGTTATACTGACGTTCTCAAAGTGTGTAGAGAGGAGTTGGCAATTCCCAGTGTTAGATTTGAGCTCCTGGTATTCAGAAAGGACTGATCTCCTGCTTCTGTGTACTTTCAAAGGCCTGATGCCAAATGTTGCATGTCCCTGACACATTTTGTGAGAGTTACATGTCTTCTGAACTTGGGTACAACATGTAAAGGGAGAACTGCCCATACGCACACCCCAAACTTTTCAGTCAGCTCTCTCTGACTGTATTGCAAGGAGACCCTCCTTGCATGTTTACTTTTAGAATGAGACATACACACACAGCTCAGCTGCTGGCAATTTTTAAGACCTTAATTGTCTGGCAATGAATTTAAGCAGTTCCAGGAGAAAGTGCGAGTTCACTGGCAAAATTAAATTACCCTGGGGCAGTTGGCTCAGATGCAACAAAGGCATACGGCTGGGCTTTTAGGGAGTGAAATATAGCAGAATTGATGGCTGTGAGAAGTTCAAACAACTGCACCAATACTTTGCATTCAGGAGCCAGAGCACCCCCCCACTATTCTATTCCTGGGCTTTTCACACAGCTCTCTCTATATGCTCAAGCCCAGAGCTTTATTGCAGACTCAAGTGCCCCCTCCTATTCCCACTCTGATCTCTCCACACAAACAGCTTTGTGATCTGGTATAAGTAACCCATCCCTCTGCTTTTCTTCTCTCTCTCTCTCTCTCTCTCTCTCTCTCTCTCACACACACACACACACACACACACCTATATTATCTATATCTACTCTCTCTCTACACTCATCTCTCACACACACACACACACACTGAAACTCATTGGATGGGTTCACACAACACTTTAAACCCACCAAGGTTCTGAAACTTCTGTGGGTTTATAGCTGCCTGGGGGGCCCTGAGTAATGATCCGGCACAGCAGGGTTCCCTGGCCATCTCCCCTGCCCTCTTCCCTCATAGGGCCTCCTGCAGGTATCTGGGTACACCACAGAAGCACCAAGTTCCCACACACACACAAAGCTATCATTTGCACCATTCCACCCACCCACCCCCACTGGGGATTATCTCTGGTTTTGCCACTTCCCAAGGTGCTATCGACTTGGGGTAAATGGCAAAACTAAGGGGACAGTTGGGGTTTTCAAGCACTCCCAAAACTCCCAGGGATCCTGTGTGGAAGGGGGGAATTGAAGGGTGTCCACCAAAATACCCTTTTTTGCAGGATCTTGGGGGGGGGGCTTGTGCCTCTCGGTTATCCACACCTAGGAAAGTGAGAGCAGCCCAGGCGGACATGAGCCCCCCAAAAAACCTGAAGATTCTGCTGCAAAGGGTGCTTCCCATTCCACACACACCCAACCTTTTTAAAAAAATGTAAAAGAAATAGGTAGCAGACAGTGGGCTACAAAGTTCCAATTTGGCATCGACACTGTCTATTCAGACAAGTGTCCATGCTCAATTGGAACTTTGTAGCCCATTCCTAAGTCTATTTCTTTTACATTTTTTTAAAAAAAAGTTGGGGCAAGTGGAAAGCACCCTTTGCTAACCTCTTGGCAAGAGCGGCAACCCTTTTTTGCCGCTCTTGCCAAGGGGCTCTGTGCCTTTTTGGCTTCTCAGTGGGTTAGTCTGTCATCTGGATTCAGACAACACATTAAGCCTACTAGGGTTTTCTTGACCCTACTGCAAACCATGGCTTAGCAGGGTGGTTTATAAGCCACACCAGGTTGGCTTATAAACCACCACACAGCATTCAGACAACATGCTAAGCCACTCTGCCTCTTAACCTACTGAGGTTTAGCGTGTTGTGTGAGCCCAGTCATTGACTGGGTTCAGACAACATGATATCCCACACTCAAGGGTTGAGTATGGGTTGAGTGCAGGCTGTCGTTGAACCATGGGTTGTTGTTGAAAAGTGGGTTATTGTGTTGTCTGAGCCCAGCTGCGCTAGCAAGCCATGGCTTGTTAACCACAAACAACCCATGAAGAGATCCCATGGTTTGCTGTTGGGTTGTAAACTGTAGGTTGTTCACCATGGTTTGTTATCTCAGCTGGGTTCAGACAACACCATAACCCACATTTCAACAACAGATCACAGTTCAATGACAACACACACTCAACCCATACTCAACCTTTGTGTGGGGGTTATCGTGTTGTCTGAACCCAGTCACTCAGTGTTGTAGTGGTACATTTTGAAGTGCAAGCACTCATCATGAGAGTCCCCATAACTATGCCCCCAAGGAGAATCCAAAACTTCAGGCAGCTATGTTGATCCATATCAACAGTGCTAGCCATTTTGCTGCCTGAAGCAAAGAACAAGATGGCGTTCCCTTTCCATTCCACGTACAAAAGCCTACTGGATGAATAGTTTATTCTTTCTTCAGCACTGGCTGTGGGACAGCATCCTTCACCACACCAGAAAGCAGCAGGTTAGCTTAGGGGGCACAGGGCAGGCGGTGCATGCAGCAAACAGCTCTCTCCTCCAACGCCTTGCTTGTTCTCTCCCAGCATCTTCCTCCTGAGGTGACTGCTTCACTCTACCAAATAGTAGGGTGGACACCAACAACCAATTCCTGCATACTAACAACCGATTCCAGCAGTTTTCATCTCCACCAGTAGCAGGTCTTTTGTACAGATAATGGGTCTTAATTTTCCATTCAAGACTAAGCCACCCCTAAATACTTTTCATTACAACAGAGGTAGCTCCTAACAATATATTGTTGCTGGGAAAATTTGTCCCCCGCCCCCAACTACTGTGAGGATTGCAGCTAAGTCAGAGGAAACAGGGAAGCCTGAGGGGGTGGCAGATGACATCAGATCAGCATCCCTGCTAATCAAAAAGTGTTGGTGTTTGACCCTATGAGCCCTGGATCCACTTTACTCCACTCACTCACTCACTCACTCTCACACACGTACACACGCCCTAAGCAATCACAACTATCATTCTGTACAGAGATTGTACTGTATTGCAAAAAACACATGAAGGGAACAATCTTATGCCCCCTACACATTGTCTGAGGGGCCGTAGGATTTTTTGAATTTCCAGCTCCAACCTCCGAACTGGGAATCAGAGCTCAGCCACCCCACCCTTGCAGCCAGCACAGAAAAAAACCACACTGGCTGCTCTCTGAGGTTGGGAAAGTGACCTCGGAGAGGGTTAAAAGGGGATGGGGATGGGGAGGGGAGGGAGGAGACTGGGGAGGCCAGGATGAAAGGGATCCTGAAGCCACTCCAGCCTCCTTCCCTCCCCCTCCAAGACACTCCAGCTAGACAGGCAAAACAGCCCGTGTCGCGGAACATACAGGGTGGGAGGTTGTGGAGGCGAAGATCGCCTCTGCCGCTCCTCCCACTCTGCACAGAATGACCGTAAGCCTCCAGGTTCGGGGGCTTATGGGTATCTCAATAGGATTTCACCCTAAGTGTAAGTTTTAATTTTTTAATTCAACAAAAGCTGCGCAGCCCAATCTTACGCATGTTTACTCTGAAGTCAATCTCACTATATTTAATGGGGCTTGCTCCCAAGTATGTGTGCATAGGGCTGCAGCGTGGTACAAGCCAGTGTTGTCAGGTGAACGTTATAACATACCAAGCTATACAAAACATTAACATCAAAATGAATTAAGGTATTAAAAATATAGTAAGTTCCTCCATAGCTTCTATTCTACTGTATTATGAAGACACAGATATTGATGTCTGGGCAATATGCCCATTCATTTAAATGTATTTGATGAATCAGTTATGAGGAATATGAACTAACAATTCTCTTAAGTGGTTGACATCTGGGTTGAGCGTGTACCTTGGGATAGGGAGCCTGTGGCCCTCCAAATGTTGGTGGACCGCAGCTCCCATCTGCTGTAACCACTGACCATGCTGACTGGGTTGATGAGAGTTGAACAACAGCTGGAGGGACACAAGTTCCCCAGCCCTGCTTTAAATGCTGGAGCTCACAGAGACCTCCAAACAGGAAGGGATTACTTCCTTGTTTGTTTACTTAAAGAAACGAATAAAGAAACTTGATTCCTCAGGCAGTCCAAGGCACTTCACAACAGAAATAATAAAATGCAATAAAACCTGACAAAATATAGTGCAGAAACAGCGACCCAACAAATAAAAACGATTAAAAACTGCAGCAGTAAACAAAACAAAACCATCATAGAGGCAGAAGGCTTGCATGCCCATTATGGCAAAGCCAAGCCGTACATTACTGCCTCCAAAGGCCAAAGGCCTTCCTAAACAGGAAGGTCTTAATACTGCAGTAGAAGATCAACAAAGAGGGGGCAAAACGAACCTTCCTAGGCAGAGGCTGGGTTCAAACAACACAATAACCCACACTCAAAGTTGAGTACAGTTTCAGTGTGGGTTGTCGTTGAATCATGCGTTGTCATTGAAACATGTGTTATCGGATTGTCTGAACCCAGCTGCGCTAACAGACCATGGTTGGTTCACAACCCAACAATAAACCATGGGTTCTCTTCACATGGGTTGTTTGTGGTTAACCAACCATAGTTTGATAGAGTAACTGAGTTCAGGCAACACGATAACCCACATTTCAACAACAACCCACACTCAACCCATACTCAACTGTTGTCTGAACCCAGCGAGTGTGTTCCAAGGTCTGGGCATAGCAATAAATAAATCCCTTTCCCTCATTCCAACCAAATGTGGGTTTGGAACTGGTGAGGCTCTCCATTGGTGATTTTAATGTGCAGGCAGGCTCATAACAGGCAAGGTGGTCCTCCAGATATCCTGGCCCCAAATTGCATAGTGCTTTCATGGCCATAGCCAGCACTTTGAATTGGGCTCAGTGGAGTTGTTGCAGCAGCGGGATGACAGGTTCCCGTGACCTGGCTCCAATCAGCAACCTGGGCACCATATTTTGAAGTTTGAAAGGCAGCCCCATGTAGATTGTGCTGCAGTAATCTAGTTGTGATGTAACTAGGGTATGTGTCAGCATGCCTGATCTGCTTTCTCTAGAATGAACATACCTGGCACACCAGCATAAGCTGGGCAAAGGTACTCCTGGCCACAGCTGTCACCTGAGTATCTAGGCTCAAAGCTGGGTCCAGGAAGACCCCCCAGACTCCAAACTTGTATTTTCAAGGGGAGTGTGATCCCATCCAGTACCGGTTGACCCCCTATATCGAGACTGGCTTTTTAAAAAAATGATTGGCTATTTATTTATTTATTATTTATCTAATAGATTTCTATATTGCTGAACATGTTCAGAACTACCGGTATCTCTAATGTGGTTTTTACTATCTTGTTTGGATCATGTTTCCAGCATATTTTAGCTTGACGCTCTTACTGCCAATAACTAAGCCTTAGGAGAGCCAGTGTAGAAGTGTAGTAGTGAGAGTGTTGGACTGGGACTCGGGAGATCTGGGTTCTAGTCCCCGCTTGGCATGAAACTCACTGGGTGACTTTGGGCCAGTCACTGACTCTCAGCCTAACCTACCTCACAGGGTTGTTGTGAAGATAAAATGGAGAGGAGGATGAGGATTATGTAAGCCGCCTTTGGTTCCTTGCAGGGAAAAAAGGGGGGGGGGAGAATAAATATAATAAATAAATTTTAACCTTTTGGAATGGGGAGAAAACTGCACAAAAATAGGAAACCACCAAATGATTGGTGGTCAGAGAAAAGGATCCCTGGAGGGCTGTACTGGGACCCCAAGTGGGCCAGATTTGGTCTGAGGCTTAAGGTTCAACACCCCTTTCAAAAATTAAACAGGGATGCCTCAGAAATGTTAGGGCTACAGCAGTTGTTAGGACCCCTATAAAACCATAGCTGTGAGTACTGTATTTTAGTATTTTTATTGTTTAACATGTTATTTTGTTTTAGTCCCTGCAATGTGGTTTTAACATTTATACCTGATGGCTTTGTATTTGTATTATATTGTATGCTGTGCTTGGCATATTTACCAGTTTTATATATTGTTGACTGTTTTTACTGTGATTTTATTTCTATCATTCTTGTTGTTTTAAATTGTACAACACCTAGAGAACTTTACTTATGAGGTGTTGAGTGAGTGAGTGAGTGAGTGAATGAATGAATAAATAAATAAATAAATGAACTAAATAAATAAGAGGTCCCAGGTATGATCTCCAGGTAGGGCTTGGATAAGACACCTTTCTGAAAACCTAGGTCAGCTTTCCCCAACCTGGTGCCCCCCCCCAGATGTGTTGGCATACAACTCTTAGCATCCTCTCAGCATCCATGCTGGCTGGAGCATGCTGAGAGTTGTACGCCAACACATCTGGAGGGCATCAGATTGGAAAAGGTTGAGCTAGAAGGTCAGTGTAGATCAGGGGTGGACAACTTGCATCCCTCCAAATGTTGGACTACAGTTCTCATCATCCCAGACAATTGGCCATGCTGGATGTGGCTTGTGGAAATTGGAGTCCAACAACTCCTCTAGTTTCCTGCATTGAGCAGGAGGTTGGACTCGATAGCCTTGTAGGCTCCTTCCAACTCTATCTATGAAATCTATGAAACATCTGGCAGGCCATATGTTCCTCACCTATGGTGTAGACAATACTAGATGGTCCAATGATGTGACTCGGTATGAGACGGGATGTACGAGAATTTCATTTCAGTTCTCAAATCATCAGAACTTGCCCCGTTCGCAACCCTGAATGTGAACAGGAGCACATTTTTTCAACAACAACAACAAAAAAAGCTCACATATTCCTGAGCCTTGAAACAATGTATTCAAAAAATGCATTTTTAAAAAACACATGCACCTTAAAATGCACATTTCCCAAAGATACACATTTTCATGCTTTAGTCAATGGGGTAAAAGTGCACACTTTTGGAAATGCACGCTTTCCCCCTTTGAAATGTGCACTTCTCCCAGTTCGAAAAACAAGAAAAACAAGTTGCAAATGAAAATGGGAGTGTGGCAAACTGGGCTTCAAAGTGGAGTTTTGAGAATCTCAGCAAGCTCAAGCATCTCTGGTTCTCTCATCCCTACGAGTGATGTCAACAGCAGAACTGAATAATACAATGGCTGCTGCCTCATCATGAGATGGTTCACAGAGATGCCCGGTCCTCCTCTTCTGATGCAGAAATGTGTCTGAGGCCATGACTCAAGTGGCTTGTGCTAAAAACACAGGTGCAGGGCTAGCAAAAACTCTTCCACCCAGCATCCCTACAGAAAATGCCTACCTGAACTTTTGCAAAATCTGCCCTAACCCTTCTTAGTTGGCAATCTGAAAGAATCTCTCTTTGGGCATGCACTAAGCACGATGCTCCTGAATAAAAGAGCATTCGTTTTTGCGAGGCCTTCGTGGCCCCTAAGTTCATTGCACAGGACCCTTTATTCGCAGCGTTCTTTGCACTGAAAGGTCTGTATAAATGTTAATTCAACAGCCCAGCAGCAACAACCTGCATTTGGAGCCTCCAAGTCTGTTAATCTGCAGTGGTCATAAGGCTACTTATCTCCTGCTCTTTTCAAATAGCTCAGCAGCGGATACAAAAGAGAAATGGCAGGAGCTATTCATCTCTGGAAACTGAAGGGGTTTTTTTTTTGTTTGTTTGTTTTTTGCTGCACTGTTGCTACATTACCAAATGTCACATGTAAAAATAATGGCAGCGTTTGCAAGCGAGATAAGAGATTCATATCTCCTGGGTTACCGGGAGTGCAAAAACATTCTGCCTAGGAGAGCAGCCACTTACAACACGCCTACATTCTGCTCAGCCAGGAGGAGCCAGACTGTCTGCTCGCAGGTTGATAGACCATCATCGGGAAATCTCCAGCAGTTGTGTCCCTTTGACAGGGTGGCCTACCGAATAGAGGGATGGGTCATCTGTCTGGAGTCATGGCTGGCCCGCACATGGAACTGTATATCCAGCTCCTGAAGAATGCTGCTCTCACCCTCGGTCATGTCGCAGCATTTCAGCATTTCGCCCATTTAGCTGGAGCATCTCAGAGGGGGAGCGAAGGAGGCTCGAGCGGCTTCAGGATATCTCATATCCTGGTCTCTCCGGTCACCTCCCCTCCCTGCCCCCAAAATGTCCCCTTTTACCCCTCCCGGAGGTTGCTTTCCCAAACTCGGAAAGCAGCTGGTGTGGTTCTTTCTGCACCAGCTGTGACGGGGAGGGGGAACGAAGTTCCAATTCCCAGGTCCGAGGTCAGAGCACAGTCTTCGACCACGGAGCTGGGAATCTGAACAATCCCATGGTCCCTCAGACGCTGTCTAGGGCTCGTAGAATTGCTCCATTTGGGACTTAACAGATAATTTTCCATAGTTTATACCTTTATACTGAGGTGCTACTTCAGACAGAGAAGCAGTAAATTTCAAAAGCTTGCTCTTAGATATATTCGAGACTAAACTGGGGAGCCAGCCAGAGTGTTCTCCCATTGCTTCTTCCATCTTTTTCTGTCCCGCAAAAAGTATGTTAAGAATGGCTACACAATGTGTTTTTATTATTGATAGGGGCTAGGAGCCACCCATCCATCCAACTGGAAGCATCCTTTTGTTTTTTAAAGCATTTAGAGAAAAACACTGATGACAGTCTGGTTCACTATATGTTTACATGCTGTAAATTGGTTGGGGAGAAATATCTAATAGCTGGATCATCACAACAAGAGCTCTGGCTAAATCCTGATTTCACAGACCACAGACTCATGTAGGATTTGAAATCAAATTCCCAAGGGGAAACTTGGAGGCTTCTGCACCTGGGGCTCAGGAAGGTCTCAGACTGCAGTAAGCAGCGATAGGCTGAAACGCCACAGCTGGCACCTTGATTTCTTCGCAGGAAGAAAAATCGTTGAGGAAGAAGCCCCTGGAGCTTTTCCTGTTTCTGACATCCAGCCTCTTCTAGTACAAGAGGACCAAGGGCCACTCCAAAAATGACAACATTCCTACTCGAAAAACACTTTTGTGTGGGAATCGGCAAGTGAGCCCAACATAGATGGTCAGGATTATGCCACAGGTACATATTTCGCAGTGTGTATGTGCACTCGGAATCCATGATTGGTATACACGCAGGCTTGTATATCCAACACTAGCCACCTGCCAGTGAAATGGGAACTGCTGGTGGAGCTGATGATGTCCCCTCTCCCTGCAGCCCCATGCACAGCCCTCAAATCTACTCCTCCAGAACAGGTTTCGGGGGCCCACAGGGGACTGCGGTGGAGAGGAGAGCAAGGAAAAGGCTTTATGTGATTCGGCTATAAGGTCATCTAAAGAACCATCAGATGGGTAGACTTTGAGTGAGATCAGGGCTGAATATGTTTTTAATATATTGTTTTATTCTTTTACTTGTTTTATCTTTTATTGTGCAACTGCTCCAACATCTCCATACTGGAATTTCATAGAATCATAGAATCATAGAAAAGTAGAGTTGGAAGGGGCCTACCAGGCCATCGAATCCAACCCCCTGCTCAATGCAGGAATCCAGGTCAAAATATCCCTGACAGATTTGGAGTGGAATAAAATTTTGTAAATACATAATTTAAAGGGAGGGAATTGACCATGGAAGCTGTTTGGGGCCAGAGTGGGGTTCAAAAACCCTGGCCATTGCCATACATTAGGAAGGAGATTCCAGTGTGGCAACTAGGTTCCCATTATGCAGCCTTTGGCTGCAGAGCTGTTAACTAAAGAGGTGAGACATTTACTCAAGGAGACATCCTGGATAAGCATCAGAGTGATACTACACACTTTCTGCATTGGGGGAGTGGGGTGGGAGAATGTGGCTGCCATATCTGGAGTGCACATGAAAGACTACTCATGGATAGGTAAAGCTAAAAAGAAACCATTTCAAATGTCCCCTTCTAAAGACCCTCTTCAGCTCAGCCACACATCTCTCTGCTAACAGGTTTAAAAATAACTTGACCAGCCTTGTGTACCCACCTTGATGTGGGTGGGGCAGGGAGGGGCATTTGCTATCCCACCTCAGGCAGCAAAATGTATTAGGGCAGCCCTATTAGTGAGGCAGCAAAACTTTTCAAAGTGTGTTAGCCCTAGCTGCGTGGTGGTGCTGGAGAAATAGATCTCTTATCTGGCAATGCCAAAGTTTGAACGTGGCTTAGCCTGTCTTCTTACACAAAACCACCATCTCTCCTTCCAGTGGAGACTGGTAACTCCAATGTCAGCAGGGCTGTGTATCCACTCAGGATCGAACTTTTATGGAGCTGTCCATGGTGCTGAACCTATTGTGTGGTGGGGGGTTAGGGTCCAGCACCGTGGACAGCTCCTTAATAGTCAGGCATGAAATCCGACGCTGAGACACAGCCCCGCTGACATTGGAGCCACCAACCTCCACTGCCCTCCTTCCAGAAGTGTCAATTGTGCAAATGTCTGGAATGATGAGCCACATTTTTTAGTCTCTCTCTATCTTTGCTGTCGGGTCTTGCCCACTTGCAAGAAAGCAATTGCAAGCCAACCCCATGCTTTTTGCTGTGCGGCTTTAATTCCTATTGAATTTTTTAAGGCAAGGCTTTATATAATATTAATCAAAACTAGACAAGGCAAGAGAGAAAGAGAGAGAGAGAGAGAGAGAGAGAGAGAGAGAGAGAGCTTGTGAAAAGGGTTCAGCAACCTAAAATAAACTCGCTTTTTCTTGTTATTGATCACTGAATCACAGTGCTTTCATCCACCGTTCAACCCGATTGGAGAAATGAAGGTAGCTGTAGTTCGAAGGTATCTGGAGAAAATAAGTTCAGTCTGGAGCATGTAGGTACCTGAAATCCAGCAATCAGAAATAGAATTGGAAGAGGCACTTGTTGTTGTTGTTATAACCCTAAACCTCAGGTCAGGACCTACCATTAGTCAGAGGAAGGTAGTTGCCTCAGGGAGCTGGTTTTGGATGCCTTGAAAGGGCAACAACTAGTTGATTATTTAATTCCTTGTTGTTGTATTTTTACTCACAGGGAGAGGCGCTTATGGGGGGGGGGGTTGCCTAAGGTAGCAAAATAACTTGGCCAGCCTTGGGTAATATGCACCTTGAGGGGTGGGGGTGGGGAGCTGAGCATTTGCTGTTCTGCCTCAGGCAGCAAAATGTCTTGCTAACCCTTTTTCTGCTTGCACAGAACCTCTCTGGAGTTTTTCCATGGAAAGGGCTTGTTAAGACAGGCCTTCTAAATCACCTGTGTCCGTATAGAGCAAATGTATGCCTACTCTGTATGGAATTTAATTTCTAATATGAGATGCCAAGGCCCAAGCATTTGTGGAGGAGCATATTCACATCCTGCACTGGGAGCACTTAGCCTTAATCCAGGTGTAAGGAAAGGAGGCAGTATGCCTCTGTATACCAGTTGCTGGAGGAAGGTGCTATTGCACTCATGGAATAAAGAGACGAAGTCTCAGGAGGTTGAAAAATACATACGTGTCTTTATTCCTAGAAGTAGCCCTATGCATTTCAGCCCTGAGCATGGGCTTTCTTCAGGGGCTAGAAGAACGAGACAAAAGCACATAAATATACATTTAAGAATGCATTTAAGAATAAAGCATTCATATATTTTTTAAAAAACAAAAAAAACCCTGGTAATAATGCTAATTATCACACTGCAAAATTGCCTATGATTACTTACTCAGTTTTTTTTTTAATATAATAAATGCCTGCAGAGATCTCTGAAAAAGTATCCAACATGAATCTTGCAACTGGTATTAAATTGTTATATGCAGTAGTTCTTTTTAATACATTTTGGAATTCCTATAAGTATCCAGTTGGCCACAAGGTGAACAGAATGCTGGACTAGATGGACCCTTGGTCTGATCCAGCATGGCTCTTCATATGTGCTTATGAGCAGGTTGTGGTTACTTAATGGGGAGGAAATAACAAGCTGCACATGCTTAACAAAGGCCCAATATGAGCATCGGTAGCCTTGGTCAGCTGCTGGGGCCCCAGGACCCCAGGAGGGCTCACTAATGCTGGCACCCAATCTGATATCCCACACCAGGCAGTTGGGTCTGGGAAACCCTCATTTTAAATTTTCCACAAGGTCCCAGAGAACCAGACAGAGTGTTGCTGTGTAGGATTGTGGGAACATTTTAATGGCAACTTTCCAGCCAGCCACCAGTCTCGCCAGGTAAGACTGTGGCTGGTGAGGGGGCACAAACATAGGAAGGGATCTACCAGAGAGCACTCTGACAAGGGGTCCCTCAACCTTGGGGGCAGTCCTGGCTCAAGAGCACTTCTATCTGCATTTTTCAGAGTGGAAAGAAGTTAAGACTGAGTCGTGGAGATGAACCCTATCCTTATTATATGCTGTCTGTGCTTAATTCCTGGGTAACTGCTGGTGTGTTAAGGAAGAGACACGTTGACAGCTCCAGTCACCCACCTTCTCCAGTCTTCTAACTTAGGTTTTGCATATCTGTATATTTTTATCCTGGAAGCACAAGTGCTTTGCCACAGTTCCTGCTGCTGTTTCTTGCTTGCTTGCTCATTCACAGGGCAGATGTCAGAAATGTCATCCTCAGTGAAAGTCAGGAGGAAAAGACGGTTTTAGAATAAGATTTGAAGGGACAAGAAGGAGAGCTACAGATAAAGTTCCAATGTCACTAATAATACATGAAACAATGTAACATTGGGAAGACAGACCTTAGAAGATACTGGACAGGTGGAATCCAGTTTTCCCTTAGGCACTCACTATGCTCTTTGCCACACTTTATCCTGATATTACTCCAACCCAACTATTTTGTATCATTTCAGGCATTTAACCTTGGAAGGAGAAGATTGCTGTTCTTGTCTGCACAACAGCCTATCTTTCCCTAAATACATGATGCTCTAGAGTGAGCAGGACTGGCGTCTGCCCCATGCATGCTTGATCATATGAGAAGCCCTACTGTGTTCAATGTGTCTTTCAGCACACGTTTACTTGGTGAAAATCCCACTGGGTTCAATGGGCTTTACTCACAGGCAAGTGCACACAGGATTGTACCCTTACTCTCAGATTGGGTGTGCTTAACATTGCAGCACAAGCAACGGTGTAGTGGTAAATGTTGAAGTGCAGGTGCTCATCATGACAGTCCCCATAGCCATGCCCGTAGGAGAGTCCCAAAACGCAGGCAGCTGGCTTAATCCATTTCAACAACCATTCTTTCAGTTTTCATCTCCACCAGGACAGGGCAAGGTCTTTTGTAAAGCGAATGGGTCTTAATTGCCCATTCAAGACCAAGTCACCTGAAAATACTTTGCATTGCAACAGGGAACAATATATTGTTGCTGGGAAAATTCATTCCCCCCCCCCAGCTACTGTGAGGATTGCAGCTAAACTCAGAGGGAACAGGGAAGCCCAAGGGGGGTGGGGGTGGGCAGATGATATCAGCAACCCTGCTAATAAAACAAGTGGCCGTACAGTATCCCTGTGAGCCCTGGCTCCACTACACCACGGAGCACAAGGCTGGAGTCCTAAACATGCTAGCCAGTAATGAGTCCCATGGAACTCATGGAGAATTGCTTCTCAATAAGTATCTTTAGAGTTGGGCCTGGTTATTCCTATTCCGGTGGGGCTCCTAATCCACTGCAGCTTTTATTTGGAGCTTTATAGGAGCTATTCATGGTGCTATTCATGGTGGCGACCCTATTTTGGGGATGGAGTTCAGCACCATGGATGGCTCATATAAAGCTCCAAATAAAACCTGCAATGGACAGGAGCCCCACTCAAACAGGAGTCACCAGCCTCCCCTGGCCCCAGTGATCCTTTCCTTTTCAGTGGTATGGGGAAAGTGGACAGGGAGACATTTTTTTGCTCTCCCTCTCTCATCATACTAGAACCCGAAGGGGTCATCCCATGAAGCTGATTGGTGGAAGATTCAGGACAGATAAAAGGAAGTACTTCTTCACACAGCGTATAGTTAAACTATGGAATTCACTTCCACAGGATGTGGTGATGGCCACCAATCTGGATGGCTTTAAAAGGGGATTGGACAAATTCATGGAGGAGAAGGCTACCAATGGCTACTAATCCTGATGGCTATATGCTACCTCCAGTATCAGAGGTAGTATGCCTATGTACACCAGTTGCTGGGGAACAAGGGCGGGAAGGTGCATTTGCATTCATGTCCTGCTTGTGGGATCCCATGGGCAGCTGGTTGGCCACTCTGTGAACAGAATGCTGGACTAGATGGACCCCTGGTTTGATGCAGCATGGCTCTTGTTATGTTCTTATGGACAGTTCTGCACCACTGGTTATATTTATGTGCAGCTGGACAATTGTAATCAGGGACACAACCTCCTTCAGTTTGGCTGGGACAATCCGCTCTTGCAAGGAGGCATTAATAGCCTCCTAGACCCAGCTGATCAGGCCCCTTCTGCTAGATATAATACGCCAAGAAAGGCAAGTGTTGAGCAAAAAGGGTACAAGGGCAAGAGACTGAGCTCCTCCAAGCACCTCATCTGCAATGGCTGAAATGTATCCATCTTTTCAGAAAATGAATTTAAGAGCATTTGAAAGTGGTAGCATCAGCTAACTTGGGTTCTGCTGCTGGTGTGCACAATATGGTTTAAGAGCACCAGCTATCTATGATATGGGGAGCTGACACTTGTCCCAGCAGCTCTCACATGGAGTTGGCTAGGATGCGGTGTTTGCCATCTCACACAGGGAAGGGAGAGGGGGTGCATGTGTCTGAATGCATTTGCTTAGGTTTCCTGGAGATTTTGTGAATTAACTTGAAATGAGGCTGCTTCTATGTATGGTTTATACCCAATGGACCTTATCTTATTATTAGATCTAGATTGCTTACAGAAGTAGGTCTCACCAAAAACATCCAGTTAGATGATAGATAAACAGCACATTATCCAGAGGATCATATGGGACCATCTAAAGTAGAAACAAACAACACAGTTATGCATAAGTATCTGCTGTGGCCATACAGAATATAATGAAAAAATAGAGAATAATAATAATGAAAAAAGTCAAGCAAGTGAAGTGGTGCCTTTTAGTAGATTAACTAGCCATTTAAAATATTGCAGCTAAGCTATCAGACTAGATGTTTTGCATTAGGCATAAGTGTTGAGGGCAAGAATATAATAAGAATAGCAGGGCTGCAACATTTAATCAATCAGTTAGATTAATCAATGAAAAACTTTTAATTGATGAAAAGGGGTAGTAGCCAATGATGTCCCAGTGACAACACTAATGACATTGTGCTAGTGTAAACTAATGCTTGTGCAATGTAACTAGTGCAACAGGAAACAGCAGAGATTTGGTGCCAAAATATTATTTTACCCATATGCTAATTTTAATTGATAGATTACATGATTAATCAACTGATCAATTAATTGATTAACCGTGCAATCCTAAGCATGCTTACTCAAAGTAAGTCCCACTGAGTTCAATGGGGCTTACTCCATAGTAAGTGTGTTTAAAATTGCAGCTTAAAATTTCTTTAATTAGTTTGCAGTCCTAAAAGAATAAGTGTTAGAGCAGAGCTCTTGAACCTTGGATCCCCAGATGTTGCTGGCCTACAGCTCCCAGCATACCCAGCCAGCATGGCTAATGGCAAAGGATTCTGGGAGCTGTAGTCCAGCAACATCTGGGGACCCAAGGTTGGAGAGCCCTGTGTTAGAGGCTTAGCAAATCATGGGTAGAATCCAATGTTAATCCTACTTAGAGTAAACCCTTAAGTGACTCTTAACTCCCATTCATCTCATGGGTCTCCTCTAAGTAGGACTAACATTGGATTCTGCCCCATGCTCCATATTTTTTTTTTTTGAGGTTTGATAGGATTCTTGAATCAGATTTTTTTTTTTGTTCCTCCTATAAAATTTCCACCTTTTAATGTTATTTATTTATACAGAGTCTCAATCTATATGGTATTTTACAGTGCAACATAACATAAGCAAGAGCCAGGTCTCTGCCCAAGGAGCTTATAATCTAAACTGAGCTGAAGAGCAGGAGGAAAGAAAAAAAGGACAAGGAGAGAATCATAAGGTGTGTAGGTGAGCAAATAGAGTTACAGAGTCAGGATTTATTTCAGCTGGAAATATGGCCTATGGCCTGAACATCTTTCACTCTGAGGATGAAATTCCATTTTGGAGAAGATCTTGGGGGCTGCATTCCAGTGGTGGGTGGGGCCAGAGGCAAAAGGAGCAGGGGCATAAATACCGACATATTTCCACTTAAAACTCTTACTGCTGGTAGCTAAGCTTTAGGGCAGGCATTTCAACCTTTTAGAAGCCAGTGTGGCATAGTGGTTTGAGGGTCGGACTGGGACTCGGGAGATCCGGATTCTAGTCCCCACTCGGCCATGAAGTTCACTGGGTGACTTTGGGCCAGTCACTGACCCTCAGTATAACCTACCTCGCAGGGTTGTTGTGAGGATAAAATGGAGAGGAGGATTAGGATTGTGTAAGCCACCTTGGGTAACTTTCAGGGGAAATGGTGGGATATAAATATAATAAATTAATTAAAAGGGGGGGATGCACAATAGCTGGGAAACCACCAGTGATCTGGGTCTGGGGGGAAAGGGGCGTGGCTCTCTGGGCAGCACCAGAGTGACAGATTTGGCCTCTGGCCCGGAGGCTGTACACCCCTCATCTCTGGGGTTAAGCCAAAGGCTTGATAGATGAGGAGGGTTTAGGGCGGCCATTTACACATCACTGAAAAAGAGGAACTGCATCACCAATAAAGAGGACACATATTTGCATAAAATTTACATGTGCTAATTTATATGTATAGATGAAAGTTTGTAAATAATTACTATGATTTAAATAAAAAGACAATACGTCTCACTATAGTGAGGAAGACTGTGACCAGGTGACCTGTGTCTGCTCAATCTGCTGCTGATGAGCAACTTCAAGGCCCCACCCAGTGTTCCCTTTTTTAAAAAAAATCTTTAAACCAGACTTGGACCAGACAGCCCTTCAAATAGAGGACTATTTTGGAATCCAGAGGAGAAGATAACTATGAAGAAGATTACGATGATACCCTTCACATAATCATGTTATATTTCATTTTTCATTTCATCTATTACATTTCTACACCGCCCAAAAGGGCGAAGCTCCCTGGGCACTTTACAAATATTAAAACCTGGGCAGCTCGATCCATTGTGGCTGCCTGTAACCCTCCAAACTTGGAGGATTAAGGGCATCCTATGGAGGACAGAAGGAGCGTGGAGGTGGAGGTCACCTTGAAAAAGATTTGACAGCCAATTTCAGCTACCTAAGTCTTTTGTGCCTGCTCACTGAGAAGGACAGGCCGAGGCCCCGCCTGGATATATTGTATCCCAGCGGAGCCTCACTCCTCCCCACCCTGCCCCCCAGAACGCCCACTCAGCGCCGGCTCCGAAGTCAGTCTTGTGACTTCGGAGCTGCATCCAGCTTGGAAAGAGCCACACTGGCCGCGAAGGTGGAGGGAGGATGCTCCGAATTCCGAGTCCCAGCTCTGACCTTGGAGTGCTTTTCTGAGGTCAGAGCTGGGACTCCAAATTATCCTGTGGCCATCTAGTCAGCATTCAGCGACTGTAGGAGCACGCCCTAAAATTAGGATAGCATAATAATATTAAACCATTATACAAAATAGGTAGCATAATATAAAACTATACAATAAAACCAAACCATACAAAAATATAAAGCGAATTTTTAAATAATCAACATCCCACCCACAAAGAGGTAAAACCAATTAATAGCCCAAGCAAGGCAAATTTCTGGAAGCAGTTTGAACAAACCAAAGGTCTGTTACAACATGTAAATATTTGCAGCATGTAACTATATTCCACACAATGGAAAACATCAAGAAGATTAGAAAAATCAAAAGCAAACCTGTTACCAATGAGATTGTGAAAAGGCAAAAAAACAGGCTCTGTTCTGTTTTCAGTGTGTGTGTGCAGCTACCAGGGATGGGGACTCGGACTCGAGGACTCGACTCGTGAGTCGGACTGAGTCCCCCCTCTGACTCGACTCGGACTTGAGTCCCAATATTTTCAATGGGACTCGAGACTCGACTCGGGACTCGAGACCAAGGACTCGTGTTCCAAAATCGTGTTCCTCAAATGCAACATGGATAGGTTTTAGGAAGTACAGCAAGTTTATTTTTTAAAATCATTTTCCTAAAATGCAACCTTTCAGACATTTTGGGTTTGTCTGCCTGGTCTGTTCTTGCCAAAATCAGTTGCAGAGTTTTGAAATAAAAAGGCACACTTGTGCCTAGAATTTATTTAAGCCACACATCTGAAGTAGCCTTATTTTGTTGGGGAAAAAATGCATTGATTTTAATAGGGACTCGTGGAGTCAGCTTTGGGAGGGACTCGTGACTCGTGAGTCACCATTTTGGACCAAGGATTCGGACTCGGACTCGAGACTCGGGTCCAAAGACTCGTGACTCGACTCGTGACTCGAGACCAAGGACTCTTCAACATCCCTGGCAGCTACATGTTACAAACCCATGTTTGCCTCTTCATGCTAACATAGGGTGTAGAGAGCATTTTGGGGATGGGGGGGGAATTGGCAGGGTGAAGGGGCTACTTAAACACACAGATAGATACACATGGATATACACACCCCTGTCCCTGCATTCAGACATTGCTTTTGCCAACCTGTGTTTCCTGGGGGTAAAGCGTTCTGCTGTAATACTATAAGGAGAAGAGTCCTCTACTGACATCTCTTGGATTTTTGCTGCCCCTCTTCAAGTCAGTTGTTGTTGTGGCAACAGAAGATAGAATAACATCCAAAAGAAGTTTAACTATAGACTCCTATCGAGAATAATAGAATGGAAGCCATAAATCTCTGCCTGCCAGTGTGAAGGGGCATAAAACTGCAAAGAAAGAAGAAAGGGGGGAAAGCCAAATTCATCCTGGTGTAATCCCAACCATTTCTATAGGTTTGCAACCTGAGATAGATTTGGCCATTATGTGCCTATTATAGCTGCAGGATTCCAGCAGGAACGACATTAACCATCTGCTCCAATCACGCATAGAAGGGACTAGATTTGCTGGGCACATCTCGTTTCATTTGGGATTCATGTGCAATACAGAGCGATTCACTGGATACATTCTATAGATTACGGGGAGCAGGAGAAAGAACTTGAAGGGTCTCATCAGATTCATGGGACAGAAATGTACTTAATTATTTCCTGGAGTGTTTTATTTTCTATTTGCATGCCATCTCTCTCATTTCAGCTCAGCTCTCAGCAGCCCACATGGAGCCTGGTGAAAGATGTACCGGTATGCCATTTTCAAGAGGTTCCTGCTAGATGCCACCAACCGGGAGGCATTTCACACTCAGCAGTTTCACATTTCTGAGCAGAAAACAATTTAAAATAATTTCTGTGACAATTCAGTTAGAATCAACAGAAATAACCATATTTTCAAAGCCGGCAAGAATAGGAATTATAAAGACATAGTGAACCACAGCAGGAGGGTGAGTAGAAAAAGGCGACTAATGGCATCCTTGCCTTGGACTTTCTGTTGTGATCTGGCTTGAGTTGATGGTCAAGTGGCCAGAAAATACACCCCTGCTAATAGGGTGGCCATGTGTCCTCTTTTACGGAGGACCGTCCTCTATTTGAAGGGCTGCCAGAGGGTAATCCTCTATTTGAAGGGCTGACATGTACAATTCTGTCGTCGTCGTCGTCATCATCGTCATCATCATCATCATCATCATCTAAATTTGCATCTATACATATGAACATATGCAAATTTTATGCAAATTGCTAGCCTCTTTCATACATGCTTTTTTCGAGTGATGCATTTCCTCTCCTTGGTCAGTTCATAAGTGGCCACCTTACCTGCCAGCCCAGGGTCGCTGTGGTCTTGAATGCACCCCATTTTCTGACCAAATAGGCTGCTAGCAAAGTCATGGAGATGCTGTGGAATCATAGGCCACTTGGTTCCTTATGTCGTTCTTCTTATCAGTATGTGTGCCCTGTGACTATCCATGGCTGTGCCTGATCCACTTCAGAACAGCCTTGCCAAAGGCTAATTGCTACATGACTATCAACCATTGATACATATTGCAGTTACCAGTCAAATATTGTCACCTACTGTACTGACCACTGCCTGTCAGATGCAGCCAAATGTTGATGGCTGCTGCATGCCTACCATCAAACATTGACTGCTACTGCTGTATCTTGGGATGGGAAATGATGATGCAGATCATCTAATCTTCACTGAGTAAAGTGGAGGCTGGTGGCTCCAATGTCAGCGGGGATGTGTATCCACTCTGGATTTTACTCCAATTATTTGTAGAATATTAACCAGCAGAATTCATTGAAAATAACTGGGCAAATTCCTTTCAGCTCTAAAAATTACAGACCTCATGTCAGCATCTTTTCACTGTGATAAAAGGCCAGTGCAATTTTATTGAACTATATATTTTTAGAGAAATATTTTTCATGTTAAAATTTAAATCTGTTGCTCCTTTTCTACCAAAACGGTGGGGAATAACCCACCCGCCCACCCCACTTAAGAAAGCTGCTGGTCATGCTTTTCTGACAAGACCACCTAAAAGGCTTTGCCCAAATCAATTTTTTAAAAATATTACATCTGAGTTTGCTCAGGTGATAGATTAACAGTGCAATCCTATACATTTCTGCCCATAGGTAAGCCTCATTGAGTTCAATGGAGCTTACTTTCAGGGAAGGTGGTACAGGCTTGCATCCTAAGATTGCCATCCTATATACATTAACCTGGGAGTAAGCCCCATTGAACTTAGTTGGACTTACTTCTGATTTAATTTACTTCTTAATTATAATTCTCAATATTTACCACTCATTTCCCATCTTGTTTTCCTTTCCCATGTCTAGCAACTTAATCACAGTAATGGAGAGACCAAAAGAGCTTCCAGACAAGGCATCACCCTGCCTCATTCATGAACTTTATTGGGGTGTGTTTGTGTCTTCCAGACGACATTGTCCTCCACTTGTATGTAACTCTCCCATATTTTCCAACCACTCTTTCCACCTTTTTCCTTACTGCAAAAACATTGTTAAACAGAGAAAGATGGAATCGCTGCCCAATGCCTTTTGAGTTGTGGTAGTAGTAGGAGCACTCCAACTGGAAGCCTAACTGAATTTGCAGGTGGGTTGGAAAAAGGAAACATTGTTTTGCAAGAGGAGCGAATTCAATATTTACCTACGGAGAACACATCCACGATATTTTTATTCAGGTATTTGGAAGGGTTATTTTCAAATGGCACTGTTAAAATGCCGAAGACTCTTCTTAAGCAACAGATGGAGAAAACTGAAGCCTCCTTGAAATATTGCAGTGACATGTAAAGCTGCCTCATATGCTCAGACCAGTAGTCCATCTAGCCCCGGTATTGTCTATTCCATTTTGATTCACAGCAGCTCACTGAGGCTTAGGCACAGATCTTTCATAGCTCTGAAACCCGAGTCGGATCCTTTTAAATGGCAACAACAAGGAAGGAATCTGGAACCATCTGCATTCAATGTCTGTGTTCAGCTACGAGTAATGGCCCATCCCCATTCCAGAAAGTTCCACTCAAGACTTTATCTGCCTAGACTTTACTCCCTGGGTTGTTTGCTCCAAACCCAGAGCTCTTGCTGATGGGTGAGAATGACAGTTGCTGCAAGCACAGAAAAGAGCACAAAATAAAAATTTTAAAATCCTGTTTCAAAACTATTGAGTCAGGCGCTTTGGTGTACATGTGGAAGTTCTTTCATCTTAACTCTTTACTTACTATGGAACTGTTGTGAGTGCTGGAAACTAGGTCACCAGATTACTTGACCAAGCAGCCCTTTGTTTAGAACATAAGAAGAGCCAGGCTGGATCAGACCAAGGGTCCATGTAGTCCAGCATTCTGTTCACACAGCGGCCAACCAGCTGCCCATGGGAAACCCACAAGCAGGACATGAATGCAGCAGCAATCTCCCGCCCATGTTCGCCAGCAACTGGTGTACATAGGCATACTGCCTCTGATACTGGATACTAGATATTGATACTCACTTGTTTAGTGAGCTTCCTCTTGATTGGGTCAATTCTCTTAGGGATGTGTGAAGAGTTCGTTCGGGGTGTGGAAATCCAGCGAACTGGCCAGGCTCAACCACCCGAACTCCATCCTGCTTACCTCCTTCCCTGGCTCGACTCGTGTTCTCCTGAGTCGAGCCGGGGAAGCGACTTCCAAGTTCCCGGCGGGCCGCTTAATGCTGTATGATATGCCAAATCGGCCACAATTTGCAAAACTTGCACAAATTGTGGTAACTTTTAATGTATCTTACAGTATTTTCTACATAAAAAGCGGCCCACTGGGAACCCAGAACTCCACCAAGCGGCTCGGCGTGCATCTGCTTTTGGCCTGGCTTGGTGGGCATGGCGGCGGCATCCACCAAGCCAGGGGCGGGTCAGGTCGCTGCATGATCACCCACCACTAATTCTCCTGATTGTTTCGCTCACAAATGCTTTATGTGGTGGCTGCCCACACCCACATCAAAAACTTTCCATTGTTCTTGCATGCCATTTTTGTCGTCGTCATTGGGTGGGGCCTAAGGAGAGCCCTGCTGCATCAGACCTTAGGCCTATATAGTCCAGCAACCTGTTTCCCCCAGTGACCAACCAGATGCCCCAATAGGAAGCCCACAAGCAGGATACAAGGGCTATAGCCAAGCCCTCCTGCTGTTGCCTCCCAGCAACTGGTGTTCAGAGACATGATGTTTTTGACCCTGGAGATAGCATAGAGCCCTCATGACTGGCCTCCTCCTCCATGCATTTGTATAATCATGGAGCCATCTATGCTAGTGACCATCACCACATTTGTGATGTTGTGGAGTGGGTTCAGGGAGGTGAAACTAACTCAACTCCCAGGGGGCAATTCAATAACATTCCTGCACACAGCACTGTTGACTTGCATGCACCGACATCATGAGTCAGGAGATAACTCTCGGGGAAAATAGGCTTGCTTTTTTTCTGACCACACGCCGTTACAAAGCATGCTTTAATTTACATGGATGTGTATTTTACATGCATGTAAACTAAACACATGTACGAGGGATCTTTTGGCATTGAACTCTGGGCGCTTAGGAAAACCTGATACCCCCAAAGGCTGAGAGAGTGAAAGACAGTGACAAGGCCTTTGAAAGCAATTCTTCGTTTCATTAAAGAAGAATTTAAGATAACTTAAAAATCACACAACTGCTGGTATTCCATATCTGCTGACTTGTGATGTGATGGGAAGCTCTGTTGAGCTCCTCTGGAACAGAAGACAGAGAGGAGGAAAAGGGGGGGGGGTTGCTCTTATGAGCAGAAAGTGTGAGGGTTCCTCCTGGATGGAAGGGATCTTCTGTGTGTGTCTATGGATTTGGGTTGCTCTTTTTATCTTTCTCCTCAGGATTTAGTAATCAAAATAAAACAAAGCAAGTTCTTATTGCTCATGGATGTTAGAAAATGGATTGTTAGGTATCAGACACTAAGGGAAGAAAGAAGACAGTGGCTGGGCTCACACAACACAGAGGTTCTGAAACCTCTGTGGGTTTAAAGTTTATTTATTTATTTCATTTCTATACCGCCCCACAGCCGACGCTCTCTGAGTGGCTCACAACAATCCATACAATAAAATCGACATAAAAACCAACAATAAAAACAGCAATGTAATTTAAAATTTTTAAACCAAAATTAAAAACGCAGCTTAAAATATACAACACTAAAGATTAATAAAACTAAGTCTACAGGTGACAATCACCCCCCGCCCCCCCCAAGTGCTATTTTAAACAATTAAATATTAAATTCTTTGGCATACACGGAAGTCTTAACCTGGCGCTGAAAAGATGTTAAGGCTGGCATCAGGCGGACCTCAGTGGGGAGCTTATTCCATAATTGGGGGGCTACCCTAAGAAGGCCCTCCTCCTTGTTGCCACCAACTGAGCCTCCCTTGGAGGTGGCAGTTGGAGGAGAGCCCCAGATGTTGAGTGCAGTGTCCAAGTAGATTGCGGTTGGGAGAGACGTTCCGTCAGGTATTGTGGTCCTAAGCCATGTAAGGCTTTATAGATTAAAACCAGCACCTTGAATTCGGCTCGGAAGCATATTGGCAGTCAGTGCAAATGGGCCAGAACTGGTGTAATGTGCTCGGACCTTCCGGTCCCCGTAATAAGCCTGGCCACCACATTTTGCACAAGCTGCAGCTTCTGAACAGTCTTCAAGGGCAGCCCCACGTAGAGTGCATTGCAGTAGTCTAATTTAGAGATTACCAGAGAGTAGATTACTGAGAGAAGGCTATTCCTGTCCAGATAGGGGCGTAGCTGGGCCACCAGCCAGAGCTGGTAGAAGGCACTCCTTGCCACTGAGGCCACTTGAGCCTCAAGTGACAAAGATGGCTCCAGGAGCACCCCCAAGCTACGGACCTTCTCCTTCAAGGGGAGTGCAACCCCATCCAGAACAGGTTGAACACCCTCCATCCGGTCAAAGGAACCACCCACTAACAGCATCTCAGTCTTGTCTGGATTGAGCCTCAGTTTGTTAGCCCTCATCCAGTCCATTGTCGCAGCCAGGCACCGGTTCAGCACATCCACAGCCTCACCTGCTAAGGATGAAAAGGAGAAACAGAGCTGCGTGTCATCAGCGTACTGATGGCAACACATTCCAAAACTCCGGATGACCCCACCCAGTGGTTTCATGTAGATATTAAATACCATGGGGGATAAGACTGACCCCTGAGGAACCCTATACTGGAGAGTCCACGGGGCCGAGCAGTATTCCCCAAGCACCACCCTCTGGAGCCGGCCATCCAAGTAGGAGCGGAACCACTGCAATGCAGTGCCCCCCTCCTCCCAACTCAGACAGCCGCCCCAGAAGGATACCATGGTTGATGGTATCGAAAGTCGCTGAGAGATCCAGGAGTATCAACATCCATACTTGGGAAAGTGAGGGCAGCCCAGGGGGACATGAGCCCCCCCCCAAAAA
Organism: Shinisaurus crocodilurus; assembly: GCA_021292165.1. NCBI lineage: Eukaryota > Metazoa > Chordata > Lepidosauria > Squamata > Shinisauridae > Shinisaurus > Shinisaurus crocodilurus. The sequence goes on along the minus strand of CM037879.1, from coordinate 54,935,720 downwards.
ACCCAAAAGATTCTGCTGCAAAGGGTGCTTTCCACTACCCACCTACCTTTAAAAAAAAAAAAAGTAAAAGGGATAGGTAGCAGTGGACTACAGCATTCCAACAGTGCAAACATGGACACTTGCACTGTCAGACAAGTGTCCATGCTGAATTGGAACCTTGTAGCCCATTGCTAACTATTTCTTTTTAAATTAAAAAAGAGTTGGGGGGAGGGGAAAGCACCCTTTGCTAACCCCTTGGCAAGAGTGGCAGCACTTTTTTGCCACTCTTGCTAAGGGGCTCTGTGCCTTTTTGACTTTTCAGTGGGTTAGTCTGTTGTCTGGGTTCAGACAACATGTTAAACCTACTAGGGTTTTCTTAACTCTTCTGCAAACCAGCAGGGTGTTTTATAAGTCACACCTGGTTGGCTTATATGCCACCACGCAGCGTATAGACAACAAGCTAAGCCACTCTGCCTCTTAACCTACTGAGGTTTAGCGTGTTGTGTGAACCCAGTCACTGAGTTCTTTTCTTCTTGGTGTGAGGAAAGGATGGGAGTTAAGGGGTAGTATTTTGCTTATCTTTGGCTGTTCTAGGTCCAGGTGAGTGAAACAGCTGGGGGTGGGGGGATTTTGGTGATTGCCTTAAACAAAAGTGACAAAAGAGTCACCTAGGCATGCCTGCTTACACAATGTTGGGTTTTCAGGGTTTTACAGCTTTCAAGGCATGAATTCTTTATTTTTTTCTTCTATTCAGCTTAAACAAGAAGGTTAGAAAATATTTCATGCTGGGGGCTTCTGTGGTTGTAGTCCTGAGGCAAGAACTGAGATTTACAAGTGTTTACACTGAGGAATTAAGGCAATCAGAGCACAATGACTGGCCAGAAAGTTGTATGCAAGACATCTGCAGCTCCCCTTGGGACATGCAAGGCCTCCATATCCTATGGGACCTGCTTCCACCCCCCCTTTTTTTTTGCTCTTCTCCATGACCAAAAAACTTTTGTCCCCCTCCAGATATAGGCCTCTTCTTCCCAAAACAGCAGAATTTGGGAGGTGCTTCATAACAGCACCAAGAAAGCATGTAAATGCTGCGCTGATTCCAAACTGAGCCAAGGGAAGCTTGCCTTGTCCTCACTAGCCAGTTTTATATAGACAGGCACAATCTCACTTACCAAAGTAAACAAATTTACAAAAGATGTACGGTAGATAAATAAAAGTGCTGTTGGCAGAAATTCTATTTATGCATGACACTTTGACAAAGGCGAATACAGAGGTTTCAAAAATAATGACATAATCACTCTGATCTGGAGAGATCAACCCAGGAGCAAATGGGTTTATGCAAATGAGCCAGAGCTGTGGCACAAGTTTCAGTCCCCACACGGCTGGTGCAGAAGATAAGTGAGTGATCCCTGCCTAGGCTGTAATATTTCAAGTACTCTTGACATGGTTGCAAATCTCCCCAAACACACATGGCTGCCAGGGAGGGGGGTGTGAGGAACCAACGATGCGATTGGGTGAGAAGTATGTGCAAATGTGAGTTCACCATGAGAGAAGGGGCATTTCCAGCAGCAACTCCATGGTGACTGTAATCTGGCTGTCATTCCTTGTGCCCCCTTCCCTTCCTCTCACCTGTGTGGATAGTGTCATTATATACTTTAATCACTAGGTGGTTTAGTTGTATCTCTGAGTAGAGTGAGGAGTTTCCTGTTGCTGCTGTGTTCTAGTTTGAGAGGAACAATAAAATTCTGGTCTAACATCCTGATGAGTACGTGCTCTAAATCTCTATGACATGGTGTCAGAAGTCAAGCTTTAAATCCAAAGATTCCTAAAAACACACACACACATAACACACACAAAGAAAATGGCACCATTTTCTGTACCAGAAACCTTCAGCTTTAATAATTCGACAGGGTGGTCTGAACGGAAAGGAAATATTTGATTGCTTTTGCCTAGCCATAAAGCTCCATAAAGAGGAAGGAACAGTGCAAGTAAGTCCACTCCTTTGTGCTATGGGGAAAGCAACCGGCAATGTTGCTACATTCTTTACCTTGGCTGAAGAGGACCATAGGCACAACTATGAGATTGTTTCGCCAAGCTTGATACCCATTTCACCCCCAAGGGGAATGCTTCTATCAGAGAGCTCAGAAACGTGGAGAAACTGTTCCATCATTTGTACAAACCTGCTGAATACTGTGAATTTGTAACCAATGTTGTCAGCCTGGGCAGCAGCATCTTTGCACACGGGGCTCCATCGGGAGGCTTCTGCTCAGCTTATTGTTCCCTGGATCAAGGCCAGAATGCCCCAATAACTTTTTTGGATGATAAGGGTTTCTATTATGCCAGGGGTAACCAACCTTTTGGGCCTGTGGACATATTCAGAAATTTGGGAAACTGTACTGGGCCCGACCATAAAATGGCTGCCAGGAATGGGCATGGGCAGTCAAAAAAGGCAAGCAACCTGCTCAGAAGCATTCATGGGAAATTAAGATGGCAGCAGCTGGAGGCTCCCACGTCATTTTGAAGCAAATCCTGGTTGCCAGTAAGAAAATATTAAAATATTTTAAAATAAAAATTGGGAGGAGTAGGCTGCCTCAGTTGGCACCAAAGAAAGTGTCTGGAGGCAGATTGGTGTCCACAGGCACCATGTTGCCTGCTCCTGTAGTATGCTAAACTTACTCAGGTCCAATTGTTTTGGGAAAGGTAACACTCAGCCTGAAACTACACAAAGCACATCTGGCTTTGAAGTTCAACCCGCACATTAGGGAAGCAGTATCAACTTAAAAGGAGACAAGGGTGCTGTTAATTCTGACTATAACTAAACAGGTAGGTGAGTCATGAGTGTCATCCCCCCAACACACAAACATGCAAACACACCCGCCCCTAATGTAAATGTTGCTTCTGTGGCTCTTTCAGGGCAAACACCAGACCCAGAGAAACTTCCTTACTGCCGGTTTGTCTCATTTAATAGTCAGTATCACTTCAAGCCTACTGCATTTGTAACAGGAGACAAATACAGTAGCATTGATTTAATTTTATTTACACTTCAGAGTCATTTATATGGGATAAATTGAACCAAAGTTGATTGAAACCATCCTGCAGGACTGACTTTAAGTACATTCAGATGTAGAGTTCTTTATAAATAATGGCAGTATTTTAGTACACAAAAGGCACCCACTTGGAAGGAAGGAAGGATTTGCCAGAGTTATTAGCAGATGAGAGAAAATAAGCATTGCCAAGAATAGAGCTATGCTAAGCTGTTCTGTTATTATAAAAGCACTTTTATGGATAGAGTACTTGCCCACTCGTGCCATGCGTATATGGATGCTATATATAGCTGAGTGAATATTTATCTACACACACACACCACACTGAATGAAATAATAAAATAGAGTTGCTAGATAATTCAGTTGTTGGCACAATGACAGTTAAGTCAAATATCAAGATGATCTTTCATTGGCAAAGATGTAGAAGAGCCAGGCTGGTTCATCATCTCCAGGGTAGCAGAAAACTAGATTGGATACAATAGAAAGGTTGAGCCTTTCCACAAAGCTCAAATTTAATTAATCTTGGTAAATATTTTTCAGGAATGGAATATGTGGAGAAAGCCAACCTAAGCCCCCTGCCTGACACACACACACTCACCAAGGAGGGGGGAAGGAGACCCAGGGGGGGGGAGAGACAGCCAGTCTCCACAGATGCCAAAGGGGACAAACAACATCTGCATAGAATCACCCCAGGGGGGAAGGCAGGAAGCATCACCAGGTTTGTCAATGCTCTCGCATATCAGCCCCATCTACATAAGACCTGAATACCTCTCCAGAGCAGACACTTCGGCACCCCTAGGAAATGGCCACTCAACACCATAGGATGGGACCATTAAACAAGTGGCTTCAAAGGGACCCCATCCCACGGGGGGAGGGCATCACCCCACCTGACCCAAAAGGCTGCCCCTCAGGGAGGGTGTCAACCCACCTGATCACGGAGGGAAGGGCTACCTGAAACACCAAGGTATAAAACACCCTGCGAAAGGGAACTGGTGGTTGTTCAGCAATCTTGCCCATGCCTGGGGTAAGGGAATGAAGGATCGGCAACCCCGGGTAGCAGCACCCGGCGCGCTCCAGCTAGCTGGAATCACTGGCCGCTTGGGTTGACCGGACCCCCGGGAAACCAAGCTGAAATCACTCACAAGCCGCTTGGGTTGACCGGACCCCCGGGAAACCAATCACTCACAAGCCGCTTGGGTAGACCGGGCCCCCGCCGGGAACCCAGTTAGCCGCTTGGGTAGACCGTGCCTCCGCCGGGAACCCAGCTAGCCGCGTGCGGTTGACCGGGCCTCTGCCGGGGCCCGAGCTGAACTAACTAGCTGAGAGCCCTGAACTCACGGTGTCCTTGAGACTTCTTGCTTGTTACTTTGTACCATACTGATAAGCTGTATTGCTGGCGTGGGTCTGAGTTTGGAAAGGTAATTTTGTAAATAAACCTGTTTTCTAAAAGATACTTTTGTGGCTATAAGTTATCCCTTCGTTCTGGGCTAAGGGTGAGGCACTGGGGACCTCGGAGAAGGCCCGCCCCAGGACTCGCTACCCCCTTAGCATTGAACCTGCGCAGAAGACCAGGTTGTCGGTCTTCCACTGAATAGAATTTTCACTTCAGCGGCTCATTCAAAACACACACACACACACACACACACACACACGAGCTGCAATTTTGCCTGCTGTGAGACCAAGTAGACTTCAGCATCTACATCAAGAGGCATGCATCTTTGAAGGCACCATTTGCAGTGACACTGGGAAGGATATCACATTCTCTGTATTCTCACTTACTGGACCTTGCTAAAAACCTGCCTTTTAAACAGGAAGGTGTTTACTGTTATCGAACCAACCTTGCCCCTTACTCACCCACCCAAAGAAGTCAGTCTTGTGAAAATGTCCTTCACCCAAGTTTATTCATATTCCATAAGAAAAGAGGGAGAAATGGGGGGCACAAACCAAATTGGCATGATCAAGTCAACTTTAAATACATTTTCTAAGCTCCATTGATTTCAGTTAGAGAATTAAATGCACACTTAACTCTGTCCAATCAAAATCAGTGGTACATAAAAGTACTTAAACTTGGCTGGAATGTGCCTAATTATTTTTTTTATGCTTCCTTCTGGGGAAAAATTTCTTGACTGAAATATCAACTGTGTTTAAAGAAAACTCGAGGCATATTTCAGCAGTGGCTTCCAATAGTCTAATCTGTTCTTTCTCTTGTGATCATAAAGATGTTGCATCTATACCCATACCTACAGCTGAGACCATGTAGTGATCTGGTAAAGCAAGCTCTATAAATGCAATATATCCCATGATGGATTAAACTGAATGTAGGAATCTACAGAAATTTCAGATTTTGTTTATTTAATTGGTAGCAAGATGTTATTATTTTTAATTATTTTCGCTAAATATGTGATTTGCAAGATGTCTCCTTTTTATTCCAATATCAATCAAACTTTATAACTATTGTTTTTGTCATCCTAAAATAAGCAAGTTCATTTCTGATGCAATAATATTTCCAGCCATTCCACAAAATTTGGAACTCTATATAAACACTAGCATCATTTTTGCAGTTACTAGTACATTTGTAATAACATACTAGTCTCTGGTTGAGATTGACAGGGTGATCAAGTTTGCCAGGCAGCCTCTATACCAAGCCTAACAGCAGTGTAACAGAGTAACAATTCTATGCTCAACTCAATAGTAGAAGCAATGCCACAGCAGTAAAAAGGCAAGGAGTTATTATAATGCTTAGGAGGAAACAGGCATCAAATAATCTAGGCCATGGGGTGGCGGGAGGGAGAGAAAAGAACACTCCCTCCCCTTGAGTTTGGTCAGAAATCAGTTCCCACACTCCAAATCTTGAATCAAAGTTTATTAAATCATCAGATAAGAGATGAGAAAGAAAGCAAAGGAGGCACAAAACAAAAAAACAAACTTACTAGCCTACAGTAGCTCAGTGCAATACTATGGCTGGGTTCAGACAACATGGTAACCCACACTCAAGGGTTGAGTATGGGTTGTCATTGAACCATGGGTTGTTGTTGAAACATGGGTTATTGTGTTGTATGAACCCAGCTGCGCTAACAATCCATGGCTTGTTAATCACAAACAACCCATGAAAAGAACCCATGGTTTGTTGTGTTATGAACTGTGGGTTGTTCACCATGGTTTGTCATCTCAGTTGTGTTCAAATAACATGATAACCCACGTTTCAACAGCCACCCATGGTTCAATGACAACCCTCACTCAACCCTTGAGTGTGGGTTATCGTGCTGTCTGAACCCAGTCAATCAGTAACCACCACCACCACCACCACCACACAGAGCTCTTACCTAGCAACTGGAGTTTATTTCAAGAGACAGCATGGATCCCAAAACATCCCCCTTGCAAAAGCTGTGCTGCTCCATTTATTCCCCCTGGCCAAGGGAAGAGCAGGGTAACCAATCAGCTCCCTCAAGAGGTGCCACGCACAAGAGGACAGGATGCTAATTGCCACCCATTAGATTGGGCTGGACAGAGGCCGCTTAAAGAAGCATGGCCTTGACTGGCTCAGCCAAGTAAAATACCTCCAGGAGCTAGTACATCCCTCCAGACCCCCAACAAGAGGCAGCTACTCTGCCCCCAAAATACCCACAACTAAGGGGAAATAGATGCCAGGAAACAACTCAGCATCACACAAGTAGTGACACATGAGTGCCCCAAATCCTAATGCAATCAAGGCAACATTATGCCACTTATCAGTTGGCTATTGAGACCCCCAAGTTCTTCTATAACCTGCCAATTCATACCCAAACACACCCACCTAGAGTCCAGCACCTCTCTATTCAGAACAGCACAGCCAATCATCCTCCCCTTTGGTTCAACTGGAAATTTTCCTTTCAGATGCCAGCCTAGCTTTTGCCTAAGATTATTACTGGGCTTGGACCCCTAAACTCAGTGTCATTTAAGAGTAATCTCGCTGGCAGACATGCAGTCTGACTGACTCTTGGAACTCCCAGCTTTGGCCACCCCACTTCTGTGCTTCTATTTCTCTAGATACCAGGGCAAAGTGATGTAACCCATGTGATGGGGCCCTCTTGAGATAAGAGAAATGGCTCTGAGTTCAGATAGGTTCTGATACTTACTCCAGATGATGCACTATGATTGGCTGCAAATTCAGTGGAATTCTATCCACCATTGTGGTTGTGGGGGTAGAGAAGAAGAAGGCAGGCCTGGGGCAGTCAGCTGAAGCAGTCCATTGACATACCACCTCTGTTGCATTCTACCTTACAGCCCTTCTTTGGCAAGAGTAAATACAACACTCTCTCGGAGTGGGAACAAGCCCTGGGCGAGTATAGGATTCCTCCTAAGCTGTGCTCCTACTTTGACACTTCCCCACTCAGTACACCAGGGGTAGTCAACCTGGTGCCCTCCAGATGTCTCGGACTATAACTCTCATAAGCCCCAGCCAACATGGCAGTGGTCAGTGATTATGGGAGTTGTAGCCCAAAACAACCGGAGGGTACCAGATTACCTACATCTGCTGTACATTTTCCCGCCTTGCGCTGGTGATGTTCTGCCAGGAGTCCCACTGGTGTTGCTATACTAACAGTGTAATCTATGCCCAGTTTCCTAAGAGTAAGTCCCATTAAACTCAATGGCACTTACTTCTGAGTAGACATGTATAGGATTGTGCTGCAAGTGTAATCCTTTTCTGTCAATGTAGCATTGTGCTTTGCTGGAGTTTAGGAGCAATGCTATCTTGCCTTGTGGGCATAACTCAAGGATGGGGTTGGGATCACATAAAAAAGCAGAAAGACTGGCTCTATCTTCAGCTTGTATTCTATTTTCTTAATAAATATATCAAGAATTTTAGTCCAGAATTACATAAATTGGGCTTTCATTCACAAAACTTGAAAAAATACCCTCTGCATTTCCAGGACTACATTTCCAGCAACTATATTGTTTTAGAGTACAGTAATACCTTGGATTGCAAGTAACTTGGTTTGAGAGCGTTTTGCAAGACAAGCAAATTTTTAAATATTTATTTTTGACTTGATATACAAGCAATGTCTTGCAATACAAGTACTGTAGTACAGCTTACAATAAAAATCTCTGTACACATTTTTTGAGGGGGAATTTCGTTTTGATATACAAGTGTTTTGGATTACAAGCATGTTTCCGGAATGAATTATGCTCTCAATCCAAGGCATGACTGTATACATCTTGTTCGTTTTGCCAGTACCACTAGTGTATTAACATGCACTGACTTTCTTTGCAATTCAGACATGGAATAACCATCTGAACATTTTAAAACATTGCCCAATTTTTAGCATTATTTATCATACAAATCTTTAGTCCATTTTTATTTCTATAATGTATTAATCATCTTTCTGCCACAAAGCATCTAAAACAGTAATAAATAAGTTTCTAAAACCTCAATAATGCAGCTTAAAAATGAGAAAAATAAAAACAAAGCAAAGACTCAAGTCTGATGTTACCCTTTTCAATCCAAAAGAATATTTTAAACTCCAGACCATAGTTAGTTCTTTTGTGTATCTATTTAAGGAATCTTTTCAAAATCATGTAATTACATACTGCCTCATTTTTGAGATTCAAAATGCCCAATTTGAAGATATTGGTGAAATAATGACTTCTAGCCCTGCATTCTTTCTACTACCATTTAGAATGAAATAATTACATTTGCTTAAATTACATCCTTGAATCTATATAAGCCCTGCAACTCCTATAATACAGAGTTTCCTACAGCTTTATTCAAATTGAAGATTTGTTGAGTATTACCGAGAGGCAAAAGAGTTGATGTTAGAGTTAAGTCTCAACATTTATCATGATGTATAAGAATTTGATTAGATACTGCTGGGTTCCCCCCCCCCCCAATTAGTCCTTTCCAATTACTCTTATTAATCCAAGTCAATGCACAGTGTGGCACAGATATGAAATGTTCTCCTAAGTCAGACTATTCAGTTGTAGAATCAAACAAAAACCAATGTGATAACTATACTCACTCACCAAGCTCGCATGATCACAGAGGGGGAAATAAGGCATGGTGACTTATTGACCCTGCCGCATAGTGGGGGGGGGGATCTGCATAATTACCCTTGCCAGCATGGCTTGCATTCTTATGTGAACCTGGTAAGGGGGGTTTGTTGCTGCAGTTAACAAGCCACCCAGAACCCATGGGCTGTTTGGGGGTTCTGGAGTGGCTTGTTACTCATGGCAACAAACCCCCTTCACCGGGTTCACACAACACAGCAAGTCATTTCTGCAAGGATAATTATGCAGATCCCCCACACACATGTGCAGCAGAGGAAATAAACCACTGTGGCTTATTTCCCCCTCCATGATCATGATCACTGTGTCACGCCTCCTGCACCAAAATAACATGGCTGGCCTTGGATGCTACGTATCTTACTTGGGTGGGTAGGACGAGCCATTTGCTGCTCCGCCTCAGTCCACAAAATGTCTTGGGACAGCCCTGGGGAGATGTCAGATCAAGAGGAAAGAGCAGCTATGCCCCACACATGGTGTTCTCTGCATTTATGGGCTAAAGGTTCAGGTCAGGAATGGTGGTCAGAAGAAAGGCATTAACTAGGCCTACCCTGGTATTTAAAGAGGCCCAAGCTAATGAGACCTCATGGAGAGGGTTCAGAGGAGGGCAACAAGGATGATAAAGGGACTGGAAACAAGGCCCTATGAGGAGAGACTGAAAGAACTGGGCATGATTAGCCTTCAGAAGAGGAGACTGAGGGGAGATATGATCGCACTCTTCCGGTACTTGAAGGGTTGTCACACAGAGGAGGGCCAGGATCTCTTCTCGATCATCCCAGTTTGCAGGACACGGAATAATGGGCTCAAATTACAGGAACCCAGATTCCACCTAAATATCAGGAAAAATTTCCTGACGGTCAGAGCAATAAGACAATGGAACCAACTACCTAGGGAGGTGGTGAGCTCTCCCACTCTGGAGGCATTCAAGGTGCGGCTGGACAGTCATCTGTCAGGGATGCTTTGACCTGGATTCCTGCATTGAGCAGGGGGTTGGACTCGATGGCCTTGTAGGCCCCTTCCAACTCTACTTTTCTATGATTCTATGATTCTATGGCGATCGATGTCTTTCATGCTTAGATATCTACCAGGTCTGAATTCTCTTGGTCACTCTATGAACTCTTGTTTATGATAATTTGGTATTGAGTTTATGTATGTCAATCTTTTGCTGGGAACTACAAACACTGGAAGGATTTTAGCATAAGGTTGTTTTCCTGGAGTCAAGTTGAGGAGCCCCTGCTGTGAAGAAGCCAATTGTGAGTTTAAATGCGCAAGTTATTTCACATATCTTTGGAATGCATATTTGTGTAACCTGATCTATGGAAATAAAAGTCTGAATGCAAAAAGGCCTCGTATGTGACACATTGACCATGGTATCCTCCTGAAATGGCTTCAAGAATTGGGAGTTCGTGGCATTGTTTCATGGTAGCTCAGCACTTACTTACAGGGCTGGTTCCAGAGAATAATATTGGGTGACTGTGCCTTTGCTCCCTGGCAGTTGAACTGTGGGGTGCTACGGGGCAGTATTTTGTCCCAATTTTGCTTAACATTTATATGAAGCCATTGACAGTGGTCATAAGGAGATTTGGGACAAGGTGTCATCAGTATGCTGATGGCACTCAGCTCTGTTTTACTGTAACATCTGAATTGGGAGATGCCATATATGTTCTGAACCGGTACCTGGAATCAGTTATGGCTTGGATGAGGGCCAACAAATTAAAGCCAAATCCTGACAAGACAGAGACACTATGAGTGGGTGGTTCCCAGGTCTGGGAACTGGGTTATTTGCCTATTTCGGGGCTGCATTCCCTCTGAAAGAACAGGAATGTAGTCAGGGGATGCTCCTGGATCCATCGTTGTCACTAGAGGGCCAGGTGACCTCAGTGGCTCTGGCTCAGAGCACCCATTACCAGCTTTGGCTGCTGTGCCAACTATGCCCATTCCTAGGTACAGGTAACCTAGCCACTGTGATCCATGCACTGAAAACCTCATGATTAGACTACTGTAATGCACTTTACGTGGGGATGCCCTTGTGCCTGGTTTGGAAGCTGCAGCTAATGTAGAATGCAGCAGCTAGGATGCTCAGTGGAGCTACTCATATTACCTTGTATTAAAAGAACTGCACTCGCTGGCTATTAGCTACCAAGCCAGGTTCAAGATTTTGCTGCTGACATTCAAAGTCATAAACAAGTCAGGATCAGGATTCCTAGCTGACCATCTTCCTTTATATATACCCAGTTGACCACTGAGATCTTCTGATGAGGCCTTACTGGTCATTCCTCAGCCAACAGAATGTCACCGGATACCAGCGCATAAGCAGGCCTTTTCAGTGGTGGCATGAAAAGTGTGTGTGGAGAGGTGTGGAAAGCTAAGCAGGGTCAGGCCTGGTTATTACTTGGATGGGAGACCCCTCCTCTAGTTTCCTGCATTGAGCAGGGGGTTGGACTCGATGGCCTTGTAGGCTCCTTCCAACTCTATGATCTATGAAATCTATGAGAGGAAGAAACAGTAGCAAGTTTTAAATACCTCCTTAAACACACTTATTCATGCAGGCTTTCCCTTTTAATTATTTACTATTTTATCTCAGCTGTTATACTGTTATGTTGTATTTTAATGTGAACCGCTTAGGGATTTTAATATATTAAGCAGTCTAGAAGTATTTAAATAAATAAATAAATACCTCCCTGGTTTTCTCCCCCCCCCCCCTTCTCATTAGGTTGCTTTTGGAGTCCGTGCTTAGGTTTCTTCTCCTAACACTTTTTGTACTTATGCATACCTTAGGGTTCCATCAAACCTGATCTTTCCCTGGGGCTGGCCCAAGACATTTTGCTGCTTGAGGTGGGGCAGCAAATGGTGCCCCTCACCCACTCAAGTCAAGGTGCAGAGGATGCAAAGCCAGGCACGTAAACTGGGCACATGAGGCAGAAAATCCCGCAAGCGCCTTTCCTAATCTCTAGCAGTAGAAATACAGCATTAACAAACTGAGTAGCTAACCATTTGCTGCCCTTTTAAATCTGTTGCCTGAGGCGGCTGCTTCACTCTGCCTCATGGTGGACCTTGTCTCTCCCTCTTGTGGATGGATGGAGACATTTTGGTTACATAAGGACACTCAAATAATGACTGGTTTCAGACAACACGATAAGCCACACTCAAGGGTTGAGTATGGGTTTGTGGGGTGTCATTGAACTGTGGGTTGTTGCTGAGACATGGATTATCATGTTGTCTGAACCCAGCCACACTAACAAGCTATGGTTTGTTAACCACAAACAACCCATGAAGAGAATTGTTGGGTTGTGAACTGTGGGTTGTTCGTTGTTAACAAACCATGGTTTATTAGTGTAGCTGGGTTCAGACAACATGATTACCCCATTTCAACAACAACCCACATTTCTACACCAACCCACACTCAACCCTTGTGTGTGGCTTACTGTGTTGTGTGAACCCAGCCAATGAGATTGCAGGTGGGCAACCCATAGCCCACATGTGGCCCTCAGGGACTCCTGTGTGGCCAACCAATGCCCTAACTGTTTCCTTGAATTTCTCCCCTGCTTGTGTCGCTGAGTTCCTCCCATTCCCACTGAAAACATTATCAGAGCCAGCCACACTCAGGGGGCTACAAGCAATGCTCTGTCACCTGTTTCCTGCATCCTTCTATGGAGAAAGAGGAGGACGACCCCACCACTGCCTTCAGCCATGCACACCACTGGCATGTGGCTCCCTGACCTACTGCCCATTGTCATGTGTGGGCCCTGGGGGCAAAAAGGTTGTCTGCCTCTGCTGTAAGGCAGAAACTTCAGACCAAAGATATGGAAAGGAGTGTAGAGGTCATGAGTGTAAAGGACTCCGTGATTATAACAGATAACAGACCATATCAGTTTAAGTTAGTATTTTATTGTTCTGGGTAAAGTAATGTTTTGTTTTGTTTTGTTGTAACGCTTATTGTATTTCACAGCAATTTGTGTAATTGCATTTTTATACAGAAAATTTAGTTTGGAAGTTGTCAAGGCCAAATGGCTAGTACGTTGTTGTTGTTGTTGTTGTTGTTAATTCCATTTCTATACCACCCAATAGCCGAAGCTCTCTGAGCGGTTTACATCAATTGATAACGAGGCTACATAAGGACTGGCAGTTAGAGAATGGGTTTGCTATTAGTATTAAATAGCTAGTTGTTCCCATTCCTTTGGCTGTGGTCACTGCATGGGAGTGTGTGTGTGTGTGTGTGTGTTGGGGGGGTTAAAATGGAGAAGGAAACAGTGTGGTGGGGGTTGTGTTCATGTGATGAAAAGAGAAAGCTCAGTAAGAGAGAGCGCATTGGGGGAGGAGATCCACTTACTGGTACTCCCAGGTGAGTGTGTTTATAGGGTTGCAGCCTCTGACAGCAGTCCCAGATGCCTGAAAAAGTTGATTAAGCCAACATTCTTAGAAGTTACTCCATTCCATGTTGCCTACCCTCAGCCACCAACAGCTTTGATTGTAGTGATTGCTCATATTCTTCATACTATACAAATGGATTGTCTTAGGCACAGTGATTGTGGGATGCTCTAGGTCATGCAGACAGGAATTGTAGGAGGTAGGCAGGAGTACAACTTCAGAAAATAATTATCCTTAATTACCCTTTGTAGATCCTTCAGCATTCATTTAACAAGAGAGAAAGCACAAGAAGTTACCATCACTTCTCCCTTCAAATTGCATCTCAAAAATCAGCCTCTTTCATTAGGCTTTTGGCCTTACCCTTAATTATGATCTCCAACCAAAATGGATGTGTAACTAGATTTGCTCATTTTAAAAAAAATAAAATGTTTTGTTCCTTATTACATGTGATTTTCCCGTTCCTCCCCTCTCTCTTGTTTGTTACCCTTACCTTCCTTGCTGTCTTCCTCCCTCTGCTGTCTCCTCCATTGTTTACATGTACCGTACGTATATCGGGAAGGTAAGGAGGACATATCTTAATGACTTACACAGCACCATCAATGTACATAGCGCCATCTACACTGATGGTGCTGTAAAAAATATATTAATAATAAATGATAAATTCTGATCCTTTATACCCATCAGAATACTGATTTAATTACCTAAATCAGAAAGGGTGGATAAGCAAAAACATAAAGATTGCCCTGCAAAGGCTGATATATGATGCCCATTTATTCCAATGCCCTCCATCTGACATAGCAAAACATTTTAATTTTATAGTAAAATATTTTAGACACAGAGCAGAGAATTTGACTGTAGACTATCTGGGGGGATGTTCTTGCTTAGCTGTCATCCAATTTAATGCCTGAAGCTCTGTGGTCTACTTTTTCCCCCCATATCAGCAGAGATAAGGGAATATATAAGTAACTTTATCCGTATTTAATTATCCTTTTAAATAGCAATATCTACATTACTTTTTTTCATAATAAATAGATAATCCCATTCTGATTCATTCTGATCTTTTAAGCTCAATTTTACCTCATGGGGATGAGCTAAATTATGCATTGTGCAAAAATGTTTTCCTCTATTCCCTTTTCAGTTTAATGGAATGTTCTCTTGTTCTTATATTTTTTTAAAAGAATAAACAAGAACATCCAGAATTTATTCTCTAACAACAAAGAGCCTTGTGAGCCTTAAAGACTAATGAATTTATTCTGGCATAAATCTTCATGGATACTGCCCATGAAAGCTTATGCCAGAATAAATTTGTTAGTTTTTAAGATGTCACAAAACTCTTTGATGTTTTTGCTGCAACAGACTAACATGGCTACCCCCTGGAAATTTTATTCTCTGTAATGTTCATTATTTGGGTGTACTGGTCCCATTTTTGTTATTCTTGTGTTCCCCATAGTGAATGGCTCCAGTCTGTTCAACCTCTACATAGATTTTATTGCATTAATAATTTTAATCCTTTTTATCATAGTAGTATCTACTTGTAATAGACTTTTGATTGCACCCCTTTTAAAATTCTCTTCTAACTGAATCAGAGCTCCCTGTATCATTTTATGTTTAGACCCTGCAACAGTTTCAATATTATACAGCCTTTTGTGTAGCCCCACCAATATTGTTTTTTGTACAATTGTCACTTCTTTTGAGGTCTTTTTTGAGCATGGGAACCATGTCAAAAAGGATGCCTTCCAAAATTGCTACAGTTAATTTAGAGCCCATTTATGTGAAAGACTAGTTTAAAAGAGTGTATTTGCTTTGAGTTTTTCACTACTAGATTTTTACCTGTCACCATACTGTTCATTCAGCAACCTCTTCATTAGCTTCAACGGCTGTTATATGTCGATTTTAACCACCTCATTATTCACTTCTTCTCCCAGACCTTTAATGGTAAACACTTGAAACATGCAGCAGTTCATTGTTAGGGTTTGATTGTACTGAACTTCATCCATTTGTTGTTTTCCTTTGCTTTCTCTTTCTTAAATAGCTCTTGATCCATGACTTCGCAGCTTGACCTATATTTACTTGTCATATTTAATTATTGTTTTCTAGGGACCTTGGGCCTCTTGGCAATCACAGAAGTATGATATCTGTGCAGTTATTGTTGTTTTTATTAATGCTTTTAGTTGGTTTTCAAAATTTAAATCACAGCCATAAATGAGGACAAGGAGAAAAGGAGAAATGAAAAACAAGAGGCAGAAGTCTCAATAGTTTGTAACAATATTGTACATCATAGAATCATAGAAAAGTAGAGTTGGAAGGGCCTACAAGGCCATCGAGTCCAACCCCCTGCTCAATGCAGGAATTCCACAAGCAGTATCCTTGATTAAATGATCATCCTTCCCTAAATGTTCCCAGATGATGTTCTTCCATGATTAGCTAAAGCTAAAGTTCTGATAATATCTAGATTAGACTACTACAATGTACTCTACATGGGGCTGCCTTCGAGCATTACAGAATACACACCTTGCCAGTTTTTAAAGAACCGTGCTATCCTAATCCCAAACCATTTAAGGTTCTAAAGATTATATGAAGTAGTGCCCCCACCTCCTGAAGTAAAGTGGGTGACAACAAAGAGCAAGGCCTTTTCAGTTAGGGTGGCCATATGTCCTACTTATTAGAGCAGGGCTCTCCAACCTTGGGTCCCCAGATGTTGCTGGCCTACAGCTCCCAGCATACCCAGCCAGCATGGCTAATGGCAAGGGATTCTGGGAGTTGTAGTCCAGCAACATCTGGGGACCCAAGGTTGGAGAGCCCTGTATGAGAGGAACCACAGTGCTCTGTTTGAAGGTGTCCTCTATTTGAAGGGCTCTCCAGTCCAAGTCTGCTTTAAACGTAAAGAACCATAAGAAGGAAGAGCAGCAGGAGCCTTGAAGTTACCCGTCAACAGTTAGTACCAGAACAGCAGACTGACCAGGCATACAGGTCACCTAGTCATAGCCTTTCCGGGTGAGATGTACTGTACTTCTATTTAAATTCTAGTAATTCTTTCAAAATTTGCATCTATGTATATAAATTAGCACAAGGAAATTTTATGCAAATACCCTTCCCCTATCCATTCACCAGGCCTCATTCCTGATGATTGTTAGAAGCAGGTTCATGAGAATAAGGCTATCAATGGCAACTAGTCATGATGGCTATCTATTACCTCCAATATCACAGGCAGTATACCTATGTATACCAGTTGCTGAGGAACATGAGTGGGAGGGTGACATTGCACTCATGTGCTACTTGTGGGCTTCCCACAGGAATCTGGTTGGCCACTGTGTGAACAGACTGCTGGACTAGATAGACCCTTGGTCTGATTCAGCATGAATCTTCTTATGTTAAGTTTAGGTGAAAAACACTTCTTCCTGTATGCCTGAAATTTCCTTTCCCCCACCCCTAACATGCTGCACTCACCACCTCCTCTTCCTCCCACCCACAATTTCCCTTTCCCCCATGCCATGCTCACCTCTGCCTCCTCCTCTTCCTCCTGCCCGCCTGCGATTTCCCTTCTCATGCCACCATGGCACTCACAACCTTTTCCTCCCCCCATGCCCGCCAATTATTTCCTTCCCCCCCCACACACACACACCGCACTCACATCCACCTCTTCTCCTCCTCCTGATTCCCACTTCCCTGCTGCAACTGTGCTTACCTCTTCCTCCTCCCACTTCGCCTGTCCGCTATTTCCTCCCCCCCCCTGCCCTGCCCCCACCACACTCACCTCCTTCTGCTTCCTCCCTTGTTAGGGTTGCTGAGGTGAGCAGGGAGGAAATAGATGGTGGCACTGGGGGTTGGGTGGGTGCCACTGCGCCCACGGGAACCATGTCGGTGGTCCCTGGAATAGTGTGTAGTTGAGGCTTATCTTTTTGTTTACTCCAGATCCTAGAGTAAATGTGTGTTGCCTGATGTAGGATTGGGACCACTGCACACTGGGAATGGAGGATTAAACCTTCCCCACCCACAGTTTGCTTCCCAAAATCACCCCCCAGAGGTTAAAAAAAGAAAATAGTCTCAATTTTCATCAATGGAGCCCCCCCCCCCCTTTCAAACATCTTCATATGTGTGGGTGGCATTTTGGGAAGCAAATGGTGTGGCAGGGGGAGGTTTAATCCTTCCCTCCATATGCATGGTGGTCCCAATCTGAATTGGGACTGCAAAAAGATATCGTAAGCATCAGCTAGACAAACTAATGTGTCGTTTTACCCCTAAGTGTGTAAATAGCATTGCAGCATTAAATCGCTGAATTCAATTACTTTTGAGTAGACATGTAGGATTGCACTGGAAGAGGCAGGATAGAAATAATAAATAATGCTTTTGCTTTGCTGTGTCTTAATAAGTCCGGTCCCATGCAGCAGTGTTTGTGACACTGCCCACCTGATCCTTAATTGGGGAACTAGGAAAAAAGATAAGAGAGATAAATAGATCAATAGAATAGGAGAGGAAAGAAAGAAGGAGAAAGGAGAGAACGGTCAGGGATGGGTTGCCCAAGTAGGCTATAGGAAAGGATAGTCAGGAACCGACCCCTCTTTTATCAAAGGGCTCCCCCAAATCTTACTCTGGCTCTTCTCCTGCTTCCCGCATAATGCTCTTTAACAATTATTGTTTCAGTGGCGTTTTCAGGAACCTGAAAACAACTGTCTCCCACTGAACCTAGCTAAAAGTAACAAGCCACTTCTTTGCAGTTAACCTGGATCATTAGGAGACGTTTTGCTGTGCCTCTCTTTATTTTTCTGCTTTAAATTTGGAGCAGTTGACAGTCCCTGAAAGATCACTCTTAATAGACTTTAATAGCAACGCAGTACTAAACTTATATTAGTACCTGCCATACCAATGCATCCCAGCAGGCTTTCCAAATAATAGATGAAAGCTTCTGCTTTCATGAGCCAAAGTCAGAGCTTTAGAGGACAAAAATTAAGTTTGGGATTTTAAAACTGATGACAGGTTTGACATTATTAGTTTCAAATGGGGAATTCATCAGTACAACAGAGATTTCAGGCGGATCAATCAAGAGAAGAAGTAGAGAGAGGTGGCCAATGCTATAAGCTACGATCAGAAATTATTCAATCAACAATACTATGGTTTACCCAAGAAAAGTTAAGGCTATACAGTTTTCAACCAAGCACCAAAAAGCAGGGAAATTATGAGCTAAGGCTCACAAGCCTTAACACCACAACCAGGGTGTTGAAGCAGAAAGTGCAAGTGAAATTCTCATTCTTCCAAAGCAGATAAATCATGTGGACAGGATAGAGAATATGACCCAGTTCACATGATCACCTCAGCCTACCGTGGCTTAATAAGCCATGGTGAGTCGTGATGTTTGCTGTCAGCCATTTTGAATATTCAAGCTGCTGCAGGCAGACACTCTAATGTGTCATCTGAACATGTTGTGACTTGTGGGTGGTTTGTTAACCATGCCAACAATCCACCCTCACTGGCTTCAGATGACACGATAAGCCACCTGCTGCAGCTTGAATCTTCAAAATAGCCACCGCCACACGCCACAACCCACCATGGCTTGGTTAAGCCATGGTTATTCACATCATAGCTTATTTCCATGGTCACCTCAGCCAGCCATGGCCTAAATAAGCCACGGTGGGCTGTGATGATAGTGTGAACTGGATCATTGATATGCAGGGGTGACTGTAGGGTTGTGAAAAACTGATGATGAACAACTTAGGACCACCTACTCCTCTCTTTTTTTTAAAGAAGCCTTCTCCAACCTGGTGCCCTCCAGATGTGTTGGGCTGCAATTCCCATCATTGCTGGCCAGCTGGCCATGATGGGAGTTGTTGTCCAACACATCTGGAGGGCACCCAGTTGGAGAAGGTGGTTCCAGAGCATCCTCTTTTCCAGAAATAGGATAGAACACATGTCATCCACCTCCACCAAGGAACTCCAAAACAGGTGCAGCACTTTAAATAGACTATTTTAAACCAAATGAAGAGACAACTAATGAATCTTGAATATCTAATCAAGACAATTCTGCAGGATCCAAATGTAGTTCTCAATACATGGCATAGGTTTTCAGTTTATTGAATGTCAGATATAGGGTGCTGGGGGGAGTAATGTGGTGGAGGATTCTACCTTATGTGGTCAGCAATGTGTGATCAAAGGCAGAGATAAGCACCTAATACTCAATTGTGTAAAAATTAATTTAAAAAATAATGATGAAAATTATTTTTGTGTTCCCCATAACATGCTACAACAGCATTGACATCTACAACAGCATGGATGATGTGTTTCCTCTTTTTTGGCAACATGTGAGTACACTATTCAATAAGAATGAAGTCATGATGTCATTCTATCTTCACTATGATACATTTTTAAAATCGAATAACAGAGCAATCGTATGGCCCCTAGACAATATCTAGAGGGCCATAGGATTTTTTTGAGACCCAGCTCCGAGGTTGGAAAACAGCTCCTACCTCAGAGCTGGGGATCCATGCTCAGAAACACACACACACACACACACACGGTGCAGAAAGAACCGTGCCAACTGCATCTCCAAGGTCGTAAGAGTGACCTCGGAGAAGGGGTTTAGGAAGCAGAGGGTGGGGAGAGGGAGGGAATGGTGCCGCCAAGATATGGCATATCCTGGTGGCGCCTCAGCCTCCTTCCCTCCCACTCCAAAGCACTACAGTTAGATGGCCAAAATCAGCCATCTGATTTTGGCCATCTAATGGGAGAAGCATGGAGGTGACATGTACATACATTTTTCTAGTCCGTAAAAATTTTTTTTTAAATTATTATATGCTACATACAACACAATAGAACAAGAACATACAACTACAGTAAGTCATAATGTGCACCCCCACCCACCCACCTAGGGACCTACTAATATACTTCCATCCCCTAAATCAATTGAATTCCACATTCCAAAAATATAACATATCCTGACAAGGCATACTCCCCTTCCCCTTTATTAATACATAGTCTAATAATTGCTTCCATATATCCATAAAATTATTCTTCTTTAACTGTCCTTTTTTGCATTTGATACTACAAGTTAGTTTATCGTTTAGGGCTATATCCCAACTTCCTTATACCAATCAGTAATTAAAAAGACATGTTGTACTTTTCATTTTCTCGCTATCATTAGCCTAGCCGCAGTTAACAAGTTTACAATCAATTCCTTCGTATTTTGGTCACAAATAACTTTACCCATTATTGATAACAATGCTAGTTTAGGACAGACCTCTAGATTAATACCAATAATTTCCGATATTTCTATAAAAACCTCTCGCCAAAATTCTAGTACATTTTTACAAGTCCACCACATATGGGCATGTGTACCTTTTTCCTGACATCCTCTCCAACAGAATGTGGAGCAATTGTTATCTATTCTATTTAATCTTACTGGAGTTAGGTACCATCTCCATATTAATTTATAGAAATTCTCCTTTATCCTAGTTGACATAATTTTCACAATCCGTCTATCCCATATATTGTTCCAGCCCACTCATTTTTCTAGTCCTATGCGGAAGTTCATTAGCAGTCGTATTCTATGCATGTCTACTCAGAAGCATCCCATTGACTTCAATGGATATTACTGCCAGCCAGGTGTAAATAGGATTGCAGCCTAAGTGTACAAATGAAGAATACTTCACTTCAGCACAGGGGGAAGAAAACACAATGGTGTAGCCCCATTCTAATTTGTCAAATGCTTTAGTAGCATCCAGGGAAGCAATCATATGTGGCATGTTTCTTTTTTTTTGGAGCATTGGTGTACTACATTGATTAACCTCCGGATCGGGTCTGAAACAGATCTATTTTTAATAAAACCGAACTGATCACTTTTGATATACTGTGGGGCTATTTCATTCAATCTTTCAGCTAAGATACTAGTAAATAGTTTATAATAGTTTAGAAGGGAAATAGGCCTATAAGAATCAACTTCCTCTGCATTCTTTCCAGGTTTGGCGATATTATCCTAGGGTTTTGCCAGGTTTGTGGCATTGGGTTACCTTCCATGATATTATTAAATAAAGTAAGTAAATGACTTAAGTGTTCTTCATACATTCCCTTCTCCAAAGGGCTGCAAAATTCTTAAGACTTTGTGGACAGTTTGAAGGTGGGTGTTGGTACTTTTCTCTTTTTGACCAGTCAACAAGTGGCTTGTCTTTTAACTCCCCCCCCCTTTAATCAAATAGGAACTGGGGAGGAGAGGAGACTGCTGGGAAGAGAAAAACTGAATGAAACTCTGTTAGTTACCATGGCAACAAATGGCTTGCTGTTGACAGTATTGTGCCAGCTATTACTAACTCCAGGTTTCCTTGTGTGCCCATAGAGATATAACTGCACAGTTTAATATGTGATGATCCAACCCCTACACACACACACATATGCACTCCCACAAAATAACAACTAAGTAGGAAAGAGTCTGTATACATTATTCTCTGTTTTCACTTTTGCCCAGAATGAGATAAAATGTAAACGTCCTGATGAAAGAAATCAGACCCATGCAGTTCAGTGGGCAGTATCGAACAGTGTCATTTCACAAACTCAAATACTGCTGGCAGAGCTCCACTGAATCTTTGTTACACAAACAGTTGTGCATTATGCTTGCACAATCATAATGTGCAGCAAGTGTAATGCACAAGCAGTGGCACAACCACACTTACACAAACATAAGTTTAGCTGGATTCTCCTCTTGCACATAGTTTGGAACCTAGCTTCCACTAGCACAACATCAATTGCACTAGTGGAATGACACAGTTGGATAGAGCCCCTTGTTACTGTTCCACTATTCTACTGATCAGAAGCTTCTGCATATTGTTGCAAAATAAAAATTGCAAAACTAAAGTTACTTGTGAGTAAGCCCCACAGAACACAGTGGGTTTTTCTTTTAAGCAAACATGCATGACTGTATCTTACTCCCTTCTGTACAACTCAAGGAGTCCTCCCAGCTCCTATTAATGCAGGCAGATGCTCACCTGTCTCATCCCAAAATCTGATACAGAGATGGGACTGCAATCTTTCCCAGCTGAATTTCTGCCTGTGTTTCCTGGTGGCAACGAAAGCAGTCCTCCCTTTTATCACTCCCCATGATTCAAGGCTAACACAGCATTGTTGTTTTTCTAACCACTGTGCATTACTCCCTTCAGCAGAATCAAGGAGTCCTCCCAGCTCCTATCAAGTTCTGTTTGGTGGGGTGTTTGCTGGGCCGGGCTGGGCTGGGCTGGGCACAGTTGAATCTTCTGGGAAATCACTCCATATGCACTGGTTTCCCAGCAGATTAATGTGCGCACCTCCAACATGCCAAACAGTGTTATTTTCGGTTTCTCCTTCTTAGCCACTAATAATATGAGGTAAATGGCAGATTCTCTCCCTCCCCCCCCCCCACATTCTAAAACAGCCGTGATGGGGAGGGAGAGCACTACGGAGCATGCTCAGGCTTATGGCTAGTCCCATTCACTATCATTACATGTAATTTTTAAAAAGTTAATGTAAGACTCAATTAAATGGAACTTAGGAAAAAAATTGTTGCACACTAACTCCAATACAAGAAGAATAGAAAGCCATCACTGTTTCAGGGGGAAACCCACTGGTCGCTTCAGGAACTGTGACTACAAAATGGTCACCAACGTATTTTTTGAAGTCACTTTTGACAGAGAGGGTTTTGTTGTTGTTGTTTTGCTTTTTGTATTTAAACTGCTCTTTCTCCATCATAATTTCACCAATCTTCCTGAATTTTTCAAAATATGTAAAACCAGCACTTCCTTTCTGGCTCCTGAAAATTTCAGAATGATAGGTGAAACGGTAGAGGGGTAGAATTATTCTTCCCCAATTACCATTTTACATGGTGGAAACGCCCTCCCCTTTGTTTTGTTTTTTAATCTGACTGGCCTTCCTACTTGCTCCCACATCTACAGACAGCTTCACCTGAAAAAAGCTGGCAGACAACACCTAGGAATTTGATTGTCAATTAAAAAAACAAAACAAAACAGTACCTTCTTTCGTGCCTTTATAGAAATTTAACAGATGATGCATTTCCTGGCATGGGAATAATTTCTGCATGTCAGTTTTTGATTTCTGCTATTAAAACAAAGTAGCAAGTACTATTAAAAAAAACCCCAAAACCTGGCAACCCATCCTCAGAAATAAACAGCAAGCGATCTTTTCAACAGCTATGGGTAATTAGATATGTCAATAAAATTAAGGTTCTGTGAGAGCTAATAATGAGTCCCTCTTTGGTGCTGTGCTGACAAATACTGTTGTTAACAGATTTTGAGAAAACACAGACACCACCTCTTGTAGAAATATGTTCTTCTTTTTGTTCCTTGATTCCTAACAGGATAATCCTAAGTATGTTTACTCAGAAATCTACCCCACAGAGCTGGGCTGGGCAGACTTTAGGCTTGCATGATCTACTTTGTTTTCACTAGAACCCCCAGGGGTCCCCCAACGGGAGCCAGGAGCAAAATAGGGGCTCAGTAAGGCGAACATAAAACTGAGGAACAAGATACCTCTCAGCAGATGCTCGGCCCAGGAATTTGTTTTCAGTACCAGAAATAGAGCTTGCACACAAATCCTTTCATACATAAATCTACTCCTATTTCTCCCAACCTTATCTCAGAAGTCTAATTCAAGAGGTGGGGGGGGGGGAAGGCATTTTGTTGTCAATTGTTGATCCATTGGGAGTCAGAAACCCTTGCTGATATACTGCAAGTCACCTGGAGATCTATGAGCAGGTCACAATTTACCTTCTGCTCACCCCTGCCATAGAGCTTAATAGATAACTCCCTAGTAAGTGTGCTTAGGACTGTGGCCTAATTTTGCAACCCTTTGTATACCCATGCCTTTAAGCACTGCATAACAAATTGCATTACAAATAAGGAGAGCCACACAAAGAAAGGAGCTCAGTGGCAGAGCACCTGATCTGCATGCAAAAGGTCCCAGGTTCAATCCCTAGCATCCCCAGATAGGGCTAAGAAAGATTCCTACCTGAAACCCTGAAGAGCCACTGCCAGTCAGCTGCCAAGTTTGGATGCCATTCCAAGGCTCACCATGGGTTATTTAACCTATGATGTTGCGTTGTCCATGGGCTCCAGGTTGCATATGCAACCCCCACTCGGGGGCTGTGTCACGCGAACCCAGCAAGCGTGGGTTACATGACTGTTAAACAACCCTCACACATAACCCTAAAACAAACCGTGAGTTATGGCGAGTGGGGGTTGCATATTCAAAATGGAAGTAACACGTGTTGTGCGAATAGCCCGTGTTGAAAATACTGGGCTAGATAGAACCATCTATCAGATTCAGTATAAGGTCACTTCCTATGTAGCCTCATTAAACTCAGACACACTTGCTTCTAGGAGGACACATGCATTTAATTGGCTTTTATAAATAGTACTGTATACATAGGATTTTTAGTATAGTATTTGGTATAGATTTTTTCTTATTTAAATTTTATGACTGAAGGTAACCAGCTTATTTTCTGCTAACAAGGTTCTGGTGCCTTTAACAGTAGCATAACAAGCAGAAATTAAGCAGGAGAAGCTTTCCTATCACAGTTGGATCCTGTTTGACTTGTTGCTGTTAAAGGTACAGGCACCTTGTCTGGAAAGTTGGTGACCCCTAGGCTGAGGGTGCCCCCCTCCTACACACAAAGAATGTAAGCCTCTGAAATGAATGCACCTGATTTACCCTAAGCACATAAGAGGAGCCATGCTGGATCAAACCAAAGATCCGTCTAGTCCAGCATTATGTTTACACAGTGGCTCACAGCTGCCTGTGAGAAACTCACAAGTAGGACATGACTACAATAAGCACCCTCCCACTCGTGTTCCCCAGCAACTAGTATACTAGAGGTAGCATATAGCCATCATGACTAGTAGCCATTGATAGCGTTATCCTCAATGAATTTCTCTAATTGCTTATTTAAGCCATCCAAATTGGTGGCTGTGGCGTAACCCCACAATTCAGTTCCCTGGTGTATGTCTGCTTTAGTATATTTAGAGAGTATAGAATGTTGAACTGAGTGGGTGTGGTTTGTGATGTCTTGGAAAGGGTGGGGGGAGGAGTATATAAGGAGTGTTTGAGTGATGTCAGGGTTGGTTGTAGTGTGTATTAGGAGAGAAGTGAGTGTGTTGAGTGAGTCAGAGAGTTGGGTTATTTGTGTCTTGCCTGTCAGGAGTTTTGAGAGAAATCAGTGCTTGTCTGAAGAGTGAAAGTATTTAGAGTTATAGGGACTTAGGTTAATTACAAAGTGTTTGGTGTAGGCAGGTTTAAAGTTGTTTTCTGGAACTAAGATTTTGAGAATTAAAATAAACTAATTTTTATTTTGTTTGCTACCCAAATCCTATGTGTCAGCTTGGTGTTATTAACCTGCATTACTTTTAAATCTACACACACACACCTTTGTACCCACAGTACCATAAATTTGAGCTAGACCCTCCCCTCAGGTTTTTAAGTATTGATGTTTAGCCTGAGAAGGGTCTATGCGCCTGGTCCTAAAGTGTAAGGGCCTGTGTCGTTGCAGTGGCCATCACTACAATTTGTGGTAGCAAATCCCATAGTTTAACTACGCACTGTGTGAAGAAATAATTCCTTTTATCTGTCCTGAATCTCGCACCAATCAGCTTCATGGGATGACCCCGGGTTCTAGTATTATGAGGGAGAAAAATGTCACTTTCCACTTTCTCCACACCATGCATAATTTTGTACACCTCTATCATCTCTCTCCTTACTCACCTTTTTTCTAAGCGAGACCGTCGCAGCTGTTGTAACCTTTCCTCTTAGGGGAGTTGCTCCAGCCCTCTGATCATTTTGGTTGCCTTTTTCTGCACTTTTCCCAGCTCTACAATATCCTTTTTGAGGTGTGGTGACCAGAACTGTACAGAGTATTCCAAGTGTGGTCACACCATAGATTTCTATAAGGGCAGTTATGTTGCCCTTATGATTATGTTGAACATGGAATTTGCCTTTTTAACAGCAGCTGCACACTGGGTCTTAGTCAGTCTGACTAAGACCCAGTGTGCAGCTGCTGTTAAAAAGGCATATATGCTGTTAAAAAGGCATATATGAAGTTGGGATATTTTGCCCCAACATTTACACTTGCTCACATTTGAACCACATTTGCCATTTTAATGCTCATTCTCCCAGTTTGGAGAGAACTCTCTGTAACAAGATCTACCCCCAACCCCATGTACATTCCTACTATGGGTTTATTCTTTGTAGTAAAAATATACAGTTAGATGTCAATGTCACTGCAGTTACTGTAAATTTTTCACAGCCAGTGTGATATGGCTAGCAGGGAGTAGATATGAGATCTGGCTTCAACTCCCTGCTAGTCTGTGAAGCTCGCTCAGTGACCTTGAAGAAGCTACTACCTCTCAGCCAATCCCACAGGAGATGCTGGGAGTTGTAGGCCAAAAACATCTGGGGACCCAAGGTTGGAGAACACTGGGTTAGTGGATCCAAACATCCTAGTAAAAAAAGTAAATCCCACAAGCCTGATGTTTGCCCACCCCTGAATTAGATAACCCCTTTATACATTCTCTGAATTCAGTAGAAGAAAGGGGGGATAGTAGTAGGCGATCAGTTGTGACCGAGTAAGATTGTCTTCCAGGATAAAATTACAAAAAGAAAATTATAAAAAGAGGATATTCTAAAAAATTGCGTAGACTCTAGCGATGGGTCCGTAAGTGACTGTGGAGGATGTGGGATGCACATGTGACACATAAGATAGATAAAGGTAAAGCATTTCACTTCAAGCGGTCAGTGCAAAGTGAAACTGTAAATATGGAGTGCAATTATGAAATTTGGCCACAGGTTTACAGCACTTAAATTTATTTATACAATTCATATACCACTCTGCATCAATAGAATATCCAAGCAGTAAACAATAAAGAGGAAATATTATTAATAACAGTAATAGTAATGAAGAAGAATTAAAACATTTAAAATCAGACTGTGCCAATAAAACCATGGCTGCTTAGCCAGGGTAGACTTGCTTAAATAAAAATGTCTTCAGCAGGCACCAAAAACAAAACAATGTTGGTGCCTGCCTGACACCAACAGGCAAGGAATTCCATAGAGAGGGAGACCAATACACTGAAAGCTTTACTCTGAGCAGACTCCAAATGGACTGCAGGTCTGTGCAGAACCACTAGGAATACCTCATCTGATGAACGCAGTGGCTGGGCTGACTGGTAAGAGAGAAGGCACTCTCTCAGATATCCTGGTGCAAAGTTGTTTGGGGCTTTATACACCAATAACAAAACCTTAATCCTGGCCCAGTAGCAGACAGATAGGCAGCCAGTGCAGTTCCCTCAGCAGAGTGTTACAAGCTGAAAAGGGACAGTTCCCGACAACAGTTGAGCTGCTGCATTCTGTACTATTTATTTATTTATTTAATATATTTATTTACCGCCCATCAGCCAAAAGGCTCCCTGGGCGGTTTACAAGAAAAACAGGATAAAAACAATCTTAAAACCAAAAACATCATTAAAATAGAAATATAAATACAGTATAATACAATAAAAGAAAGCAGCCAGATGAATCAGACCGGAGGTACAGCAGTGATAATAAAAATGGGAATAAAAAAATCTAACCATTAAAATATTGGGTAAATAAAAAGGTCTTCACCTGGCGCCTGAAGGAATAAAGAGTAGGCGCCAGGCGCACCTCCTTGGGCAGTTGATTCCAGAGATGGGGTGCCACAACTGAGAAGGCCCTTCACCTAGTAGCCACCCTCCTAGCCTCTTTTACTAGCTGCAGATTCTGGACCAGCCTTAAGGGCAGCCCCACATAGAGCATGTTGCAGTAATCCAGTCTTGAGGTTACTAGTGCCTGTATCACTGTGACCAAGCTATCCCTGTTTAGGAGAGGCCGCAGCTGCCGTATCAGTCAGAGCTGGTACAAGGTACTCCGAGCTGCCATGGCCACTTGGGCTTCCAGCAACAGAGATGGATCAGAAATACAGCCAGAGTACAAACATGACCTTTTAGAGGGTGTGCAACCCCACCCAGCACAGGTAATAAGCAGGGCCAGCCTTCCATGAGGCAGGGTGAAGCCTCCATATCAGGTGGCGGAGCAGGAGGAGTGGCAAATTGAACTGCTCCCTCCAGGAGAGGCTGCCACCGCCACCACCTCCAGCGGGTGCTCTGGAAAGCCCGGGCAGTCACTCTCTCACCATGGCATTTGCCACAGCGAGAGAGCAGCTGGCAGGGCTCCGCAGGACAGCTGCCCTCTGTAAAGCCATGTTGGGGTGGGGGCCAGCAGTGGGAGGGGGGTGATGCAGTACAGGGAAGGGGGAAGGAAATGGGGCATGTGATGCTGCGGTGGTAAGTGGAAGGGGTTGGGGAGCAATGTGGTGAAGGGAAGGGGGCATGATGTAGGCAGGGGAAGGCACCCTGAACAGGGAACAGTTGAAGAGTTGGCAACCCTATCTGTAGAATATATTGAAGCATTGCTCTCAGCAGTGACTGCTTTAATTTTTTAGTGACTTCTGACAAAACCTTCAGCCTTTTAGCTGAAGATTCTCCAACTAATCATTAACTCCTGGTTTTTGTTTGTTATTGAGCCTGAGTTCAGATCAATTAGCTACTTAATTTATTTATTTATTTCTTATATTTATTAATCGCCCATCTGGCCGGCCACCCGGCCACCCTGGGCGATGTACAATTAAAATACAATAAAACAATACAATAAAATATAATAATAATTAAAACAATATAAAAAGTTCTTTTAAAAACCTAACCCACCCCATATTCCCGCCTGAACAGCCATGTTTTTAATGCACGGCGGAAGCTCATCACGGAGGGGGCATGGCGAAGGTCACTAGGGAGGGAGTTCCATAATGTGTTTCAGGTCTGGACATGGGACGGAGACGGCCTTGGTCGCCTTGGTGGATGATATGAGGAGGGCTTTGGATAGGGGCGAATGCTCCTTTCTAGTCCTCCTCGATCTCTCGGCGACTTTTGATACCGTTGACCACGGTATCCTCCTGGACCGCCTGGAGGGGTTGGGCTTGGGAGGCACTGTATTGCAGTGGTTCCGGTCCTTCCTCTCTGGAAGGTACCAGAGGGTAGTTCTCGGGGAGGAGGCTTCGGACCCTCGGCTGCTCACTTGTGGGGTGCCGCAGGGTTCCATCCTCTCCCCGATGTTATTCAACATCTACCTCAAGCCGCTGGGAGCTATCATCAGGAGGTTTGGGGTGCGGTGTCATCAGTATGCGGATGACACGCAGCTCTACCTCTGTTTCAAGTCGTCACCGAGGTTGGCCGTTGAGACCCTGTCCAAGTGCCTGGAGGCAGTGGCTGGCTGGATGGGAAGGAACATGCTGAAGCTGAACCCCGACAAGACCGAGGTACTGCTGGTGGGGGACAAGGGGAGGTTAGGGGATGTTGACCTGGTGCTGAATGGGGTACATCTACCCCTGAAGGACCAGGTCCGCAGCTTGGGGGTCATTCTTGACTCCCAGCTGTCCATGGAGGCTCAGGTGGCAGCTGTGAGCCGGGCAGCGCTGTATCAACTCCATCTGATACGGCAGCTGCGCCCCTACCATCCTAATCACCTGATCCCATCAGTGGTTCATGCCTTCGTCTCCTCTCGCCTAGACTACTGTAATGCGCTCTACGTGGGGTTACCCTTGAAGACGGTTCGGAAGCTGCAGCTGGTACAGAACGCGGCGGCTCGCCTGGTTAAAGGCAGCCGCCGGCGGGATCACATCACGCCAGTGCTGAAGGATTTGCACTGGCTACCAGTTGCTTGCCGAGCCGAATTCAAGGTGTTGGTTTTGACCTTTAAAACCCTATACGGCTCTGGTCCAGTTTATCTCAAGGAGCGTCTCCAGCAACACCAAGTGGGCCGCTCAACAAGATCTGCCACGGATGGCCTTCTCCTTGTCCCTTCAGCCAGAGCAGCTAGACTGGTGGGGACGAGGAAGAGGGCCTTTTCTGTGGCGGCCCCCGTATTGTGGAACTCTCTCCCGAGTGACCTCCGCCATGCCCCCTCTCTGATGAGCTTCCGTCGCTCATTAAAAACCTGGTTGTTCAGGCGGGAATATGGGGTGGGTTAAGATTTTAAAATTTTTATATTGTTTTAATGTATTTTATTGTATTTATGTATTTTATTGGCTGTACATCGCCCAGGGTGGCCGGTTGCCGGCCAGATGGGCGATAAATAAATATTAATAATAAATAAATAAATAAATAAATGTGGGGGCCGCCACAGAGAAGGCCCTCTTCCTAGTCCCCACCAGCCTGGCTGCTCTGGCTGATGGGATAAGGAGAAGTCCGTCCGTGGCAGACCTTGTTGAGCGGCCTACTTGATGTTGCTGGAGGCGCTCCTTGAGATAAGCTGGGCCGGAGCCGTGTAGGGTTTTAAAGGTCAAAACCAACACCTTGAATTCGGCTCGGCAAGCAACTGGTAGCCAGTGCAACTCATTAAGCACTGGCGTGATGTGATCACGCCGGCGGCTGCCCTTAATCAGGCGAGCCGCCGCGTTTTGTACCAGCTGAAGCTTCCGGACCGTCTTCAAGGGTAACCCCACGTAGAGCGCATTACAGTAGTCTAGGCGAGAGGAGACCAAGGCATGAACCACTGATGGGAGCAGGTGACTAGGAAGGTAGGGGCGCAGCTGCCGTATCAGATGGAGTTGATACAGCGCTGCCCGGCTCACAGCTGCCACCTGAGCCTCCATGGACAGCTGGGAGTCTAGAATGACCCCCAAGCTGCGGACCTGGTCCTTCAGGGGTAGATGTACCCCATTCAGCACCAGGTCAACATCCCCTAACCTTCCCTTGTCCCCCACCAGAAGTACCTCGGTCTTGTCGGGGTTCAGTTTCAGCATGTTCCTTCCCATCCAGCCAGCCAGGCACTTGGACAGGGTCTCAACGGCCAACCTCGGTGAGGACTTAAAACAGAGGTAGAGCTGCGTGTCATCCGCATACTGATGACACCGCACCCCAAACCTCCTGATGATAGCTCCCAGCGGCTTGAGGTAGATGTTGAATAACATCGGGGAGAGGATGGAACCCTGCGGCACTCCACAAGTGAGCAGCCGAGGGTCCGAAGCCTCCTCCCCGAGAACTACCCTCTGATACCTTCTAGAGAGGAAGGACCGGAACCACTGCAATACAGTGCCTCCCAAGCCCAACCCCTCCAGACGGTCTAGGAGGATACCGTGGTCAACAGGTATCAAAAGCCGCTGAGAGATCGAGGAGGACTAGAAAGGAGCATTCGCCCCTATCCAAAGCCCTCCTCATATCATCCACCAAGGCGACCAAGGCCGTCTCCGTCCCATGTCCAGTCCTGAAGCCCGACTGGCACGGATCCAAATAATCGGCTTCATCGGCTACTTAACTGCTGCCTCCTTTATTTCAATCAGCTTTATATATGCATGGAGCTTGAAGCACATAAATGAGAGTCCAAACATGATTTTCTTTGGGGTAGGGGATGTTGAAATAATCACAGTACTGCTTCTTCCTGTTTGCGGCAGTTGTGAGGGCAGCAGAGAAACTGTCCTGCGTGGGACATGCAACAGCAATGCAAGACGTCCCACCCCAAAGCAGGAGGATGCATGCTGCCACTCCCCCTGCTGCTAATGCCTTCCACCCACTCCTCATTATTGCCCCCCCCCGAGAATTAGACATCAGACGGGCAGCCTCTCTGGGGAGCTACTCAGGCCCAATGCCACACTTTGAGGGGTCCTTCCTCAAAGCAAGGCATTGTGAAGTGGCCCTGGAGACTGCCCACCTGATCTTTCACTGGGGGGGTCCTCAAAGCAAGAGATGGATGGGCAGGTGGGCTCTCCAGAGAGGAAAGTCCTCAAAGCAAGAGATCAGGTAGGTGGGTGGGCAGGCAGATGAGCAACTTCTCCAGAGCTCATCTGTCGGATCTCTCGCTCTGAGCTCTCCCGCAAGGTGAGAGATCAGGCGGGTGGCCTCTCTGGAGAGCCCGTCTACCTGATCTCTTGTTTTGGGAGAGGGCTCAGAGCGAGAGATGGAGGAAAGTGTCTCCTCTGAGGAGTCCTGTTTCCCTCTCCCCCACTGTGGCATTTGCCACAGTGGGCAAGCAAGGGCCAGTGCAGCAGTGGCAGTGCCCGCAGGGGCCCTCCTGACTGGGGTGTGTGTGCGCAATTCTTCTCTCTCCCAATCCACCACCTGAGCAGGGCATTTACCCTGCCTCATGGGAGGGCCAGCACTGGGGACATGGGTAGAATGGGGGCCCCTCCCAAAGCCCTGTCTTCTCCTGCAAGGAGAGAAGAGTTGGCACCTTTTTCTGGCAGGGCTTCTGCACTTTTCTCACCTATGTGACAAGGAGAAAAACTGAGTTTGATCCATCTGCTCAGAAAACTTATTCGGTAAATTTCCCACAATACCCTTTCCATCTTCATTTCCCCTTTCCCCCTTTTAAAAATGTTGTTTCATGCACTTACCTGGATTGAAGGAAGAAGGCAGTTTCTACAATATCCCCACAGGTGTAGTGCTTAAAAGATCAGAACAAAATTAACCATACATACATACATACACAGTTTACACAGCTGGTAGCTATTGAGCAAACCTTTGGACCAATTTTCTAACTCCTTCAGGAAAAAAAATGCTGGCATTTGGCTCAGAGGTTAAACACATACACACATAGGTTATTGATTCCCCACCCCCTAATCAAGTTGGCAAGCCTATCTGAATGTGTCCCTGCACTTTCCTATGTTTCAAGTCTACTAGACAAAGTTGTGCCTGTACATAAGCAACCTGTTTCTTTGCTGTTTATTTTGGTTCAGGTATGATTGCCAATTGAGGTACACGTAAGAGAATGCTAAAAAGGGGGCAGGTGGAGTAGACCACAAGTGGTACACATCTTCCTTCCCATCTTGAGGGCTAAATTACCATAAAGTGAGAAAAACCACTCATATGGTTCCAATCTGTTAGAGAGACTCTTCATCTGATTGAAATAATCACTTTTAAAAACTAACACACACACTCTTCCCACTATCTCCCTCCTTCTCCCCCCCCCCACTCAGTTGGTACTCTATTTCCCTGTCTCAGAACACATTTCTCTTAGAATAGCACCACTTTTAAAACTCTGAAGGCAAACAACACACAGAGAAGATGAACAAATAGCACATGCTTGAATTGTTGGAGTTCTGGAAAGGGAAAAACCACAGCAGCTCTTACATTAAAGAGAGGCTTTATAATCCAGAACCTACACAGATTTTTCCATTTCTCTGAGATGCTGCTGGCTACAAAGCAATTAGAGGGGCCCAGGCAGGTGTTATTACACATGACTCATGCACAGTGGCATTGGTGACAAGACCTACTTAAAACATGTCATTTTAACATACAGCTTTGAATTACCTGTGAATAAAAAGATGTTGTAGTTACAACATGCAATTTTGCTTCAGGATGTGTGTTCCATTCCCAACCTAGTCACTGATTTAGCGGACAAATTTATTTATTTACAAAAAATTGATACCTCCCATCAACACAGTCTTCTGGAACAAGTTACAAAGAGTTGGTTGGCTGGTTGCATTTTTAAAAAATTACTACTTCTGTTGTTTTAATGTCTGATGGCTAGAAATTAAGACTCTACTGCAATCAGTTCTGACCAACTTAACATGGGATGTCAAAAACAAATTGGAATGAATATTGTGAAAAGCTGAGGGATCTGAAATGTTGTGTGTATGTGTGGGAAACAAATTGTATACAGCTTGGACTTTACCACACTGAGAGAAAGATAATGAAAATGAAAAGGGTATCTTTCTGTTAGTTAAGACAAGTAGAATAAGACTGCAATCCTATGCACACTTTCCTGGGAGTCAGCCCCATTGAATATCATGGGACTTACTTCGTAGTAGACATTCACAGGATTGCACTAAGAGAATGAATCTAAAACTGGATGGATGGCCCTGATCCAGCTCTAGTAGAAGACAACAAAAATGGCTCTGGATGCATAAAGCCACATGCACATCTGTGCATCCAGCCACTTCAATAGCACTATGATACAGATGTGCACTCACATCCTATGCATGTTTACTCAGAAGTAAACCCCACTCTGTTCAATGCAATTTACTACCATGTAAATTTGCATAGGACTGCAGCCTAAGAGGCACAAAAGTCCAGCCTGAAAAAAACGTTTACAGTCCTACCTGTAGGTTCAGGATTTTGTAGTTAAAAGTATCAGAATGTTCTCACACCCAATTTTTTAAAAAAATTATTTAGTGGATTGAACATGCACTTTCAGCACATCTATTCCTTGCAATATAGATGTGCAAGGTTCTTCAGTCAGCACAGGTTCTCCCTTGATACTTGTGGAAGCACCATTAACAGATGAATCACAAGTAGAAATTCAAGTGCATTTCCTCCTAGTGTGGAGGAGGCAAGGGATGTTGCTCAGTGGCAGAGCACATGCTTTGCATGATAAAGGTCCAAAGTTCAGTCTCCAGCCTCTCCATGTAGGGCTGCAGCAGTGTCCTATCTGAAATGCTTGGGAGCCACTGCCAGTCAGTGGCTGGATTCAGACAACATAACCCACATTTCAACAACAACCCACAGTTCAACAACCCATGGTCAACCCTTGAGTGTGGGTTATTGTGTTGTTTGAACTCAGTCAGTGAGCTAGCTGGAACAATGCTCTGACTCAGTATAAGGCAGCTTCCTATGATGGGGATAGCAGCACTTGTTGAATGGCTGCCTTTTTGCAGCTGTTAAAAGGACAAGAGCAGCCAGGCCAGTAAAGCAGCTACTCTTAGTATTGAGGAATTTGGAAAGCAGAAGGACAGCTTTAAACTGGCTCCAGACCCTGCAAAGTGGAAAGGCCTCACTTCTGGGGGGGAAAGAATTAGCAGAATCTCCTATCTGGTAGCAGGCACTCTCCTTGCTTGTGAACAGGTTGCTGGTTGGGAGAAAGGGGCAATATTTCTCCACATGTCTGTTCAGAAAAATCATGTAACATTGTGGGGAAAATAAATTCCATGTTAAAGAAGAGCTTGCTTTCCTGAAACCAAACCAGAAATGGAACACTTGTCAGTGAGACCACCTGAGATTGGTGTAAACAGCACCATCTTCTCACAGAACATCACCAGGTTCAAGTGTGCTCTTAGTTACAGCCAGGAATATTGATAGCAAGGCCTACTGTGGCAAATACTGAGAGCCTGTGATCTGCTATAATTTACCATCTCAGAATCCTTTTGGTTTTAAAACTGTAAACACAAACTGTAAAGTCACAGCAGGAGCCGAAGTGGCATTGATAAAATTGGACTCTTCATAGGAATGGTTCCATGCGAAAGTACCTTGAATATATCCAGCTGATACTTACAGACAAGTATTCTGCAGGATAAAATGGCATCATTTATCCACACAATCCCATTCAAATTTGCTACAAGCAACATATTTGACAAGAGACATTGACTCTCTAGTCAATGGAAACTAATAAATGAAGTGTAAAAAAGCCCATTTAAAATAAAAATATAGCTTTCCTTCCTTCTTTTTTGTTATATTAACTCAGCCTTTCCAATTTCAGCCTGTACCTGATTATCTGAAGTGTATTGGTTTCAGTCTGATGCTGAAGGCAACCAACCCTAAAGGGCAGTTAGATTTCTAGAATACATATAGATTAACAGGATGGTCTCACACATGAAGTCTGGGGAAGAGAGAGAACATGAATCAATAGCTCTGAAGACAAGGCTGGCTTTCCTCCTTGTGGATCACAAAGAGCAGTGGGTGACTGACTGACTGACTGTTGCCTCTTAAATGCATCACAATTTCAGAGTAGGGGTAAGGGAGCAACTGAATAAAGAATTAAATCAAGCAAGGGAATGGGGTTATTATGAGAAAATAAGGGAAACAAAATACACGATTCAGAACAGACAGCTGGATAACTGCTATTCCAACAATAAATGGAGTCAATAGATGCCAATTGGAATAATTCTGCCTAATCACATGAACACAAAAGGAAACAACCTTTCTGCTTCTTCTCTCATAACTACTAATTTGCCAAAGGCACCATTTTGCCTCAGCCTGATCACAAACTCCTAGAAATATCACATGCAAATTAACTGTCAAATGAATGGTGGCTATTTGTTGTGATGTCACAAAGATCCCACATGAGGCTGTTTGCATGACACAAGAGTCCACCATGGGGTATTTAATCCATGGTGAGCCTATGGTGAATGCAGCCATTTTCAATATGGGGAATGTCATGTTGTGCAAACCTGACATTTAAAGGCGAGCGTGGGTTATGCAAGGGTTAAACAACCCTCACATAACCCATGATCTGTTTTAGGGTTATGCAAGGGTTGTTTAACCCTCATGTAACCCATGCTCGCCAGGTACGCACAACACAACAACCCCTGAGTGGGGGTTGCATATGAAATCTAGCACCTGTGGGCACCACAGCTTGTCGCAACCCACAACTAGCCATGGCATGTCATCTGAACCCATTAAATGAGTTTCTTGAGCTACTTAACTCTGATTTAGTCTGAAGCTATGGTAAGCTTTGTCCACACAGTAGCTTTTCTGAGACTGGCAGTGTTGCAGTTGCATGCCTGCGAGCATCTCTCTGTCTACAGAACTATCGTTGCCTTTTGTGTGTGCGTGCCCCACCATATTATCTAGCACATCACACATTTATGAGGCTCTTAAAGCTAGATTGTGGACAAGCCCAAACTCGTCCAGGGATGTATGACCAGTGTTGCTGCAACAGACACATACACAGGTTGCCCTTGTCTGTTGCAGCCAAGTTCATAACAAGCAACATACTTCCCACCCACTCTCATGTCCAGAGAAGTTTTGGAACTGGTAACATTTTTATTTTTAATTATTAAAAGATGGGTGGTTATCCACATAAATGCTAATGCCATTGTTTGTTTTTTAAAGGAAGAATTCTGCTTCCCCCCCCAGCAATGCTTCACCATTACAGGAACATTTTCTTCTTCTTTAAAAAACAACAACAACAAATTTTCTTTGGACAGTATGTGCACCTCTCCCACATTATTTATTATTATTATTTATAGTATTTGTATACTGCTCCATATTTTAGTAGATTCCAGAGTGCTGAACAATAAAGAGATTTAAAATAGATAAAAGAAACAAAAACAACACATTGAAAACAAAGTAACATTACAATGGTGGTTGGAGAGCAGA
Source organism: Shinisaurus crocodilurus (assembly GCA_021292165.1). NCBI lineage: Eukaryota > Metazoa > Chordata > Lepidosauria > Squamata > Shinisauridae > Shinisaurus > Shinisaurus crocodilurus. Next base: position 54,898,174 of record CM037879.1, on the reverse strand, counting down.
GAAGGCTTCCCGGAAAAAGGAGGTTTTCAGCAGGCACCGAAAGTAGCACAATGTCGGAGCCTGCCTGGCCCCCAGAGGCAGGGAGTTCCACAGAAATGGAGCCACCACACTGAAGGCTCTTCTCCTGATGGACTCCAATCAGGCCAAAGGTCCATGAGGAACCACCAGGAGCATGCCATCTGATGACCTCAGCAACTGGGCAGGTTGGTATGGGAAGAGGCGCTCTCTCAGGTAACCTGGGCCCAAGTTGTTTTGGGTTTTGTACACGAGTACCAGAACCTTAAACCTGACCCAGTAGCGAATAGGTAGCCAGTGCAGTTCCTTCAGCAAAGGAGTTGCATGCTGAAAAGGGGCAGCTCCTAACAACAGCCGAGCTGCTGCATTCTGCACTAGCTCCAGCTTCTGAAGCAGCCTTAAGGGCAGCCCCACATAGAGTGCACTGCACTAATCCAGTCATGAGGTTACTAGTGCCTGTATCACTGTGGCCAAGCTATCCCTGTCCAGGAGAGACCATAGCTGGCGAACCAATCAAAGATGGTAAAAGGCACTCCGAGCCACCACAGTCACTTGGGACTCCAATGACAATGATGGATCGAGGAGTACCTCCAGACTACGAACCTGATCTTTCAAAGGGAGTGCAACCCCATCCAGGAAAGGGCAATGAGCCTATCTCCCGGACTCGGGAACCACTCACCCACAGGGCTTCCGTCTTGCCAGGATTCAGCCTCAGTTTATTGTCCCTCATCCAGCCCATCACTGAGTTCAGGCACTGATCCAGGACTTGTACAGCCTCTCCTGATTCAGTTGTCACAGGGATATAGAGCTGTGTGTCATCAGCGTACTGATGGCACTTAGCTCCAGATCCCCTAATGATTGCTCCCAGTGGCTTCATACAGATGTTAAACAACATTGGGGATAAGATGGTACCCTGTGGAACCCCATAGTGCAATTGCCAAGGGTCTGAGGAATAGTCACCCAATCTTATAAGTCCCAAGTAAGTTTGCATAGGATTGTTGCCTAAATATATAAAAAGAAAAGAATAAGAGATTCCTAAAGGGCTTTCCTCAGTGAGCCATCTCTCTCTTTCATCCTATTTATATCATTATCAATCTACTGAAGCACCCAAATGACCATCCAGAGAGTGGCAGGTGATGAGGACAGCAGAAGCAAATTCCATTTCATTCCTACAGTCATGATGGTGCTATGATTGAAGGGAGTTTAAAATGCAAAATTGTACATGCTCAGACTATTTCTTTTTCTGGCAAAGAAAACAGTTTGGGCTGGCAAACAGTTTGGTTGCTATGATTATTCTAACATCATTTACTGCAATGCATTATATGTGGGGCCATGTTTGAAAACAGTCCAGAAACTTCAGCTGGTCCAAAATAGGGCAGCAAGATTGTTAACGGAGACTGGCCAAAGTGATATTACGCCAGTACCTTTCCATCTGCACAGGCTGCCAGTCCATTTCCAGGCCCGATTCAAAGTGCTGGTATTAACATTCAAAGCCCTAAATGGCTTGGGGCCAGGTTACCTGAAGGATCTTCTCCTCCCATATACCTCTGCCCGGATCCAAAGATCAACTTCAGCAGTCCTTCTCCAGGAGCCCCCTCCAATGGAAGTGAGGTGAGTGGCTACTAGGAAGTGGGCCTTTTCTGCTGTGGCACCTCAGTTGTGCAATGAACTTCCCAGAGACACTCGTCTGGTGCCTACAGTGTGCTCTTTTTGGCACCAGGTGAAGACCTTTTTGTTTTCCCAGGCAGTTTAGTTTTTCAGTTTCTGTTTTAAATCTGCTATTGTATTTTAAATCTCTGCACAGAGGCTAGGTTCTATTTGATTTTGATACTGTAGTTTTAATCTTTTACATTTTTATATTGCATTTTATCATCTTGTATTTTGTGGTTTTAATTGTTGTGAACTGCCTAGAGAGCTTCGGCTATTGGGCAGTATAGCAATGTAATTAATAAATAAAATATCAGGATTGTAGAAGCAGTTGTAAAGCATGGAGTGGCAGTTGGGGTGTTAGGAAAATGTTAGTTGTGTCCTTCACAACTGAAGTAATAGACAGAAGCAGCACTGGGAAAACACAGGACAATCATAAATGGAAGATGCCATCATCTGGACCTCCACAAAAATTATGTGAATGAAACAGGGTGATCGCACAATAGAAAGCCTACCCTGGAAGCACCCTGACAATAGCTGCCACAGAGACTCAACACAGCAAGTTGGAATACACTGGTGGCAAGGGAAACTATTGAGCTGAAGGGAGCAAATGGAATTTTAATATAGGAAGTACTTTACTGGACTGGCATTTTAGAACTTTAAGGCACAATCCTATGCATGTTTAGACAGAAAAAAGTCCTATAACTCCCAGCATTCCTCAGTCAGTACGGCTGGCTGAGGAATGCTGGGAATCGTAGAACTTTTTTTTCTATCTAAACATGCATATGGGTGTGCTCTTAAACAGATAGATAAGAGGTAAAGGGCCCTCTAGTTTAATTACTCAGGGCATAGCTCTTTTCTGCTCTAAGAGCATTTCTAGCATTGAGATGTCAATGGCTTGCATTTTTAAGGCATCCTCTATTCCCCCCCCCCCCCAATCTCCTGTTTTTCATAGCAACCTGACATACAGAAATTTAGCAGGTAACCTTCCACAAGGAGGATGGGAAAATGTTCACCTGCTTGATTACTTTGTGTTATTTTCTTTATGACTGCTGTTAAAGGCACAGGAGCAGGGCTAGTATTCATTTGTTTGTTAGGTTTGTATACTAGGCAATTGGCAAATGACCTTGGGGCGGTTTACAATAAAAAAACAATATGCCTGGACACTAAGATCTGCATCAGCGGTCCTTCTCCGAGAGCCCCTGCCAAAGGAAGTGAGGCAGGTGGCTACCAGGAGGAGGGCCTTTTCTGCTGTGGCACCCCGGTTATGGAATGAGCTGCCCAAAGAGGTTCACCTGGCGGTGCCTACTTTGTATTTTTTCCAGGCGCCAGGTGAAGACCTTTCTGTTCTCCCAGGCATTTTAATCATCTTAATCATTTTAATTTTGTAGTTGTTTTTAATTCCATTATTGTAACTGCTGCTGCTAGCTCTGCTGTTTGTTTTTAATCTGTGGTTTTAAATTTTATATTTATATTGTATTTTATGATTTTAACTGTTGTAAACTGCCCAGAGAGCTTTGGCTATTGGGCGGTATAAAAATGTATTAAATAAATAAATAAATAAAAATAATAACCAAATAAAAAAAGGAATAACAGTATCAAAGTAATACAATATTAAATATTAAAAATGTTAAAAACATTAAGGAGCTAGTAGTAAAATTAATAATCAGAGCAACAAATTAAAGATTAAATGCCTGCTAGAAGAGGAAGGTCTTAATCTGCCTTTTATATTCAGTGAAATGCATACAGTTAAAAAAAAGTAGTAACCTTATTTTTCCACCTGGTAGCAATGCTCTTCTATGCAAAAGAACCAATAGACACAAATCTGAGATAAGAAAGGGCAACATGCAGAATCCTGTGGCAGAACATTTCAACCTCCAAGACACTACTGGTGACCTGAAACTGAAAAGTGGCCATAATTAAGCAACGAAACTTTAATGGGAACTTCCGGTGTGAAACTCTGGAATTACAATTTTTCAAGAAGTTTATTTCTGACATTTTGGGTTTGAATAAAGACTGCTTTGTGCTTACTTTGCATACTTTAACTGAATTGTCTCAGACTGTGCATTCCCCTGCCATTCAACCCTATTGTTTACAATGTTTTCTCTTTTCTTCTACACTCCTATACAAGCCTGACAGCTGAGGATAATCCTTCATGCATCTGATGGACTCTAATCCATGAAAGTTTATGACATTAAAAAAAATAATGTTAAGAGTACTACAGGATTCTTTGTTGTTTTAGCAGCGTTGAGCAGTTTTTTTGTGTGTGTTTTAAAAAATATCCATATTAATTGTGGAATTTACTTCTGCACAAGCATGCACAGCATCGTGTTACACAGGCATAAATATTTTATAGCTCCATAGTGCTGCAAATCAGATTCCATTCCACTTTTTCACTCTTTAAAAAAAATTAAAATGTTATAACCTTCAATACTACAAAGACATCAAGAGGCACACGGCATAGGCAGGGTTGCCAACATAATGGGACAGTCTCCGTCCCCTTAACAGCAGCATAACAGTACAAAATTTAGCAGCTGAAGGATCTGCAGACCGAGGGACACCACCACCACCCCCCGGCCGCGCCGCCCCAATTTACATTTGTTATTGTTATGCTTGGCATGCACAGGACGGGGGTCTCTCCAAGGGGAGAAGGGGAAGGTTGACACGCTCCCTAATTTCTTTTCCTGAATTGGAGGCTGTCAGCGCAATCCTAGGAATGTTTACTCAGAAGTAATTCCAACTAACTTTAATGGGGCTTACACCCGGGTAAGTGCACACAGGATTGCAGCCTGAATCCTCCCACCCGAGCATTCTCCCTCTATAGTGCGGAGATGGACTCCCTAACTGAAGAGGAAAGAAACAGAAGAAAACAATGCCGATAGGGAAACCCCAACAGGAATTCCCGGGGTTGCTCCCGCCTTGACAGGGAATTCCATAAGCGCGGGGGAGGGAAACCTCCCAGGAGAGCCTCTTTACTTCACGCTTACTTCCGGGTTTCTGCTCCTATTACGCACGCGCAGAGCCTTATCTGCCTCACCCCGGACCCAATCACTTTAGACCGTACCATTGGTAGATATTGGCGCAGGGGGTACCTGGTAGCTTCCGAAATACCATCCTTGAGCTCATTTGCTTCTGAACGCTTTCGGCTTTAAAACCAGGGCAGTTCCGGTCTTCACGAGAATTGGCCATTTCGGCCTTAGACTTCCCTTGCCTCCATAATAGTCCCCACCTATCCCGGTACGTTGGTACGCTCCTCTCCCAGCCGATCCTGCGGCCGGGCAAGACCACCCTACTCGCCTGAGGGGGAGGAGCCGAGGGCATTGTTGGGTCAGGGGGCGCGCGCTGCCCGCGGGGGTGGCGTCTTGCGGGCCCGTCACAATCCCCCGGTAGCCGCCGCCCGCAGCTCAGTGTCACCTTAAGCACCACAGGGCGCGGCTGCCTCCTTTACCTCCGCCGCTCCGCCGCCTCCTGTTCAGGCACCCACCCACCCAGCCATCGCCGCAGTGGTAGCGCCCGACTCCAGCTGACCGGCCTGGAATCCCGGCTTCAAGCCCCGGCCTGGACCCTCCGCCTTGAGCTACCCCTTCCCCGGCCCTGAGACCTGGTGTCGCCGCCGCCGCCGCCGCCATGGGAGACGCCGGCAGCGAGCGCAGCAAAGCCCCGAGCTTGCCGCCCCGCTGCCCCTGCGGGTTCTGGGGGTGAGTACGTGGTCGAGGGGGAAGGGGAAAGGGCAGGGTGACCGGCTGGCTGGCTGGCAGGCCTCCCTGGGGCTGGGCTTGGGGCGGCTGCTGGGCTTGGACCTTCCTCTTCCAGGGGAGTGGTTGGGTGAATGAAGGCCACGGCCTGGCCTGGTGGCGTAGGGGGTGAGGCTGGGCCAGGAGGAGCGGAAGGGCTGAGGAGGGACGTTGTATCTCTCTTGGCCTCTCCTAAAGGTTGGGCGCCCTCCTTCCACTCCTTTCCCGTTCTCCTGTCATAGAGATCCCTTCTCGAGACCTGCTTCAGCCACATGCATCACAGTGGTGGGGAGTAGGGGCCTGACTGAGGGCCTAGTCGGTTCTCCTGAAAGGGGAGGGGCGGGAGGTGGCGAAGAAAACCACAATATTTCCCCCTTCCCACTTGGTGTCCTTCCCCCACCCCACTCTGTTCAGTGATTCAATCTACAGACTGCCTGTTTCATACCTTCCTTCTGTCCTGTCTCTTGGAATGTGGTAATGTCACTGCTGTGTGATTCTCGGGTATTGCAATATGTCAGCTTTGTATAACTCCCCCCAGGTGTGACAACTTTGCATTTCCTTCGCCATCCATAGATATGGCAGAGAAATTTCCCCAAAGGGAGTGGCTTTAAATCCTTGTTTCTTCTGCTTTTCCCATATTCGCTTTCTGCTTTTCCCATCACCCAAAGTTAATGTGAACATTTGTTCCAGTTTTGAGTCTCTCAGCTGAATAATAATAATAATGGCACGAGCAGCATAGCGACAGTACAGAAGGATTCTTCCTTTCTTTTTGGTTTGAAGACAAAATCCTGGTTCACACGGCATGATAACCCACCATGGGTAACCAGCCATGGTGGGTTGTCATGTCATCCGAACCCAGTATGGTTTCTGTAGGGTGGCTTATTTTTCATGAACAAGCCACCCTGAGAACCCGTGGCTTGTTTTAGGGTTATTCTTGCTCATGATGGATTGTTGTGTCGTCCAAACCTGGCAGGTTGATTTCAGTGGGTTGTTGGGAAAGGCTACGGAGCTGCTTTTCCATTGACAGCTAGGCACTTGGTCCCTGGCAACTGTGCACAAACTAGCAGTTATTTATTTATTTATTTATTTACAGTATTTGTATACTGCTCCATATTTTAGTAGATTCCAAAGCGGTGAACAATAAAGAGATTTAAAAAAGATAAAAGAAACAAAAACAACACATTGAAAACAAAGTAACATTACAATGGTGGTTGGAGAGCAGAGAAGGCTTCCCGGAAAAAGGAGGTTTTCAGCAGGCACCGAAAGTAGCACAATGTCGGAGCCTGCCTGGCCCCCAGAGGCACGGAGTTCCACAGAAATGGAGCCACCACACTGAAGGCTCTTCTCCTGATGGACTCCAATCAGGCCAAAGGTCCATGAGGAACCACCAGGAGCATGCCATCTGATGACCTCAGCAACCGGGCAGGTTGGTATGGGAGGAGGCACTCTCTCAGGTAACCTGGGCCCAAGTTGTTTTGGGTTTTGTACACGAGTACCAGAACCTTAAACCTGACCCAGTAGCGAATAGGTAGCCAGTGCAGTTCCTTCAGCAAAGGAGTTGCATCTGAAAAGGGGCAGCTCCTAACAACAGCCGAGCTGCTGCATTCTGCACTAGCTCCAGCTTCTGAAGCAGCCTTAAGGGCAGCCCCACATAGAGTGCACTGCACTAATCCAGTCATGAGGTTACTAGTGCCTGTATCACTGTGGCCAAGCTATCCCTGTCCAGGAGAGACCATAGCTGGCGAACCAATCAAAGATGGTAAAAGGCACTCCGAGCCACAGTCACTTGGGACTCCAATGACAATGATGGATCGAGGAGTTACCCCCAGACTACGAACCTGATCTTTCAAAGGGAGTGCAACCCCATCCAGGAAAGGGAATGAGCCTATCTCCCTGACTCGAACCACTCACCCACAGGGCTTCCAGTCTTGCCAGGATTCAGCCTCAGTTTATTGTCCCTCATCCAGCCCATCACTGAGTTCAGGCACTGATCCAGGACTTGTACAGCTTCCCCTGATTCAGTTGTCACAGATATAGAGCTGTGTGTCATCAGCATATATGCAGTCTGGCCTTATCCTCCCTTTGACAGGTGAAACAGACAAGGAACTTGACAGGCAAAACTACACATATTGGATAGCCATAAGTGTGCACTTGTGAAGGACTGACAATAGTAATAACAGTAATAATAGTAAAAGTAATAATAAAAAGTAGTAGTAGTAGTAGTAGTAATAGAAATGGTGCAATTTTCAGAGACTGAAAAATAATATAGCTCCATTTATGCCTTTTTGAGGGTTCAAAAACGCACACACAGAGTAGCGAACAAAAATGCATAATGATTGGAGCGGGGATGGGGAGACAAGACAGTTTCTGCTGTGAAGGACACTGGGATATGTGCTGGAACCAGCTGAAGAACTGAGGGAAGGAGGGGTAGAAAAACCCACGGTAAGCCCGATTATGTCGGGCGCACCGTGGGTTGTTCAGTGAGCAACCAACCCACCACGGTTTATTTGCCGGGTGGCTTAGCATGACGTACGAACACGCCCGATGTAATAAACTTGACTGATGAGCTTGTAGACCACTCCCTCTAAAGGTTATTCCTTTGGCGCATATAAAGCTAAGCAGGGATGTTAATACCTATGGTGAAGATCGTGACTTCTAGTTTTTGTTCATTTAGTTTTTCTCTCTCTTTTTACTATGGTTTCTTTTGAGATTAAGAAAGCAGAATGTAAGTGTCTGGCAGAAGCTTGCATGGCTGTCTTTATGAGTTAGCCAATGGGCGGGGGGGGGCAATGCAGTCCCCTGAGCCTGGAAGTTGCCCACCCCTGTAATAGAAGCATCCTGGAAAGGAGAAGTTGGAATAAGAGAATCGGTTGACTTAGTAATAGTCTATGTTGTATGGCTTCAAAGCGGTAAGATTAGTACAAATAAAATTCCACATGTGAGTGATGACATAGGTATAAACACTGGGTTGAATTCAACATCATGCAGTCTGGCACCCCTTGTGCAACAGGGCTTCCCCATCCTCTCCTTCCTCCTGCAACCCCGTGTGTAGCACAAATCTGCTCCAGAGGGCCCCCCAACCCTTGGAACAGATTTTGTGTGTAGGGCGGTCTTGAGGGAGGAGGAGAAATCAGCGTTGGATCCAACCCACTTTGTATGTAATAGATGTGATGTGCAAAATATATCATTGTTGAGCGGCAGGCTCTGGCAGAACGCTAGGGGCAGGCTGCACCGACTAAGGGGGACAAGGGATCGATGCTTAATACCTATCCCTTGTTCCGGGCCTGCCCAGAGCCAAGGGATAACTGGGGGATGTGTGGCTCCTCCTCATACCTTGCGTTTGCTGTTGTGCAATGCCAGGTCCGTTACCCAAAAAACATCTTTCATCCACGACTTGATCCTGGATGAGGGTGCGGACCTGGCATGTATTACGGAAACCTGGCAGGATGAAGCCGCTGCTCCAACTCTGGCGGCCTTGTGTCCGGCTGGTTTCTCGTATGCCCAGCAGCCAAGGGGTGGGGGACGGGGAGGGGGAGTGGCTATTATCTACCGGGAGTCCTTGGTCCTTACCAGACTCCCTCTCTGGGAGACCAAGTTTATTGAGTGCATGTACTGGAGGTTGGGTCCCAAGGGCAGTCTGGGGATTCTGCTCGTGTACCGTCCACCCCGCTGCACGACAGACTCCCTGGCCGAGGTGCTGGAGGTGGTCTCCGAGGTGCATGTACTGTCCCCAAGGCTATTGGTGCTGGGAGACTTCAACGTGCATTTGGGGGCTGCCCTCACAGGGGCACCTTGGGACTTCATGGAGACCATGGCTTCCTGGGAGCTGCACCCTGTATTAACTGGACCTACCCATGTAGCCGGTCATGCACTGGACTTGTTTTTTGTTTCTGGAGAGGGGGGAAATGATCTGGAAATCGGGGGTATATCCACCACCCCCTTGTCATGGTCAGATCACTATCTGGTGGGGTTGGATTTCTCTGTGCCACAATCCCTCTGCAGGGGTGAGGGACCTATTAGGATGGTCCGCCCCAGGCGTCTTATGGATCCGGATGGATTCCTGAACGCGCTTGGGGAATTGGAGCACACAAATGGTAGCTCGGTCGAGACCCTGGTGGACGACGAATGCTGCAATAACCAGGGCATTAGACCGAGTTGCCCCGAAGCGCCCTCTTCGCCTAAACAGAGCTCGCGCAGCACCATGGTTCACTCCTTCGTTGCGAGCTCTGAAACAAGAGGTGAGAAGGCTAGGAGCGCCGATGGCGAAATTCCCGCTCCGAATACGATCGAACACAGGTTAGAGCTGCATCTTCAGCCTACCGAGTGGCAGTGAAGGCAGCAAAAAAGAAATTCTATGCTGCCTCCATTGTGTCTGCAGAGTGCTGCCCCAGGAGGCTGTTCCAAGTGGTCCGGAGTCTGGTCGGTCCAGTCGCTCCAGACCCACTGGAACAGTCTAAAGCCTCCTGTGAGGCTTTAGCGAAGCACTTCGCAGATAAAATCGATCGGATTAGGAGTGGGATATCGTGCGTCGTGGACACAGGGAGTGAGCGGGAGGAGGCCAACGGCAGACCGGTTTTGTGGGATAGGTTCCGGCTGTTTCCTTCTGATGAAGTGGACAAGGTGCTTTCATCTGTGAGGCTGACCACCTGCTTGCTTGATCCTTGCCCATCCTGGCTCATCATGAGCTGCAGGGAGAGACTGGGTGAGGGGATCAAGGTGGTGGTGAATGCCTCCCTCGAGGAGGGAATGATGCCATCAGCCCTCAAGGAGGCAGTAATAAGACTGCTTCTAAAGAAGCCCTCCTTGGATCCCCAGGATTTAAACAACTTTCGCCCAGTCTCCAATTTACCATTTCTGGGCAAGGTGATCAAGCAGATGGTGGGTGCTCAGTTGAAGGCACACTTGGATGAAGCCGATTATTTAGATCCATGCCAGTCGGGCTTCAGGTCTGGACATGGGACAGAGACGGCCTTGGTTGCCTTGGTGGATCATAGAATCATAGAATCATAGAAAAGTAGAGTTGGAAGGGGCCTACAAGGCCATCGAGTCCAACCCCCTGCTCAATGCAGGAATCTAGGTCAAAGCATCTCTGACAGATGGCTGTCCAGCTGCACCTTGAATGCCTCCAGAGTGGGAGAGCCCATGACCTCCCTAGGTAGTTGATTCCATTGTCTTATTGCTCTGACAGTCAGGAAATTTTTCCTGATGTTTAGGTGGAATCTAGGTTCCTGTAACTTGAGCCCATTATTCCGTGTCCTGCAAACTGGGATGAACGAGAAGAGATCTGATATGAGGAGGGCTTTGGATAGGGGCGAATGCTCCTTTCTAGTCCTCCTCGATCTCTCAGCGGCTTTTGATACCGTTGACCACGGTATCCTCCTGGACCGCCTGGAGGGCTTGGGCTTGGGAGGCACTGTATTGCAGTGGTTCCGGTCCTTCCTCTCTGGAAGGTACCAGAGGGTAGTTCTTGGGGAGGAGGCTTCGGACCCTCGGCTGCTCACTTGTGGAGTGCCGCAGGGTTCCATCTTCTCCCCGATGTTGAATAACATCTACCTCAAGCCGCTGGGAGCTATCATCAGGAGGTTTGGGGTGCGGTGTCATCAGTATGCGGATGACACGCAGCTCTACCTCTGTTTCAAGTCCTCACCGAGGTTGGCCGTTGAGACCCTGTCCAAGTGCCTGGAGGCAGTGGCTGGCTGGATGGGAAGGAACATGCTGAAACTGAACCCCGACAAGACCGAGGTACTTCTGGTGGGGGACAAGGGGAGGTTAGGGGATGCTGACCTGGTGCTGAATGGGGTACATCTACCCCTGAAGGACCTGGTCCGTAGCTTGGGGTTCATTCTAGACTCCCAGCTGTCCATGGAGGCTCAGGTGGCGGCTGTGAGCCGGGCGGCGCTGTATCAACTCCATCTGATACGGCAGCTGCGCCCCTACCTTCCTAATCACCTGCTCCCATCAGTGGTTCATGCCTTGGTCTCCTCTCGCCTAGACTGTAATACTGTAATGCGCTCTACGTGGGGTTACCCTTGAAGACGGTTCGGAAGCTACAGCTGGTACAGAACGCGGCGGCTCGCCTGGTTAAAGGCAGCCGCCGGCGGGATCACATCACGCCAGTGCTCAAGGAGCTACACTGGCTACCAGTTGCTTGCCGAGCCGAATTCAAGGTGTTGGTTTTGACCTTTAAAACCCTATACGGCTCCGGTCCAGTCTATCTCAAGGAGCGTCTCCAGCAACACCAATTGGACCGCTCAACAAGATCTGCCACGGATGGCCTTCTCCTTGTCCCTTCAGCCAGAGCAGCTAGACTGGTGGGGACGAGGAAGAGGGCCTTTTCTGTGGCGGCCCCCGTACTGTGGAACTCTCTCCCAAGTAACCTCCGCCATGCCCCCTCTCTGCTGAGCTTCCGTTGCTCATTAAAAACCTGGTTGTTCAGGCGGGAATATGGGGTGGGTTAAAATTTTAAAATTTTTATATTGTTTTAAATGTATTTTATTGTTTTTATTCTATGTACATCGCCCAGGGTGGTATTCTATGTACATCGCCCAGGGTGGTATTCTATGTACATCGCCCAGAGTTGGAAGGAGCCTACAAGGCTATCGAGTGCAACCCCCTATAGTATTCAGTATCTGAATGGTATTTATAATCTGTTCTGACTCTAATCCAGAAAAGTTTATGCTGTAACCAATTTGTTAATCTTTAAGGTGCCACAGGGCTCTTTCTTTGTTTGTCAACATATTTGAAGTAAAGATATATAGTTAAGCTCAGCATCTGAATATTTTGTGGGCTCAGTGTACTGTTTCTGTAAATAGTCATGCAGCCTGGTCACCTGTGATGAGTAGGAATTTCCTCGTACATCTGATCTTTAAATTTTTTTTTAAACAACATAGGTATGTCTGGATAGATTAGTAAACTTCATTGCACATGTACAACTTGAGAGAATGTGGTGTCTTAAACTTGATGCCTTCAAGAAATGGCATTTCAGCTAAGGGATGTTTGTAATAGAAACTTCCAATACATAGATTAAAGGGGACTTCAAGTGCTCTCAGACTTTACTGTACCCAAGTTACCTTAACGTGGCTTCCAAGCCTTTAAATATTTGATAAAGAACATTCCATAATTTAGGCAAGTTTTGTTTCCAAAGCCTTTTAAAACCATGAGGTCTTTTAATCTGTACTTATTGAATCGTTGTGCAGTGGTTTCTTGTGCTACATTTGCAGGCAATGAAGAATAATTAATCTCAGTCATATTTTTTGCACCTCCCGTACCCTGTACTCATCTTATTTAGTTCCTTTGACTTTTCCTTAAGGATTTTGATTCCAGTGCTCTTTGTTCTAATTTAATCCTATTTCACTGCATTATTTAAAGTGTGCTAATATCCCAGACTGGACACACACCAATTCATAAAGTGAAAACTACAAAAGGTGGCGTTGACTATTTAATATATATGTATATATATGTAATATATGTATGTCTTTATGCATTTAAAGTTAAAATGTCTCTTCATCTGGGGACAAACTGGATTTACTATCCAGAAATTTTTTCCTGTTCTCCTAATCTTTTTTATATTAATATATAATTAGTGATAAGGGAAAGAGTACCCAACTAGTACAGCCTATAGCAGTACATTTTTGTTTGGCTACTTTTAAAAATCGTTTTCAGTAGTGTGATGACCTACACAGTTACTTTCAATTTTGTATTTGCCTCAGCCTGGAAGTTTTGATTATTTTCTTAGCTTCCAACTTGGCCATATGGAACATTCACAGCCTTTCTCAATGTTGTACCATGTGTTTCCTCAGCAAGAAGTGTAGGCCCTAGCCCAAAGAAGTATTGGGGATAACAGTGCATGTAGACAGAAATTCTGTTGTATGCAAAGCTGAAGAGGCAAGCTGCATTTTGAACTGAAACATTTTGGCTAGTGGAAATTTCAAAGGAACCTCCAGTTGCATGTGCACTTCTCCCTGTATATAGTTTTGATTACATTGCAGCTATAATTTTATGAATAGGAATGTTGAATGGTGATACGCTTGTGGAGGTGCAGTTGGTGATTCATACCTCGACATTAATTAGTAAAATTCTTTTCTGGATTGTCTGTGTATGCCTGACTTATAGTAGTCTTGTATCTGCCATTTCCCCCAAACTGTTTAGGAGACTTCGGTAAGACCTCATCAGATTTTGCTGAAGTAGTCATATAAATATATTGTATTCACCTTATTTCTTCATCTAGCTTTTTTTATCAGTAGAATCATTGACTGATTTGGCTTTTTTTTGTACTTGATCCATTTTCAGGCAGGTGCTTATTACAAATGCAACTATGTTGTTTATATTTGTTTCAGTTTGGGTGATTCTTAACTGTCTTGTAAATTCTCAAAGAATCTCAGAATAAATAACTTCAAGATCTAGACAGCTAGTTTTTTTTTTCTTTCCAGAATTGTAGGACTCCAAATAATTCAAAATAATCTAATAACCACATTGAACCACCATCACTTTTAAATCCTCACTGGCATCCGTATCCCATCTTTGTTAGGTTTTTTTAAAAAAAATCTTACTAACTTTCTCTTTACAATTCTATCTCCCTTTTTCAAAAAAAGAAACATTGAGCAGCTTGTTTTGTCTTTAATGGGTCACCTCGCTTATTGAGCACAGTGACTCTGTGGTTTCTGTTGTCCATTAACTGTGTAATCCAGTGCATGTTTACTCAGAAGCAAGCTCCCCTGTGATCAGTGAGAGCTTGTAAGTGTGTAGGATTGCAGCCTAAGTCCAAGTTACTAGTCATTTGACCTTTATGTTAACTGAATGTCACCTTTAGCTGAACTGAGGTACGCCGATGGTCAAGCATTGAGACCACACACCTACTATCTGCACAGGGTTCTTTTTAAAAAACAACTCAAAGTGAGTTCTGTTTATCAATAGCATCTCTCAAGGCATGTATGGAAGGGTGGACTTTAAGGGAAAGAGGGGAATTGCTAACTGAGGCCAGAACTTCAATTGCTGAGCTTTCTGAGTCTTGAAATAGGGTGAACCGACTTGTTTATGTGTATGTTTCTGAGGACTTAAGACAAAGCACAGTCATCCTTGGCACTCAGTTATTGTAGGGCCTATGCCTGTTTCAAGTCAAGCTAAGCCAAACCCCAGAATAGCATAGATCCAGCTACATAAACATGCCTTTCCTGTGGTATATAGCATAGCTGCCAGCATTTGAGACTGGCAACTTTACCAGGCCAAGATCTGAGGTAGAAAACAATTTTTGATAATCCTGTACAGAACCCCCCCCCAACTTTATTGAAGTATTTGTCTGTACAAACACCAGCTTTAAAACACATTCAAGGCAAAAAGAGCATGTTTTCCTAAAATACATATCCAGACTTGTAGTTAAATGGTTCACTCCATTCATTCTTTCTCTCTCTCTTTCTGTGTGTGTGTGTGTGTGTGTGTATACATATACCTGCATGTCCATTTGCTTTTTACCTACTGGCTTGTCAGTAGTGGACATTTTTTCTTAAGCCTAAGCTGCATGTCCAAGGGTATCTTGGAAAGTATCCTCATATTTGCATGCAGAGAATGGAATGCATGTAGATTTCTTTTATAAGAACTGAGTTGCAAGCTTTTGGCATTTGCATTCAGAAGTTTTTGTCTTGTGTACTTTACCATTCATTTTCCAAGTACGTAATCAATATACTGAAGTGTACAGTACTTTGATTTAACTTCCTGAATCTATTTTTTGTTTCATGAAGAAAAAAGTTTATTTGGTGCTGGATATGAAAAGACGTTTCTTGTACTTGATGATGCAACTAAAATTCTCTAATGTTTGGGACTAGTACTTGCCAAAGATTACTCTTTCTACAGCAACACAGTGGTATTGTAAGGGAAGTGCCTGAAGGCACACACATAAGTAAATAGGTCTTGCATGTGAACATAT
Source organism: Shinisaurus crocodilurus (assembly GCA_021292165.1). Lineage (NCBI taxonomy): Eukaryota > Metazoa > Chordata > Lepidosauria > Squamata > Shinisauridae > Shinisaurus > Shinisaurus crocodilurus. The sequence goes on along the minus strand of CM037879.1, from coordinate 54,882,859 downwards.
TTACTCTTCCTCTTTGCACTAAAAACTGTACTTGGGGTATATTTTGATTGTGATTTTATCAGTTCTTAAAAGTTTCTGAAATATGATCTGTGAAAGTGGTGTGGGTTGTTCCAATACTGCTTCAAAATGACTTTTAAATAGTCAACATTTAAAAAGATTTCAAAAACATGCTGGTTTGTTGCTGTTAATAGTGGAAGCTCTGATTTTGCCCAGAATGTAATCACTGTAGTAATTGAAGCACTACTAAAATGGAGGCATTACAGAAGATGAGAGAAAATGAGCTAATGTTTATGCTGTTAGGCATGGTGGTTCACTTCTCTTGTCTGCACTGCACAGTGGAGATGGCTTGTACTCAGACATGAAAGGCTACTGGGTAACCTGTAGCCCTGGCAAAGTTCCAGAGCCAGGATATTAAATTTGAGCATTTCTGGGAGTGGGATGACAGCATCCTTAATCCTACCCCTTTTTCATGCAAGGTACTCCTCTGAGAAACAAAACAGCATAGCCCCCCAACCCTCCTTTTGTGAATAGGCAAGGAGAATATCAGATATCTGTGTAAGGACTGAAACCTAGAACTCAGCTGTACCAACATACTTACCCTAGTATGTTGGTAACCCCCCCCCCCCCCCCAGTATATAGAATAATCTGTTTTTCTTCTGTGGGGTCGCTCTCTAGTTTTAAAACAAAATGAATTCTTTCTCTTGAAATGATGGCTATCAGGAAGAAGATGAATAGAAACACATTGATCTGTTTAATTCCATCATATTTCTGGTAATGTACTAAAAGGTGCTCTTTCAATTAGAGAAAAGGAGTCAGGCTTTGCTGGAGAAGAAGCCCGCACAGTTTATGTATATTTTTATTCTTTCTGACAGTGCATCATATGCATAATGACACATTTTGCCACAGGATGCTTCTAATAGCTTAGGGGTAGGGATCTAGTTCTTAAGACCAGATCTAGATAATTAGCTGGTGCTGCTGTGCAGGGTAGGTCTTTATTTAAATGTATTTGTTTATTATATTTTTATACCACCCAATAGCCAAAGCTCTTGTACCCTGCTTTATCATTATGACTAACAATTATTAAAAAGGCATCAGTTTCAAAACAAAAATAATAAAACAGAAAAGGCAAGTAACATACAGGGAAGATGAGAATATCATCAGTTAATAACCACAGCAAATGTTGGGTATTAGCCAGCACCAAATGCCTCTCTGAGAAGCCAGGTTTTCACCAGGCATCTAAAAACATTCAATAGGGAGGGCATTCTGTAAGTTTGGTGCCACCACTCAAACAGATCCTGCTATCTGTGGGTACCTGCTGCACTTTGGTCAGCAGGGAATCACAGAGCAGGATCTCAGATGTTAAATTTCTATTAAAAGATTTTATGAAAGAAAAAGATCAGCATATAAACTTCTCAGTAATTATAGTAATACATTTCTGGCAGTTTATTCTTCTGTTTTCTAAATAAGACTTAAGAAAAAATCTGTTGGAAATATTCTGGATAGCCATTTGGGATTGCAGCTGTGCCTTTACTGAAATACTAGGCAATTGTATGTTCTTACTAATATCTGATCCATCTCTGTCCTTTCTTACAGAACTAAATATTTTTTTGTGAGCTTCATTTTGTTTTAACTGGTGTCACGCTGCCCCCTTTGGACACCCAAATCAGCCTGGAATAACAAGTAGAATTTTTAAAATCATTTTAAAAATGAGGAAATGCCTTTTCATTCAGTGGTGCACTAGATTAGAAGGACTTTGCTTAAGAGCTAGTATAGTGGAGATGAACATGAACTGTGAAGAACCTGTTTCAATTCTCACCTCACTTACTTCATGTGGTGGCTTATCTCAATATCTCTCACTTCATCATCTCTCCTGTTGCCTCATCTGCATTGTTGTTGTCATATGGACCTAATATGCAGAATTCCTGTAAAGATTATAGAATATGTCTAAAATGCTTTGAATATTCTAAACTAGGGATCGGCTACCTGATGCACTTCAGGTGTTTTAGACTATAACTCCCATAATCCCTTACCATTGGCCCTACTGCCTGGGACTGTAGTCCAAAACATCTGGAGGGCACCAAGTTGCCTATCCCTGCTGTACACTTCAGGTTATTCAAGAGTTTTAGACATATTCTGTTTTTAGACCCTAAAGTATTATACAGATAGTAGGTAGTAGTATTACTGTGGTGGTGGTGATAATGATGATGATGATGATGCCTGAATTCAAATTCTGGATTAGTTGGGGAAGCTTCTATTGTCCTATTTTTGAGAAATGTATTTGGTTGATAGGAAACTTATTATTTAATATTTGCTGTTTAATAATGGGCTAACAGTGAAGATTTGAGTATTGGAGGTCAGATTAGAGCTCTGGACAGAGAAAAGGGAATAAACAGAACAAGGACAGCTGATGCTGCAGACCAAACTGGACCTGTGGGAAGATGCATATCTCTGATATAGCCCAAATGTAAAGCTGTTGGTTCCTCACTGTTAAGTTTAAATACTATAAAAAGTGTTACTTTGCTGCTCATTTTAATCTTGTAATTGTTTTTAATTCCGTTATTGTAACTGCTGCTGCTGCTCTGCTGTTTGTTTGAATCTGTGGTTTTAAATTTTATGTTTTATGTTGTATTTTATGATTTTAACTGTTGTAAACCACCCAGAGAGCTTCGGCTATTGAACGGTATAAAAATGTATTAAATAAATAAATAATACTTTCCCCTTCATTTGTAACAAATGCTTGTGTCAAATGTTCCTTCAGAAAATAAAGGAGCACCTTTCCTCCCATGAGATACGGTACATACTGAGAGTACTAGTGGCAAAATTGGTATAACTTGCTGATAATACTCTGCCAATTAAGAAATTCCAAGTAACCAGAAAAGCTGTAGAAAGGGTAACTAAATCCTGTACTCTCTGTCAGCTGAAGCTGTTGGTACCTGTAAATCCTAGCATACCCTAGCAGAGTAAATCCTAGCAGGGTATAAATATAATAAATAAATAAATAAATTTAATATAGTGACTTCTGAGTAAATATGGATAGGATTGAGCTGTCAGTTACTGATGGTTTAAAAGGCCTTGATTTATAGCATTTTAATACATTAAGTTGGCCACCATTGTTATAAATGAATGGGTGACATAGTAAGAACTATTAGAACTTTTAACAAAATCCTTTGGTCCAATCTTCTTCAGTGGCAGGATTCCCCAGAAGCTACCCATTACTGTTGTGTGCGTTCATTCTCCTCTTAAGGCATCCCTTCAGGCAAAAAGACACTACAGTCTCCTTGAGCAACTTCTTGTATTGTGCTAATATTCTATTGGCTAATAATAGCCAATTTAAAACTACTTTGCTGTCAGCTGAAGCTGTTGGTACCTGTCCTTCTTTCAGTGACTTTTTGCCCCACATGAATTATAAAAGTAAAGGATTATTGATTTATTAAGTTTTAGCACTGTACTTGCTTGCATAATCCTATTCACATGGGACAACTTGTTCCCTCTAAATGTAAACTTGGTTTTAACACTTAGAAAATTAAGGCTGCTATTGAAGTTGTGCTAGCATCCTGGAAGAAAAAGCTAATCTCCAAGGTGGGGTTGAATTTGAATTACTAATAGTAGTGTTGCCGGGATACATAATCTAAAATGCCTTTGTTTCAAAATGTGAGAAATAATAGGCAGGTGAATTGACTTCTAAGCAGTAAACAATTTACTCTAATGAATCAGTTGTATTTTTACAGAAATAATATTTCATAGAGTTGGAAGGAGCCTACAACAAGGCTATTGAGTCCAACCCCCTGCTCAATGCAGGAAACTAGAGGAGGGGTCTCCCATTCAAGTAATAACCAGGCCTGACCCTGCTTAGCTTTCCACGCTCAGACAAGCTGAGATATAAATAAAAATAATGGACTAGATCCAAAGAGATGTATGCCTAATTTTGCATGTTTAAGGGAGCATTGCATGTGTTCATTGAGTAGCATACCCTCCCATGCCGCATAACATATCTTTTCGCAGACTCAGGGGAGTGTCAGCAGTAGTTTGTGATATGAAATTGGGTGGTAGTCTGCCATTCAAAGGAAAAAGTAGGACTGTTGCCCAATTAAAAATGTAATGGATAAATTAAAGCTCAAATGAATCAACCAAATCTACATATGAATAAACAGTTCTGAAGGGAAAGCTATTGTAGATAATGCACACCCTTGTTGCTGTAGGTGCCATCTCTGAGTTTGTCTCGACACTTGGGGATGCTTATGGGAAGATCATATGGACAAAATAATGTGTATTTCAGATGATGCATTGATTGTATATAATGTTTTTATATGATACAGGTATGCAGTTGTATTTATAGTTTTTCAGCATTCTCAAATAATTACATACAAAGTTATACTTGGTTTTTAAATAAGCCTGGATTCAACAAGCAGATTCTTTGAATAGTCCAGACTTGTAAGAGGAACAAACGTCTTGCATGTAATCCTAAACACACTTTCCTAGGAATACCAAATACCATTGAATACAATGACACTGATTTTGGGGTAAACTCACATAAGATTGCATTGTTAAACTGTGATATCCTTGTTTCTAAGAACGTTGAATGTTGAAATTTATGGAATTAATGTTGAGGGTGATACAGTTGGTGTAGGCCAATTCTCATCACTGGGGAGATTATTGGAAAAGTCTTGTCAGACCCCATTGCTTAGGAGGTTAGTTGTTGTTATTTACAGCATTTGTATACTGCTCCACATCAAGCAGATTCTGGAGCGGTGAACAATAAAAACACACAAAAAGATAAAAGAAACAAAAACAATACATTGAAAACAAGACAAGACCAAGGTACTTCTGGTGGGGGACAAGGGAAGTTTAGGGGATGTTGACCTGGTGCTGAATGGGTACATCTACCCCTGAAGGACCAGGTCCGCAGCTTGGGGGTCATTCTAGACTCCCCGCTGTTCGTGGAGGCTCAGGTGGCAGCTGTGAGCCGGGCGGCACTGTATCAACTCCGTCTGATACGGCAGCTGCGCCCCTACCTTCCTAATCATCTGCTCCCATCAGTGGTTCATGCCTTGGTCTCCTCTCACCTAGACTACTGTAATGCGCTCTACATGGGGTTACCCTTGAAGACAGTTCGGAAGCTGGTACAGAATGCGGTGGCTCACCTGGTTAAAGGCAGCCGCCGGTGTGATCACATCACGCCAGTGCTCAAGGAGCTACACTGGCTACCAGTTGCTTGCCGAGCCGAATTCAAGGTGTTGGTTTTGACCTTTAAAACCCTATACGGCTCCGGTCCAGTCTATCTCAAGGAGCGTCTCCAGCAACACCAATTGGACCGCTCAACAAGATCTGCCACAGATGGCCTTCTCCTTGTCCCTTCAGCCAGAGCAGCTAGACTGGTGGGGACAAGGAAGAGGGCCTTCTCTGTGGTGGCCCCCGTACTGTGGAACTCTCTCCCAAGTGACTTCCACCATGCCCCCTCTCTGCTGAGCTTCCGCTGCTCACTAAAAACTTGGCTGTTCAGGTGGGAATATGGGGAGGGCTAAGATTTTAAAATTTTATCCTGTTTTAATGTATTTTATTCTGTTTTTATCTTATGTGCATCGCCCAGGATGGCCGGTTTGCCGGCCAGATGGGAGATAAATAAATGCAAATAATAAATAAATAAATAAATAAAGAGCTGAGAAGGCTTCCCGGAACAAGGAGGTCTTCAGCAGACGCTAAAAGCAGTATTTGTGCCCAATATTATGTTCAACATGCTTGCCTCTGTCACAGTCTCTTGAATCTCCTGTATGTGATTTTTTTTTACCACTCTTCCTTTTTTTGTGATCACACTGCTCTTAGGGTTGGTGGGAGAATCAAGAGTCCTGCAGAAACCAGGTTAGATTGAGATAACTTGCAATCTGATGTTTATACATGGATTATATGACTTATTTCAGAAACTGTGTGTTAGGGTTTTTTTGGGTGCAAGCTATCAGCTTTTCTTGTGTTTCCTTTTAAGGGTACTTCATAGCCCATTCACAAGGGGTGCATTCACACGTCATGACAACCCACCCTGGCAATAAGCCACGGTGGGTTGGTTGTCGTGTGAACAAACCACGGTAAGCCCCAACAGATGATTGGGCTCACCGTAGGTTGTTGGCCCCCTCCTCCCGCCTCTGTCCTCCTGTGAGTATCCCAGGGGACACCATGGGAGGAACGAGATGTTCCCCCCCTCCCCGTTGTGATTGCGAGCCATTTTGGGCTAGCCACGGCTTTTTTCTTTTTACCCTTTTCTGGGGTGGGGGGAGATTGCGAAAGCCGGCTGTTAAGCCAGCTTTCACAATCCCTGTTTTGACAGCTGTGGGCAGTTCCTTCAAAGTACTCCAGTGGCACCTTGTAGGGGCTGCCTGTGGTTGCCAAAGCTTTGTTTTTTAAAAAAATTGCACAAATTTTAGGCAAAACAATCATCATCATCATCATCCAGCACAGTTGCACAACTGTGGGGATTTGAAGCCTCAGCTGTGGCAATGTCTAGGGGGTTGCTTGCTGTCAAGGGGCAGCAGGTACCAACCTTGGACATTGCCCAGAAGAGGCTTCAGATGCCTTCTCACCCCCACCCCCACCCCCACCCCTTTGGTTCTTCTTGACAGCTTAAGAAGGCAAGCTGCCAAGAAAAACCAAAGGCACGAGGGATATTATGCTGTGAGAATGGTTTTCGGGGGGGGGATTTACTCCCCCTCCTCAGCAAGATCCTCATCTCTCCCCCCCCCTTTAGTTCCCACCAGGGTGAACATTTTGCACATTGTCCCGAGCCTCTAAGTGCTTGGGAAAGTGCAAATGTGCACTCCCCCCCTTTTTTCTAGGGAAGAAGGAACTGAAACAGCTAGTTGTCAAATCTCTGGGTCCCTTTAAAAAGGGGGTTTAGACTGGGAAATAGGGATTTTGGTATGCACACCCTTGTCTGGATCCATTTCAGTCGGGGTTCAGGCCTGGTTTTGGCACAGAAACAGCTTTGGTCGCCCTGTATGATGACCTATGTCGGGAGAGAGACAGGGGGAGTGTGACCCTGTTGATACTCCTGGATCTCTCAGCGGCTTTCGATACAATCGACCATGGTATCCTTCTGGAGCGGCTGCCTGAGTTGGGGGTGGGGGACACTGCATTGCAGTGGTTCCGCTCCTACTTGGATGGCCGGCTCCAGAGGGTGGTGCTTGGGGAATGTTGCTTGACCCCATGGACTCTCCAGTACGGAATTCCTCAGGGGTCGGTCTTATCCCCCATGCTATTTAATATCTACATGAAACCCTACTGAGTGGGGTCACCTGGAGTTTTGGAGTGCGTTGCCATCAGTACGTTGATGACACGCAGCTCTATTTCTCCTTTTCATCTTCAGCAGGTGAGACTGTGGATGTGCTGAACCGGTGCCTGGCTGTGACAATGGACTGGATGAGGGCAAACAAACTGAAGCTCAATCCAGACAAAACTGAGATGCTGTTAGTGGGTGGTTCCTTTGACCGGATGGAGGGTGTTCAACCTGTTCTGGATGGGGTTTCACTCTCCTTGAAGGAGAAGGTCTGTAGCTTGGGGGTGCTCCTGGAGCCATCTTTGTCACTTGAGGCTCAAGTGGCTTCAGTGGCAAGGAGTGCCTTCTACCAGCTTCGGCTGGTGGCCCAGCTTCGCCCCTATCTGGACAGGGATAGCCTTGGTCTCAGTAATCTACGCTCTGGTGATCTCTAAACTAGACTACTGCAATGCACTCTATGTGGAGCTGCCTTTGAAGACTGTTCGGAAGCTGCAGCTTGTGCAAAATGCAGCAGCCAGGCTTATTGCGGGGACCGGAAGGTCCGAGCACATTACACCGGTTCTGGCCCGTTTGCACTGGCTGCCAATATGCTTCCGAGCCGAATTCAAGGTGCTGGTTCTAACCTTACCATTGGCCCCCACACACTCAGGTAGAGTTGAAGCAATCAGCCAGGAGTGCTGCATGGGTTAGTAGTTCAGCTGCTGCACAGGGCAACCAGCCCTTTTGGCCACCTCTCCCACTGGCAACCCATGTGATCATTTACCCCTCCATGCTATTTTGTCTGATAGGCTAGCTCTATTGGGCCACATCCCAACAGGTTTCTTCTGCCCCATCATCCCTTCCTCCACCCCAATTAAATGACTGCCTCATACACTATGTCTGGGCACTCCCAGTTGTTGGAGTGAAATGTGTTAGCAAGATCCTATGAATGTTCTGGAAACAGGCTGTCTTGTGCCAAGTGTCCTTTTTCCATAGCACCCACTCACCAAAGTTCCTCTTGTGAGCTGAAAGTGTGCACAACATGGTGCCAGAGAAAGATAGCTGTGTGCCCTATCATCCGAGTCATTGTCTTCCTGTGTGGGGTTAATATATTGGTGGTGGAATGCTGTGATTAGGTTCCATATCCTACGTTCTGTTGTGGAGTTGTGGGCAGGGTGGTTGTAAACTGGGGGCAGTGTTTTTAAATATTTTTCTCCCTTCCATTGTGTTCAACAGGAGGGACATTTCTTGCACCAGGTCTTTGGCTGGTTTAAAGTTCCACTGTTGAACAGGGAGTAGATGTGATTTGAAGGGGTATAGGATAAGGTATAAGGGTGCTGTCCCTCTTTTGATAATTCCATTGGTTTCACAGTTCCACTTTCATGACTGTAGTATATTTTGCATTCAGCTAGTGTAGCAGGGCTTCTGCCATATCTGTAGCCCCATAGCTGGTGTAAAATTGCTCAGTTAATCTTTTAGAATTGAATCCATGATCCTCAATTAAACACATTTAATTTTGGCTAGAGTTACGTATGCCTAAGCACACTGAAAAGCAATGTTTAATTTTGCTGGATTGTGTCTATTGAATTAAAGGCTACTTTTCTACATAAAGAAATATCACATTACCATCCTGTACCATACTGAGTCACCTAGATAATGAAATACTTATTTCTGTGCTATCTGTGTCTATCAAATATCTGCAGTTTGCTCAGTTCTCAGAACAGCTGGCAAACATTTACTTTCCATCTCATAGGAAAACACTTCACTAGCTTTTGCATCTCAGAACTTCTTGTTGCTTATACTTCAAATGTAGTGTCTTCCTCATGTTTTAAAATGGTTTAAACACATGGTTTAAAATAAACACATGGTTTAAAATAAAAATGTGTAATCCTAATGTCATTTCACACAAATAATGAACAAAGTAAGTTATCAAATAAACAACATATTGTGTATCATTACTCGAAGATTACAAATACTGGCTGAGATCCAAAGGACCACCTGAAGAGCCCGAGGACTTGAACTTGCTGAGCGGGGGTTTTTGACTTTCTTTGAACTTGTGCTATTTCACAAACCTACTTTTAAAGCCTGTTGGTTTCAAAAGAGCTGTGTTCCCTGTAGTATGGAGGGATGGTATTTGAGAAACAAAAGCCCAAAGCCTCCTGCTTGAGTATGTTGAAGTAGTTGCTGCTGATGCCAGTTATAGCCAGGCAAAAACGTATTCACACAGGCATTTAAAATCGTACTAGTGATGTTATTTATTGCTACTGCTGTTTTATCTGCCATTTTACTTTGTGGTTTTATTAGCGTGAATTCTTGTGTGTTCAGTTTCATCGTAAACCGCCCTGGAATTGAGAAATGAAGGATGATATATAAATAAATAAACTTGCATTGGATGCCATCCTTTAAGAAATTAAATATTGCTACTCTTCATAAATCCATCCCAGAGCAGTTCACAGAATAAATTAAATCAATACTAACAATGCAATATTCAATAAAATTATTAAAACAATAGGAGCAGACATGAATTTGATCAATCAGTTTAAAACAATTCAATTTGGAATAATGCAACAGCAAAGTGAAATAAAAATTGGTCTGGCGTGAGCATAACACTAACCCATGTATGGGTTCTTGAATTTTGGATTGTCATGATATGTGAACATGGTTTATTTATTTTATTTTTTATTTATTACATTTATACCCTGCCTTTTTTCCTGCAAGGAACTCAAGGCGGCTTACATAATCCTCCTCCTCCTCCCCATTTGATCCTCACAACAGCCCTGTGAGGTAGGTTAGGCTGCGAGGCAGTGACTGGCCCAAAAATTGGTCTGGCGTGAGCATAACACTAACCCATGTATGGGTTCTTGAATTTTGGATTGTCATGATATGTGAACATGGTTTATTTATTTTATTTTTTATTTATTACATTTATACCCTGCCTTTTTTCCTGCAAGGAACTCAAGGCGGCTTACATAATCCTCCTCCTCCTCCCCATTTGATCCTCACAACAGCCCTGTGAGGTAGGTTAGGCTGCGAGGCAGTGACTGGCCCAGTGACTGGGTGGCTACCCAGTGAGTTTCATGGCCGAGCGGGGACTAGAACCCAGATCTGTTCTGTGCTAACAATGGTTTGTTAACCCAGAACCCAGATCTGTTCTGTGCTAACAATGGTTTGTTAACTACAAACCACCTAAAAAGAGCACCCATGGTTTACTGAATTATAAACTCTGGGTTGTTTAAAGCATGGGTGCTTGTTATGTGTGAATCCAGAACTGCGGGTTGTTCATGGATTTTGCCAGGCTGTAGAGGCAATGGGCAAGAGCGGTTAAAAACCTCTGCCACTCTACATGCTAGTACTACAGCACTGCAAAGGTGTTTGGGATACAGGGAGGGAGTGGGCGAAGTAGGAAGGAAACAAACAACCCAGGGATTGAGAAAACAAGCCATGGTTTGTTCAGTCATCTCCCAGACAAACCCTGAGAAGGGTGACAAACCCTGGGTTTATTCCAGAGAAGCCCATATTAATGAGCATGGTTCAGTTTGAGGAAGACCATTGCATCTATGGTTAAGGTGTAATTTAGTAGATCTGTTTCACTATCAGCTCATATGTCAGCAACTACATTTAGTACAGGATTAGGCTGACTACAGTCTTTCAAAGTCTTCTTTTTTAACAACTAGAATCGACATGGTCTACTGATGTGTGTAAAACAGGTGGGGAACCTTTTTTGATCCAAGGACTCAATTGCATTTTGGAGAAGCTCTAAAGGGCAGCATTCTGGTGGTGAGCAGGACAAGAGGCTTAAGTGACCAGGGCTGAATGATCCACTGCTGCAATTCCATTGTTACCAGTTTGTAGTAGGAAGCATATCTACTCACAAGTAAGCAGGGCTTGCCTTTGCATGTCAAGCAGGGTGGCTTTTCTGGTCAAGGCTTAGAAAGAAGCAGGATTGAATAATTTATTAGCTTCTTCCCCATGCCCTGTCCCCTCTATCCCACAGAAAAGGCTCTTCTCTTCAATCAGCAGCAGATTAGCTCAGTCTGGAGATGGCTTAAGCCACTTCTCACTATCCATGATTGTGGAAGGTGAGGGGTGGGCGGAGGCTACTGAGGCAACACCTCAGGGAGTACTGATTAGGGAAAGACAAGGGAGGAGCAAAGCTAGCTGAGCCACTCTTCTGTGCTGCCTTCTTTCTCTGATGGGGCAGACCTTTGGGGAGGGGCCTTACCTGATGGAAGGTCTGGTGAGCAGAAATTCAGCCCATGGGACAGAGGTTCCCTGTCAGTGCTATACTCACTTACCTGGGAGTGAGTCGTATTGAATTTAGGGGACCTTCTCAGTATACATGTATTGGATTACAATGTCCAGTATTATTTGCAGGAATCCTTACAATAAGCGGGCACTAGATGAACCACTGGAAATTGCTAGTGGTCCACTGGAAGACCATGATCTACCATTTACTCACCCCGCAACTAGTGTACTCCACCTAAGTAATAGGTAGTATTTATAAAGACTTAGATGTCAACATATCTTAATGGTTATAACAAACAATGAGCATGTATGTTTAGGAAATGAAGTTCAAATGGAAAACGAGTTAAATCAGTCTTACTGACTTGAAATAACCTTGATTTAAGGTTATTTAAAGTTAGTCCACCCTATTAAGATATTATGAAGTAACCATGTAAATGTGTTGGTATAGTGGATACAGGTTGTTGATATGAATATTTGGGAAACTTGTACTTGCAAATATATTTCCTGACTGTCAGAGCAATAAGACAATGGAATCAACTACCTAGGGAGGTGGTGGGCTCTCCCAATCTGGAGGCATTCAAGGTGCAGCTGGACAGCCATCTGTCGGGGATGCTTTGACCTGGATTCCTGCATTGAGCGGGGAGTTGGACTCAATGGCCTTGTAGGCCCCTTCCAACTACTTTTCTATGATTCTATGATATTTCAATAGTTTTGACGTTTGACCTACTTAGAGTCCACTGGATTTTATCTCCTAGCATTGATCATCTGTTAATGCATTTGTGGCAGTGATGGAGCAATTGTTTAAGTGGAAAATAGTCTAGCACCTTCTAATATGTTTTTATTTCTGATGTTGGGTGCAATCTAATTCAATGAGATAGGAATGCCTAAACTCTGGTGAATTGCCCTCATGATTCTGTGGATCCTTGGTGGCAAGTCAGCTGCACATTGGGCATCCTCATATCCAGACAGAATCTTTAGCATTCTGCTTTCACTAATGCTGTGTGTGCGCACGTACACACACACACACACACACACACGAGAGAGAGAGAGAGAGAGAGAGAGAGAGAGAGAGCAGCTTGACCAGTAATGGGCAATGAAAGCAGTTATATGTTTCAGGCTTCCCTGTAAACATGGCAGGCAGATCTTGTTTGCTTGTCTTTAACCAGATGTGGATGTTAGGTTTGATGCTGTCTTGCTTTTTAATGTAATGTAAGTGGGTCAGAGTTATCTGCAGCAAATACGCATCCGGATTTCAGTTAAATATCTCAGTTCTGTATTCAAGCCTATCTGTGGTGTGATGGATAAAATCGTAGATACCATTGTGAATTTTTGCATTAGCTTTGTGTGATACTGCGTACAACTTGCCTCTCAATTTTAATATTTGTGTTGGCTCAACCCACCTTATGCCACAGTACTATTTATTTATTTATTTATTTATTTAATACATTTCACATATACCAGGTGCCTCTTATGACGTGGGATCAGTAGTAGTAAATTTGTAGTAGTAGTAAATTTATTGTAACCACAGGTCATAACAAGCATACCTACACACAAAATGCAACCAAAATGTAAATACAAAAAACCTAAAATAGTTACAACCTCAATAGGGGTAGCAGTGATGATAGATCTGAGCACAGCCTCCATATTACTGCCCTGTTTAATATTGGTCAGTGTTAATGATGTCAGCATGTATGAATTTTTATTCCCTCTGCCAGCTTCGGAGGATTATGATTGGGCCAGTTTATCTGAGGGGATTCATTACTTGCCACAGGTGTTCATGCAATCCCTAAATTATAAAGTTGTTAACCCTACTGATCACACATCATTAGTCATGGCCCTTCCCACTGGAACTACACTCTCAAGGAAATCCTTTGCATTCTACATTCATGTCTCTTTTAGTTGCCCAACCTTTCATTGCTTTATCGTTGGAAGTGAAGTTCTCCACTTCGTTGAGCCTGATAAATCACTTTCATAATCTTGAGGATTAGTTAGCTGATCTGATGGTTTTCTTTGAGAAGAATACTTATTGCACTATGGTTCCATAATGCTGGCAGGTACTCATTATAGCATGGTCAGTGATGTGGGACAATTTTTTTCCAAGTGCTTAATTTTTTTGTGGAAATTTTTCTGTTCTATAAATTCATTAGTAAAAATGAATGTATGCCAATTGCAAATACAAGATGTAATTAATGTTTTTCAGGTGATTATCCTTAGCAAGTATGTGAGAGAATACATATATGTCATTGAAATACATATATATCTCTGTGTAAAATGGAATTAATAAGTAGTGACAGCAAAACTAAAGGTGCCCCAACAACCATAGTAGAATTCTGTTGAAATAGATGAGTGGTTGTCAGCATATCATGCACATTTCTTTGGCTTGCTAAAATTAGTGTGTCAACAGTTTTCAGTACCTTTTTTTCTTAAATTTAAACAACATAAGGGAAGTACATATTATGTCTTCAAATGTTTACAAGTACCCTAATAAACATTTCTACATAATACAACATTTAAATCCCATTAAGTGTGTTTTAATTTTCCCCTCAAATATTTCAGGTCAAATACTTTTGATGTATTAGGATCAAAAATTAACATGGTGTACTTTTTTTTAAGCTTGTTTACTAAATATGAGTAAATAAACATGTTAAATTTTAGAGCCAGTGTGGCGTAGTGGTGCAAGTATTGGACTGGGACTCAGGAGATCCGGGTTCTAGTCCCCACTCGGCCATGAAATTCATTGGGTGGCTTTGGGCCAGTTCCTGACTCTCAGCTTAACCTATGTCAGGTTAGATCTCTCTAGGGCAGGGTGGGCAACTTTTGGCCCTCCAGATGTGTTGGCCTATGGCTCCCATCAGCTCTAGCCAGAATAGCCAAGTGGTAAGGGATGATAGGAGTTGCAGGGCAAAACATCTGGAAGGCCACAAGTTGCCCACCCCTGCAGGGCATCAGAACATTTTCTGATGCAAACTGAAAATTTTCCCATGCAAATAATGCTAATTAGCATTGGAAAACTTTCCCCAAAAAATTCTGGAAAGTCCACATACTGAGCATGGTTCAGTTGAAGGAAAACCATTGCATCTATGGATAAAGTGTAATTTAGTAGATCTGTTTCACTATTAGCTCATATGTCAGCTCTATCGGAAACCAAGGGAAAAGCTTCTCTCTGTTATTAATTAGATCTACAAATTTGTCTATGCAGCCCAAAAATGGTTTCTTCTAGCTGGGGGAATATTACGTAGGTGGCCTCTTGCTGTTGAAGCTGCCAAGGTTCTACTACAGTTTAATCAAGGTCTCTGTTTTGGCAACCAAGTTGAGCAGTGAAATACTACTTTTTCATACATATTTTGAATGCATTCATAATGTTGGGGCAGATGGGACTGCAGGGGAGAGGGGACATTTGATCCACCAGCAGTGTTGTTCCACTGGCAGAAGGATGCCATTGGATGCAACCTTGTGACTTAGCTATTAGACTAATTGTGTACTGTTTTGCTGCAAGTTCCTTAGTGTTTTTATTAAAATATTCCAACAGTTTCCTGTTACCACTAATACATTGCTCACTTTTTAGATGGTTTTATTTGCACTGATAACTAGTTAAACTTTCAACTTTTAAGTTTTGTCTGAAGGAGTCTCTGCTAACCAGAAGTAGACTGAAAAAAGGTACCTTTGGAACTGTATGGGATAACGGTACTGTAGCTTGTTGAGGCTTTCCTTATGGTTATGAATAACTTCATAGTCATATTCATGGATGCAAGTATTACATCTTAAACCAGCATTCAGTTGAGAGCGTTCTACAATAGAATGTACATTAAAGCTTTTAATTGCAGTGTATTGTCATCCAATTGGCTTGAATCTCAAAAGAAGAATCAGGTTCAGCAATATTGAATATTTCATTGGGTTTTTATTTGTGTTTTATCTGTATTTATGTAAGTTGCCCTGAGAACAATTTGTTATTGGGTGACTAATTGAATAAATAAATAATTTAAATATGAAAAATTGACATTGTCACCATGTGTGCACACTTACATGCTCTCTTCCTTTCTGAGAAAGATCTTATTGAAAGATGGAGTCTGTATCTATTGTAATAAATGTAACATTATCCTTCAGTGAAAATTCTTTATATTACTGTGGTGTTTGATAAAATGCTGTTTTGTTGGAAGATATCAATATCATGTGGTCTGGGCTTGTTGGAAAATCAATTGTGTCTTTAAAACCTCACTGCTTTAATAAAAATCAATATCAGATCAATAAAATGCATTTTTACCTGAGAAAGAAGCTTACACCAGTTTGCAGGAGAAGCTATTGATTTTTCTGTTAGATGCCACAATTATTTATTTTTAGATCTTGCTAATGTTGTTAGTAGGTATTGAGGATGAAGGAAATTGGAGAAGGTTTATTTTCCTGGGGCACAGGGACCTTTGTTGTACCATTCATTTTACAGAGAGAGGAAAAAACTGGCTGGGAAAGAAGTTGATTTTGAACTTCTTTCCCAGGTGAGCATGTTCATTTGCATTCTGAAGAATAAAATGGTCTGTGTTGAGAGTTACCGGTAACTCATAGAGCATCCTGGATGTGTAGAGGATCCTGCATAATGGGATGTAATTACAAGACTTCTGCATTACTTCCAGCATGGCTAGCAGAATGTCCATATTTCTTAAAAACAAAACTTGCTTTGAAGACATCTGGACTCTTATCTGGTGCACTCTAGAATAGGTGCTTCTAAGAACATGAGTTACTGCTTGTTTCATTGAGGTGTAAAGAGGCTTTCATTTTCTGCTAGTTCTAACCTGATTTATATTACTGCATTTTTATCCCAGCCTTCCTCCAAGGAGCTCAGGGTGGCATACGTGGCTTCTTTCCCACCCCATCCCTCTCCCCCCTGTGCAATTACTCTGTGAGTTAGATTAGGCTAAGAGATGGTGACTGACCAAGAGTCACTCAGTGAGCTTCATGTCTGAGTGGGATTTGGAGCTGGGTCTTCCCATTCCTAATATGACACTCGTAACAACTACACCACACTAACTTTATTGCTAAAACTCAGCTTTGCTCTTTCATGTGCCCATCTGTTGTGGCACCTCAGTTTCCTTTCCCCTTATTAGTCTTGCTCTACTTTGTAAAAAAAACAAAACTTTTTTCAAATGTATTTTATAGCTTCTAATTGAACTGTTTATCTTTTTCCATCCCCCTTGCTTCACGCTGCTCCATATCTCCTATTTTCAATTTTACCTTACCCCTCTCTTTCCTTGTGTCTGCTTGTAGACTTACAATCTATAGTAATCTAGTTCTGTGTACATTAAATATTAAATATGTATCAAGCACTATCAACTGTGTGCTTGATACATATTTAATATTTCTTATTAAGGTGCAGTACTGTGAAATATTGCAGGCCAAGAAAGCATTATCATAGCAGTAGTAATTTCTTAAAATGTTGGGACCTTTGCTGATGTGTCTTGCACACACGTTTTCTCTAGAGGAGATAGTGCCTTAGCAGCACCTATTTACAGTGGCTGGTGAGCTCCCAGCTCATAGTAGTTACCGTACATACATAATTAGAAGTACAGGACCTTGCCTTATTCACATACTTAATAGACCAAAATGACTTAATATTGTTTTGCAAGAATGGAATCCTAGTAGTTATTTTCCTCTGCAGCTGTATCTTCTTTTTTATAACAATTGTTCTCCTGAGTAATTTAGATGAGATCACAGAAAGGAATGGCAGGTAAATAGTGAGTACTTACGGTATTGCCTTACTCTAATTACTTGTAAGGGCAGGTTTATATAGCAAAGGGGAAAGTAGACATGATGTATGTTGTTATACAGTAAGCTATTCTGATAGCAAGCCGAGGAGTACAATAAAACATGGAGGGCAGGAGGTGAGACTTTAATTTCAAAATGATGGGTTAAGGCAGTTGCCTTTGTACAGGGGTATAGAACCACCAGCCTATTCTGAACTACCTATTCTGGACTGCTGGGACTCCCCAGTAAAGCCCATGGAACCACCTAGGTTTCCAAGCCCAGTCCCCTGGAGGCATGCTCCTTGTGGGAATCCCTACTGTTAAGTCTAATATCAGATAAGAATTAACAGCAGGGATGTGGGTGTCAGGGGACTTGACTGGTGTTGGGAAGAGTGGCCACTCCTCCTGGCACTGGCTGATTCACTTCGTGCAGTGCCTATGGTGGCGATGGGCAATATCAGAGACTCGCCCGAGACTTGGGACTGCTCCTCCCAGTGCCAGTCAAGTACCTTTCTCCATACTGAGAAAGGCACAGAACTCTGTGCCTGTCTCAGCATGGGGAAAAGTTAAGCTGGGCCCACATGCCAGCCTAGTTCTGCACTTCTGCCTTAGTAGATTCTACCTCTGTTTCAGCTATTGGAGTGTAATGGGCTAATCAATTGAATTACGTTTCTTATTCAGATATTCTTGTTTTCAGTGCAGTTTAGTTGTGCTTTGTTCCTCAAGTTGCTTTATGAGTTTCGTGGCTGTGGAGCTGGAACAGATCAGTTCTTCCATCAGTGTGACATGAGGAGAATAGGTTTTAGGTGTGTATGTCTGCACATCAAGAATTTCTGGATTTATCTGCGTGTACAGGATCATAAGAGAGTTGGCCCTGAAATTACTTATTGAAAGATTGTTAAAACATCACAAAATTTAATTGTGCATACAGTTTTGGCAAACGTTTGAAGAGAGATTTCAGCTTTGGTAGCTTCTAACCTTAACTGCCACCTATTGGGCTAGGTTTCGCAAGTGCTATAATTATTCTCTCCCTAGCTGGAATATTGAATGCTCAAAATAGTTTTTCAGAATTGGTGCTTAGGGCCCTGTATTATTGAGTGTAAATTTCATAGAAAAAACTGTGTTTATGGTTATGCTTTAGCAAAGTACTGCAAGTGCTTATTTTGATGGTTTAGCTCATTATGTTTCAAAATTTACACAGGCTTGCTTGAAGAAATGTTCACTGTGGCTTTTAAAAACATTTTGACTTAAAATATGCTTGTCTGTGCTAAACCTCTGAATTTAACTGCACAATTAATAGAAAATGCACGACATTATTGCAGTTAAGTTATTATCCTTCCCTTTGCCAGTTTTCACAGTTATTTAGCTTTGGCAGCTTGTGATGAGCAATGTGATCTTCACAACTTGTCTTAAGGTTTCTATGGCAACACAGCAGAAACAGCAATTGACACCAGAGATGTGCATGTGCATATATGGTGAGTTAATGTTGCTCTGTAAACTAGAAACTTGTATGCAGGACACTTCTTGCTTTTCGTGTCATGTCATTCACACAGGATTTTAATGCATTTTTATAATTGCTACATATCAGGCGAGTCAC
Organism: Shinisaurus crocodilurus; assembly: GCA_021292165.1. Classification (NCBI taxonomy): domain Eukaryota; kingdom Metazoa; phylum Chordata; class Lepidosauria; order Squamata; family Shinisauridae; genus Shinisaurus; species Shinisaurus crocodilurus. Next base: position 54,864,045 of record CM037879.1, on the reverse strand, counting down.
TTTGCAGTATGGCAAAGTGTCAATAAACTGGAATCAGCCCCTTTTAAAAGATTCCTGCTCATGTATTCCTTCCTGCTTGCTTTAGTGTAATCTTTTAGTGTCTTTTAGTGTAGTCTGTACCTTAACTTAACGGATATTTTGGCTACACAACTTGAAGTGAGATGGAGGAGTGAGATAAGAAACTGAGAACATGTTCTCTCTTGGTTTAATCACTTGTCCTAGGAATTGACTTGAACATGCCAAAGCCTGGATGACAACCCATGTATTATACCTATGTAGTACTAACTTGAGCCTGTTTAGCATTTTTTTTTTTTTTTTAATACCAGCCTGCATAATGATTTATATTATGGCTGGGTTTCTGAAAACTTAAAGTAATAGAAAACCCAGACTGGACAGAATTAGGCCAGATAAAGGCTTTACTTGTCTCCAATGGGTGATTTAAACCTACTGCTGTCTGACAGACAAGAACTAGTGGTTTTTATTATAATATTCAACTTTTTTATTTTTTTTCTTTCTTGTATTTTCAGCTCAAGTAGCTGAAACATCATTAAATTCTTGGAAGTGCTGACATGGGAAACTGGTTCTGCTACCTTAATGATACAGAAAAATCATTTTGCTGCCCTCACCTCAATTTGCTGATTTACTAACCTGCTTCTGACATCTGTTTAAAATACCATTTTTATTGAACTAGCTTGCTTTCATAGTAGAACTCCTTTAAAATGAGAGAAATGAATTGAATCTTAAAGTTCTGGTAGAGGATGATCAGTATGAAAAAATGCAGTGGTATTTATTAGTTGCTATTTTGAAAATTAAGGCTGCCATTAAAATAGAAAATATGTTAATGTTAGCAGTTTCTGTTCCATCAAAAAACATTTCAGCAGATAGCCAGGCATAATGAATTAGGAACATTTTATTAGCATTTCAGTATTATATGTCACTTAAAGTACGCATTTTGGCTCTTTATCAAATCTTCCAAAACTATGATATTTAAATACAATTGTACCTTGTATTCCTATTGGTGTAATATAACCATAACTATGGATTCTCAGAGACAAATACATTTTATAAAATAGGCAATGATGGCGAGGATGTCTAAGATTGCTTAAACCCAGTTAATTCTAGCTGTTACTTTGTGTATGAGAAATTGGTAGCTGGTTACCATAGAGCAGTGATGGCGAACCTTTTTGAGCCCGAGTGCCCAAACTGCAACACAAAACCAACTTACTTATTTCAAAGTGCCAACACTGCCATTAAACCTGAATACCGAGGTTTTAGTTTTAGAAAAACAACTCATACAGTTGTCCGAACTAATTCACATCCTTTGTCTTAAAAGAAAAACACAATAACAGAGCTTTCAATGATACAAACAGTTTTTTGTTGGGAAAAAAAATCAACTCAAAAAATTATTATAGTACTACATTGTACACATAGCCTGAAGGGAATTTATACAAACTTTTTAAATAATTAGGCACATGTATTTTTGGATAAGGGATTCTCAACTTGTAATATGATTATATGCCAGTCTGAAATTGTATGGGGCAAGCTTTACTCCGGGTCCTTTCCCTGCTTCTACAGGTGTCGGATTAGTAAAAGTAAAAGTCAACCTATACTAGGATGAGCAAGATAAACAAGAAAACTAAACGTGCTTAACACATTTTAAACACTTTATGTCTTGGACTGCAAACACTGCATTAGGTAAAAGTTTGCATTGGGCATGCTTTTGCACAATTAATGTGATTTTTGCTATTGCATGCATGCTGATAATTTGTCAAACCTTGGCTCATACTCCGTTAGTTTGAGAGCAACACATGCAGCACTCAGATCAACTGTTAGGGCTTTACATCCAAGCCATGCTTTGTGCATCATTCTTCAAAATCTTTTAAATGTGATAACAATGTAGAAAAGAATTCTGTAACAGGAATTCTAGAATAAAATCATTCTGTTCCACACTGTGAGAAAGAACAAAATCATTAGTGCTTTGCAGAAGGGGACAGTCTTTTCGTGATCTGGTGACCAATGGCTCGAGTGCCCACAGAGAGGTCCCTGCATGCCAGCTGTGGCACCCGTGCCATAGGTTCGCCATCACTGCCATAGAGGGTGGTGATAACTTAGATTAAAAAGACATGAGCTATAGTGTCAAGCTTAGAGTGTGTTATGAAGGATATGTGAAAACTGGGCTGAATGAATCCACAAAGTGGAAGTTGGATGGCCTCAAGTCCTCAAGTTTATATCACTGAAGGCTTTAAATAGAAAATGAAGGGGTATCCAGGTAAGAGAGCTCTTTTAGCCAAAAATCTATACTTCAGTTGTGATTGAACTTCAGTTGTGCGTTGTGGTTGTAATGTTAATGAACAGATCTCAATGCAAAGGCATCAACATGGGGATAACAAAACACATGGAAAATTCTTATTGGTTCATCTACTGCACAGTGGGAAACCTTTATATGAGGAAATGGCTGCATTTCCTCAGGTGTAAGAATATAATAACACAGTGGACAACCAGCTGCTTGTGGGAGGCTCATTCTTGTGAAGACCATTCTTGTAAAGAAGACCTTTTTTCCTAAACCTAATTGCTATGCTGGGGACAGACAGGGAAGCTGCAGCTTTGGTTTAAAAGAACTGCAAAACTGGTTTATGGAGTATTGTCATCAATTTTTTATAAGATTAGGTGAAGAAATCTGCTACACACTGGTGGTGCCATGGTAGCATGCAGTTCTTCCTAATAGTTAAAATATAACATTTTTGGCATTTTAATAATATAAAAGATTGTGGAAATATGCATTAATTGAAAGCATTGCATTTGTAAATAAAATAAATGGGGAGGTTGTTTGTCTCAAATGATTCAGGGCTACTTCCACGGAAATATTTCCTAATGCCTGAATTCGGAAAGGACATGTTTGACCTTGATACAACGGATATTATTTTGTAAAGAGTTTGATTTTTCCATCAAGTGATAAGATCGGAGGGCACTTCTGTTAACGCTGCAGATTACTTTTTATATCTACATTTTGCTTGGCACTTATCCCTTTAAGTTGCTTATTCAAGCCTCAGATGCTGATCACGGTTCAGTAGATTCCAGACATCTGCTGTGGTGCTGAATCCCAGATTGGCTGTTGAAACTTAATAGCTGACTTGGCAAAATGAAACGTAAAGATACTCAGCAATAGAGAAAGACAAGGCAAAGGTTGCTGTGTTGGACGCACTCATAGATAAATGGCTTTAATGCTGTTGGAAGGGCCCCACACACTGCCCTGGGTATAGGTGGGGGCACTAGTATATTTAGTGCTACTGGTTATTTTTTATTTATTTTTTTTTGCAAGAAATTGCTGTGTCACTATAACATCTTGTTTTCTCCTCAAGTCTCCATGCATCACCTTTCTTCCTTCATCCTCCTCTAGTATCTGCTTATGGTTTCTTAAAGTGGCCTGCCCCATGTTTTTGGCCTGTGTATGTGATTTTAATTATACTTTTTGAGCATTCATGCTTCAGTACACGTGACTTCTTTGTTTTTAACCTGCAAATACCAAACATGTTGTTGAAGTTCTATATTACAATTTAAGTTTATGAGAAATTTGCTGCGAGTTCCTCCAGCAATACTTCCCATGTAACTTTAAAATATCTAACTTCACATACTAAATATTGTGGTAATGTGGATGTGTTAGGCTGTAAAACACAGCACAAATGTCTATATTATATTGAGAAAATATATTCAGTATAAGGAAAAGTGATAATTTACTGTTTTGCGTTGTACAGTAATGAAATTTTTGTCCCTATGGTGTTCAGAAAGTTTATTCAGCTGTTTCAGCTGGTGTTTAGCAGGATCCCAAATGCGGTTATGGAATATACATTTGGCTTGATCTTAGAGAAAGCCAGCATCCAGAGCCTTTATCTACTCAAATCATGTACCAATATTCCAGACACCTCACTTGTTATGTGCAATTAGGTGAGTAGAGGACAGCACACAAGCTTAAGATTTACATCAGGATAAGTGACTATGTCTAGTATCTGAAACTGTCAGATACTTTCCAGGCTTTGTAGTAGTATATATTTTAGTTGCAATAAATAAAACTTTGCATAAATAGTGAATTATTCACTGACATTTACCTTTCACATGATTTTATTTATGTACAAAAAGTTAAATAACAAGACTGCCCCCCCCCCCGGGTTTAAGACAATAATATAATTCTACTATATTATAGTAGGGGACTGGACCCTCTCCCCCCTCCCCACGCATACTTCATAACCTGGTACTCAGAAACCCTATTTTAGATACCAGATAAATGTTAGAAGTAGGTACGGGGGAGCATTTTGTTCAGTTTGCTTTTGATGTGAACATACAAAATTTGCACTGCCAAAATCAATATGCAACCAGAATGCAATTGTCCTTGGGTATTCACATATTTCTGGATTTTGCACTGCGCTTCTTTGAACAAAGAATGCGTACAAAAATGCATATGAACTTCCATGTGGACTTTAAAAAAAAATATCACAAAATGATGTGGAAACGGAATGAACTGAAGGTTGGAAAAATGAGGAACTGAAAGTGATTTCCTCATCCCTAGTTAGAAGCTTTGGCAATGTATGTGTGCATCTGCGTGTGTCCAAGAAGCAGCCATTTTATGGCTCTCTGTGTACCAAGACTTGGAAAGTTTTAATTCAAGCATTTGATATTCCAGCCTGATATGAAATGTACGTTTAGCATAACTGTATAAATTATTTTCTTTGTAGTCCACAAGATCACACCAGCATCTCTCCTCTCAATGTATATTGTTGCTTATACAAAGTATGTCTTCCTGTTCACTATTGCCCTTGGTCTGCATCACTAGTTTGCTGCAACAAATGTTATATATATTTCTCATGCTATAAATGCCAAATGTTCTGCCATTGTTACTAGCCTTCAACAATGGACAGGTCAGATAAGCATTCCTTCAAACCTTCAGGACTTTATATAAAGGGCATCGCATTATGTGTTAGAGAAACTTCAACAAAGCCCAAAATGTTCACATAGTGACCTGGTCCCATTCATATAAATTCTTTCTAAAGCTCTTAGTGCCTTTGTGTGAAGTAGAATGTGATAAAGAATTCAAAACAAAGTGGTCACCTTTAGAAAACAAAAGGCAGCAAAGGGGGAAGGGTAGGTATGATGGGCATACCAGGAACAGAGAAGAGGAATTTGCTTTGAAAACTTGTTCTAGTTTTCCAAAATCATTCTGCTGAGATTTGTTTCAAAATTCTGCTGGACTTCCCTGTGTGCTTTTAGAATGAAGTTCTAGTGGTGTGTTAGATAAGCAAATCCTTCAGCCATTACTATGAGCGTTTGAGATAAAGGCACATGCTTTCCTAATATGCTCTGCTCTGATTCATATCAGAAAATGCAAATGTGGAGACATTATTTAGCAATTGATTCATTCTTCTTCTGAATGATGAACTGTTGGCTCCTCAGTGATTATGTTCCTTCTGACAATTGAATAGTTAAATCAGTGACAGGAAATTATAGTGAAGCAATTCAAAACATAAGTTTATTCATTTTATTTTGTTACATTTCTATACTTCCCAATAGCCAAGGCTAACCTGCTCCAAACTGTTTAGGGCTTTAAAAGTTACTACCAACAGTTTGAACTGGGCCTGGAAACCCACTGGAATCCAGTGCACATCACAAAGCACTGGTGTAATATGGTAATTATCGACCAGTTCCTGTTAACAATCTTGCTATCTTATTTTGGATCAGCTGAAGTTTCCAGACCATTTTTAAAGACAACCCTAAAGTTTATTTGGGATGGGTCTATAGCTCAGCGATAGAGCACATGTTTTGCATGGAGAAGGTCCCAGGTTCAATTCTTGGCACTGCCAGTTAGGGCTGGGAAAGACCCGTGTCTGAAACTCTGGAGAACCACTGTCAATTGGTGTACACCAGCCTTCCCCAACCTGGTGCTGTTTGGATGTGCTGGGCTACAACTCCCATCACCCCATTAGCTATACTGGATGGGGATGCTGTGAGTTGTAGTCCAGCACATCTGGACAGCAACAGATTGGGTAAGGCTGGTATAGACACTACTAAGCTTGATGGACCAATGGTCTCTGACTCAGTATAAGGCAGCTTCATATGCTCATATATGTTAATCTGATATTTTATCATACAGAGGCCCTGAGGGGTACTCTGAAGTAGGGATGGGCGACCCGCCCAGCACTCGTCCCACAGTGCGCGAGCCGAGTGCGAACGCCAGCTGAGGCACTCACCAGACTTCTGGGTCCCCGGCTCTATGTTGTTTACATAGCCGTAATTTGTGCAAATTTGGCCATTTTCTACGTAAACAATGTAACGCTGGAATCCAGAAGTCGCTTTTCCTGGCTTGACTTGCGAGAACGTGAGTTGAGTCAGGGGAAAGATAGGGCGAGTGGGGCTTGGGGGGTTGAGCCCGGCAAGTTCGCCGGACTTCAACCCCCCGCCCCCAGTCAAGCTCCCCACACATCCCTACTCTGGAGTTCCTTGAAATCTATTTTCTCTATTACAAGAGCAGTAATTACTTGAAATATTATTTGTCCACCAGCAAGCTTACCTGAAACAAGCTTACCTGAAAGATTGTGCACCATCTCCAGTTTCTTCCTATGATGTGTTGGTTGTATTTAAAGCCTGCCCTATTCTTCTTGGGCATTTGTGGATTAGAAGCACTTTGGCAGCCACTTTTTCAATGTGATAGGTACATGGTGCAAGAGTAAGTAATTATCTGTTCTCTAGTTAGTTTCACAACATGAGCAATATAAAAGCAAAAATACATACCAAAGCAAAACCGTTGTTGTTGTTGTTGTTGTTGTTGTTACTATTATTATTATTTCCATTTCTATATTGCCCAATAGCTGAAGCTCTCTGGGTGGTTTACAACAATTATAAAGTTACACATTACAATGCTATTAATAAATAAACTAAAAGCAGCAATTGAAACTACACAGGGAGGGTATTCCAGAGCTCCGAGAAGGCCCTGCTGCATGCTCACTTGCCTAACATCCTAAGAAGTGGCACAGAGAGCAAGGCCTCCATGGCTGATCTTGAAGCCTGGGATAGGGATGTTCGAGTACCTGATTTAGTGTTTGCCGGGTGCTCAGCGAGCACCCCCGCAGCTCGATTCCTCGCACGGTGACAGCGAGGCTCCCGGCAGACTTTCCGGGGACCTGGAAGTGACGCAACGGGTCCCGGCACTGTGCCAGGAACTGACGCAACGGTGCCCTGGCACTGCGTTTTTCACATAAATACCATAGAAAACCACCTTAAAATGGCCGTGAATAGCAAATCAAGGCCGTGTTAAGCTGGTTTTCTATGGTACTTACATGAAAAACGCAGCGCCGGAGACCCGGAAGTACCTCTCCCTGGCTCCTCTCTGGGGAGATGTGCCGAGCCGGGGAAAAGGTAAGTGCCGTGGGGCTGGGGGGGGTGTTGAGCAGTGGGAGTTTGCCCCCACTTCCACCCCCGATCGAGATTCATGGACATCCCTACCTGGGTAGGTTTATATGGGAGGAGATCGTGCTTAAAGTAACTTCATCCTAGACCATTTAGGATTTTAATGGTCAAAAACAGCACTTTAAATTGAGCCTGTAAACAGATGGACAGCCAATGGAGTTCATATAAGGTCAAAAGGCTTTTGTGTGCGTGCGTGCGTGCTTTTAAAAAAGGGTCTGACTGCATTTTGGACCAGTTGAAGCTTCCAAATTAAAGGCAGAAGTAATCTAGTCTGGAACTTCTGGAAGTAATTGAAGCATCGATAACTGAAGCCAAGTCTGACTTCTGGAGAAGAGACTGAAACTGATAAATGGCACTCATGACCACTGCTACCACCTGAACTGACAGCAACTGGTCCCAAAGCACCCCCAACTACTCATTTGGGGGAGTGCAACCCCATTCAGAACAGATCAAGCCACTTCTCCCAGATTGTCAGGGTTCCTGGCCAATCGTACATCTAATCTGGATTAAATTTCAACTGAATTAATCACTCTCACTGCTTCCTTGGAATTGGGCAATGGAAATGAGAGGTAGAGTTGTGTGTCATGATACCTCAGCCCAAACCTCCAGATGACCTTGTAGTCCGTGTGTTTTCCTTTATAAAGTACATGTCCAGAACATAGTCCTCTTTTAAAAAACAAAACACGAATTACCTGAAATATTCAAGCAGCATGACAGGAAAAATACTTTAATAATACCACATATCCTTCCAGACCTATTTTTCAATATAGAGGTGAATATACAATGTGGTCATTGTAAAGTAAAATAAAAGGCTTGTGAAATTATTCTTACTGTTCGTGTTCCTATTGCTCAAACTTGTGAAATTCTTATTGTTTCCAAGTTGATTTAAAGAGAAATTAATTCTCTGGGCTGTTAAAATTACAATATTGCTGTATCTGTACCCCTGGGGTAGAGACTATGTAACATTACAAAGATTACTTTGTTCTGAAAAAGAAAAGAAATTAAGTTAAAAATTAGATCATTTTTCCCTTAGTGAAGTTGATAAGATAGTAGAACATCTGACAAAGAGAAGAAATGAAAGTTCTGTCCATAGAAGCAGTGGGAGGGGGGGGGAGGAAAAACACTCTGGAGGCAGTCTTTCACTAAAGAACTGGAATAAGCAGTGAGCCCTGAGAGAGAGCTCCTCCTCAAATTTCCATCAAGGAAAAAAAAATCACTTGACAAGATTCTTCTCCAGAGATCAGTCTTTCAAGAGTTATAAAATTTCCATCTTGAATACTTCTAATCATATAGAAGAAAATTAAGTTATATGCAGATGCATTGAAATCTCAGATGTATTTATTTGTTGTATATAATAGTCTATCTTTAAAATGGAATCCTGCAACAGATTAACATAGCTATTCCTCTGACTGTTCATAAAAGTATTTGCTGGCTCTTTAGTTGAGGGTGAGGCAACCAATGTTATGTGAATGGTACGTTTGTGATAACCAGCCCTCCTCTTCTGCATACAAAGTTGTACAGTAATACCTTGGATTGCAAGTACACTTGGTCTGAGAGTGTTTTGCAAGACAAGCAAATTTAAAAAAATTTTTTTACTTGATAAACAAGCAAGGTCTTGCAAGACAAGTAGGGTAGGGATGTAACCACTCGCCTCGAGCGGGCGTAGCGGGCCGAAATTGGCCCCGCTCACGCCCGCCAGAGACTCGCTTTGATAGAGTGTTTTGGATTACAAGCACAGTTCCGGAACGAATTATGCTTGCAATCCAAGGTATTACTGTATTGTCTTAGTGTTAGGTCAGCCAATGTGCATTGTTGAAAGTCTCCTGTACTATTGTGGCAATTTTCTTGCAGACCAAACACCCCTTATTGTTTGCAAGGGGCTTCAACATATGTCAGGCGTATCACATACTATTCGCTGACCTGATCATTTTCAACCACCGTGACTTAAATAAGCCACCATGGTTTATGGCACATGTTAAGTCCCTGCAGGCACCCTTCCATAACCCAACCCCTACTTGTAGGTTGTCATGCCATCTGAACCCAGCGAGAGTGGGTTGTTGGTGTGGTTAACAAACCACCCACAACCCTAATAACAGTCCGTGGGTTCCGATAGAAAAAATGTCTTAACTGTGGAGTCTTGCTTCAGCACCAGCTCTGACACAGAAGAGGACCTGGTGCAGGGTGAATGGCTCACACCTGTGGCTGATTGCAGCCAAGGCCAGTTGACCTTGGACAGTCCCCCCTCCCCTGGGGAACAGGAGCAGGGAGAGCCAATTGAGGATTCTCAGCTGCAGGCGCTGGCCTTGGGCTGTCATGAGGGCTCAGCGGAGGAGGGCTTGTCAGGGTTGCGGCCGGCCCAAAGACGCCAGGGGAAACGCCTGGCTGAAAGGCACGTGAGCAGAAGGAGGCGTAGCAGGCGTCTCCTGACTCGGTACCCGTGCCAGATCCAGAATCGGACTCAGACTGAGAGCGAGGCTGGGTCAGGGTTTATAGTCTAGCTGTTGACCCATGCTCAGTGTAGAAAGCAACAATGCTGTTACCTGGCAAGGTTTCTACGCTCCTTGATTGCCTTGATTTGAACTCCTGGCTGCTACGATTCTGGACTTGCTTTGGACTCTTGAACCCTTATCTCCTAGCCTCTGAACCTTGGATTGTCTCGACTTTGGCTTGTTTCTTGGACTGGTGTCTGGTGTATGGACTTTCCGTTATTGCTTGTAGCAACAAAGAATCTGTTTGCAGTTGCATTGTCTGGTGTGATAAAGCGGAACACAACACTAACAGCATTTTACAGTAGGGTCTATGATAGGACATGTTAGCTGAAGAGTTCTGAAGCAGAAACTTAGGCTAGGATAATAGGCAGAGAATAAGACGAAGCTAAAACATGCTAGTGTTATGAGAGTGACTAAATTCTTATGATGATGATGATGATGATGATGATGATGATGATAAAAAATCAGCAGCAGCAGTGCCCCTTTCACCAAAGGGCGGAAACTGTGATAGTGGCCATGTTTGTACATAATGCTAAACCAAAAATGTACAAGCAGTGTGCATGTACGCATAGCCCCCTTGCTCCCACTTCACGTGAACAGAGAAACTAACCAGGAAGGTACAAAATTTCCAGGTACATGTGTGAACTGGAAATTTTGGTTAATTCTTGTGACCCTGGCATGTTTGGGAGCAATTCACCAAAATTCCTGGTTTACACCGAATGGGAAGCTATGGTTAATTGTGGCTTCCTGGTTATTTCCCCACTTTCATGAAGGGAGCAGTGAAGCAGAAGTGAAGGGGCTATGTGCAGCTGCTTGCTACTTGTGCATCTCCTGGTTTATTAAGCCAGAATTTTTTACTTTGTATTAGTGCAAAGGCTGACAGTGGTTCAGTTAACTGTATTGTTTGATCATACGGATGTTTAAGACTGCTTGAGGGTTTTTTCTTAGGGCAACAAATAAGAGCAAAGATGGAAGCTGAAAAATGATGGGGTTCCTCATGCGTTGTGCTTGCGACTCAACAATGGAAACCCTCAGGCTTAACTAATCACAATCACATTCATGAGTTGGACTGGCATAGCATGAAAGAAAGGGTATGGTGTTTACAAGTACACACATCAAACCAGTGTTTAAAACTTTTAAAAGCATTTAACTTTAATTCAACTGTTGCAATATTTATACTGGAAACGCATATAGCAAATCTTAACTTATTACAGAAAGGTTATTCCTTTATCAAGTACTTACATTTAAGTAAGAGTAAAATAGACTTGTTTAATATAAGTCTTATGCAGTAAATCAGCTAATCATTATCTTCGATTTGACACATGAAATCCTAGCATTTTGTGGCTTTCCCTTACTGGAGAATTTATCCTGACATTGTTCCTCGTACACACAAACTTGTTTTTTGAATCTTCTGTTTCTTTACATTAATATTTGTTCCCAAAGGCACAGGTTTGCATTTCCTAGTGTTCCCCCACCCCTGCAAGTATGTGGAAGAGGCCATGCCCCCAGATTCAGAAGGATCAAAAGTGCATCTATCAATCATTTGATTTAAATAGCCAGGCAAGTAAAGGCTCCACAAAAACTATATTCAGAATTTCTCTTCAGAGAGAGAAGAGAAAATCTTTCCTCTTAGGTTAGATCATGCAGTAGGCCTATTCCTACTTGTGAATGTTAGGAGATTGGTCTTGGACATGTGGATGCTGTATGACTTGGCAAATTACAAAGGCAGCTGGCCAGTGTCAGTGATGATGGCAGCACATTCCAGTTGCTATAATCATTAGTTTTCTGCTGACTGTATCTGATCTGCTGGCTTACACGTCTTAAAGCAATTCATGTGACAGGGTGCTCAAGGATGATCAAGGGTACTCATGTTTAGAAAAGTACTGTGTGAATTGGCCCTGTGTCAACAGTGCTCCCTTTTTAAATGATTAGTGCACAAAAAATCTGTGTGTGCATCTTACATGGATTTCTTGATTTGAGCTAGATACCTTGAGGAGTTTCTTGGTCTATACAGGCAGTTGTAAGCTATTCAGTCTTAGGCAAGTAATGCTAATACATTAGAGGATAATGCAGTTTTGGAAGTGTCCCTACAATAATTGTCTAATTACTTCAAGTAAATTCTCTTAAAACAGTTTTTAGCATCATCCATAGGTGGCTGCAGAAAACAACTTGAATTTGCTGTTTTATTGGTTCGTTAGTAGTATGTTAACCAGGAAACTATAGATGGTTTTGCTTTGTTGTTGTTGCTTTTTTGCACTGTTCTTTTTTTGTGAGGATATTTTTGTGTCATTTTCCAAGATTGCTTATATACTCTCAGGCCAGTGAGTCTTTTAATAGTGTCTATGTGGACATAATTTTGTTTCGGTGCAGTTGACGTGAGACTGAGTAAAGGAAAGTGAATAATATGGGTAGTTTCTGCCTTCTTCCGAATGTTTGCATATTCACAGTTCTTAGAAGGACATCCTGTTAGAAATTAAAATGAGACCTTTGCTTCAGAATTGCACACATTTGTCATCACTGTGCCCTGTCATTTTCCCATTTTATAGTATAACTTTAATGCTTTCTCTGAAAGGGAACTGTTAAGAGGAGAAAAAACACTTATCATGGAATATAAATCATGAGAACATGCATGTTGTTCACAGGCTTGCTATATTCTCTGGCCAAATTTGCTTCCTGCCATGTTGACACTACTTTGCTTTCTATCTTGAGTGTAAAAAGCCTATGAAGAAAGGCTGCACTTGAGGCAAAATAAGTATAAAAAACCATTTTGAATTACAGTAATACCTTGGATTGCAAGTAGGTAACTTGGTTTGAGAGCGTTTTGCAAGACAAGCAAATGTTTAAATATTTATTTTTTACTTGATATCCAAGTGACGTCTTGCAATACAAGTACTGTAGTACAGCTTAAATTAAAAATCTCTGTACAAATTTTTTTGGGGGGATTTCGTTTTGATATAAGAGTGTTTTGGATTACAAGCACGTTTCCGGAACGAATTATGCTCTCAATCCAAGGCATGACTGTATCTTGCAAAGTGGTCACATTCAAGAATATTAAAGGACACCCACATGGATCATATCTATTTTCTATGGGTTTTTTTAGACATTACCCTTTGATCACTTCAGAGTGTGTAAAACCAGGATGTTGGTTCATCCATGGAAGCAGGAGATCTACCTTTTCCAACATGTCTTAAATCATGAACTCATTGGTTAACCTTGGGTAAATAAGGCTGCAATCTATGCATGTTGAGACAGAAAAAAGTCCTACAATTCCCAGCTTTGATTATGGTTTGTCTTATTGTGTGAATCCAGTCATTGGCCCAGGTTGCATGATCACCGGGGATTAAAGAAGCCACGGTGACTTGTTTAAGCTACAGCGCATGCAGGACACCATTTGCCTAATTACCTACCTGGGCACGCCTTGTCTTGTCGTCTGAACCCAGGTGGCATAGCTTGTTTGAGGGGGGAAGCAATCCTCAAATAGTTCAGCAACAGCCCATGGGTTGTTTGAGGGTTGTTTCCCCCTCAAACAAGCCATGCTGCCCTGGTTTGGATGACATGACAAGCCATGCCAGCGAGAATAATTAGAGAAATCTGGCTGGCACTCACTGCGATGGTGTGAACCGGCCCAGTGTGTGATATTGCAAGCTGTTTGCCATATAGTCACTGGCCTGGTTCAGATGGTGTTCCTTATTCAACAAATGATGGGGTTTTGGAGTAGGGACGAATTTAAGAGCTCCTTCCTTCTGTTGCACACCTAGCTGGAGAGAGGACATTGTGATGGAAAACTGGCAGAGCCAGCGCTACCGCTAGGCCAACTAGGCTGGCTGCCTAGGGTGCACGGCTAAAGGGCGCAGAAACGCTCCGCTCCTGCGCCTCCCTCCCTCCCTCCCTCCCTTACGCAGAGGCCGGTGGCAGCAGCAGCAGCAGGAGGAAGCTCGCTCGCTCGGCCGACTCTTCCTCGCTGCCAGCGCCGGGACTGCTGGGCGACAGGGACTGCTGGGCACAGACAGCCCGCGCCAGGAGCAGCAGCAGCAGCTCAGCAGCCGCCAGAAGAAGAGCGCGGCAGGCAGCCGGCCCCTAGCTCCTCCCCGCCGGCAGCGCATCCCCCAGGAGCGAGTGGGCACCCGGGCTAAGTTAGACGCCCCCGGGCGTGCCTGCCTCCCCCCCCACCCACGAGAGCCCAGCGTGCTCTCCGCAGCTCTGCCGCCCCCTCCTAAAAACTTTCCCAAACTTAACTTTCCTTCTGGAGTTGGGCAGGAGTCCCCCAGCTTGACCGACGCCGCTCTCCCACCCCGGATAGCAGGACCCCCGCTCCGCTCTTGCCTCCGATGCAGCTCCCTCGGCGTGCCCCTTACCCGGCTGCCTGTGGAAACGGGTCCCGGAGGCGCCGCCGCCTCCAGGCCTGTGGAGGGCTGCTGGACCCGGTGGCGGGGCCAGGTCCAGGGTGGGGGGAGGGCACTGGGCGAGCAGGCATTTCCTGGCTGCTTTGCTGCGGAGCCCCCCTCCTGGAGGGAGGGAGGGCTCAAGTGGGAAAGGGGGCGCTAATTCTGATTTTGCCTAGGGCGCCGAACTGCCTTGCACCGGTCCTGAAAACTGGTTAAAGCACTTCCTATAAACCTGGATTGCAAAACAGAATCCTGTTTTGTAGGGAGTATTTAAATCATAATTTTCTGGTTCAGACATCATGGGGGAATTGAGATTTAACAAATAGGAATTCTCTGCAGCTGGGTACATAAGAAGGGAAGGGAAAGGAGAGGGAGTGCTTGAATCATCCCTACTCCAACAAACACATAGCCTGAAGGGAATTTATACAAACTTTTAAAATAATTAGGCACATGTATTTTTGGATAAGGGATTCTCAACTTGTAATATGATTATATGCCAGACTGAAATTGTATGAGGCAAGCTTTACCCCGGGTCCTTTCCCTGCTTCTACAGGTGTCGGATTAGTAAAAAAGTCTGTTGGACTGCAAACACTGCATTAGGTAAAAGTTTGCATTGGGCATGCTTTTGCACAATTAATGTGATTTTTGCTATTGCATGCATGCTGATAATTTGTCAAACCTTGGCTCATACTCCGTTAGTTTGAGAGCAACACATGCAGCACTCAGGTCAACTGTTAGGGCTTTACATCCAAGCCATGCTCTGTGCATCATTCTTCAAAATCTTTTAAATGTGATAACAATGTAGAAAAGAATTCTGTAACAGGAATTCTAGAACAAAATCATTCTGTTCCACACTGTGAGAAAGAACAAGATCATTAGTGTTTTTGGTAATTAGGATCTATACTTGGTAATCCTGAATTTAACATGTAATTTAGGCTGTAATCCTATACATGTCTACTTTGAAGTAAATTCCATTGAGTTCAGGAAATGATCCTCCACCACTGTAAATAAATGATGAAAGAGGCTCTCTCTGACTATGCAGCAGCTGGAGGAATAGAGCACCATGAGACTTGAGTATTTTGAGGTTTTGAATTATTTTTAAGAGTAGTGAGCGAGGAGGGAGTGTGTGCATTAGCGAAAGCAAGCAAGAGATCTTGTGTGCGTTTATGCCCTTATTTCTTTCTGTATTGTGTTTGCAACGCACTCTGAAGTTTTTCTTCTACTGACCACCAGTAGTATATATGCCAGCTGGATTTTTGTATTGTGCTGCTTCTCACCGCTGTTACTCCTGAGCAGGCATGCAGGTTTGGGCGATGTTTGTGGTGGATATGCAAAGGGTGGATTTGGGGGTATTCTGAGAACTTGCTGCTGTGCCTGTGGGTTACGTCCACACTAAAGTAGTCCATGGTTGTCATACCCATATTGCTGGGAGAGCAGCAGATGACAGCACTACAGCGTAGTCCAGAGTTATCCAGTCTGCTAATGGGCTGGGTTTTATTTATTGATTTGATTTGTACCCTGCACTCAAGGGGTACAAAGAAAATTGGCACTCAAGGTGGCTTACAATCACAAATAAACTTGATAAAAACAGTAAACTAATACATTCAAACACATTAAAAACACAGCAACAGGTGGGGACTAGCACCCAGGTCTCTTACCACTACACTGGCTCTCATATTTGTTTTGCCTTTCCTCCAGGAGCAAATGATCTCTCCATTTTTACCCTCACAACAATCCTGTGAGGTAGGTTAGGTTGAGAGGTAGTGACTGGCCCAGATCATCCAGTGAGAAATGCGAGGCATTTGTCAGTCCTCTTCAGGCAGCAAAATGTCCTGGACCAGGACTGGCTGTGTATGTATGTGTGTCCTGTTTGGCTGCTGTGTCTGAGTGAGGCAGTGGGTCAGTCTCTGTTTCTTTCTTGAACGTGTGTGTGTGTGTGTGTGTGAGAGAGAGAGAGAGAGAGAGAGAGAGAGAGAGACTTTTCAGAGCAACTGGGCCTGAAGAATCGGCTTTGAGGTAGGCAACGCTGGAGGAAGAGGAGTGTGCGCGAGCGCTGGGATTTAAAGGAACAGCCCAGCCACTCCTTTGCAGGCGGGCAGGGCTGAGAGCGAGCCCTCGCGTGAGAGAGAGGCGGAGAGGAGCCGACCTAGCATTTAAAGCGGCAGCTGCCCGCCTGCAAAGGAGTGGCTGGACTGCTCCTTTAAATCCCCACGCTCGCGCACACTCCTCTTCCTCCAGCGTTGCCTACCTCAAAGCCGATTCTTCAGGCCTCTCCCCGCTTGCTCTCCCTCCCCTCGGGGAATCTTCATTTAAAGCGGCAGCTGCCCTCCCCGCCTCGCCTCTCTCCGCTTGCTCTCCTGCCCCTCCCCTCGGGAATCCTCGCTGGGATCCCTGCCTGATCTCGCTCCTCTCGCATGGCCACAGATTGGTCCCTGCGTGCCAGCTGTGGCACACGTGCCATAGGTTCGCCTTCCCTGGCCTATAGGCATTTACTTGGGAATAGGTGCCATTGAACTCATTTGAACGGTTGGGTAGATATGTATAGATTGTGCTGTTCTGAAATATTTAAGTGCTGTAAAAATTGTACAGGAATGAAATTATTGTAGATGTTCCTTCTATTAGGCACTTAGTCTAATAGACTAAGTGGTGGATTAGGTGTCTAAGGCTGCAGTCATATACACAATGGGAGTAAGTCCCATTGAACTCAACGGGGCCTTACTACTGATAGCTATAGGTAAGACTGTGCTGAAAATTCTGGTCTTGGATACAAAGAATGATATAAACCTGAGGGATAAATCTTCTGTAACGAATGTGAGGGAAGAAAAAAGGTAATTTGAATCAAGTTCAATTCTAAAAATAGTATTCCTTAGGAATATTTTTCATTTTCAACAGTAATTCTGTGCTGTGAACATTAGAATGCAGAATGGGAGTGTGAAATTATGCTACCATGTAATGATATCAAACTACGTAAAAGCCAAATAGAAAATTCAGCCTTTAAATCTGCTCCCTGTTCCCCATTATGTCAAGTGTAAGATAAGATGCTGCTATGAAATGTAGTCTATACATCCTTTGTACTAGGAGCATTTATCCTTTTATCCCCACAATGTCAAAATATAGCAAAGGGTTCAAAACTCTAAAATAGGATCTAGAAATTTAATTTCAAGCCTTTAGCTTACAATGTAGACTAGATAAGTTGGGTAACATAATATTTACCATAGGGTTACCCGGCACAGAGGTCAAACAGAAAGATATAAACCTGTTCCTGTTGTAGGGAAGCAAACCTTACAGAGAGTAGAAGGGTTCAGCCATACATAACTACCTGCTAGTTACAGCAAAAAAGAGTTCTAACCTGAAATAACTCTTGGAGAACTATTTTGTTTGCTCTGAGAAGCTAAGATTTACATTGAATTATGTTCCTAAGAAAGTGGTTCAACTGCTAAGTTGGTATTAACATACTGTAATAGTAGAAGTAGTGTTAAATTTGTTTTTAATACTTAATAAATGGTATTTCTTGGCTGACCTTACTAGGGCTGCCTGCTGATTTATCATTTGCCTTTTAACTGGTTAAGAAATTATATGTATATTACCAAAACCTCAGTATAGATTATGTCCAGTTCAGTAACCCAATGTTGCTACTTGTTAGAAGTAAAAGCCATTTTTTTAATATTTTGCTTTTCTGTTCCCTTTTATGCTAACACACTGGAATCAAAATAGCTTCCCAAAAAAAGCAAGTGTGCTCTGAATTCCCAGCCCCACAGATTAAAGTTGGTGTCTCCCAATTAATAAACCAAAGTTTTAGTTGATTGATTAAATAGATTTACAGCTTGCTGCTATAATTAAAAACATATGATATTTTTCTCTCACCCATGTCCAGACTGCTCTTAAAAGCCACTTCCTCTTAAGATAATCACCATACACAGCTGAGACTGAATGCCAAAAATAATTCAAAGGAATGACACTAAAGACAAAAATAAGTGCTGAGAGGGACATGCAGATGAGCCCAGAGGAAACTGTAGGTAAGGAAAGCCATTTTGATGCCTCTAAGAAGAGTTTTCATGGCCCATAATATTAAGGTTCCCAGCTCCTGAGCCTGACACAGTGCCTTACATAAGAGCTGTGCTGGATCAGACCAAAGGCCTAGTCCAGCATTCTTTTCTCACAGTGGCCAACCAGATGAATATGAAAAGCTCACAGTAGGACATGAGGGCAATAGCACCCTCCCACTCTGGTACTGAGAGGCATACAGTAATACCTTGGATTGCAAGTAACTTGGTTTGAGAGCGTTTTGCAAGACAAGCAAATTTTTAAATATTTATTTCATTTTTTTTTTACTTGATATACAAGCGACGTCTTGCAATACAAGTACTGTAGTATGGCTTAAATTAAAAATCTCTGTACACATTTTTTTGAGGGGGATTTCGTTTTGATATAAGAGTGTTTTGGATTACAAGCACGTTTCCGGAACGAATTATGCTCTCAATCCAAGGCATGACTGTACTGCCTGTGATATTGGAGGTGATTTATAGCCATTATGACTAGTAGCTATTGACTGCCTTATCTTCCATTAAAGCTGTCCAAGTTGATGTCCATCACTACATCTTGTAGTAACAAATTCTATAGTTTAAGTATACATTGTGTGAAGTACTTTTAACGGTCCTGAATCTCCTACCATTTAGCTTCAATGGATGACCCTGGGTACTTTTTCCTCACCTTGCATACTTTTATACATCTCTGTCATGTGTCCCCTTACTCACCTTTTCTATAAGCTCTACAGCAGTGTTATCCAACCTTGGGTCCCCAGATGTTTTTGGCCTACAACTCCCAGCATGCCCCAGCTACGCTGGCTGGGGCATGCTGGGAGTTGTAGGCCAAAAACATCTGGGGACCCAAGGTTGGAGAACACTGTTCTACAATCTTTCTTGAAACAGGAGTTGCTGCAGCACCTGGATTGTTTTGACTGCCCTTTTCTTCACCTTTTCCAGCTTTACAATGTCCTTTTTGAGGTGCAGTGACCAAAACTGTAAACAGTATTACAGCTGCACCATAGATTTGTATAAGCATTTGTATCTAGACATTTTAGCTCTTTGTCGTGACCAGAACACACAAGTGAGGATAATTGAAGTTACCAGTGAAGTCAATTGCATTCACTACAACACATCTTCATTTGGATGCCTCCCTGATTTCATTCTCCATCTTAAGATCACCCTAAGCATTTTGGTCAGGGGGATGACAGCATATCCACAGTACTAAATTACTTTTGGAACCTGATATCGTCACCCACAGTAATTATCCCACTGGTCCTCCTCATTCTGCCAGATTTCCATTATGCCCATCATGCACTCCAACTCCTCCATCTTTGCTCGAACACTTCTAGTTTTAGCATATAAACATTGCATACACTGTGACCAAATGTGTCTCTGTGTATTTTTCCTGGTTGCCCTTTGGCCATTTTGACTAGCTATCATATTTTACTGCAGGGGTAGGCAATTTGTGGCCCTCCAGATATTTTGGCCTATAGCCCTAGCCAGCATAGCCAATGATGAGAGATCATGGCAGTTGTAGGCCAAAACATCTGGAAGGCTACAAGTTGTCCACCCCTATTCTACTGTATGCTCATGGCCTATTTCTACCCTGTTTCCAAAAACATTTTATCCTCATTCTCTAGGGGTGATTCTTCCTGAACCAGACGCTCCCCAGCTCCTGTCAGCTTTCCCCCAGACAGCAGTTTAAAAGCTGTGCTACCACCTTTTTGATGGTAAACACCAGTAGTCTGGTTCCATTCTGGTTCAGATGGAGACTGTCCCTTTGGAGCAGGCCCAGCTTGGCCCAGATCATTCCCCAGGGCCTAACAAATCTAAACCCCTCCTCCCTAAACCCCACCATTTCATCCATGCATTAAGACTCCTCAGCTTCACTGGCCTAGCTGACCCTGCATGTGGAACAGGTAGTATTTCAGAGAATGATACCTTAGAGCTATCTTTACTTCTCTTTACGTTTCATCTTCTCTTCTTTATTGGGTATACATTTACCATAACTGTTTCTTACATGTTGCATTTTGTTTACGGGGGTGGGGGGTGTAAATTATTTTTATTTTTTATTTTATTTTATTTATTATATTTATGAATCGCCCATCTGGCCAGACATCCGGCCACTCTGAGCGATGTACAATGCAATAAAATACGGGGGTGGGGTGGGGGTTGAACTCTTCTGCAGAGAAATGGCAACAGTTTAAACTTTACTGCTAACTTTGTTCTCCGAACCTCTTGCCTATTGCTTTTCTGCCCACCCTTTCCCAAGAATCTGAGAGCAGTTGGTACAAGCAGCAGACATTTTCAGTGTTAGACATCAGACACTTCCATACTGTTTTGTCTAATTCAAGTTGCTTCCATCCAAGCTGCCCTCCATGCCACATCCCAGGCCTTTCCTGAGTGTCCCCAGACCATCAGGGCTTTGTGGAGGATGCAGTAAGGAGGAGGGAATGGAAAAATACCTGTTGTGTGAACAACCTTCTGCTTGTACAAAACTTGTATACAACACTTTGTGTTCTCCCAGAAATCTGGAACTCTAGAACTAGTAGCAACTTGGGTTTTTTACCACTTTAGAAGATTGTGCTAAATACACTATGTAAATCCATTAGGTGAGTGAAAGGTTAAATGGCTGTTAATCATGTACAAGAATATTAGTGTGAGATGTGAGGGACTAATTAATGAAATCTAATTTATCCATCTCCCTATCCGCCTCCCTATACAAAGTGAAGTTTTGTCATTTTGTGGACAGCATAGATGAATATGGAATCCAGCCCTCGGGCTAAAAAAGGTTCCCCACCCCTATGATGCTGCAGATCAGCTGCTGGTTAAATCTGCTTTAGCTTTGCACTAGCATCTGGTAAACTTCTAATTTAATTAAACTAACCATTGTGTGGATAGTTCCTTACATACTAGTATACTTTTATTTTTAGTGAAAGCTAATATGTGTAAAACATCGCCTCTAACAGAACTAAAATTGAATTCTCAGAAGTAAATGATAGGGGCTTCCCCCCCCCCCCCCAATCAGCCATATCCATTCCTTGACTGCATTTCTAGTTCCTTGCATGCCAATTCCTCTTTGGAACCTTCTGCTACTCTGTTGTGTCTGTAGTTTATTTATTTATTTATTGCATTTATACCCCGCTCTTCAGCCAGAAAAGGCTTCCAGAGTGGCTTACAAAGATTAATAATAAGACAGTCCGTGCCCACAGGCTCACAATCTAGTGTGGCGTAGTGGTTAGGGTGTTGGACTGGGACTCGGGAGATCCAGGTTCTAGTCCCCGCTCGGCCATGAAACTCACTGGGTGACTTTGGGCCAGTCACTGACTCTCAGCCTAACCTACCTCAAGGGGTTGTTGTGAGGATAAAACGGAGAGGACAGGAGGATTATGTGGGCTGCCTTGGGTTCCTTGCAGGAAAAAAGGTGAGGTATAAATATAATAAATAAATAAATAAACAAAAGACATGACACAAAAGGAAAAGGGATTGGGAGGGAGGAGGAAGAATGCAAAACTCAGGCACCAGTACTTAGTTAAAAAGGTTCTTACAGGTTTTTCTCCCCCTCCCTTTTTTTAGTTCAGACTTCCCCAACCTGGTACTCCAGATGTTTTAGACTACAATTCCCAGCATTCTTGACCATTGGCCATGTTGGCTGGGGCTGATGGGGATTGAAATCTAAAACATCTGGAGAGCACCTGGTTGGAGAACGCTGTTCTAGTTGGTTTTCAAATACATCAATGTTCTCATAAGATTACATTCCTAAGGAGAGAAATTGCTCTGCTTCCCTCCTTGTATCACACTTAAATGAATGTTTATGACACACTTCCTTTGCATGTAGTCACATGAGGGAGGTACCTTATGTTTTCCATCACACCTCACTTGTTTAATTGTTTTAATCTTAACAGTTAGTACAGTTGAGTTGAATCAGTTTGTCAGCTCATTAATCACTTAGTATAAAAACTTTACTTAGCTTCAAAACAGACTGTACAATGGTTTATCCCTTTCAAGGACATGCCTGAAATACTGGGAAATGACTGCTCAGTCTTTGTTATTTTCAGTGGAGTATTAGAAAACTTTTTGTGCTGGCTTTTTGCATCTCAGGAGACTTTTGAAATTGGAAACCATGTTAAGTTAATGACACAGGAGATAAGTTGCCCTTGATGTCATTAGAAGGTATTTATGCATTAGAAGAGACTTGTGTGTCCTTTTTTAAAGTTACCTGCTCTTGTTTAATTTGAATTCATTGCCATAGCACTACTGAATTAGCACCAAAATGTGCTAATTCTGCTGTTGTTGGATCGTTACATGCCTTTTCAGCTTTGTCATTTGACTTTACAAAACAGTTTCCCCATAGCAGAAGACTGATACATTAATATTAAAAGTGTCTGATGGAGTGTTTGAGCCCCCTCTTTTTCACCTGAGTATTATAAACGCTGCTGATAAGCTGTATTCCAGGCTGGATTGATTTAAATCAATGCAATTTCACTGATCTAAATCAGCAAGAAAAAAGGTTGAATTAAATCACTGATTTAAATCAAGTTCCCCTTGAAAATCTCATGTATTTCCTGAACAGTGGTGCAAATCTGACCACTAAATTATGTTAATTTACAACTACAGTGCCTTGCAGAAGTATTCACCCCCTTTGACTTTTCCACAACCTGGAATTGAAATGGATTTCATAGGCATTGTTACCACTTGATGTACACAAGATACTCAACACTGTGGTCAGGATTGATGGCAAGATGGATGGAGCCAAATACAGGGCAATTCTAGAGGAAAACCTGTTTCAGTCTGCAAGGGACCTGGAAATGAAGTGGAGGTTCACCTTCCAGCAGGACAGTGACCCTAAACACACAGCCAAAGTAACACTGGAGTAGTTTAAAAATACGTAAGAACCTGAAAGTCTAACAATAGCCCTGTCAAAGCCCATACCTCAAACCGATTGAGAATCTGTGGCAAGACTTGAAAGTTGCTTTATTTATTTATTTATTTATTATATTTATCAATCGCCCATCTGGCCGGTCACCCGGCCACCCTGGGCGATGTACAATTAAAATACAGTAAAACACAATAAAATATAATAATTAAAACAATATAAAAAATTCTCATTAAAAACCTAACCCACCCCATATTCCCGCCTGAACAGCCATGTTTTTAATGCACAGCGGAAGCTCATCACGGAGGGGGCATGGCGAAGGTCACTAGGGAGGGAGTTCCATAATGTGGGGGCCGCCACAGAGAAGGCCCTCTTCCTAGTCCCCACCAGCCTGGCTGCTCTGGCTGATGGAATAAGGAGAAGGCCGTCCGTGGCAGACCTTGCTTGAGCGGCCTACTTGATGTTGCTGTTCACCAACAACCCCCATACAACCTGACAGAGCTGAAGCAATTTTGCCAGGAAGAATGGGCAAACCTTGCAGATGTGCAAAGCTGACAGAGGTTTACCCAAGAAGACTTGCAGTTGTCGTTGCTGCCAAAGGTGCTTCTACCAAGTATTGACTCGGGGTGAATACTTATGCAACCAACAAGTGCCAGTTTGTTTTTGTTTAGGTACTTAATTTTTGTGCCACAGTAAAAATACTTTGCACTTTCACAGTGCTGAGTATCTTGTGTACATCAAGTGGTAACAATGCCAGTTAAATTCATTTCAATTCCAGGTTGTAACACAACAAAATGAGGAAAAGTCAAAGGGTGGTGAATTCTTCTGTAAGGCACTTGTAGTTACTGGGGAGGCTAGAACAGTTTCTTTTCATCAGGTGAAAAGGCAATGCCTGTATTTAGTAGTTGGAGTGTAAATATTCATATTTGAGAAATGGTTCTTTATTTCCGTAGAAATCTTCCTTTAATTAATTGTCTATGGTAGAGGTGTTGATTCAGTTTAGAGACTAACTGTACTGCTACAACGCTTATATCTAGATTATTTAATACTAGCCTAATTATTATTTATGAGAAACTTTGTATTTACATTTATTAAAATAAAAATTAATTAAAATTTTAAAATCCAATTTTTCTGATGTATTTTTTTTAATCATCGATTTTTATCCACCCTGCTATATTGTTTGTCTTTCTTAACTGACTCCCTTGCCTGCCCACCTTCGCGCTCCTCCTGCCCTGCAAAGTGGCTAGACAACTGGCTGTGTAACTGGTGCTTCAGAGCAGGAGGGAAGGAGGCTGAGGCGGCACCGGTCTCCTCCCTCCCTTCCCCCAGAACACCGCTTAAACCAGTGTTCTCCAACCTTGGGTCCCCAGATGTTTTTGGCCTACAACTCCCAGCATGCCCCAGCCAGCATGGGGCATGCTGGGAGTTGTAGGCCAAAAACATCTGGGGACCCAAGGTTGGAGAACACTGGCTTAAACTCTTCTCTGGCGAGGTTCTTTCTGCGCCAGCAGTGAGGTGGAGGGAGGGTGCTGTTTTCCGACGTTGGAGCTGGGACTCTGAAAAATCCTACAGCCCTCTAGATGCTGTCTAGGGACCACAGGATTGTGTGGCAAGTGGCCTTAGATTATGGAGGAGGCCAGTGGCCAGTGGCCTCCTCCATAATCTGGGAGGAGGCCAGTGGCAGTCCGGTTTTGTGGAATCAGTTCCAGCTTCTTCCTTCTGGTGAAGTGGACAAGGTGCTTTCTTCTGTTAAGCTGACCACCTGCTTGCTTGATCCTTGCCCGTCCTAGCTTGTTATGAGCTGCAGGGAAAAACTGGTTGGGGAGATCAGGGCGGTAGTGAATGCTTCCCTCGAGGAGGGAGTGATGCCATCATCCCTTAAGGAGGCAATAATAAGACAGTTTCTAAAGAAGCCCTCCTTAGATCTCCAAGATTTGAACATAACTTTTGCCCAGTCTCCAATTTGCCATTTCTGGGCAAGCTGATTGAGCGAGTGGTGGGGGCTCAGTTGAAGGCACATTTGGATGAAGCTGATTATTTAGATCCATGCCAGTCGGGCTTCAGGCCTGGACATGGGACAGAAACGGCCTTGGTCGCCTTGGTGGATGATATGAGGAGGCCTTTGGATAGGGGCGAATGCTCCTTTCTAGTCCTCCTCGATCTCTCAGCGGCTTTTGATACCGTTGACCACGGTATCCTCCTGGACCGCCTGGAGGGGTTGGGCGTGGGAGGCACTGTATTGCAGTGGTTCCAGTCCTTCCTCTCTGGAAGTACCAGAGGGTAGTTCTTGGGGAGAAGGCTTCGGACCCGTTGCCGCTCACTTGTGGAGTGCCGCAGGGTTCCATCCTCTCCCCGATGTTATTTAACATCTACCTAAAGCCGCTGGGAGCTATCATCAGGAGGTTTGGGGTGTGCTGTCATCAATATGCGGATGACATGCAGCTCTACCTCTCCTTCAAGTCCTCACCAAGGTCGGCTGTTGAAACCCTGTCCAAGTGCCTGGAGGCAGTGGGTGGCTGGATGGAAAGGAACATGCTGAAACTGAACCCCAACAAGACCGAGGTACTTCTGGTGGGAGACAAGGGAAGGTTAGGGGATGTTGACCTGGTGCTGAATGGGGTACATCTACCCCTGAAGGATCAGGTCTGCAGCTTGGGAGTCATTCTAGACTCCCAGCTGTCCATGGAGGTTCAGGTGTCAGCTGTGAGCCGGGCGGCGCTGTATCAGCTCCATCTGATGCGGCAGTTGCGCCCCTACCTTCCTATTAATCTGCTCCTATCAGTGGTTCATGCCTTGGTCTCCTCTTGCCTAGACTAGCGATGCATCCAAACCTTGGTGGGGGCTCTCCACACCCCCGACTCGATTCTCCGTGGGGGCGCCCCCGGACTTGATCTTCTGAGCGGCGCGGAGAACTTCTCCGCGCCGCTCGATCCACCCTCTCCGGTCCCGTCGCGTCACTTCCGGGACCGGAAATGATGCGACGGGACCCTGCGCAGGCGCAGAACGCACCACAGGGGTCCAGCGCGCCTGCGCAGGGTCCCATCGCGTCATATCTGGTAGCCTAGACTACTGAAAACTGGTAGCCTAGACTACTGTAATGTGCTCTACGTGGGGTTACCGTTGTAACATCGAGCTTCGCCCGGGCAAAACGGGGCCGAAATTGGCCCCGCTCACGCCCGGCGAGGCCTTACCTTTGTCTTCGGGGTAGCTTGCCTCGCCGCGGCGAGCCGCCCGCATGGCCCACTCTGGTCTGGAAATGACGCGACGGGACCCTGCGCAGGCGCGCTGGACCCCTGTGGCGGGTTCTGCACCTGCGCAGGGTTCCGTCGCGTCATTTCCGGTCCTGGAAGTGACGCGACGGGACCGGAGAGGGTGGATCGAGCGGCTCGGAGAACTTCTCTGCACCGCTCAGAAGATTGAGTCGGGGGGGCTGCCCCCGCGGAGAATCGAGTCGGGGGCGCGGAGAGCCCCCGTCAAGGTTTGGATGCATAGTGTTGGATAATTAAAATTGCAGTCAAAACCTATGGCTAATGTTTCACCAGGTAATTGGGTGAAATGGTTAAGATCACTGATGCCTTCTAGGATGGTTTTCCTAGAAGGTACTCATTGAATTATTAACAGCCTGAACAGGAAGTGGGCATAGCGCTCAGCTTCTTCCTCTTTCTGTTCAGACTCTTAGTGAATGTAGCACCTTCTGCTGTTGTCTCCACGTGGTCCTTGCAGTAGCATGTAACCAGAGTTGCTGGTCTGAAGTCCACAAGTTCAGACCCCAAGTAACTACAAATGTACTTGTACCAACTGTAAGAAACGTCTTTTAAGCCTGCCTGAATGAAACTGCATAATCTGAGTGAGTAAATGTTACTTTTAACTTTTACAAGACTGTGTCTCTGATTATTGTTCTGAGGGAGAGAAAAAGGGGGCAAAACCAGGGAAATCCAGTCTGCCTTAAAGCATCCTGGATTACCAAATGCTAACTGGACTAACACTAGCCAAATCTAAGCTTCTTTTAAGCTGGAAAGGGACTCTACTCTGCTGATCTCACTAACGTGAGATAGGAAGGATATTACTCCACAATATATCCTCTCCTAGTATCTTTTCCAAGTCCCAACACATCGCTACGTGGGGTTACCCTGGAAGACGGTTTGGAAGTTGCAGTTGGTACAGAATGCAGCAGCTCGCCTGGTTAAAGGCTTCCGCCGGCGTGATCACATCACTCCAGTGCTCAAAGAGTTCCACTGGCTACCAGTTTTTTGCCGAGCCGAATTCAAGGTGTTGGCGTTGACCTTTAAAACCCTGTACGGCTCCAGTCCAGTTTATCTCAAGGAGCACCTCCAACAAAATCAAGTAGGCCGCTCAACAAGATCTGCCACGGACGGCCTTCTCCCTGTCCTATCAGCCAGAGAAACCAGGCTGGTGGGGACTAGGAGGAGGGCCTTTTCTGTGGCAGCCCCCAATTTATGGAACTTTCTCCCCAGTGACCTCCACCATGCCCCTTCTTTGATTAGCTTCCTCCGGGCATTAAAAACGTGGCTTTTCAGGGGGGAATATGGGGTCGGTTAGGATTTTTAAGTTTTTTACTGTTTTTAATTGTGTTTTATACTGTGTGTGTGTGTGTGTGTGTGTGTGTCCCTTATATTTTATTGGATTGTACATCGCTCACAGTGGCCGGATGTCTGGCCAGATGGGCGCTTCATAAGTAAATAAATAAATAAATGCAACTATGTTATTTTTTAAATGAGAGAGACATTTCATATTTTGTTTGGTGTGTGTGTGTGTGTGTGTGTAGAGTTTAAAAACATTTATTTCTTATCCACCCTGCTGTACACCCACTCTTAATCCAAGCATCTCAAGCATAACTGATCATCAGGGTTCAAATGGGAATTATTTGTGTTAACTTTTATCACTTAAAATACAACTATACCCCTTAACTGCCACTATCTGTTTAATTCTTTGTTCATCCCAGAAACATAAGAATACGGAGTTAATGAGGAATAGTTCATTCCAGGATCTTAATGAAAGCTGAGTATGAGGATTCTATGCTACTTGTCAGATACTTCCTAATTCATGTAAAACCACCAGCACCGTTCCCTGTTGCTAAAGAAAAAGCTTCCTTTATCTGAAAAAATGATTTCTGTAGGTTTACAGTTGTATTCCTATCTGAGGTCCTGGGTTGTTGTTTTTTGGTTATTCAGAATTGACAAGGTACTGCAGAGGTGAGTTGAGAGGCATCCAGTGTAAGGGAACTTAATGTCATGTAAATTGGATGTTTATGATGTGAACTGGTTTTTGTCACATTCAGCATCTATGTATCTACTTAAATATATACCGTTGGTACCATTTTCAGTTCACAGAAAGGACCATGCTTCATAAAATAACTGCCTTTTTAACTCCATAAAGGAAGTGATGACCTATACATACTCTTCAATTGGAGTTCTAGAAAATGGAAGATGTAGGAGTGGGCTATGTTACCAAATAGTGCACACTGCTATGCAGCCAACAATCAAATCAAGTATATAAAACCAGCATTCAAAATCAAGTGAAGAAGTTCCACAAATACAGGATGCTCTCCCTTTCAGAAAGTTCCCCCCCCCATGAGTACAGGGTGACAAAAGCGGAGGGGGATGGGACTAGCACGATCCCCTCCTCATGTGTTTCCTTTGACTGGACTAGGAGCACCTGAACAGGACTATAGTGCTGCCTTGCAAGTTGGTAAAAAATAAAATGTACAAAACATTGTACAGTAATACCTTGGATTGCAAGTAACTTGGTTTGAGAGCGTTTTGCAAGACAAGCACATTTTTAAATATTTATTTATTTATTTTTTACTTGATATACAAGCGGCGTCTTGCAATACAAGTACTGTAGTACGGCTTAAATTAAAATTCTCTACAAATTTTTTGGGGGGGATTTCGTTTTGATATAAGAGTGTTTTGGATTACAAGCACGCTTCCGGAATGAATTATGCTCTCAATCCAAGGCATTACTGTACTGGCACACCTGTCCAAACATAACTAGGGTATGGCCTATTTCATTGCTTCCCAGAATCTGTGTGTCACAGAGAGAGGTTTGCAGAGGAAAAAGGAACTCTAGGATATCTCTTCATGTTTCAGTCAAAATGACACTTTGGTAGAAAAGTGAGGAACTTACTGTTCACATAGTGGCCATAATCCAGCTAAAGTTAGTTGCTTGCAACTAACTTGTTCCACTGGTTTCAACGAGGCTTGGCAGTCATTGGCTTTAGCTAGATCAATGCCAGCATATGGGAACAGTATAACAGAAGGTACATACTCCTGAACCTCTCCAAGAAAGCTGCCTGATGTTTTTTCAGTTCAGGTTATTTGCTTAAAACCAGGTTTTAAATTTTAAATTTGATTTTAAATTAGCAATTAAAGTCAACAAAAAAGGCTGACTTAAATACTACTTCATATATTTTCTAAGTATGATGCATACTTATTGGCTAAATCTGTCCATTAAAACTTAAGCTGAATAGAGCATTTGTACTATTTAAGAGGCTATAGTCCTAGCAGTGTTGCTGCTTTCTAGTTCTCCTTCTCCTAGTTGCACAACTCTTATGTCTCTCCCCCCCCCCCCCCCGTCAATACAAGGTAGCTAACAATCCAAAACTTTTGTTCACAGCTTATGTCTTTGTTTGTTTAGAGATAACTAAGAACTTTCCAGAAACAAGGACTGGTAGCACAGTGCAGTTTATTTTTAAAAGATGAAAAGGAAATGTCCATGTTACATAATAAAGTAAATGTTCATTATTTGAGATCTGAGCAAATTGCAGAACTTTATATACTTAACATAAAAATAGGAGTACATAAGATGAGTGGGTGGGTGGGTGGGCAAAGTTGAATGATTGAACTAGTGAACTGCCTCTCCTCTTAATTCTGGGGGCCCCAGTGTGGTTCCCGTGGGGACCAATGTGCCCTTGGACACCTCCCTTGGCACTTACCAGGCTTCCTACCCCTCTTTATTTTTTTATGGTTAGAGTGTTGGACTCAGGAGATCGAGATTCTAGTCCCTACTCAGCCATGAAGCTCATTGGGTGACTTTGGTCCAGTCACTGACTCTTAGCTTAACCTACCTCACAGGGTTGTTGGGAGGATAAAATGGAGAGGAGGAGGATTATATAAGCCACCTTGGGGTCCTTGCAGGAAAAAAAAGGCGAGATATAAATATAATAAATAAATAAATAAATAAATATTTAACTGGGAGGGAGGCATGCTGCAAAGCAAGGTGCTGGCTCCAGCACTATCTTTATTTCCATTAATGCCTATGGACCCCACATCGGCCTTTGACATCCTTAAAAAAATTAAAATAGTGAGTGGCTATAACCCAGCGCTTCATTTTGGTTCTCAGCTACCTAGAAAAAAAGAAAATGGTAAACTGGGGTTTGTAGGGAGTGTCTTGGCGGATGGGGTTAGACAGATTTGCAGGGAGTGACGGGAGGTTCTCAGCTACCTAGAAAAAAAGAAAATGGTAAACTGGGATTTGTAGGGAGTGTCTTGGCGGATGGGGTTAGACAGATTTGCAGGGAGTGACGGGAGGTGTTTTGCTGTGCTGTTTGTGTGAAGTGTGTTTTCTACCAATTACAATTCTACAGATTGTACATAATCTACAGGACATCACGTCTTATTGTATGGCACAGATTACGTATTTTTCGCTCCATAAGACGCACCGGACCATAAGACGCACTCACCATATGGTACCAAAAAAAAAATTTTTTTTTTAATCAGCTGTTCCGTGGGGAATCAGCTGAGAGGCGCCCTGCCCAGGAGGCCTCCGCTCTTCCGGACCAGCAGAGGAAAGTAAAATAAAAATAAAATAATAATAATAATAATAATAATAATAATAATAATAATTTTTTTAAAAAAAATATCAGCTGTTCCGTGGGGAATCAGCTGAGAGGTGGGGGCTTCCCCCACCCTGCCCAGGAGTCCTCTGCTCTTCCGGACCAGAAGAGGAAAGTAAAAAAATAAAATAAAATAATAATAATAATTTTATTTTTTTTTAAATCAGCTGTTCCACGGGGAATCAGCTGAGAGGCGGGAGCTTCCCCCGCCATGCCCAGGAGTCCTCCGCTCTTCCGGACCACCAGAGGAAAGTAAAAAAAATAAAAAAATATAATAATAATAATAATAATTTTATTTTTTTAAAATCAGCTGTTCCACGGGGAATCAGCTGAGAGGCAGGGGCTTCCTCCGCCCTGCCCAGGAGTCCTCCGCTCTTCCGGACCAGCAGAGGAAAGTTAAAAAAATAATAATTAATTTTTTTTTTAAAAAAAAAAATCAGCTGTTCCGCGGGAATCAGCTGTTTCGGCGGGAATCAGCTGTTTGGCGGGAATCAGCTGTTTGGCTGGGGGCTTCCTCCGCCCTGCCCAGGAGTCCTCCGCTCTGCCCAGGAGTCCTCCGCTCTGGACCAGCAGAGGAAAGTTAAAAAAAATAATATTTTTTTTTTTTACTGTATTCACTCCATAGGACGCACAGACATTTCCACCTAGTTTTTTTGGGGGGGAAAGTGCGTCTTATGGAGCGAAAAATACGGTAAGTCAGACAATCTTGGAAAGGGGGGAATGACATTCTGACATGGTGAAAAGGGTGCATGGGGCAAAAAAGGTTGAGAGCCACTGTGCTATGGAGTACAGAAGTCCTGTTGGTCTGAAGTGACTGAACCAGTGTTTTCATAGTCTTACCATAGTAGTTTGTGAATCATTGATACAGGTAGCTGGCCAGAGTTTTGCTTTTGTCTCTTTTCCCTTCTCAGCTTGTTCTACTCCTTAAACTTCTGTATAAATAATGACAAAGAATTTTAAGCTCTCCTTTTTTCCCCCCTTGCCCCAGGTCCAGCAAGACTATGAATCTCTGTTCCAAATGCTTTGCTGGTAAGTGCAGTGTAAAGGTTTGGTTTTGAGAGTTATTTTCTCTGCCTTTTTTTTTTTTTTAAGTCAATCTAAATCAGTTGGCAACAACCCCCTCAGAGTTTATGCGTGGGTGTCTGTTTCTTAGTGTGTGTGCATGAAATCAGATTCTCCTCACTCCAGTGCTTCATTTATTTGCTCAAGTTTGTTGAAACAATCTCCAATGTGTATAAAAGCAAGAGCCTCTTGTGTACAGGCCCCAATCAAGCCTTCACTCAGTGAAGTTTACAGAACTCTGGAATGTCCTTGAACTAGGCAAGTACTATCAGACTGACTTGCATTAAGAGTTCAGATTACAGTTTTTTGGATTTCGGATTCAATTTAATTATGTTAATTAGCAATAAGGGTTGTGTTTGTAGCTTCTGTTGTGGGAGAAAAATATTCCTGCCCCATCCATAACTTTCCAGTGAAGGAATATTTAACTATTTATTAGTTAAACTATTTAACTAAAAATATTTATTTGCCACCACCATTAGTGGGGCGGGGGGAGTAAATCCATTACTCCCCCCGCCCCGAACTTTGTTATACATGATTACTCTTCTTGAATATGTAAAGTGCTTTTACCATGTTTTATTTTGTCTTCTCAACAGCATTCACCATTATTCCCATTTTATAGATGGGGAACAAAGACAGAAAGATAGGGATTCGCCCAGACTTGTGCAAGCCTGCAGCTGAGCAAGATTTTGAACTATGTTCTCATAGGTCTAAACCAGGGGTGGGGAACCTTTCTGGGTCCTGCCCCAAAAGCCCCTCCCCATGTGTCATCAAGACCCTCTTCCACACCCATTTGTCCTTTCTCCATGCAGAGAGGAGCATGGACTTCCGTGCCTCTCTGCATGGAGAAATGGTCTTGGCTGGCGCTTCAAGGAGCAGCTCCTCCAACTGAAGGCAAAGTAACACACTTGGGAATCCCTGTTGTTCTCTCTGATAAGAGATAACAGTGGGGATTCTTCTCCCACTGATTGAGAAAGTGATTGAGAAACCTTTCTCTAGTGCTGGGAATCCCTGCTCTTATCTCCAGTCAGTGATAGGAGATTAGATTGGGTTTCCTTTCCCAGCATTAGCACTGGAGAGGGGCCTCTTGGAGAGGGTGAGCCATCTGAGAGTGGTGTGGCCTGGGAAACTACCACAAGCCAGATGGGGAACCCCTGTGGGCTAGATTTCGGCTGCAGGTTCCCCACTACTGGTATAAACCCTACAATCTTGGTTGCATAAGATGACCTCTAACTCATAGCAGAGATTCTTAGTTCAAATCTGTTGCAGCCCTGCAGCATTATAGTTAATGAACAGAAACTACTAAAGTATTCTGTAAACAGCAATATACAATATAATATATTTACAGTCAGGTTGACTTTGGGCAAACTGCATATTCCTGTCCCCTGTTTCTGATTATTTAAAATGAGGGAAAGCATGGCCCATCTGAAATAGCAGTTGTGAGGATAACAGAAGGGGATGAGGTCTGTAAAGCCCCATTAAGTATGCAAAGCGCAATAGAAGAAAATAGCAATTAAAATGAACAAACCCCTTTATTTTGCCTGTATCAACTTTCAGGGCTGTAAGTATTTTTCTACTTAAGTCACTCCGGAGCTATTCAGATGTTACAGTCCCTACCGCAATCCCAAAATTAGAAAGATAGCACTGTGTTAGTATGAAAACCCTTGTGGCTATGTTTACAGTTGAATTTAGTAGTCCAGGTTCTTTTTTAGAATTTTATGCTATTTCAGATGCAATGAATGTGGTTTAAACTATTTTTAAAAGAAGAAAAAACATCAAAGAATGACAGATTAAATAATCGGGTCATTCTTTTGATCAAAATAGTTGGGAGCAAATAACTAGAGGAGCTCATAGGATTTAGACTGTGCTGTGTGTGAGAATGTTTAATGTCTGTTTCAAACAACTACTGCACATAATAGGCAACTTGGGAATATGTAAAGAGTCAATTCTCAGTGGCTGTCCCACAGCTATATAACTCCCATCTCCGATATTGGATATTTGGTAGCAAAAATCATGAGGTATTAAGCCGCTAGTTTTAACCATTTATCTTGGCATAAGGCTTTGAACTAAAACCCACTTAATCAGATATAATTGTGTTCTAACCTACAGAAGCTTATGGTACAAGAAATTTCTGCATCTTTTTAAATGCTAGAGTGCTCTTTGTAGTAAAACCAGACTAAGACAGCCAACTGTTAGATACTGTCTTGCTTCTAGATTGCTTTTGAAAGATGGAGTTGGCTAGCAATTGGAATTAAGGGCAGTATCCAATGATGTCACAGTGCTAGTGCACTAGAGTAAACCAATGTTAGTGCAATGCCATTAGCACTTGCTAGGCAGAAGGAAACAGCAGGGATTTGCCACTGAATTTCGATGACCATAAGGATGTGGTGACTTAGCACACTGTCAGGGAGTTATGGACAGTTAAGCATAAAGTGAGCTACAAATATAATTTGGCCTCCTGGATGCCAGTTGTTGTCTTCCATTATCAGATTACTGTTAGTATGATGACTGGCATTCTGCCTCTGAGACTTGAATACAATAATGTAGCACCCTGGGATTTTAGCCAGACCACTTAAATAAGAAAAATGTTGATCTTTTAACATTGAACTTTAATATGATTCAAAAGGTTAAAGAAATCATGAGCTTGACTTCTCACAAACTGAAACACGTTTAACATGTGTATAAAACAAAGATTATTTCCATGTTTATATTGTTAGCTACAGTTACAAACTGAATGTATGAAGGAAAACCTGATGCTTTTTGATCTTCACATCATTTTATCTTTCTCTCCCCCCCCCTTTCTCTCTTTTTTTAGAAAAAAGAAATCCACACAATGAAAAAGGTTAGTAACTGACAAAATTAATTGAAAAGCTTCAATAAAATTCAGGTCTCCTGTCCATGTCCCTTGCACAATCCAACTGCCTTTGCTCCAAATTTCATAGAAATAAATGTATAAATATATAAATTACAAGGTCAACTAAGGGCACAATCCAGTGGGGCAGCCTGTAACCCTCCAAATTCAGAAGATTACAGGCATCCTAAGCAGGGCGGGAGGAGTGTTGAGGCAAAGGTTTCCTCTGCGCTCCTCCCACTCTGCAAAGCAGCTAGATGGCCGATTTTAGACATCTTTAACTGCGGCACCTCATAGGGGGAGGGAAGGAGGCTGGGGCACCTCCAGGATACGTCATATCTTAGCGGTGCTGGTCTCCTCCCTCCCCACCCCCCGGAACACCCCCTAAACTCCTTCTCCGAGGTCACTCTTACAACCTCGAAGAAGCAGCCAGCACAGTTCTTTCCTTGCTGACTGCAAGGGGGGCAGATCTAGAGGCCATAGGATTGCTCTGTAGGTTATAAAACAAAATAGTGCCTGCTCTCAGTGCATCAGAGAATGTTACTTTTAGATGCTGGATATACTTTTATTGCTTCCAGCTAATACTTTCATATTTCTGACTTATTTGATCTTAAGCATCTTGTAGTGACAGGAAATATGCCTGAATGCTATGAGAATTTACCCTAAACCAGGTATAAAACAATGGGCGAGTTCACACAACATGGCCACCCAGCCTGTGAATAAGCTACGCAGTGTGGGTTGTTCATGGAACAACCCACAGTGCACCCAACAGACGATCAGGCCCACCAGACGATCAGGTTATGTGTCGTCGTCCCCCATCCTCCCGCAGGTATCCCAGGGGACTTGGCGGCTGAACCTGTCTTGGCTCCTCTCCCTGCTCTGACTGTGACCCCTTTTTGGTTGCCAAAAGATCACACCCCTCTCCCTTTTCACAAGCACTTTCTTTTGACAGCTGTCAAAAGAAAAGGTTTTTGTTTAAGCAGGGTTTTTGGCAGGGCTAAACAGGGTTGTTTTGACAGATTTCACGGCTGCATGTGAGATCTTACCTTTCCAGAGTAGAGGATATAGAGCCCCAAACAAGCCACCCTGCAGGAAGCTGTCCAAATTCACACAGCATGACAACCTACTGTGACTAGTTACCCATGATGGGTTGCCATGTTCTGCGAACCCAGTCAATATAAGGCCAAAGAGGGAACCAAGGAAACTGGCTTGAAAATGTTGGAAGTTGTAACAATTAAGGGATCAATTGATCAAATATTGTTTAGCAACCCCAATTGAAAATAATAGGGGGACAAGTGTTTCAGTTTTAAAATAAAGGATGGATTTTAAAATCCATATATTGATTTGGCGCAGCACACTGGTGATGCAGGAGATAAGGTGCCAAAGACTGGCTACTGGAGTCCCCAGTTCAAGACTCCACTCAACATCTTGCATCCTATCACATGTTGTCAAGTTGTATCTGTATAATATCAGAGATGTAGGTGGGGTGGGATATCTTCTTGCCTTAAGCTGCTATCCTGACAGTACATTTATACTCTGGATGTGTACAATGCACGCTATATAAGTAAGTGTGCATAGGTTTGTACCCAGTGATGGAAGGCAAAGGGAAAATGTACAAAGTATTGTGATTTGCAACTGGAGCATCCTTGACAGATGGCCATCCAGCCTCTGCTTAAGTACCTCCAGTGAAAGAGAGCCTGCCACCTCTTGAGGCAGTCTGTTCCACTGTTGAACAGCTCTTATTGTTAGGATGTTTCATGCAGCCATGCAGTATGGGTTCTTTGCCTCAGGGCCCGCAATGTGGCCGACAGATGATTGGACACATCATGGGTTCCTTATAAGCCATGGTGGGTTGTTATGTCATGCAAACCCAATCTTAATGTTTAGCCAATGTGTAGTCTTGCTTTACATTGACTGAAACAGTGAACCTGTTAAAGCAATTTGGTTAGTACAGCAAACATTTTATGATAGCAGATAGAAGTGAGCATGATCTGCCCACAGGTAATTAGTAGTCATTTTGCTGATACTGGCCAATTGCTTCTGTTATATGGTTGTGAAGAGGGATAGGGAAAGTTTGCAACCTGCACTCTCAGTTGCTAAGAATTTGTCCCATGTTGGTTCCCTATCCCTTTTGGGTTATCCTAAATAAAGGAGCCCTTGAAAGTGCCACACTTTTTCTTCAATTCTCCTCCTCTGGAATCTTTAGTCCAGGTGCATATGAGCAAATGAACAGAAATGATGATGAGAGAAATGTTCCCTTTCCCACCCTAGTATTCTGAAGGAGTGGGAAAAGCAGCAAATATCTGGAATTAGCAAAAAGACAAGAAGGGAATATAGGCCTACTCTAAAATGTGCTATCCTGCCACAGTATTTCCAGGTCACAGCAGTAGATTCTGCAGGATGTATTCATGTGGTCGTTGGTAATATTTTAGAAGTTAAGTGATGGATAATTTAACAACTGGAAGATAGTGCACCTCTAGTGAGTTCTTGATTTGTAAACTAGAGTCTACTAGTTTCATAGAATCATAGAATAGTAGAGTTGGAAGGGCCCTATAAGGCCATTGAGTCCAACCCCCTGCTCAATGCAGGAATCCAAGTCAAAGCATCCCTGACATATGGCTGTCCAGCTGCACCTTGAATGTCTCCAGTGTGGGAGAGCCCACTACCTCCCTAGGTAGTTGGTTCCATTGTCATATTGCTGTAACAGTGAGGAAATTATTTCCTGATGTCCAGGCAGAATCTGGTTTCCTGTAACTTGAGCTGATTATTCCGTGTCCTACAATCTGAAATGATCGAGAAGAGATCCTGGCCCTCCCCTGTGTGACAACCTTTCAAGTACTTGAAGAGTGCTATCATATCTCCCCCTCAGTCTTCTCTTCTGAAGGCTAAACATGCCCAGTTCTTTCAGTCTCTCCTCGTAGGTCTTTGTTTCGTATTCCCTGATCATCTTTGTTGCCCTCCTCTGAACCCTTTCCAGTTTGTCTTCATCCTTCTTAAAGTGTGGTGCCCAGAACTGGACACAGTACTCAAGATGAGGCCTAACCAGTGCTGAGTAGAGGGGAATTATCACTTCATGCGATTTGGAAGCTATACTTCTATTAATGCAGCCCAAAATAGCATTTGCCTTCTTTGCAGCCACATCGCATTGCTGGCTCATATTCAGCTTGTGACCTACAACAATTCCAAGATCCTTCTCACTTGTAGTATTGTTGAGCCAAGTGTCCCCCATCATGTAACTGTGCATTTGGTTTCTTTTTCCTAGGTGCAGCACTTGGCATTTATCCCTATTAAATTTCATTCTGTTGTTTTCAGCCCAGTGCTCCGGCGAATCAAGATCACTGTGAATTTTGTTTCTGTCTTCCAGAGTATTAGCTATTCCACCCAATTTTGTGTCATCTGCAAATTTGATAAGCATTCCCTGTAGCTCCTCATCCAAGTCATTAATAAAAATGTTGAAGAGCACTGGGCCCAGGACCAAGCCCTGCGGTACCCCTCTCATTACCTCTCCCCAGTTTGAGAAGGTACCATTGATAAGTACCCTTTGAGTCTGATTCTGTAGCCAACTGTGGATCCACCTGATAGTTCCATCTAGCCCACTTTTAGCTAATTTGCTAATCAGGATATCATGAGGCACTCGGTCGAAAGCTTTGCTCAAGTCAAGGTATATTATGTCCACAGCATTCCCACAGTCCACAAGGAGGTTACCTGATCAAAAAATGGGATCAGATTGGTGTGGCAGGAATTGTATTTGAGAAATCCATGCTGGCTACTAGTAATCACTGCCTTGTTTTTCAAGGTGCTTGCAGACTGACTTATAATCTGCTCCAGAATTTTCCGTGGAATTGATGTCAGACTGACTGGTCTGTAGTTCCCAGGTTCCTCCTTTTTGCTCTTTTTGAAGATAGGAACAACATTAGTCCTCCTCCAGTCATCTGGCACTTCACCTGTGTTCCATGATTTCTCAAAGATAATAGTGGTTCTGAGAGTTCTTCTGTCAGTTCCTTTATTACTCTAGGCTGCAGTTCACTGGGCCCTGGAAATTTGAACTCGTTCAAGGTAATCAGGTGTTCCTTGACCATTTGCCTGTCAATCTCAAGCTGCAATCCTGCCCCTTCAGCTTGTACTTCAAGTTTGCCAGGGGGGATATAGACCCTCTTTCGGGAGGAGACCAAGCCAAAGTAGGAATTCAGCACTTCTGCTTTTTCTTTGTCACCTGTTATCCTTTTGCTGTCCTTATTGCGTAGTTGAACCACCATTTCTTTCCTCTGTCTTTTACTATGCACGTATCTGAAGAAAGTGTTTTTGTTGCTTTTAGCACCCCTCGCTAGCCTCAGCTCATTCTCAGCTTTAGCCTTCCTGACACTATTCCTGCAGTTCTGTGCTACCTGCCTGCACTCTTCTTTTTTAGCTTGGCCTTCCTTCCACTTCCTATATGTGTCCTTTTTTGTTTTCAGATAATCTCTGAGCTTTTTGTGAAGTTACCTTGGCTTCTTCTGTTGCCCTCTGCCTTTTTTCCATGTGGGGATTGTTTGCAATTGTGCCTTTAGAATTTCCTTTTTAAAAAACACTCGCCCATCTTGGACTTCTTTTCTCATTAGAGTCGCTTGCCATGGGACCTTACTTATCATTGTTCTGAGTTTATTAAAATTGGCTTTCCTAAAATCTAGGGTACGTGTTTGGCTACACTCAGCTTTTGCTTCCATTAGAATCAAGAACTCAAGTATAACATGGTCACTTTCCCCCAGAGTTCCCGTATATTATATATTATATTATATATTTATTATACTTATACCCCGCCTTTTTTCTTGCAAGGAACCCAAGGTGGCTTACATAATCATCCTCCTCTCCATTTTATCCTCACAACAAGCATGTGAGGTAGGTTAGGCTGAGAGTCAGTGACTGGCCCAAAGTCAAAGAGTGAGTTTCATGGCCGAGCGGGGACTAGAACCTGTAACTGTTACTTTATCCACTAAGTCATCTCTGTTGGCTAGAATCAAGTCAAGGATAGCCAATCCTCTAGTTCCTTCCTCCACTTTCTGTAGGAGGAAGTTATCAGCAACACAAGTCAGGAATTTCTTGGAGGGGCCATGTTTGGTAGAATTTGTCTCCCAACAGATATCGGGGAAATTGGAAGTCTCCCATCACCACTACATCATGCCTCCTTGAAACATTGGCAATTTGCTTTTCAAAAGTTTCATTGTCATCTTCTTGATTTGGTGGTTGGTAGTAGACTCCAACCATCATGTTTGTTTTATTCTTTGCCCCATTTATTTTAATCCAGATGCTCTTGATGGGGCTACCAAGCTCATCCTCCTGTTATTCTGTGCAGAGATATGTATTTTTTCTG
Source organism: Shinisaurus crocodilurus (assembly GCA_021292165.1). Classification (NCBI taxonomy): domain Eukaryota; kingdom Metazoa; phylum Chordata; class Lepidosauria; order Squamata; family Shinisauridae; genus Shinisaurus; species Shinisaurus crocodilurus. The sequence continues at coordinate 54,823,706 of CM037879.1, read as the reverse complement.
TTCTTTTTGAACAAGTTATATCCTCAATTACTGTATTCCAGTCATGGGAGTCATCCCACCAAGTTTCAGTTAAACCTACCAAGTCATATTTGCCCTCATATATTAAGAGTTCAAGTTCGTTCTGTTTGTTGCCCATACTCTGGGCATTAGTATATAGACATTGAAGACCATGTGCTTTATACCCTGGCTTTCTTCCTACATTTTGTGGTAGACTATTATTGGGCGCTGTTGGAGCTGTTCTCTATGTTGCGGTGCATAGGCCTTCGTCCATTGTTAACCCCGAGCTTTTGTCTCTCTCCTCCGTTGGATTCAGTTTAAAGCCCTCCTAATGAAGTTCCTCATCCTGTGGCCAAACACATATTTCCCAGTCCTTGTGAGGTGCAACCCATCCCTTGCCAGTAGTCCATCTTCCAGGAAGTGTAGCCTGTGGTCCCAGAATCTAAATCTCTGACATCAGCACCGCCTTCATAGCCAGCTGTTCACCCGGAGTATTTTTTCTTTCCCTTTCTATTCCTCTTCCAAGTAGTGGAAGGATGGATGAGAAAACTATCTGAGCCCCAAAGTTCTTGAGTTCCCTTCCGAAATCTTCAAAGTCTGACATGATTTCTTCATAACTCTGCTTGGCAGTATCATTTGTTCCCACGTGGATGAGGAGAAAGGGATATGTATCAGTGAGCTTTATGAGCCTTGGCAACCGTTCTGTCACATCTTTAATCCATCCCCCGGGGAGACAATACGCCTGGCGAGTCCATGGGTCTTCACGACATAGTTTGGTTTCAATCCCCCACAGGAGGGAGTCTCCCACAACTAGTATTTATTTATTTTTATTTATTTATACCCCGCCTTTCTTCCTGCAAGGAACCCAAGGCGGCTTACATAATCCTCCTCCTCCTCCTCTCCATTTTATCCTCACAACAACCCTGTGAGGTAGGTTAGGCTGAGAGTCAGTGACTGGCCCAAAGTCACCCAGTGAGTTTCATGGCCGAGCAGGACTAGAACCCAGATCTCCCGAGTCCCAGTCCAACACTCTCACCACTACGCTACACTGGCTCTTCTACACTGACTCTTCTCTTCCTCTTCTTGTAGGCCTCGGTTCCATTGCCTCTGCTTGACTGACCTTCAGCCTCTTGCTTACTGTCACATGGGGTGCCCTGTAATTCTTTCTCTGCAGGCTGTCCTCCAGTCTCGTCCTCAAGTACCTGAAAGCATTTCCATAGTTTCACTGCTTCCACTGGTGCAGAATGTCTTCTGGTTTTTCTGCTTCTAACAGTCACCCTTTTCTAGGGAGGTTCCTCTACTTCATTTTTCCTCGCCTCAGCATTCTCCGATTTGGCCTCAGCTTGCTGTTGCTCTTCTGGCTCCTGTACTTCGCTTTTTCTTGTATTACAATCAGAATAACGGGAGACATTTTAAGTAGAGATCGTTGGCATTCTCCATAACTAATGTGAAATTAAAAATGACACATTACAAACTGAAGAAAATAGTAGCATTTTTATATGCATGATAACTAGAGGTAGAATAACTGGTTTATTGTGGCATAAGCATTCATATTCAAGTCTTAGATTTGAGAAAGGTTTCAGTCATATATTTTTAATTTCATTTTTTTATGTTGTGCCTTCTGATGTGCAAAATGCTTTGAGCCTATTGTCCTTTGCAATTATGAAGTAGATCACTGTTATTCCTACCGTTAAATATTCATTCATTCATTTCATTCATTTATTACATTTCTATACTGAAATACAACATGATAAAACACATTATAAAAACCTTTAACATACACAAAAAATGGCTAAAAACAATTAAACAATAACACACCAAGTCCTGATAAACAACTAACATTAAAAAGGCCTATCATATGTCAGCAAATGCCTGGGAATAGAGGAAAGTCTTAACCTGGCACTGAAAAGATGACAATGTTGGCACCAGGCAGGCCTCACTGGGGAGAGCATTCCACAGCTGGGAGGACCACCACCAAGAAGGCCCTCTCCCTTGTTGCCATCTTTCACACTTCCCTCAGAAGAGGCTCTTGGAGGAGGGCCTCAGATGTTGATCGAGTGTACAGGTAGGTTCATAGATGCATAGATCATAGAGTTAGACGGGGCCTACAGGCCATCGAGTCCAACCCCCTGCTCAGTGCAGGAAATTAGAGGTGGGGTCTCCCATCCAAGTAATAACCAGTCCTGACCCCGCTTAGCTTTCCACACTCAGACAAGCTGAGCCAGCATGAGGTTCTTACCAGGAGAGGCACTCTGTCAAGTATTGTGGTCTTGAGCCATGTAAGGCTTTATAGATCAAAACCAGCACCTTGAATTGTTCTCAGAAACATACAGGCAGCCAATAGAAGCAGACCCGAATTGGTGTTATATGCTCAGACCTTCTAGTCCCTGCTATCAGTATGGCCACCAAATTTTGCACAAGCTGCAGCTTCCGAACCATCTTCAAAGGCAGCCGCAGGTAAAGCACATTGCAGTAATCTGACTTGGAGTTTACTAGAGCATAGGCTACTGAAGCCGGTTTATCCCTGTCCGGATGGAGGCATAGCTGGGCCACCATGCCTCTGAAGCCACTTGAGCCTCAAGTGACAATGATGACTCTAGGAGAACCCACAAGCTACAAACCTGCTCCTTCAGGGAGAGTGCAACCCCATCCATGCTGAAAGCCCTATTGGTTTCTGAAGCTTGAAGGATTGTATAAGGTTCTTCTAGTAAATCTGTGATTGTGCAGAGATTAAAGTCCAAGTCTCATACCTGATCTACTGGACCATACTTGATAACAAGACATTCATTTTTATCTGTACTGCCATATAAACTGAGCATATATTGTTGCAGCTATGCAGCATACCCTAAAATAGCAAGCCTGAAGAAAGTGATTGATTTTCTTCAGGCTATATCATTGAAATCTTCCCTCTTGGTCAACCATTCTGGCAAGTTAAAATAGTATCAAATAATTATAAACAAATTCTAAAGATAGTCGGCATCATTATTGTTGAGGATAGTGGAGTTAATGCAATTGTTTTATTCCATAATAGTTGTTGGGGGGGGTTAAATTTCAGCACCCTGACTTGTTTGAGATTAGTTTATGTATGTCTGTAACAAGAAAAAAAGAATATAACTGTTTGCAAAATGGATTCTTTCCTGTAAAGTGGATTTACTTAAATCAAAATTGTCTTTGTTTTATCTTCAGTGTAGGTTTAGAAAACCATAAAAGCTGCTTTAGTGCCCAATCGTTATAGTTCAGATTACCGCTTCACCTCTCTTTGTGGCAGGTTGAAGGACTCAACATGTCATTTTATAGGCTTATCAAATTGGCTCATTAAGTGGCTAAAGGCATCATTCTCTACTGTAATACTAGGGCTTTGTGCTCTCCCTCTTCCTTTTTTTCTTTTTTTAAATCAGACTTGCTGAACAGCTTTTAGTTTCACAGTGCTCCCTACTGCTGGTGGTACAGAAGTCTAGAATTATTGTTTTTATCAGTTGCTTTAGCAGACTGCATTCAAAATCCAGACATGGCTATGTTGCAGGGTTCATTTTGGACTATTATTGAAAGTCTAACAAACATATGTACAGTAATACCTTGGATTGCAAGCATAATTTGTTCCGGAACCGTGCTTGTAATCCAAAACACTTGTATATCAAAGTGAAATTCCCCATAAGAAATTTATACACATATTTTTAATTTAAGCTGCAATAAAGAATGATAGTGTAAAGTCTTCATTTTTCTTGACCGTACTACAGTACTTGTATTGCAAGACATCGCTTGTTTATCAAGTCAAAATTTATTTTAAAAATTTGCTTGTCTTGCAAAACGCTCTCAGACCAAGTTACTTGCAATCCCAAGGTATCACTGTATCTTTTAAAGCAGTGCTTCTTACCCTGTTGTCCATTGCCGGGTTGTTGTTTTTTAATAGTCTTGTATGTTAAAATATAGCAGATTTTGCTCTGTTAATGTTTCCTTAATGATATTTATTTTCAAATATAATGCTGGTAATTAGGGTATAATTGAATATTCCAGTTCTGCCTGTACATTGAAATTTAGTAGTCCGTTGTCAGCAGCAAGAAATTTTCAGACACAAAAGCAGAACATGACGTGCTTGCGTTCAGTGAAAGGGGCAGTTGTGCTCTGAGCTGTCTGTTCGAGAACATCCTCTTGTGAATAGGAGGGCTGCAGTACAATTTCTCCTGCATTAAAGCCTGATAAAAGTTGGCACCTCAATTTGTGTTTCTCCATTAGGCCAGTGCTTTGTGGTGTATTTTAACAGCATTCAGGCTTGCCTTTATAGCTGTAGCCTGTTGAATGTCTGGTGCAAGACTGTTACTGAAGTCATTCTCTGACTAGCATTGTGAGGCAGGCAGCACTTTGTGTTCCTGTCCATTTTATATTGAGTTGATTTAGCATGCTTTTAAAAATGTTAGCATAACTATTGCTCTAAATGGTAAGATATGTGGCCAATGACTATGCATGTATATAGCCATGAGACCTATCTTTACACTATTCCCACAATGAAGGTCTTTAAAATACCCAGAATGTTTATTTAGATACTTACTGATTGTATTTTGTTCCCACATGATTAGATTATCAGTTGAAATTCACAACTGAGTTATGACAATCCAGAATGAAAAGGTGGGTGGTGGTAAGTGTATTCCAAATCTGAGGATGAAATCTTTGTTTAAAAAATATGCCACCCTTCATCGAATTTGGTTCCTTGGTGGTTTACAAAATTAAGATATCAACAAACAATAAAACTACATAACAAAACTAGTACATAAAATAGAGCGGTCAATATAATTTTAATATATCTGAATATACATTTAGAAACCTGGGAGAATAAAAAGATGTTTGCCCAGCAACAGATGAGTTTCCTTGGGGAGGGTGTTCTACAAATGGTGTGCCATGAACAAAAAGGCCCTTTCTCTGGTTATTTGCTTCACCTCTGATGAGGGGGGAATAGAGAGAAAGACCTAGGCTGATGATGTCAAGCATGCAGGCAGGATATGAGAGAAGGCACCTTGGTCCCACCTGTGAAATGGACAGTTGGATCCTAGTAACTTATTCCATGGATTGATTCCCCTTGGTTAAATACCTTGGGAACCATTTGATGTATCATCAGAATACCCATAACAAGGGCTTTCTCCTCTGTTGCCCCCAAACTATGGAATGAGCTCCCTCAAGATCTACGATTGGCCCCTGCTCTCTTGTCCTTTAGAAAGAGTGTAAAGACACCTCTTTTCAATTTTGGCTTTTAAAATGCATAGTTTTTAATGTTTTAATATTTTTACTGTCTTTAATGTTCTTGCTTTATTGTTGCAAGGTTTTATTATTTTAAATTGTTGTACACCACCTTGATGGCTGTTTAGCAGATCAGTTTGTTTGTTTATTATTAGTATTATTAACGAGAACAACATAGCTTAGTCCAGGACATCTTTATTGTGCATATGTTTAAAAGTGCATGTTCTTCATAGTAAATGGCAGAAACATGGTAACTGCTAAGACACTAGCTACCCTAAGGGTTTGAAACCTGGGTTATGATGAAATAGCCTCATCCTGTTGCCTTTTGACACTCTCCATAGTGGTTCTATGACTGTCTGGCAAACTTCACTAATCATCACTGAAGATCTATAGTCAAAGGCAGGAAGAGTGTAATGAAAACCTTTCACAAAGATCTGTGTGTGACAGAGTGCATTTTATTTTTATTTTTTCATTATTATTTATTACGTTTCTATACCACCCAATATCTGAAGCTCTCTGGGCGGTTCACAAAACACAGTTCTCGGGCAAAATGCTATGTGTTTACCTTGTGTTTTGTAATAGAGTCTCTCTTATACTTTCTGGCTTATTAATATTGTGTTCATCTAACTTCTAGCTCATTAACCTCACTCTCTGCATGGCCTGCTGAAACATCAGCTCTAATTTAGTCCCTTGTGTGTGTGTGGTCTCAGATGATTAAAAATGCTTAGAATATAACTTAATTGTGAACAGGCTTTTGCACATTGTCAGCGTGAAGGCATTAGGGAGTTGAGGATTGGTTAGTATGACTTTTAAAAATTCTTTTGTATTTAATTTTATTTTGATAGCACCCATTCTCTATTTCATGTATGCAGGAGGAGGATGAAAGGAATCTTCTCTTCTGCCCATGTTTAGCAATTTGGGTGAATTATGGAAAAGCCTGTCCTCTGTTTTCTATATTTGCTCATTTGGAAACCTTGTATAGTTTATAAAGACACTAGTGATTTGTTCCCCAGCCTCCCTGTAGAGTCGGTTCCATATTACAATCTAATTCCACGTCCGTGTCGTGCACTCCTGAGCCGTTAATTTGTACATTTCGATGCAGTTTGTTTCATCGTGTTTTTGTAATCCAAACTGAATGTAACGAGCTGTGTGCTTTTGGGACCTTGCCTTGCCTTGCCAATTAGAACAAGTGGTTACTCAGAGAGAGTATGTTTTAAATAAAACATGGCACCACTGAGTGGGATTAAGATCTTTTGGGAATAAAAGGAACTGTTTAACTCTTTCTCTCCAAAAAGGAGCCCAGCCTATGAGAGGATGCTTTTAAAATGCCTAATTCATTACTTTCAGAAAGGTAACCAAATTCATCTTTCGTTAGTGTCAGCTAACTGGAAACCTGTAGTATTCATAGTTGTTTGGGGTTTATAGAAATGCAGTACAACGCTCCACGTCTTCAAGGCTACTGCTAATTGATAGCAAGTAGGGAAAAAATCGAATACCTAAACACCTTCTTTCTCTATTGTTCGTTCAACTTAGAATGACAAGCAATTAAAATAGTAACCTTGGTAAAGCTAGGGTCATTGTTGCTATTGCCTACAAGAAATATGTTGGTGAGAAGATTCATTTGTTTAACATGTTACTGGCATTAATTGGCTTGTAATGAGCACTGGCTTCCTGTAGACACTTTTGAAATACAAAGGCCATTCTGAACAGCTAATAAACCTTATTATGAAGCACTTGGACTCTTCCAAATAGAACAGTTTACAGACTGGGAAGGAAAGGTGTCATCACTTGGAATTCAGTAAGAATGCCTTTCCAAACAAATTTCTTGACTAGTATCACTTGTCAAGACAGATATATTCACAGGGCTTTAGGGTTTTATCTATTGTGTGCTTACTATTTGCAGCACTGGTAGCAACCAGCCAGTGGTGTCTTGTGTACATTATAATTCACCAAAAGCAAACTTACTCTTGAGAATTGTAGAAAGTGTCAGAGAATTACTCAAGGATACACAAAGTAAAATAGAAACCATTTATTTCCTTGTAAACTCTGCTTACCTCAGGACAAAGTTGTTTCCAGTGAACCAAGTCAACAATAAGAACTATTTTTCTCTTTTTCTTCAATAATGGTTGAAGGTCTTAGTCTTTGCCCTCTTACCAGAGGTGTTTATCTAGTTTTAAAAGGAAGAAAACAGCTGGTGTACTTGGAGGCAATACCACGTTTAGGATACTTTTAAAGCAAAAATAAAAATAAAAATGCTATTCATATCTGTATACACATATCTACCATTGTATTCTTGACATGGTTGTCAGTGCATTTTCTCTCAATAATTAAGCTGTCACAGACACTCCTGTGTTTATGTATAACTTAAAATAAGAGCTCAAAATGCTGCATATCTACTTTGAGGGAGCATTTCATGCACTATGCAGAGACAAAGGCTGTCTTATCAGAGTGTACACTCAACAGGGAGCTGCAGTCAATCATGGTTCCCTGATGAGTGTGTGTCTATAGAAAATGTGATTGCAGACATATATTTGCCATACTCCTATTTAACATTTTCAGGTGTACAAGTATGAAGATGTCTGAAGACGTGTATCTAAAACTTTTTTAGTAAATTTCAGTAACTACTATTTATTTAATTTATTTATTACATTTATATCCCACCTTTTTTCCTACAAGGAACCCAAGGCGGCTTACATAATCCTCCTCCTCCTCTCCATTTTATCCTCACAACAACCCTGTGAGGTAGGTTAGGCTGAGAGTCAGTGACTGGCCCAAACTGACCCAGTGAGTTTCATGGCTGAGCGGGGACTAGAACCCAGATCTCCTGAGTCCCAGTCCAACACTCTAGTCTTGGGTTTTTTCACAGATGTTCAGATTATGAGCTGTTGCTAACTACAAATTATGGAACAGGTACCTATAATAGTTCTATTTCTTTTCTCTTTTAAAATGGACACTTGGTAGTTAACTACTAAATGGAAAGTGTTGCTCAAATAGCCAGCATGTATTTTAGTAGCTCTGTTCAGAGTTCAGCTCCTAGCAATTTTCAGAATAGTGCATTATGGCAATGTTTATCCAAAACATCAGTTTAGAGACGACAGTGTCCCAAATTTTGCATTTCTTGGGGTACTTTTTATGATGAACACCATTTATAAATGGAAAAGTCACACTTCATGTTTATACTGCTGTTTGAGCTGTCTAGTAAAAAGAATCAAGAGCCTTCAGTTTTGCAAAGATACTTTACTACGAGTATAGCAGAAAACACCAACTTTTGAGCATTTCTTGATTCAGTTGTCTCTTCCAGATAAATTATGAGAGAATTAAACATTTTGGGTCCTGTAAACTTCTCTAAAAATGTATGTAAACTTTGTCATTGGTTTCGTGGACTGTGGATTTTGGTAAGGTTTTCTACATTTTCCTGGCCTTTCATGATTTTTTTTCTGTGTTGTAAAAGAGCAATCATTATGTTTAATAGGAAGTCAGATTATTCATTGTATTTTTTTATTTATTTTCGTTTATATCCCACCTTTGCACATGGCAGTCGAAGTGACAAGTTATCCATGTGTGGAAGTAACTTCATACAGACAGAGAATATTTGTGCCTTCTCTCATCATACCTGTGCCTAAAAGTAAACTATAGTTTATTTCTCAGGGATGAAAAGCTCACATAACTCATGTGAATTATGACTTCTGAAAAGTTATTACTGGTACTTTAAGTCCTCTTAATGAATTTCAGAGAGGCACTAGTTAAATGTGTATATCATTACATCATATTATTTTGTGTAAGGTTGTATGACTCTTGAGTTATCTCCCCCTCCCCCTTTCAGTCAGTTAGCTGGCTACCTACATGCCTGGATAAGGTAATTGGAAGACATCCGTGTCAGTGTTATGCCATAATACTAGAAACTAGAGTATTTCAACCCTCAATAGAAGTGTGGCATGTAGCTTCATGGTGGTAGACCTATGTGCATCCTGTGGAGTTCTGCTATACTTCTTCCTCCCTTTTAAAGCTTTCGCGTAAGAGACTTTGCATATTAAACCATATTAAAATATAAACGTGCAGTCTTTCAAAAACTGCTTCCTCATCTCCAATCACTAAGTACCCAAATAAGCTTTTCTATATCCACACCAAGTGCATTTATTTTAAAGGCACAGCTCGTGATGCTTTCCAGTATTTGAACTCTAAAATGTTTGATAGATTCCATGCCTATGCAACTTCTACTTGTGTGGGAAAGCTTTATAAAAGTGTACATTTATATTTTAATACCGGTAAGTGTTAATATGTGAGGTTTCTTCCCTGAAAGCTTTAAAAGGGAGGAGGAAGTATAGCAGAATGCCTGCAATATCAGGCATTACTTCCAGTTGACCACGGGCATCATTAAAGAATGTAGGGGAACATGCTGTGTGTGTGTGTGTGTGTGTGTGTGTGTGAGAGAGAGAGAGAGAGAGAGAGAGAGAGATTTAATTTCAACTTCAGAACCAACATTTGAAATTGTGCTAAAAATCAGGTACATGGGAAGGAAGCCAAAGGCCTGAGTATTGCAAGGGTAGGCAACTTGGTGACCTCCAGATGTTTTGGACTAAAACTCGCATAAGTCCCAGCCAATGGTCGGATTATTGGAGTTTTGTACTCCAAAATATCTGGACAGCACCAGGTTGCTTACCCCTGGCCTAATGGATCACAGCAGTCCACTGCTTTAAAAGATGAGTTGCCAGATGTTACACACTGCATGGATTGTTGCCTGCACAGAACATTACACTTTTCAGGTCTTGTGCTTACAAAAGCATGAAGAACTGTTGCCAGGTCAGGACACTATCATAGCAGAGCATTTGTAACTTAAGGAATAAAATCAAACTGTGCTGCTCCTATTTTACTTCCTGTGCTACTTCCTAAAAGTGCAGCAAAACACCTATGCAAAAACAAATTTGATTTTTTTGCCAAAAGATGCTGGCTGAAGATAATCTTGAAGATAATGATAACTGCAAGCAGTGATGCTTTCTGTAGTATATGTTTGTAAGATATCTAAATAGTGTGGCCTTCAATACAGCTTTAAAAATGTTTGCTATTTGTTGTCTTAACTAGGGATTTAACTGATGTATTGTATAATTTGATTACTAGAGAGAGAACATATGAACATTGAAAGAGCCATGCTGGATCAGACCAAAGGTCCATCTAGTCCAGCATTCTGTTCACACAGTGGCCAACCAGCTGCCCACAGGAAACCCACGACTGGTGTACATAGGCATACTGCCTCTTATACTGGAGGTAGCATATAGCCATCAGGAATATATATATATTTAATTTATTACATTTATACCCCGCCTTTTTTCCTGCAAGGAACCCAAGGCGGCTTACATAGTCCTCCTCCTCTCCATGTTATCCTCACAACAACCCTGTGAGGTAGGTTAGGCTGAGAGTCAGTGACTGGCCCAAAGTCACCCAGTGAGTTTCATGGCTGAGCGAATAGTAGCCATTGATAGCCTTCTCCTCCATTAATTTGTCCAATCCCCTTTTAAAGCCATCTAAATTGGTGGCCATCACTACATCTTGTGGTAGCAGATTCCATAATTTAATATGCACTGTGTGCAGAAGTACTTCCTTTTATTTGTCCTGACTCTTCCACCAATCAGTTGCCCTTTTCTGCACCTTTTCCAACTCTATAATATCCTTTTTTAGGTGCAGTGACCAAAACTGTGCACACTATTCCAAGTGCAGTCGTACCATAGATTTGTATAAGGGCAGGATGATCTTGGCAGTTTTATTTTCAATTCCTTTCCTAATTATGCCTAACATGGAATTTGCTTTTTTCACAGCAGCCACACACTGGGTCAACATTTTCTGCCCACAAACCCAAGATCTCTTACTTGCTCATTCTCCGCTAGCTCAGATCCCATCAGTTTATATGTGGTTGGGATTTTTTGCTCCATCGTGCATCACTTTACACTTGCTTACATTGAACCCCATTTACCATTTTGATGCCCGTTCTTCCAATTTGGAGAGATCCTTTTTGAGCTTTTCATAATCCGTTTTTCATTTAACCACCCTAAATAATTGGTATCATCAGCAGATTTGGCCACCTCACTGCTCACTCTTAATTCCAGATAATGTATGAACAAGTAGAAAAGCATTAGTCCCAATACAGATCCCTGTGGGGCCCTCTCTTTACATTCCTCCATTGGAACAATTTACCTTTTATTCCTCCTCTCAGCTTTCTTTACTTCAGCCAGTTTTTGATCCATAAGTGGACCTCTCCTCTTATTCCATGACTGCTAAATATGCTCGGGAATGTTTGGTGAGGGATTTTGTCAAAAGTCTTTAGGAGAAAGTCCAGGTTTGTGTTTTGTTTTGTTTTCCTCATTTGGGCAAGACTTCTATTTTCTGAAGGAAGCCTTCTTTTTTCTAATAGCTTTCTTGACACTGTCATTAACCATGCTGGTGACCACTTGAACTTAGTGCTACCTTTCCTAACCTGTGGTATACATTCTATCTGAGCTATTATTTTGGTTTTGAGTACAGTAATACCTTGGATTGAGAGCATAATTAGTTCCGGAACCGTGTTTGTAATCTAAAACACTCTTATATCAAAGCGAGTCTCTGGCGGGCGTGAGCGGGGCCGATTTTGGCCTGCTCAAGGCGAGCGGTTACATCCCTACACTTGTATTGCAAGACGTCACTTGTTTATCAAGTCAAAATTTATTTAAAAAAATTTGCTTGTCTTGCAAAACGCTCTCAGACCAAGTTACTTGCAATCCAGGGTATTACTGTACCTCCAAGCATTTTGGAGGGATTTGACCCTCTTGATTCCCCCTTTTAACTTTCTTCTTACCAGTTCCCTCATTTTAGAGGTTTCCTCTTTTGAAGTTAAATGTGACTGTGTTGGACTTCCTTGGCAATTTCCCTCTTAAATACATATTAAATCTGATAGCACTGTGGTCACTGCTTCCAGTTAGTTCAGCAACACTCACATCTCACACTAGCTCTTGGGCAGCACCACTAAATCTTAGGATGACCTCCCCTCTAGTTGGTTCCATGAACAACTGTTCTATGGCACAGCCATTTGGTTCCATGAGAAATTTAATCTCTTTTTTGTAACTGGAACATGCATTTATCCTGTCAGTGTGGGGGCAATTGAAGTTACCCATTATTACAACACTTCCTCCTATGGATGTCTTCCTGATTTCATTTTCCATTTCAAGATCACTCTGAGCTTCTCTGGAGGATGATAGCATTCCTCTAGTACTTTTGGAGCCTGGTATTGTCACCCACAGCACTTCTGTGGAGGAGCCTGCCCCTTAGGTTTTCTAGTTTGCTTGACACTATGCCCTCTTTTTGATGTACAGAGCAATACCTCCTCCAGTACACCCTTTCCTATCTTTCTTATAGAAGTTATACCCAGAGATAACCATATCCTACTGGTTCTCTCGATTCCACCATGCTTCCGTTATACCCACTATATCTTAAGTTCTCCTTTAAAACCAGGAACTCCATCTCTTGGTTCAGAGGCATCTAGCATTAACATAGAAACACCTCCCCAGATGTCTCTGATGTGGTCATCTTTTACTATGGCCCCTATGCCTCTTTGATTGGCTGTTATGTTTCACCATATGCTCATGGCCTGTTCCCTCCCCATCTCCATTTGGGCAATTGGAAATATTTTCATCTTCATCCCCTAGGGATGATTCAACCCAAACCTGATGCTTCCTAGCTCCTGTTGGCTTTTCCTCAGGGTTCAGTTTAAAAGTTGCTCTGCCGCCTTTTTTACGTTAAGTGCCAGCAGCCTGGTTCCATTCTGTTTCAAGTGGCGCCTGTCCCTCCTGTACAGACCTGGCTTGTCCCAAAATGTTCCCCAATGCCTATCAAATTTCCTCCCTTCACCACCATCTCATACACACATTGAGGCTCCTCAGCTTTGACTGTCTAGCTGGCCCTGCGCGTGGAACAGGTAGCATTCCAGAGAAAGCCACCTTGGTGGTCCTGGATTTCAACCTTCTACCTAGCAACCTAAATTTGGCTTCCAGGACCTCATGATGACATTTCCCCACGTCATTGGTACCAACATGGACCATGACCACTGACTCCGCCCCAGCACTGTCTACAAAGCTATCTAGACTGTGCATGATATTTGCAACCTTCGCAGCAGGCAGGCAGTTTACCATGCTTCTACACGCCCATCACAAATCCATCTGTCTATGTGTCTAATGATTGAATCTCCCATTACCACAAGCCCCCCCACCTCCCAGAGGCACATCCTCGGTGCAAGAGGATGTTTGTTCATCTGAGGAATGGGTCCCTTCTTTGGAATGACGCCCTCCTTCCCCGAGACCCCCATTCTCCATGACAGCAGAGGAATTGTCGCCCAGGATTTGGGACTGCTATTTGGTCCCTGAAGCTCTCGTCTGCCAACCTCTCTGGCTCTCTTAGCATCTCCACGTCAGCAACCTTGACTTCAAGGGAACGGACTTGTTCCCTGAGAGCCAGGAGCTCATTACACCGAGCACACACCCACAACTTCTGTCCAGCTGGCAGATAGTCATACATGTGGCACTCAGTACAATACACTGGATAGCCCCCACACCCCTGCTGGCTGTCTACCTTCATAAGTGGGGTGTTGTTGTTTTTAATTAGTATTATTGGGTTTGTTTTCCTGGAAAACCAAGTTGTTTACTAGGAGAAGGGGGCAGGCTCCTAGTGCTGATGCTTTGTCACTGGGGCTGAGACGCTTCATCACTGAGGTTCCTCGCGCTCAGAGAGCTGGCTCCCTCGCAAGCCAACCTACTTATATAGCTCTAGGTAGGTTGGCCCAACTGCTGCTGCAGCCAATCTGATTAGAGGGCCTCATTTGAAAAGCTAGGGAGGCTGTGCCTGAACTCCTCACTTCGCCAGTCTAGCTGGCCCTGCGCATGGAACAGGTATTTATTTATTTACTATATTTATACCCCACCTTTTCTCCTGCAAGGAGCCCACGGTGGCTTACATAATAATCCTCCTCCTCTCCATTTTATCCTCACAACAACGCTGTGAGGTAGGTTAGGCTGAGAGTCAGTGACTGGCCCAAAGTGACCCAGTGAGTTTCATGGCCAAGTGGGGACTTGAACCCAGATCTCCCGAGTCCCAGTCCAACACTCTAACCACTATGCCACACTGGCTTAGTGGTTCAGAGAAAGCTACCTTGTTGGTCCTTGATTTCAACCTCCTACTTAGCAACCTAAATTTGGCTTCCAGGACCTCACAACTACATTTCCCCACATCACTGGTACTAACATGGACCATGATCACTAACTCCAAGCACTGTCTACAAAGCTATCTAGTTGGTATGTGATATCTGCAACTTTCACACCATGCAGGCAATTTACCATGCAGTCTACACACCCATCACAAATCCCTGGAAGTTAGCTGTCTTTGGTGTGCCTTTGTTTTGGCTGCAACTGATAATTTATGAGTTTAAATTCGATTTAAAGTATTACCAGAGAATTTAATAAATAAATAGTAAGTAGCACTTACCTTCTCGTCGCACAGTTGCTTAACTCGCATGTTTGCTAAAAGACTTCTATATACTGTACCTTGATGCTTTGTCACCGAGGCTGAGGCGTTTCATCACTGGGGCTCCTCATGCTTGTTGAGCTCCAGAAGTGATGCTTGGCATTCAGTAGTCTTATGATTGAAAGTAAAATTCTTCTAAAATTAGGCTTTTTTGAGCCTGTCTAAAATTCAGATCTGTCAATTATATGCATTTATAATTTTCATTCCTTCTGATTTATTTAGCTCTCAATGGTAAACAGTTATCTAGCACTATTATATATCAAGCATACAGTTAATAGACATTCTGCCACCTTTTTATGTTCATGACTGATAACTGTGAAACTTCCACATTCCATCTTCAAAGGTTTTTTTACTCCCTTTACCAAAATTAGTTTTATAACAACTGTGTAGTTCTCCAATATTGTCAGTCACTACTCTTCTATCAGCAAACTGAACTTGTCCATGTCTTTTTAGCTTACCATATTGTCATCTTCCTTCATTCCACAGTGATATGCACCTATTAAAGAGAGTTAAGTCTCTGCCAAAATAAGGAACAATGTCTCTTTACATGGGCTCATTTCTAAAAGAGCACTTTATACAATAGAACTGTTTGTACCAGAGCTTTTTCTGTCCCAAGGTCAAAGCTTTTTCAGTTCAGGAGGAAAGCATTAATCAACAAGTAGTCCAAGATTTTGTTGCCACCTTCTGTTGAAGTGCAGTGCAAGATGTCCCATGTAGTTCACACATCTACTGTGACTGGTGTGCAATCCTGGGGATGGTGCCCACAAAAAGTTTTCAAAGGCCTCATTTCAACATTGGTCCTTTGTATGAGATGAAATAATGTGGCTTCTTAACATGCCAGTCCAGTAATGTATGAAGCCATGTTGGAGGGGCTGCCAATGTGTTCCATGTTAGCATTATCCTACTGAACATCTGGGAAAACTAGTGCTGGCATAGCAAACGGCATTGGTTGGCCCTCCAGACTTCTGCACTACTTGAATGGCATGTTGCAGTTGCTCTCATATCACTGAGGTAAAATGTGAGACCATAGCCTCTGTTCTGTGCACAGTTTAGAAAGGCCGGAGAAAACTTCTGACACCTTCTAAGATTTTAAAACTTTTCACCTTAAGTACATATTTAGGTGCCTGGGGTCTTCAAAGATACCTTCAAATAATTGGACAATCTGTATACAATCTTATTTTCAGTTGGGAGAATATCATGCTAAGTGATACTCACTTAAATAATTTACATGTATAACACAGAAAATACATGCCTCAGAATGTAATCAGTATGTTTATACATTGGATTCATGTGGAGTGGAGAGAGGATTAATTATTTAAATGGATTTCCCTTTCCCTTTTGTATAAGGTCTTGTACAAAACTAGTAATATAAGACCAAATGAGATCAGGATAAATACTTAAGTAAACAAATCTATACCTGGCAACAGTAAAACAATATACTTATGCTGTATTCTGCAATGACTTTCACATTATATCTGCATAGCTGACTAAGCAAAATAAATGTTCAAAATTTTATTTATTTTAGTACTCAAATTTATATTCTGCTTTCTAATAATAATAATAATAATAATAATAATAATAATAATAATATTTTATTTATTACCCGCCTCTCCATCTAGATTGAGGCGGGGAACAACAGAAAATATAAAATACCTAAACTAAAACAACACAATATATACTATTAAACATCTTAAAACATCCTAAAAACATCTTAAAACATCTTTAAAACATCTTTAAAACATCCTAAAATTCCGCTGGATAGGCCTGCCGGAAGAGTTCAGTCTTTATGGCTTTTTTAAAGTCCAAAAGACTGACAAGTTGACGTATCTCCTCCGGCAGCCCATTCCATAATCTGGGAGCAGCAGAAGAGAAGGTCCTCTGGGTAATGCTAGTCAGCCTAGTTTTGGCTGACTGAAGCAGATTCTTCCCAGAGGACCTAAGTGTACGGGGTGGATTGTACGGGAGAAGGCGATCCCGTAGGTAGCCTGGACCCAAACCATGTAGGGCTTTAAAGGTAATAACCAACACTTTATACTTCGCCCGGAAACTGATTGGCAGCCAGTGGAGTGCTTTTAAAACCGGTGTGATATGGGCACCCCTAGGTGTACCAGCAACCAGTCTGGCTTCTACAAAGGTATCAGAGCAGTGAACATAAATACAATGACATAGAAGCAACAATAAATATAACAATAAAAACAACACAATACAAGTTAATCAGGAATCAAATTGCACGCTCTACTCTACTGTGTGCTACAAACCATAGCTGGCTGGATCACACTTCAGGGAAAGCCTGTGTAAAGAGATGAGTTTTAAGAAGACGTCTGAACATCAGAACTGTGGAGTCTGTCTGATGTCAATTGATAAAGCATTCCAGAGGCCAATTTCTCTGGGGACAGATACCATTGATACATCATCTTATAAAAGTTTTCTTTAAGACTAGAACATAATGTAAATTTCAAACCTTTTAACTACATTTTTTCCCCATTGTACAATTAGTATATTATATCCAAAATTTTGGGCCCATTTTATCATACATTCCTTCACTTGTTCTTCCTCAGTCTCAAATTTCAACAAGAGTTTATACATTTTTGCAATAAAATGTTCATCATTTACACATAATTCTCTTTCAAAGTCTGATTTACTTTGTTCAAAATCATACATCTTTTTATCAACTTTAAATCTTTCTAAAATCTGTAGATAAGTAAACCATTGACATATATATAACCTTCTTTTATCAGTTCTTCTCTTGATTTTATTTTACATTCACCTTGAGAAAATTCCAGCAAATCATAATATGTCAACCAATTATATTTACTTGTATAATGGCATCTCGGGTATATGTTGGAAATGTGAACAGCAAGAAGGAACTTTTTATCATATGTGGTGAACATGTAAAAAATATTAATTCTAAAGATTAATATTCAGTTGAAACCATAGGCTTTTCTCTTGGGAATAATGGATAGTCAGTTGGAAAGAAGTAATGGAACTTTATTTTTATATATGACAACGGCAGTAAGACTATTATATGCACAAAAATGGAAAGTTCCAGCATTGCCTACAACAGAAGAATGGTTGCTCAAGATGGTGGAGCTGGCAGAGATGGCCAAACGTACGTCATTAATTAAAGAAAAGGCAACATCTATGTTTACTGCTGAGTGAATCCTGCACTCAGGATTCACTCTGGTTGACTTTTTGCAGGGTTTAGAAGAAAATGTTTTATTTATCTGTGGTTTTGTGGAATAATAAGAGGATAAATTGGTGACTACAGAAAAAAGAATAAGATAAATTTGTGACAATAGAAAAAAATGAACTTTTCTGTTTTGATTAGCGATTAGAGAAACTATTTGTTATTTTATTTATTTATTTATTTATTCATTATATTTATTAATTGCCCATCTGGCTGGTCACCCGGCCACCCTTGTTATAATTGCTGTAGAAATATTTGGAAGTCCATTTTAGTTTTGTTAATTCTTAATTATCATTTTATGTTTTGTTTTTGTTTTTATAGAAATAAAAAAGTTTTTTTTAAATGATAAAGCATTCCAGAGGGTGGGTGCTACAACACCAAATGCTCTGCTGTAAGTGCTCTTGAGGTGAACCTCAGGAGCATATGGCACCCTCAGAAGTGCTTCCTCAGATGACCACAGAGATTGGGCAGTGACATAAGGGGTGAGGCAATCCCTAAGGTAACCATAGAGTAGGGATCAAGCAGCGTTCTTCCGGTCTCATGCCCCATCACCAGTACAAGATTCTGGAATTGGACTTTTCCTGACAATTGAGCCTGCTTAATGATGTGGAACTAGATCATGTCATCTCAGCAGTAACAACAGCATGATAGCTCCATAATACTAGAGCAGGTGTGTGTGAATATTCTATTAAGGAAACTAAAGAGAAATTTCTTTGGAAATCACTCTACATGGTTTTGCTAGTGTAGCTACCTTTATTGCAGCCTTGATGTGTCATTAGAACTTCAGTGTTGGAAATAAAGAATTCTGTGATTGAATAATCTAATTACCCTAATTGTTACACAGATGCATTACCTGCTATTGATACATTTGCAATTTGTGAACCATAGAGCGGGATAGCTTTTCAGATTCTGACAGATGGTACATTCCAAAATAATGTAGTGATATTAAAAAATAAGCTCTGGAATGTTTATGTATATCAGAAGAAATTTGGCATCAAGCTGGCAGTTAACTGGCTAAAATTTAGTTTGCCTCATATTGGTAAACTGATGGCAGTTGGTAATCAATCTCTTATTATTTAGTTATTTATTTACAGTACATCATTATTCACTTATTTACATTCTGACTGAAATTTTCCAGGTGCTGTGCCTAATATTTCTCCTCCAATCTTGACTCAGCATTTTAGTTAGTTATATAAAACACTTCAGTGTGTATGACCCTTTACAAACATTAATTCAGAAGCAGCATGGACTTGAAGCTTAGCATGGAAGTAGTTCTCATTAAAGAGCCATGTATGGCCTTATCCAAAAGACTTTTGATTTAGTTCTGAAGGTTTAAAAGTCAGACTGAATATGCATAATAGATCCATTTTGTTGATCTTTGCGTTATACAAAGCCAGAACTACTACACTGTATACATTAGGAGTTCTACCTAAACATTCAGTACTATGTAGCTGCAGGATTCTACAAATATTTTTCAAGAAATACAAATGTGACAGTATTCTCCACCAAAGTGAAAATAATGTTCTTTTATGAGTTTTTCCCATGGCATGGCAGACACTTATTTTCCACTAAATGTCCTTAGCTCTTGGACAAGATGATGTAGCCAAAGCTTTGATACAATATTTTTAAAAACCAGTTAAGTACAAACCCATCAGCCTGAGTTTTGTCCAAGGTAGATGAATGGGAGGCATTTAGAAAGGCGTCAGTTGTACAGCTGGAACAAGACTTGTTGGAGAAAAGAAAAGCCTTGCCAATTGTAAACCTGTCTTGTTAGCAATCTAGAATTCTCTGGAAGGTGTCAACAAGCACAGTGATTGGCTGTCCTGCTAAACCATAGTTTAAGCTGTTTAACACACTCTTCCAGTACTTGAAGATCGCACTCTTCCAGTACTTGAAGGGATGTCACACAGAGGAGGGCCAGGATCTCTTCTCGACCATCCCAGACAGTTTGCAGGACACGGAATAATGGGCTCAAGTTACAGGAACCTAGATTCCACCTAAACATCAGGAAAAATTTCCTGACTGTCAGAGCAATAAGACAATGGAACCAACTACCTAGGGAGGTGGTGGGCTCTCCCACTCTGGAGGCATTCAAGGTGCAGCTGGACTGACATCTGTCAGGGATGCTTTGACCTGGATTCCTGCATTGAGCAGGGGGTTGGACTCGATGGCCTTGTAGGCCCCTTCCAACTCTGCTTTTCTATGATTCTATGATTCTATGACAACGTGAGTGAGATTAGGCACATGCCCCTTCTGTCTTCTCCCTTGCGGCTGGAAGGTGGAAGTTCGGAAGCTTTCACTTCCACTTTTGCTTAACTGTAGTTTGTCATTTCACCTGAACCATGCAGGAGGAAGAGAGGAGGAGAGTGCATGAGCCTGAAGCATAGCAACTGATTGTATACAGGCATACCTTGGAGATATTGCAGGTTTGGTTCCAGACCACCGCAATAAAGCAAATATCGCAATAAAGCGAGTCACACAAATTTTTGGGTTTCCCAGTGCATATAAAAGTTATGTTTACACTATACTGTAGTCTATTAAATGTGGAATAGCATTATGTCTATAAAAAAAAAACAATGTACATAACTTAATTAAAAAATACTTTATTCCTAAAAAAATGCTAACCATCATCTGAGCTTTCAGAGAGTCATAATCTTTTTGCTGGTGGAGGGTCTTGCCTCGATGTTGATGGCTGCTGTCTTCAATTTGTAAAAACCACAATATCTGCGAAGTGCAATAAAGCAAATCGCAATAAAACAAAGTATGCCTGTACATGAAATTTTTCAGAGTTCTGGGTTCAAGGAGTTGGTCTAGTGATCAGAAATGTATTTAAACACTTAAGATTTCATGTTGTTTATCGTCTGGTGCTGTCGAGCCAAATTAGCTTCCTTGTTTACTGAGGAGCTGTGGGCTGTAAAACATGCTGGAAGGTGGTTTAAATGTGGTTTTTAAGTAATTCTGGCTGCTTTGAAAGAGGCCAAACCTTAAGAAATCCTCTTTGGGCTCAGAAGATTGTAACAATTATCGCCTGAGTCGCTAATATCCACTTCTTGGACAAGGTACTTGAGAAAGTGGTGTTGGTTCAACTTCAGGCACTTTTGGAGGAAACGGATTATCTGGATCCATTTCAATCCAGATTCAGGCCCAAGTTTGGTACCAAAACAGCCTTAGTAGCCCTGATGAATGACTTCTGTCAGGAGAGAGACTGGGGAGTGCAACCCTGCTGATTCTCCATGATCTCTGATACCATCAACCATGGTATCTTTCTGGATCAGCTTTGTTGGCTGGGCGTCTGGGGCAATGTGATACAGCGATTCTCCTTTGTGCTAGATACACTGCTTCCAGATGTGTATATAATCAATAGCTTTTTTGCCATCTCATAGTCTCCAACTGGAAAAATGTGAGACCATAATGAAAAGCCTTAAGCCATACCGGCTTTTCACTTTGTCATGCAAAGTCCCGAATTTCCCAACTGCAAGCTACTTTAAACTTTTTTTAAAGGGGCCATGCCATGGGCAAAATTGCAGCTAAGCTAAAAATGCAAGCTTACCTGCAATATTGACCATGGCATGGCCCCTTTAAAAGTAGCTCTTTTTAGAGACACTGCGAGGATGTGCGCGTGCTCATGCCTGCTCTACCTGCTGAAAAGCTGCACCTACAGGCCTGGACCGAGGAAGAGGTGAATGAGGGAATTTATCACATGATTCCTATCTTTATATTGCCAAAGATTTTATTTCCTAACAGAGCTGACTCTGTGCCTCTAACAGGTGAGATACAGCGTCAGAAGGAAATGCAAGAAACTTCCCCTTCTCTCTGAAGCGCCTTGTTTGGGGGTGTGGGTTGGGTGGGTAAGCTTCACCTGTTGAATTTGTGCCAATCCTGACAATTTTAAAAGAAAAAGAGATTGCCCTGCAAGCACTGACCCCTCCCCCCCACCCCATGAAAAAACCAGATATCAACAATTCAGTATACCGTTAGTAAGGTAAAAAATATATTACAAAAGCCATAAAATATTATAAAATAATATATAATATAATAATGTAATAATTATAATATATAAGATTTTGTGCGTTTCCTCTGCTAACCTTTGTACTGGACTATGCCCTTTGGTTGCCTGGCCATACCCTTGGCCACGCCCTCATGTTGCCTGGCCACACCCTCTTGTTCACATCTTCGTATTACTTAACCATACCTCTTACAAATTCACATTTGTGTCCTATTTTCATCTGTGAAATGTTGGAGGGTATGCCATCTATGGCAGATGGCTAGTGCTGTTGTCTGATACAAGCACTCTTTGTATGTAACGCTACCTTACCCAGCTTGTCGCCATTCAGATGTGTTGGACTACAATTCCCATCATCACCAGCTACCATGACGTGGCAATTGTTGGCTGTGGATGATGAGAGTTGTAGTCCAACACATCTAGTGGGTAACAGGTTGCGGGTGGCTGATGCAAAGTATAAGCAGTGGGCTTGGCTAAAAGTAGTCTATACTTAATCCTTTAAAAGCAGCCTGAAAGCTCTTTTTCATATTAAGTTTTGATCTTACTTGGTTTTATATTACTACTCTTGTGCAGGGCTTTCTACAAGTTTTTAATGCCAGTTGCATCTTGATACTTATCACATAGCATGGCTTTCTGAGAAAAAGGCAAGGGAGTAGAGAAAGAAATATCTCTATATTCATGACAGGATTTCTGAGTGCATTCAGCACCTTTGCTAAAATCTGGCTGCCCCTTCCCCATCCTCACTACCTGTTCGACAGTCCTTGTGCCTCTGTCACAACTTATTCAAGAACTCCTTGATTTCAGTAATGTCTGTCATTTATGGAGTTGCTAGTTGCTTAGCATGACAGCTTAAATCTGGCCATCCTTTTTGTTATCAAATTATCTTAGATTTCCCTCAGTTCCAGTCCTAAATGCAAGTCATGTTTAAATTTAGTCAGCTTTTCCCTTCTGGACTAGGTGGAGGCCATCATGCTTTCTGATGGGTGTGCCACCAAATGGCTGATATTATATTAGTTAATGCACAGGGCAAATCTCCATTCCATCTGTCTTCTTGCTAAAGCCTGATGCCTCTCTTCTTTTGACCTCGTTGTGCGTTCAATTTGGCATCAGCCCATCTGCTAGTGTCAGGCAGGTATGAGATTTCTAAGGAAATTGGGCAAGGCTTGGCTCAAGGGGCTTGCTGCAGGGAGTGAAAGCAACTTGGGCATCTGGTAGGATTGCCTTTTCCTTTCCCTCCTGAGTTGCCAATTTCTTTCAACGTGCTTGGAACTGTTCACAACCAATGAAGAAATCTTCCCTTTGCCAGCTGACGCAAGGTTTATGTTGCTTTAGAGAAGGCTGCTTATGACGTGTACTGTTCTGGTATCTGTTGACAATTGGAAGTTAAAACCTCTGTAGCTGCACTCCACTGATTTTCTTGGCAGAGGAGCCTTGAACAGAATATTTTTTTCCTGATACATTTAGAATTCATCTTCTGAATTGTACCTGTTGATCTGAAGCAAATGGAAAATGCTTGAAGCCATTGATCCTTTTTCCTTTCTGATTTTCACTGCTTGCTGTCAGCTGAAAGTATTGTGGCTGATCATCCACCCCCACCCCCGCCCGGTGTAAGTTAATATTGGATTGTACAGAAAAGGTATTAACAGGCTCTCACATGTGCCCTGCCCTATTAGCAAGGATATACAGTGATACAAAAATGAATTTGTCAAGAGGTTTATGGCTTCATGATCTATGGTACAATATTAATCCTGCTGTGGTGTTATTAAGTCATTTTTCATCTCCCCTCAAATTAATGTTGACGTTCTATTACTGGAATTGTTCTTGTCCCCAGATTAAAACAAAAAAGGGGGAAAATCTTCCCTGCTAGCATATTAAAATTAATTGTAGCATAAGCAGGTTCTTGCTTGAAGTAGAATCCTCCTAGAAAGTCTATAATGTAAATTTATTTCTGTACTTTGTGCTTATTTTCTTGCATGAAAAAATTGCTGTCGCACACAATCAAGGGCGTAAGAGGCGAGAGAGGTAGAGGACATATTAAAAGTGTTTGAGTTAAGAAATCTTTTACATTACCTTCTGTGTCAGACTTGGACAAACCTAGCTGTGAATACCTTCATCTTTAAAGAACATAGTACATGCAGAGTAGGTAACTTTGATTTTTATGCCACGTTTTTGTTCTCTTTGCCATCAAGTTATCGTAAATGGAACAAAAATGTCAGCTCTGCGACTAGAGAGTTACTTTTTGGCTCTTTAGTTTATCTGTAACTTGATCGGTTTGATTGTTCAGAAATACATATACATTGGCACAGTCCTGCATGCTTGGATTGCTCCTAGTTCCTGTAGTGAAGATTCATACCAGTAGCTGTGAAACCAGATCTCTGGAGGCTATGGCTGGCATCCAAAGAGCTTCTTTAGGCATGCCCTCTATTGTACTTAAACAGCAGACCCTTATTGTGTATCACAAATTGTTTTTGAAACTCCCATCAGGTTCAAAAAGTGTGTACTATATGGCATAGAAGGTTGCTGTTTGATACACAGAAGTGTAAAGCCTATTTGGAACGCAGAACCAGTTGTGCATTTCTTTGGATCCTGCCCTGTGTGAGCATGATATGGTTCCCATCTTATAGTACATGAATATCATGGTTTGCTAACATTCAGCCCAGGAGTACTTTTCTTGGTAATCTTGACAGGAAGTGG
The DNA here is from genome assembly GCA_021292165.1 of Shinisaurus crocodilurus. NCBI lineage: Eukaryota > Metazoa > Chordata > Lepidosauria > Squamata > Shinisauridae > Shinisaurus > Shinisaurus crocodilurus. The sequence goes on along the minus strand of CM037879.1, from coordinate 54,799,059 downwards.
GGGGTGAACAGAAAATGAGATGGGCAATTGCCCCTAACTTTTACAAGTAGACATTAATGTGGACTCCCTACTTACTACAACTAATGACAAGCTGCTGGACGTAGGTTAGGTAGATATTGATTCAGGCCAGCTCATGTGACTACAGATTAGAGCATTTTATCTATTGAATATAATCTATTAGACACAGACTTTCTGGTGTGTTTCATAGGGGGCTATCACCTGATTAGAGAAACGTATTTGATTGATCATGAGTTCTAATTGATTAAATCTGATTAAATAAATACATTAGCCTTGCAAGAAGCAATAAGGAGAATTTATTTAGGGTATTTATATCCCACCCTTCAAGGAGGTTCTCAGGGCAGCTAACAATAAAAAAATATAGTTAAAAATACAAAGGGCAGTATCCTATTTGGCACTAGCACTAATATAAATTACGGTAAGTTGCATTAGCAGAAGCTACCTCTAATGCAATGCCAACAGCATTTGCTGGCACAACAGCTTCCCCCAAAAAACCCATTGAGCTAACAAATTCTACTGGTGTGCTAGAGGTAGTTTACGCTGGCACAACATAATTCATGTTAATGCCAGTGCCGAATAGGATACTGGCCAAGGAATACAAAATACCTAAAATACATAACAAAGATAAAAATATAAATTCCTCAAAAATGTAAGCAGTCTCCGATCCCACGAAGATAATCTTAAATTGGGTAATACAATAAATTGAAAGGCCTGGGAGAAATAAAAAAAGTTTTCATCAGGCACTGAAAAGACATCACGGAACACACCAGACAAGACTCTCTGGGGAAGGGATTCCAAAAATAGAGCACCACCACGGAAAAGGCTTGCAAACAGAACTGGTTTGCAGTTCTCTGAAGACAGGAAATATTAGCAGAGATTAAAACAAGAAATTACAATTTGTGTGTATGTACCCAGAATTATACTTCTTGTTCAACTTCCTTTTTGTCCCATTTGGAGAAAGTGCAAAGCATAGTAGAATAACATGTACGATAGACAAGAACATGCTGGTTTGCTGCAGCATTAGGGTTGCTGCTGGGAGCTGTAGGTTCTGCCCAACCACTAGAAGGGAACAGCATAGGTATATTATGCAGGAGGTTTTTAGAGCAAAGTGTAACACTACTTGCCAAATTAATTGAGCATTGTGTAACACCTATGTATTCCTGTAAGTGCTAAAGTAGAAACTCGGTATAAAGTTGAATTTTGTTAAAACTGCTTTTTGTATTTTATTTATTTATTGTATGCTTATGTTGCCTTATCATACAACAAATAATTTAGAGGGTGGGTCCCTTTCAAGTTTAATTTACTAAAGCATGGTATCTGGACAATGTGAGGTGTAGAATTGAGGATTAGCTGTTTCATCTCTACGATGGTTGTGGATTATGCTGCCACCTATCTGGTTTACTGTTTCCTCCTGGATGTATTCTTTTCCACTAAGCAGCTTTTCATGTCCTTGCTTTTAGATCTTGCTTCAAGAAGTGAATGATACATACTGATGTGTCAGTGTGAAGTATGCTACAGCATGTATTAAGGAGAAATCTCCATATCTGGAGTGGACGTTTTCATCTTAAAGCCTTTATGGGGATCCCTCTCTTGTGTTAAGAGTTCTTTACAAATCTGAAGGATTGTGACAACCTCATCTCTTTTAAATCTGTATGTCCCAAACTTATGGGGTTGAGGAACTGTAAAGGTATATAAGGAAACTGCCCTGGAAAACAGATGGATATTAAAATATTGAACAGAATCCTTGGTATTTACACTGCGTGAGAGGGAATAAGGTTTTTGGGGGTTTTTTTACTTCACGTTATAAAATGTCACATAGCCTCCTCTTTCTTCAGCTGTTTTCCCATATTTATGTGGCCTTCCCATATTTATAGGTGGCAAATGTGATCTGCATTTTTAACATATCGTTCTGCTATTTATGCTGTCTGTTATTTAAATTGATTGGGTCTTTTCTTTTAACTCTTGTAATGGGGTTTCAGAACTGTTTTGTTTCCTGGTCTAAGCCTTTAAATTTGTTCACCCTTGAAGAGCACTGAGCTATGTGCAGAATAAATATTTTGTGTCTCTGCCTATTACCTTTTCTCAGAAAAAGAAAACAAGTTTTAAATCTACAGCTGACGGTGCTGGCTGGATCTACATGATTTTTTTTTTAATGATTAGGGGATGCAAAATGCAAAGTAAATTCAGTGAATAAATCAGAAGGTGACTAAAGCTGATTGTTTGAAACAATTTAAATGTTTGTGATGTTTCCAGGTTCTGTCACTTAATTTCTCCTGTTCATAAATATATTTATAGATCAGTGTTTGTTTGGAAGAGACCTCTGGCCTAGTTTGCCTGTTCTTGATTAGGGTTAAGGAATTGGAGTGGAATGTAAAATTGGGTGCTCCTGCCCCTCGCATGTTTGAATTCCCTCATTCCCTCTTACCCTGGTTCAGTACCATATATATGCCCTAAGTTAACCATATTTAAAGTAAATCTGACAGTTCTCAAAAACTAGCTGGATCCTAACAGGAATTGGTAACGTTGAGGGGGAAAGGGGGTTTGAGGTATGTACTCCTGAGATATCAACCTTAGTAACAGCCTTCTAGTTTTATGTATGAACAGGTCCTCTAAAACAGAAATTTGTTATCCATCCCCTACACTGTTTAGTCGAAATGGCTGAGATGACCAAATCAGGCCACCTGTATGTTATCCATTCCCCATGCCACAGGGGAGAAGTAATGTGCTAATAACCAATACTAACTTCTGGAATTCACTGAATAGGTACTCTCTCAGAGAAACAAGCAGGCAGAAAACCCTGCAGCAGTAGTGATTTGCTAGATGGGGTAAATCCTATGAGCCACTAGATGGCAGAATCAACACAACAAGAAAAAGTAAAATTTAACTTCAGGAGACATTGAGGAAGGAGCAGATGACTGTTTTTATATCTTTTATTCTAATATGGATGTCCCCCTTATGGGTATTCATAGTGACTGACTGGGAGGGATAGGAGGAAAGGATGTATACTGGTAGATACACACACAGAGAGAAAAATAGAGGGACCTGCTTCCCCTACAGTGGTTTGCGCATGCATGCTTCCCTGATGCCACTGGGGAGGAGAGTCTAGTTTTCTTGAGAGATGCAAAATCAGTAATCCGGGGAACAAGTAGGGTGGTGAAATAGTGCCAGTTTAGAGTGAAAACAAATAGGTTTTCCTAAAGGTTTTTGGTGGATAGACAGAGCAAAGAATATAAATAATCTTTCCTGTTCAGACTGATAATACAGATCCATTATTTAAATAAGCTCTTACCTTGATAGCTTCATAAATTATCACATGACTAAATGGAGATGCTCACATGTTCTTGTTAAAGTTATTCTTTAGGACAAAGACTGAAGTGGGCTTGGATTTAATACATGTTGAGAAACATTTATGCTACCACTCTTGTCAGTGACACACAAGAGTGTGTCACTTAATAGATGATAGTGCTTTCTTCTGTAGCTAAGGCCTCTTTACATAAAAGGGTTGCTTCTTGAAAGGAGGTGCCCAACACCAGTTATCAGTTTTTCTGTTGGAATAGTAGTAGTAGTGGTTATGTACAGCTTGAATTTTGTTAGCAGCTTTAACCATGGTAATTGAAAGTCAGAATTTTAAATAATATCTAACACAAGTTGTTGTACAGTAATGGTTTGGCACATGGCGTATGTGCCACCGTAACACTTTCTCATGTGGCCTCTGTGTGGCAGCCATTTTTTGTAAAATAGGGGGCTGAGTTACCCTTCTCTTCTCTGCCCAAAGACCCGCAGATATCCTTCTCTGAGACATTTGTTTTGAAGCATCATCAAATGACAATGTGGTTATTAACTCTAGAAAGTATATTTAAAGAACTAATGTATAGTCCATAAATGTTTCCCAAACGTGAAGATACTTTGAAAGTAAGCTTTGATTTGAATGAGGATTTCATAACTATGTTCAATCCAGCATCTGCCTCTGTTGCTCTTTATGTAAATCTTAGGAAGTGAACATTGCAGCATCTCTTTTATAATTTGCATCTGATTATAAACAATCTTAACTTCTTTCATTAATAAAATAAATCCTTCTCTGAGCATATGTTAACCTTGTGGAGCTGTGCAGTAATTGATGGCAGTGAATGTTATTTCAGAATACTAGGTATGCACATACTGTAAGGTGTTTGTTTTCTCTTCCCCGTACGTTTCCGAAGCCATATATATTTGGTCACTTAAAAAAAGGAGGGAAGAGCTGCTTTTGTTATACATCCCTTACTGGTTTGATAAATCTAAGAAGAAAATCTCCCTCTACTGCAGCTAGTGGAGTAACAGTTGATCAGCTCCATTGAATGTGACAGTGAATGAATAGAAAAGAGAAATGTGACAGTAGAAAAGAGAAGGTGACAGCATCATAATGCAGGAGACACTTGTGAGAGAATATTAGGTCTATCAGTGTATTGTGCTGTGTTAAGGGCGCAGAAGAAGCTATTGACTCTTACACAGATCCTATTAACTAGCTTTTTAACTCAATTTTAGACCCTTGGTAGAAATTTAATTTGTTTGAAATACAAGCTGTTCCCACCCCGTCCCCCATCACACTGTGTTAGTGTGAGGAAATGTATTTGTATTGTATATTTTACTCCATGGTTTCTAGAAGACTTGAGGGAAAAAAATAGCTCTCAATCTCAGAGCTAGCCCAAGACATTTTGTTGCCTGAGGCAAAGAACAGTATGGTGCCCCTGTTTTCATGCACAGAAGCTGATTGGACTGGCAGATGAATCTTATTTCAATGCTAGTGATGGGACCGCATCCTCTTGAGGTAATCAGGCTAGCTTAAGGGGGTGTAGGAAATGTCCTCCAATACCTCATTGCCTCTCCCTACCCACCCCAGCAGCCACTTCTGTCTGTCTAATGGTAGGCTAGCCCTGCTCAGTCCTCATCCTCTCTAGGGGACAACAGTGAACCCTTTTAGAACCTCTTCCTAATTTTCCTAGACTGTAATCACAGCCGTAGTAGTGGGCTGACAAGTCCTTTGCCTTTGGATCAGAGTTCCAGATTACTTCTCATATTGCATATTTTTCTTCTCATTAAAGGGGTAAAAGTGACAGTTACTCATAGCAGATAATGGAGAAATGTATAAAATGTGTATTTTTAAACTTTGGGAGAACATCCCTTGCTTGAAATAAAGTGCTTTTATGAAAGCCTGTGCTACTTCCTGGAAACATGCTTGTTTTGTGTTTGACATTTGGAAATGCGAGAACTCAACTAAGCACTTCATTAAAAGACAGACCCTGCAGGCTTACAATTTAACTGTAAGATGGGCAAAATAAGGAAGGGGGAATACAAGACATATCACTATGATATTGTTTGTTTTCTTTAAGATCAGCACATGCAGAATAACTATTAACATTCTAGCAAATAAACATTGTTTGAGAAACTTCTGTTTAGATCCTGCTCTATACTCTTCTTGTTTCTGGCTCTAGTGCTAATATAATGGACAATGTCTGTTGCTGGCCATTAGCCATGAAATGAGATCTCCCTTATGCAAAGGCAGTATACCTTTGTTTACCAGATGATTTGATTACTAGATGCTGAGAACAAACAGTGTATCACAGCGTATCTCTACGTGGCTTGGCTTGCAAACCTATTGTAATTTTGCAGTCTTGCCTTCAAGCACCCATAGAACCTCAGGTTTTATGGATGCTTGCTTGATGGGCATGCTTTCAAAACCCTGATGGGTTTGTGAGTCCTGCCACTCTTCCCTGCACCCCTCTGCAAGCAAAGGGGTATAACCAGCAGTGGGGAGGGAGCTCACCACCCTCCCCTGAGGAGAAAAGGGTTCACCTTGGGAACAGGGAAGCATAGCAACTGAAGGATAACATCTTTTCCCTTTCGTTAATCATGGGCTGGATACATGCCCCATTATTTCCCTGGCAGGAAATGAGATGTGCAGATGATATTTGCAAATGATGGTGTGCACCTCACTTGCTGCCGGAGAATCATGGGGATCCATTATTCCCTGGCAGGAAAAAGGACCCTCTCTGTGTCACTTGCTACCTGCCAGCTGTTTTGAGGATTCAGGGAGCTCACCACCACCTGCAGTTTGCTGCTCCTTTCCCAACATGAGTGGGATGGGTGTTGGTCATCCTTGGGGGATAAGTAATGGGCAGATGAGAAGTGGAGTAAGAGCCCAGTTTAGGAGGGCCTACCAGGTGCTGTGCCTGCCTACTTTTTTTCACCTTGCTCTTTAAAATTAGAACAGGTGCTCACATACTTAAATACTCAACTATTTCAGATTCTAGCTCCATCCCTACACAGCTTGCTGCATGCTCCTCTAGATTGTGGTCACTGGTTACAAACATTTTAATTCAGATAAATCCATTGATTCAGGAAGAGATGTTAGAATTGTTTATGGTTTTTATTGAATCTCAAACACTCATTAAAATATTATGTTAAGATTAAAGCACGAAGTTCTCAAAATGAAGCATGGCCATCTAGCACACAAGGATAGCAGCAAATGAAATTAACTAGCTTGAATGATTTCAAAATCCTTCATTAACATAGTTATTTGGATTTGCATCGTTAATAAGCTGCAGTTTGCTGAAAGGCAAGAACTTGTAACTGGCGCATATCTATTAAATCAGTTTCTCTCTCTCTCTTCCCAATGAAAGGTTAAATATTGGTCCAACAGAATGTGTTCCTACATAATTTGTTGACCTGCAAAATGTGGTCAGTGAGCTATATGTTGAAAGTATGCATATCATAGCTTGTGCATTTTTTATGGATAGGGAGGGTAAAAATATAATAACTTTGTATAAAATATTAGAATTGAGATTACTAAACAAAATGCACTTGGACAGTTTCTTCACTCTGAATATGGAACTACTTTTTGAGAGCACCTCTAGATCACTTAGTAATCCATAAGAAAATACTACAGAAGATGGCCATTATACTGTTGTCCTCCTTATTATTGAGCTATGAAATCTCTCACACAGCCTCATATTTCTCTAGCTCAAATTTGTAATATATCATGCCCTAGAGAAAGGTCAAATTAATCCTTTTGTATTGTGTGTAGTAAGTAATTTATATTGTTTTTCCACTAGAAAAGCAGTTTAATGGCCCTGCAGGTAATGTTTAATAACTGAGAATACAAGTTAAATTGACCAGCTGCTACATCTCTGCCCCCTTGTAATGACATGGGAGACTGTGAGAAATTTCACACTCATTTTGTTTGATTATTCTAATTGTTTCTTTTAAATGCAAAGCATGAAAGAGTTCCCACAACTGAGAATACCCTCTCTAAATCAAATGTAAATCCACTGGTGTGTAGAAACTTGCTACTGTTCATAAGAACATAAGAGGAGTCCATGCTGAATCAGCCCATAGGCCTATCTAGTCCAGGATTCTGTTAGCACAGTGGCCAACCAGTAGCCTGTGGGAAGCCCACAAGTAGGACATGACAGCAATAGCACCCTCCCACTTGTGTTCCCCAGCAACTGGTATACAGAGGCATACTACCTATAGACATTATGACTAGTAGCCATTGATAGCTTTATCCTCTGTGAATTTGTCTAATCCCCTTTTAAATCCATCCAAATTGGTGGCCATTGCTACATTTTGTGGTAGTGAATACCATAGTTTACCTATGCAGTGTGTGAAGCAGTATTTCCTTTTTCTGTTTTGAATCTCCCACCAATCAGCTTCATGGAATCACCTCAGGTTCTACACCATGCATAATTTTGTACACCTCTGTCATGTCTCCCCATACCCACCTTTTTAAAAAACAATTCAGTAGGCTTTGTAACCTTTTCTCATAGGGGAGTTTGCTCCAGCCCTTTGGTCATTTTGTTTACCCTCTTCTGCACCTTTTCAAACTCCACAATACTCTTTTTGAGGTGCGGTGACCAGAACTGTACACAGTATTGAACTGCATTTACCACTTTAATGTACATTCTCCAAGTTTGGAGGTACCTTTTGGAGCTCTTCAAATCAGTTTTTGTTTTAACTACCCTAAATGATTTGTTGTCATTAGCAAACATAGTGACCCCTTTACTCACTCCTAGTTCCAGATCATTTTATTGACAAGTTAAAAAGCACTAGTCCCAATACAGATGCTTGTGAGACCCTGTTTACATTCCTCCATTGCAAGAATTGACCATGTATTCCTACTCCTTGTTCTTTAACCAGTTACCAATCCATAAGAGGACCTCTGCTCTTAGTCCATGAATGCTATGAGATGCTTCATTGCCGAGAATCCTCACAAGCAGGATACTTAGGGTGCTTAAGATGCATTTTAGTCGACTGTTGAAAGAGTTCATTCAGAATTCTCTAAAAAAGTATGCAAGAAATAACAGAACAGCTAGGCCCTAGGGCTTCTCTGTACTCCAAAAGAAACTTGCCCAGATTGCTTGTTTGCTAAAGTGGCACAGCAAATTTTGTCATCCTGAATATTTTTTTAAACTTAGAATATCACTTATCTGTTGCTTGATATGCTTGCACCAAGCTGTGTTACTGGCAAGTTATTATTATATTTATTTATATCCCGCCTTTTCCCCAGTACTGGGACTCAAGGCGGCTTTACAACATTAAAATTTGTACAATTAAAACATATACGTAAATAGAAATATACAAAAGTTAAAAATATAATTATATTAGCTATAATATTAAAATTATACAAAATATCAAAGTTAAAACAGCAATAACAATATAGACAGTGCAATCCATCGCATTCTCACAGGTCCAGATAATTCCCAAAGGCCTGCTGGAACAAAAATGTTTTTGCCTGCCTCTGGAAACATACCAAGGAGGGCGCAACTCTAGCCTCCCTGGAAAGGGAATTCCAGAGCGTTGGGGCAGCCAGTGAGAAGGCCCTCTGCCGAGTTCCTGCCAGGCATGCCTGAGATGGTGGCGGAACTAGAAGGGCCTCCTCTGAAGATCTCAGGGTACGGGCAGGCTCATAAGGGAGAATACGGTCTTCCCGATAACCTGGATCTGAGCTGTATATGCTTTATAGGCCATAACTAGCACTTTGAATTGTGCCTGGAAACAGACTGGGAGCCAGTGAAGCTGTTGTAAGAAAGGAGTTGTATGTTTCCTGTAGCCAGCCCCAGTCAGCAGTCTGACAGCAGCTCTTTGAACCAGCTGAAGTTTTGAACATTCTAGAGAGGCAGTCCCACGTAGAACGTGTTACATTAATTCAAATGGGATGTAACTAAGGCATGTGTCACTGTGGCCAAATCAGACATCTCCAGGTATGGGCACTGCTCAGGGTCGGTGCAAGGCAGTTTGGTGCCCTAGGCAAGATCAGGTATTTAGCGCCCCCCCCCCCGTTAATTGCCCATCTGGCCAGTCACCCAGCCAGATTTATGCACATGACTGCCCCACCCACCCAAAAGGGTCAATTATTATTTATTTATACACAGAAAGAAGTGGGCCGGTGAGAGGAGCTCAACCCCCTCCACCCTCTGTGCTCCCTCGCTTCATGTAGGGGGGCGTGGCTCATGGCTAGCCCCCCTGCTTTGCATGCAGAAGGTCCCAGGTTCAGTGCCCCCCCCCCGCATCTCCAGCAGGACTCGGAAGGGATCCTGCCTGAAAGCCTGGAGAGCCGCTGCTGCCCGTCCGTGTGGACAATGCTGGGCTAGATGGACGGGGGGGGGCACGTAGGAAGTGGACTGTAGTCCATGAACTATTATGCCAGAATTAACTTGTGAGTCTTTAAGGTGCCGCACAACTCTTTGTTGTTTCTGCTGCAACAGATCACCGCCTGATTTCCGGCCTCTCCTTCCTCAACAGTGAGCCTGCATTATCTGAGGATGCTCAGCCCACATTACACTACGGTTGAAGGTCTCCCCGCCCTTTAGGGCGCAATCCTATGCATGTTTGGACAGGAAAAAAGTCCTACAACTTCTAACAACCCGCCGCCAGCTAAACAACTATAGGATGGCGCCCTTAGAGGCTTTGCCCTCCCTCAAAATATTTCCGCCCCCCCCTACTTCTGCGGATGGCCTCCCTCTGGTGGGTGGATGGTGTAGTTTGGGCTACAGAAAGATCGGCACGCACCTCTGAACATCGGAAATAGAGAGACTGATGATGGAACGAGGTCCTTTAAAGCCTCTAGGGCACAATCCTATGCATGTTTAGACGGGGGGGGGAAGTCCTACAACTCCCAGCATTCCCCAGCCAGCAATGCTGGCTGGGGAATGCTGGGAGTTGCAGAACTCCCCCCCCCCCGTCTAAAGATGCATAGGATCACGCCCTTAGGCGCTGTCCCTTTAACAGAGATCTGATCTGAAGAAACCAGCCGATTGAAGCTTTTCCTGGCACTCTGGAAACGTATCAATATGATCTGCTGCTAAGGACGGTGCAGATCAAAGCGACGTTAAAAGGGACACCGCTACAGGGGGCTGGTTAAAAAAAGTTGGCAACCTTCGGCTCAGATCTGCCTTAAGTCCCAGCTCCCACATCTCCCCTCCCCTCCCCGGCGCTCCTTCTGCGGGTGTGTCTGTGGGTGTGTGGAGGGACCCCCCCTCCCGCTATTTTTTCTCCCCCACCCCTTCCTCTTTTTTTTCTCAGTTTCTTTTTCCCCCACCTCTCCGTTTCGATTGGCTCCCTCTCCCCTTTCATGTAGCTTGCCATTGGCTCCCGTTAAAACTGGAGTAACTTCCTCGATTTACTTTGCATCTACTCGGCATTCCCCCCCCCGTTGGAGAAGAGAGACACACCTCTGTTAAAAAGACAAGAAACAAATGCAAAAAGCATGTGCTTCCTTTCCGACGGGTCGGTTCTTGCTCTTTCCCTTTTAGATCACCCCTCAGATGCTCACCTGTCTGTGTGTGGATTTTCCCCTCTGTTTTTGTAGGAAACTCCCAATGCACATATAATACAGATGGTGGATTGGTTATCATTATATCTTGCTGCCCCTCCTGCCTGCAGTGAGCAGACTCTGCTGCCTGACCCTTTATTGTAGAAGAGGGAAGCACACACACACTGATCTGCTTTCATGTCATCGGGAGCTAAGCTGCTGCTGCTGCTGCTGCTGCTGCTGCTGCTGCTGGCAGTCCCAAGGGGCGTCTCTCTCTGGGAGCGCTAGGACCTGGTGAGAGAAGAGTCTCCTCGGGCTTAGGGAGCGACCAACACGGTGGAAGCGGGAGAGTTCTCCACGGGAGAGGCGGAGGGAGCAGCAGAGCCAGCGGCGCGGCGGGAGACCAAGCGCAGCAGTCCCGCCCACCTGCCCGCATGTCAGCAGGGGCGACCGAAGTGCTTCAAGGCTCAGGCGGCTTCCGACGGGGGTGGGGGGAAGAGGAGGTGGTGGTGGCTGTGCCACCAATCGGCTGTCCTGGGCTCTCGCCAAATAGCTGAGTGAAGATCAGCTTTTTGGCACAGAAAAATAAAGGGGTGCACCATGCGCTCTAGGCAGCCGCCTAGTTTGCCTAGTGATAGCACCGGCCCTGGCACTGCTGGCACACTAACTTTAACTATGTAAATGCACTCCTGGCCACCGCTGAAACCTGGGCATCCAGGCTCAGGACTCTCAGGTAAGTGAGTATAGGATTGCAGCCTTAGTATGAGAATACAGAAAGATGCACACTGGACAATTTTTTTGTCTCTCTTTCTAGTGTTGCTCCTTTCTGTTTCTCTGTCTTTGCTCAGCCTTGCCCTCACCAAAAACAAAGTAGCAAACAAAAATGAAATGCCCATGACTCACTGATAGGTCAAAGCAAGGGTTGATATTTCCTGTGATGAAAAATTGCAATTATTTTTTTTTAAATCCAGGTTTTGGGATTTTTTTAAAGCATCAGTTTTTATCTACCTGGCTATATTATCTTGACCAGCTGCTCTGTCTTGCCTGGCCCAACTTCATCACCACATCATCATCATCAGGCGATCACTCGTGACCGAGTAAGATTGTCTTCCGGGATAAAAGGAGGAAATTCTAAAGAAGATTGTGTAGACTCTAGCGATGGGTCCGTAAGTGACTGTGGAGGCCAATTCTAGATCCACACAGCTTCCCACAGTGAGGACACAGGTTACCAGATAGAAGATGGTCCTGTAAAGGATTCATTTGACGTGCTTTTCGCTTAGCACGTTTCTCCCTTTCACCTTGCACTCGGGCTTCTTCAAAGTCCATGGAACCTTTGTGAAAGGCCAACCTCCATTTAGATCGTTCATGGGCCAGAGCTTCCCAGTTTTCGATGTTTATATTGCATTTTTTTAGATTAGCCTTATGAACATCTTTAAACCTCTTATATTGACCACCGATATTCCGCTTTCCATCCTTGAGTTGGGAGTAAAGTAACTGCTTTGGGAGACGGCAGTCAGGCATTCGAACAACATGACCGGTCCACTGAAGTTGGCGTTGAAGGATCATTTTTTCAATGCTAGTAGTCTTTGCTTCTTCCAGTACACTGACATTTGTTCGCCTATCTTCCCAAGTAATTTGCAGGATTTTCCGGAGGCAACGTTGATGAAACCTTTCAAGGAGGTGGAAGTGACGTTTATAGATAGTCCATGTTTCGCAGGCATACAATAAAGTTGGTAATACAATGGCTTCATAAACCAGTGTTTTGGTCTTCTTACAAATATCCCGATCCTCGAACACTCTATGTTTCATTCGAGAAAATGCGGCACTTGCGGAGCTCAGACGATGCTGGATTTCACTGTCGATGTTAGCTGTAACAGAAAGATAGCTGCCAAGATAGAGAAAATGATCGACATTTTCCAGTATTGTCCCGCCAAGCTGGATAGATGGCATCACCAAAGGATTGGCTTGCACTTGCTGATGAAGCACTTTGGTTTTTTTGATGTTAAGTGAGAGACCAAGTTTTTCGTATGCTTCTGCAAAAGCATTTAGGATAGTTTGGAGATCATCCTCTGAATGTGCGGAGACCACATTATCATCAGCATACTGAAGTTCCACAACGGAGGTTGTAATTACCTTACTTTTTGCTTTCAGCCTGCTGAGATTAAAAAGCTTTCCATCTGTTCGATATATAATTCCCACACCAGTGGGAAGTTTCCCCTTGACAAGATGTAAAACCATGGCGATGAAAATGGCAAATAATGTTGGGGCGATAACACATCCCTGTTTAACACCTGATCCCACTTTAAATGGAGCACCATGAGAGCCGTTGTTGTCCAAAACCGTTGCCGTCATGTTGTCATGGAGAAGTCGCAAGATATTCACAAATTTATTGGGGCATCCAATTTTCGTAAGGATAGTCCAGAGAGCTGTACGGTGCATGATTTTGCCATTCATCACCACATAAGCACAGAAGAACAATCCTATCTAGCCTGTGTCTTTGCACATGCAACTTTAGTCAGAGAAACACTTTTCCTTGGTCAGCAAAGATTCCTCATGTTGTCCTGGTTCTGTATTGCCTTATGAAGCATGTAGCCTTACTGCTAGAAGAGGGCTCCTTTTCACTGTTTAACTCATCCTGCCAGCTACTGATGTAAGCAACAAACCAGCATGGGTCAACTCACAGGAGGATTCCTCTAGCAAAACAGTAAGGCTCGGATGCTTTATACAGCAATAGAGGACCAGGACAATGTGGATCATCTTTGTTGGTCCTAGGCACTGCATCCTCCCCATCTGGATTTGGGCTTGGAAGTCCAAGGAAGCATTTGGGTGCATGAAGGGTAAGTTGTAAGCAAGCACAATCCTGTGAGTTGACCCATGCCTGTATGCCGCTTGTATGCAAGCATAATTTATGACATTGCACAACATAATTACTGATTAGGGGGCACATCTCTTAAGGCATCAGTCTTAGCTTCCGATTTCCTGGCTTTGTGGCTCTTGAGCCAACTTGAAATAGCCTTAATTCTTGTCTTAAACCACCAGGTTTTTTTGAAATCATTGTATAGTTTTGATCTTCTTTTCTCTGCTGTTTAGAGTTTTAGGTTGCATTGTTTTCACTGGCTGTTGTAGTATTTTACATTTTCAAATTGAGTTAGCTACTTTGAAGGCTCATTGTGGTAGAAAGGTAGGATACATTTAAAAAATAAATAAAGTAGGCTTCTAAAGGTAAGTGTAGGAGTAAAGGATATCAACAATTTTAGATCAGAAAAGTGTCTCAAGTATTAGATGTTTGAAATACACTGTACTAGATTCTGCAATTGGCCATTAATCTGATTATATTCATCTGAATTCAGTAACATTAATCAAATACTTACAAAACTCAAATAGCAGGAACAGTCTTTTGTGTAATCTTCATTTTTGTGCACCAGTATCTGCATCTTTTAGGTGCTTTTAAAAAATCTTTCTGGAGACAGAGCTATGCTATAACAGAACCATATATCTGTGTTAAAACGATTTTTTATCTCCTGGATTACAATCTACAGTGTTGCATTGCCTGCAAATGGTAAATTTGTTGTCTGCCTTCAAATTGCAATCATAGTGGCTTTCTCATCTTTCCACTGGAAGTCTTTTGTTTAGTGCCAGAACTCGCAACTTTTATTCAGAAAACATGCAAATTGTAATCTTAAATCTGTCATACATCTGTTCTGCAGCAGCCGCCTGTGAAAACAAGTGTCTGTGCCTTTTAGAGGTTCCTGTCTTATTCTACAATGTGCACTGACCTTCTGATTGCATTTAAATTCATTTTTGCGCTTGGAAATCAGATACCACAAAACTTTTTCCTCAGTTTTCTCATTTGGTTCTGATAGTGGGAGATGTCAGCTCTTCAATTTAGTTTCCATATTTGATATTCACAAAACTAACAATAGTTTTGTGAATATTTTGCTTTTCACCTTCAGACTTCAATTTGGATGAACATTACAGTAGTGTTGGTTAATTGAAGTATGAAGATCATTAATGGCAAAGTTCAAAACACAAAATTGTTATCCAGTTAAAGATTATCCAATGCAATAATAAATAAAGATTATCCAATCCAAAATTCATACATAAAAGTACTTTTTTGCCAAAATCTGTCTTGGATAGAGGAGAGTCAAGTCCAGGGGATTTGGAGAGGGTGTCAGCTGGCCTTACTTTGATCAATTTGATCATAATAAATGTGTATGCCCTGCAACTCTAAAAATTATAAAGAGGACTGTTGGTGCAACTTAGAACAATATGTGATGCAACTAGAATGTAAATATCCCTCAGCATTCATTGTCATGGCAGGGGATTTTAATGCCTTAATTGGACCTGACGATTATACCTTTTTTTCTTCTAAATCCGTGAGGAGATAATGAAGATGAGCATGGCACAAGTAGGAGGAACTCTAAAGATAAGGTTTAAATGCAGCAGAAGCAATTCTAATGTTAAACTGTGAACAGGATTGAAACTTCTCCATTCATGGGAACCCCTTAGGGGAGTACACTTACAACTCATCAAAGAGGAGTAGTATAATAGGCTATTTTTTTACTTCCCATCCTTTAAGCTAGGGTCAAAGAATTTTTGGTTGACACTCAGATTGGTAGTGACAATCGGCCCTTGTGATTATGCATGCAGCTTAAAATTTGTCCGTTGCACACTGAAGATTGTGAAAGTGTTTATGGAACTGTGGATAGTACTAACTTAGATAAATTTAGTGACCTCTTAAACTTGGCTGAGGTCTCACAGCTTAAAACTGCAATTTAAAATAAATTTATACTAACATCGTTAACAGCTTCTGATAACCTAATTACAGCTCTGCATGAACATCTACCTATTAGCTGTCCAAGTGGAGAGGGCCCCCCCATTAATATGAACTAAAAGCTAGTTCGATAGAGAATGTATAGACCACATAAAGTTATTAGAATCCTATAAACAATACAGAGCTACTGGAGCTAAATATTTACCAGGTCTATATTCAAATAAAGAAGAATTATAAAAATCTTTTAATTAAGAAAAAATGAATGATGGAAAGAAATAGTTGGGGAAATCTGATAATGGCTGCAGAAAATAAAGATCGTAAGCTGTTTTGATGCATTGTTACAGGAGCTCTGGACAGTACTGAGTAAATAATTGCTGCAGCTCTGCCAATACTTGGGAACACCATTTTTTCTCATTGAGAATCTGCAAGATGGGATCCTGTTCCAGAAGCAGAAATGTTTGGCCTCTTAACACTTTTGTTAAAATTAGCAAAAGTTCCAGGTTTAGAGTTTGTTCCATCTGAGCTCCTCAAATCAAATATTAAATGGTGAATTGATTCCTCTTGTTTCTCTCTTTACTAATACTGATAAATCTAGATATATATCTCCTACCTGGCTTAAAGCCATAGTAGTCCCAATTATAAAAAGGGATCTAAGTCAGATCCATCAAATTATAGACCTATTAGTCTATTATCAATTATAGGGGAATTATATGCCATGCCTTTAAACTGTTAAGTTAACAACATGGATGACTGATGGTAATATTATGGGCACAGAACAAATTGGCTTCCAAAAATGCCACTCTACTATAGGATCATGTTTTAGTCCTTTTCCAGGTGGCTGAGAAATACTCTAAACATCGAAAAGGTAAATTATATTCTGTCTTTATAGACCTGAAATCAGCCTTAGTGCCTAAATATAGTTTATGGGAAAAACTTGAGGCAACTTCAATTGACAAAAGGTTACTTAAAAAAAAAAAAAAAGACAGCTAAATGACAACTCAAGTATGTAGGTCAGGTGCAATATAATGGGTGACTTCACTAACCCTATCCCAGTGAGACAGGGAGTAAACAAGGATGTGTTTTAGCCCCTCCATTGTTCCATTTTTATATAAATTATCTTGCTCCCAGGCTACATACCAAAAACCATCATCTACCTAGTATGGTTGGTATAGAAATCCTGCTTTTACTATATGCAGATGATACTGCCCTACTTTCACAAACGCAAGTGGGTCTTAAGAGATTCTTGACAGTATTCTCAGGATAGGATAAAGAGGAAAGATTGACAACTATGAAAAAAGCAAATTAATGATCTCCGATAAATGGAAAAAAACATAGATGGATTTTAGTCAAACAAGAAATTGAACAAGTATATCATTTTAAGTACCTGGGAGTAATTTTTCAGTCAACGGTATGGTCATGTCAAGTGCCTCAAATATGATTGTGGTGCTATTGTGGGGGGGGGGGTTATACAAAAGGAGGATGGCACATACCCTCAGTCGTGAATGTTTATAAGGCTAAAGTAGTTACCAAGATGCTGTACGGGGTGCAATTATAGATTCTAGGGATAAATAATTATCTGGCGAGAATACAAACTGTCTTTCTGAGGAAAACCTTATTATAGATTTCATAGATCATAGAGTTGGAAGGAGCCTACAAGGCTATCGAGTCCAATCCCCTGCTCAATGCAGGAAACTAGAGGAGGGGTCTCCCATCCAAGTAATAACCAGGCTTGACCCTGCTTAGCTTTCCACACTCCGACAAGCTGAGCCAGCGTGAGCCACCCTCCAACATTTCACAGATGAAATAGGGGGGCACATGTGAATTTGTAAGGGGTATGGTTAAGCAAAGCAACAAAGCAACAGTCAGGCCTGTAGCTTATGCTGGCTCAGCTTATGCTGGCTCACCTCTCAGGTTTCATTTTTTTAAAAAGAGAGCGTGTGGAGAAAAAGAGCCTCTGAGGGTTCCTACACACACGCTGCACACGCCTGCATACACACACACACGCACACGCCTCCTCATGTGTAAACCAAGTAGGGCTGGGAGGAGGCGATGGCGCCTGGAAGTCCTGAAAAGCCGGAGACCCGGCTTTCAAATGCAAATGTAGTTCAGGCCCAGTAAGTCATGAGTCCCCCTCCCCCTGTCTGGCCAGGTGAAGTGCATCCTGATTGACTAAGAGGCAGCAGAGCTACAGAGAGGAGGGGAGGGGGGGGAAAGGTATATTTCCCAACGTGTGGGTTTTGTCTTTGTTCGTCGCGTGGTTGCTGGCTGTGGAGCAATGGCAGCAAGCCAAGCAGAGGTCCAAGCCTTCGGGCGGCCTCAGGATCCGACCCCAGGTAGCTCCTGATGAAATTAGCTGAATGAGGGCTTTGGCAAGGCAGGCCTTGTGGAGGGCTACCCATCTCGGACCTTCGGGTAAGTGAAGTAGTCCCCCCGGGCGGCAAGGTTGTGCTGGATCCAACCCTGGAAGAGAACTGACCCCCAGGTAACTAGTTGTGTGCCTGGGAGATATAAAGAATCAGGATTTGTTATTTTTGTAGCTTTACTCTGTGTACCAAAGTGTCTCTCTCTATTTCGTGTGCTTCCCTCATTTCCCACCTTTTGTTGTAAAATGCTACCTGAATAAACCTCCTTTTGGTTTTTTACCCCACATGGTGTTTGTGGATTGCTCTGTGGTTCCAGCAACTAAATCCAGGTTACATTCAGAAAGGCAAGTCCCTGAACAGAGATTCAAGTAGGATTGCAGACAGCTGAGGCTGGCAATCTGGTACCTTGAGATCTCTGGGGGTCTTGGGTCCTTTGGGGTAGGAAAGGGTGGGGTGTGGCGGGTCAGCCAGCCCCCCCTTGCTCCACAATAATTATGCTTGGTCATGGTTAACGAGGAGGAGGATTATGTAAGCCGCCTTGGGTTCCTTGCAGGAAAAATCCCTAATTTACTACTTGTATTGCAAGACGTCACTTGTTTATCAAGTCAAAATTTATTTTAAAAATTTGCTTGTCTTGCTAAACGCTCTCAGACCAAGTTACTTGCAATCCAAGGTATTATTGTATTATACTTCTGAACAAGTAATGTGAACACAAAGGCATTACAGCTAACCAAATTTCCTCTTGAGCCTGTCCTTCTATCCACATGGGTAGGAGTTCCACAAATGTTGAGTTGAGGTAGCACAGATCTATGTACGTGTCCATTCGGATTACTTCCCAGCCTTCTTTTTCTCCTCTCTTGTACCAAATGTAGTTTGTTTTTGGTGATTTTTTAATGTTTGGCGAGAACTTCAAACAATCCAGGGACAAAGGCAGAAACTACTAAACAAATGTAAGACTTATTCAGACAAACATAGCAATACATTCTTTTCAAAAAGAAAAATAGTACCGTATTCTAGCTAGTACTCTTGCTTACAGTATGGTTAACACCATAAGTAAAAGCAATATACTTGGTTACAATCCATCTTGGTTATAAATCCATTGATTTATACCAAATAAATAAATAAATAAATAAATATTGGATATTACTAGCTCCACCTCTTACCATTGAGTTGGGTAAAGCAATTGGATGCATTCAACAAGCTGTTGGATATATTTGTGTGTTTTTTATATTTTATTTTATTTACCGGTATTTATTATATTTATACCCCGCCTTTTTTCCTGCAAGGAACCCAAGGCGGCTTACATAATCCTCATCCTGCTCTCCATTTTATACTCACAACAACCTTGTGAGGTAGGTTAGGCTGAGAGTCAGTGACTGGCCCAAAGTCACCCAGTGAGTTTCATGGCTGAGCGGGGAATAGAACCCGGATCTCCCGAGTCCCAGTCCAATACTCTCACCACTACACATAGCCTGTAGACTGAAATAAACCAATTTACTGAGTCCAAACTGGAAGAGAACTGGTGGCGGGGGGGGGGGGGAATGGGACATGAGCTTAGGTCCAATTCAGAATGCAGCTGTATATAATGAGAACACCAAATTCATATTCTGAACTGGGTTCTTAGAAAATTTGGTGGCATCACTAACCATAGCACAGCCAGCCTGCCCCTAGAAATAGTGAGAAAGACTTCAAGGACAGCAGGCATGACTTCCAAGCAATATTGTCCTCCAGCACTTCTAATCTGGGGAAAAAATTCAAATACTGCCAGCTCAGTTCTTCATACACTGTGACTTAAACATAACAAACACATTCTCAAATAATCAGTAAGCAATGTTGGCAAAAATTAATAGTTAGGCTTTCATTTAAGAATAGTCAGACACTGTATCAGTTAAGATGATCTTTTGGGGTTTTCTTTGGCTACCCCTGCCTTTAATGGATAGGCAGGTAGATAGTCAGGAGAGGATATTTTCTGTGTTGGCACCCTTGCTATGGAATTCCTTCCCTGGGGCAACTCACTTCTCTCTCATCCTATCTTTCAAGTGTCAGACCAAGTCAATCCATTTAGCTCCAGTTTTAAACCCAACTAGCTACAACAGCTTTTTTGGTATTTATGCTGCTGTTTTACTAATATTTTTATGTGCTTTTATGCTGGCATTAATACTTCTGTTTTATATTGTTTTAACTGGAGTTTTGTTTGCCCTGTTGAGTGCAAAGGTGGGGTTGATATTTATATTTATAATTTTAAGTACATATATACTATAAATATGATCCTGGTTTGCATAACCTGTTTCAAATATTTGAAGCCCCGCTAGCACTCTGTCACAGTCCAGGAAGTATTCTGGCTGACCTCAAGGACTTACAGTAATACCTTGGATTGCAAGCACAATTCGTTCCAGAACCGTGCTTGTAATCCAAAACACTCTTATATCAAAGCGAGTCTCTGGCGGGCATGAGCGAGGCCGATCCCTAATTTACTACTTGTATTGCAAGACGTCACTTGTTTATGAGCCAGCAATGCGATGTGGCTGCAAAGAAGGCAAATGCAATTTTGGGCTGTATTAATAGAAGTATAGCTTCCAAATCGCGGGAAGTGATAATTCCCCTTTACTCGGCACTGGTTAGGCCTCATCTTGAGTACTGCGTCCAGTTCTGGGCACCTCACTTTAAGAAGGACATAGACAAACTGGAGAGGGTTCAGAGGAGGGCAACAAGGATGATAAAGGGACTGGAAACAAGGCCCTATGAGGAGAGACTGAAAGAACTGGGCATGTTTAGCCTTCAGAAGAGGAGACTGAGGGGAGATATGATCGCACTCTTCCAGTATTTGAAGGGATGTCACACAGAGGAGGGCAAAGATCTCTTCTCGGTCATCCCAGTTTGCAGGACACGGAATAATGGGCTCAAGTTACAGGAACCTAGATTCCACCTAAACATCAGGAAAAATTTCCTGACTGTCAGAGCAATAAGACAATGGAATCAACTACCTAGGGAGGTCGTGGGCTCTCCCACTCTGGAGGCATTCAAGGTGCAGCTGGACAGACATCTGTCAGAGATGCTTTGACCTAGATTCCTGCATTGAGCAGGGGGTTGGACTCGATGGCCTTGTAGGCCCCTTCCAACTCTACTTTTCTATGATTCTATGATTCTATGATCAAGTCAAAATTTATTTTAAAAATTTGCTTGTCTTGCTAAACGCTCTCAGACCAAGTTACTTGCAATCCAAGGTATTATTGTATTATACTTCTGAACAAGTAATGTGAACACAAAGGCATTACAGCTAACCAAATTTCCTCTTGAGCCTGTCCTTCTATCCACATGGGTAGGAGTTCCACAAATGTTGAGTTGAGGTAGCACAGATCTATGTACGTGTCCATTCGGATTACTTCCCAGCCTTCTTTTTCTCCTCTCTTGTACCAAATGTAGTTTGTTTTTGGTGATTTTTTAATGTTTGGCGAGAACTTCAAACAATCCAGGGACAAAGGCAGAAACTACTAAACAAATGTAAGACTTATTCAGACAAACATAGCAATACATTCTTTTCAAAAAGAAAAATAGTACCGTATTCTAGCTAGTACTCTTGCTTACAGTATGGTTAACACCATAAGTAAAAAGCAATATACTTGGTTACAATCCATCTATATATACAGGCAGTCCCCAGGTTATGAACGAGTTCCGTTCTTAAGAATGTCTTTAAGTCAAATTTGTATGTAAGTCAGAACAGCATAGCGTTCTATACGTTAAAATCAGCATTTACGCAAATTGCGTAAATTACGCAAATTGTGTAGTATACTACGCTATGTACTCTATGTAAACGATGTAGCGCCAGGGAACCCAGAAGTCCGTTCTTAAGTATGGGTTGTCTGTAAGTCGGACGTTCTTAACTCGGTGACTGCCTGTACTTTAGTGTGGTGAGCTGCAGTCTCTGACTCTGAGTAGGTTTTATTTTATTTTAAATTGCTTGCCATAGTAGTCCATGTGAGAATTCTTTCTGTTAGCCATCCCTATAAAAACATTACATTCTGGGTTCTACTAGGGAAAAAATATGAAAGATCAGTGAAGTTGGCACAGTATTTTTCTTACGGAAAGATTTTTCTTAGTAAAATAATCAAAGCTGTTGAAATAGAGGAGTCATGTTTTAAAACTTTTAAGCACAAAAATGCTTCTCATACAAAATGCAAGAACCAGCTAAAGCAAGGGTTAGGTTCTTCCCCCACTTTTTCTTTGTTTTGAACTCTTGTTTCTAATGAGCAGAATGAGTGCTGCTTAGGGTCTTTAAAATCACTTTTCTGATAATATAAAGAAGGTGGTATAGTACAAACCAGAAATCTTCCACTTGAAGATCTCTTTCAAAAAGAATTGGCTTTAATAGGCACACATAAATGTTTTAAAAGTACTGTTTTGTTGATAAATCCAACCAAGGCTATTGTAATGAAAGGGGGGGGAGAATTGCATATGGAGAACAGCAATAAGGGATAAGGTAGCTAGGGATGCCGTTCTATACACTCTTGTTTGGAAGTAAGTCCGGTCAAACTCATTGCACCTCTCTTGAAGATTGTGCTCCAAGTCTGTTAGATGATGTTTTGTGTTCCTCCAGTCACTAACAGTTCATATAGCCATTTTGGAGCATTTCCACATGAATCTTCTTCAGCTTCCAGAGCCTCTAGAGCAGTGTTCTCCAACCTTGGGTCCCCAGATGTTTTTGGCCTACAACTCCCAGCATGCCCCAGCCAGCTATGCAGTTATGTAGGCCATAAACATCTGGGGACCCAAGGTTGGAGAACACTGCTCTAGAGCCAGCCCATATACCATGTATCCTATGTATCATGTTTCACTAGTGTGCAATTGTGGTCTGATATTGAGATAGTATGCATGACAGATGGGAACAAAAGGGCAACAAGAACCATAGTCACCATGGGTACAGGACATGCATAACATGGTACCTTCCTCCCTGTCCTCTTAGGTACTTGTGTTTCTGTGCAGAATGAGCTTAGTATAAATTGGAAAATCCATCACACTGTGCAAATTATAGGTTTAAAAACTTGGCTTTCAGGTTTGACCTACTGAAGTACTAGGTATAACACTAAATGTAAAGACCAAGTAGTTAATGCTATACACTTTTGCATACATTACATCTAGGAGTTCACTTTACTTCTCAAAACTGATTCACTACAGAGGAAAACAAAGGTTCATGCATCAAAGATTCTATGCACAAGGAAACAGGACAAGTGAAGAATTAAGCTGCGTTTCCTGTTTGGCATTCAGTTAGTCAGACCACCATTCCATTAGAGCTACTTCAGCTGGTATTTCAAGTTGGTTATTAGTGTGCCCAGCGAGCCATAGTTTGCTAGGGTAGCTCAGTGTTTTTAAAAATAATGTCTGAAAACTTGATCTGCTTTGTTCTGCTAAAGCAGTATTCCTGATTTTTAAGGCACTTTAGCAGATGCTGTCTCTATTTTTTTTGCATGCAGAGCTTCAAAATAAACAAACCTTTCACAATAAGTGTACATCTCATACTTTTATGTCATCTTTTAGTAAAAGAAATGCAGGTAGAAGAAACAAATAAATCTGTCTCGATCTTTCTGCTTTGTCAGAAGGAGGAAGATGAGAAAGGCATGACTTCTGAAGCAGTTTGCATTTATTCTTCTTTATTGCCCATGCTTTCTCAGCAGCTTTGTATTCCAGGTGTTTATGTTACTACTGTATAGTTAGATACCTGAATGCGTATGCCTCTTGGTTCTTCTGTCAACCTTTTTCTCCAATCTGGTGGTTCTTCCTCTTGTTCAAATAAATGTTACGTGGAATGTAAGGGGGGCCATTTCAGACATGTCATATAGCCCTATCTCGACCAAGCTGACGTGTGTGATTTGGCCCAATAGTTTATTTATTTATTTATTTATTTAATATATTTATTAAGTTTGCCAAACCCAGGCCCCACAAAGGAGACAAGTCCAGGAAAAAGAGACATTTACTGAAATATGCAGTGTTCTTTAACAAAATTTCAACAACTTGGATATTAAACCACACATTAACCATGAAATTAAGCAGTAATTGCAATGTAAAGGAAGTTCTTTAGGCTGCAATTTGCCAAACTCTTAATTATGCTTGTTGAGTGATCAAACAGATCTCTGACTCTATGGGATTTCATTGAGATCACCCCTGAGTAACTGTGTCTGTGCAGCCTTATTTACATCCTCACTAATAGACAGACCTGTCAATTAAGTTCAGCTAAAGTATATAGCAATAATGCTCACCAAGCAGTTCATTTAAAATCTCCTTATATAGCCACCCTATTCATTCTGAAACCTGCTAAAGAAAGGCTTTACTATTCTCACTAAGGGCCGCTCCACACTTTTTGCAGAAGCCAAACTCACATTTGTCACCATATGTGCACAAAACAGGACTATAGCAGCAATCCTGACTCCTT
Organism: Shinisaurus crocodilurus; assembly: GCA_021292165.1. Lineage (NCBI taxonomy): Eukaryota > Metazoa > Chordata > Lepidosauria > Squamata > Shinisauridae > Shinisaurus > Shinisaurus crocodilurus. The sequence continues at coordinate 54,774,694 of CM037879.1, read as the reverse complement.
GATAAGTGTAGCTTTCTTGTAAGTATATTACACACTCAGCCAGAAATATATGTACCTCACTGCACACATTAGAATTAGAGGTATATATACGATATCTAGTATGCACTTCTAAAACTATATATATATATATATATATATGAGAATGAAGATGCCCTGGTGTTCTTGGGAGTCTTGTTATTGTCTGTAGTGCATTCACTGCCCTATGATTATTTTTACTGGTGCATTTAAGTGATGGATCTTGCTAAGGACAGATGCATCTCTCCGTACTAGGCTCATTACCTCTGTGCTTTGAAATGCAAACATTAAAACTGTTAAAATATTGAAAGCGTATGAAAGTTCTGTCTTGCTTGTAATTAAGTGGTTTAAAATGTTTCTTATGATATCTGTACTCCTTAATATGGAGCATTTCATAGCTTTTCTGTCAGTAATAACACATTCTAGATTGACAGCAATTGAAATTTAGATTTTGGTCATAAATGGAAGTATCATTTAGAGTGCAGCCACGTGCAAGTGAATCTGAAGAAAGCATCAGAGAGTGGAACTGTTAATAACATGGAAATCTCCTCTGGATCTCAGGTCTTTGACATGCTTTGTCCGTAGAGTTTACAGAGCTGTACAACAGCACTTGTTTTGCAAAGCATAAGCAGCTACCAGTTTGTGTACTGAAGCAACATGCTAAATAGAAAGACCTGTGAAATTAATGACTGCCATCTCCTTGAAAGAGAATGCAAGAGGTGCATCTTCCAAATTCTCCTCGTTTCTCCACCCTACCACTGCCCATTACAGAGTTTCATATTGTCCAGATCTCCGTGGTTCTCCTTGCTAAATGAGCTTTGTAGCACTGTTAATTTTCTGCCAGTATTGCTTCAGGCTGATGACTGTAGGTGTTTGTGTATCCATTAAGTATTCTGCCAGGACATGTCCACCATTTTCCACCTCTTCCATTAAATGGCTGTCAGCAGGTTTACAGAAATGCTTTCTTACTCTGCACTAATTGCAGAAAGGCTTGCTGGATGTGATGAAAACCCTCCATAAAAAAGAGCAAGATATTGTTCAGAGATCTCAAAAAGTAAATAGAAATGCCATGACCAGTTAAATCAGATTTCGCATATAGTCACAGTGTGATTAGCAGGATGATGATATAATTTCTTTCTAAATTCTTACTTTGCAGAGCTAACCTATCTACTACCACTTCTCCTATGCATCCAATAAAATTTGTGCAGTCATATACAACTACATATTGGTAGAGTTTTGAATAAGGCAAGCTTAAAAAAGTTGTGTATACCCCCCCCCCCCGGCTGGTTTTACAGTTGACTGTGGAATGGAAATCTGCTAAAATTGCATCAAGCATTATTTTCGTTAAGAGAAATGACGAGGAAAATGATTAGGTTTTGTTCATAAAATTCAATATACTGTATAACACATTACATGCTGGTATGGGGTGTCTAAGGAAAGGCTGAATAAAGCACAAAAGCTTGGGACTTAGGGTTCAAACCTTTGAATTTAGTAGTTGTTAACAATAATACAGCAATGTACACATAATGTGGTTTGCCCAGATGGCTTTTCAGAACCAGATAGGTTCTGAGGGTTGTTTTCCTCCAAACAAGCCATGCTACCCGGGTTCAGATGAAATGACAAGCTGTACCTGGACAGGTAATTAGACAAATGGAGCCCAGCATGCGCCAGTATGCACCATGGCTTATTTATTATTTGTTTGATTTATACCTCACCTTTCTACCAAAAAATGGCACTCTTAGTGGCCAGTGTTTAAGTTGCAGTGATCATGCAAACCAGGCCCATTTGTCCTTGAGAAAGTCTCCCTACCTCTTAATTCTGTTCCTACTCAGCAAATAATAATGGCCTAACTCACAGGTAATGTCACAGCTTGTTTAATCTGTGGTGATCATGCAAACCAGATAATAGAGCCAGTGTGGCGTAGTGGTGAGAGTGTTGGGCTGGGACTCGGGAGATCCGGGTTCTAGTCCCCGCTCGGCCATGAAACTCACTGGGTGACTTTGGGCCAGTCACTGACTCTCAGCCTAACCTACCTCACAGGGTTGTTGTGAGGATAAAATGGAGAGAAGGAGGATTATGTAAGCCACCTTGAGTTCCTTGCAGGAAAAAAGGCGGGGTATAACTATAATAAATAAATAAATATGTTAGGAGTGGGGTGCGTAAGGAGGAAATGGCATCTCTGAAGGTGGCTCCCATCTTCTGATTTTTACACAGATCTTTTCTTTTGTTATCACTTCTTGGAAAAATCTCTGTTCAGCCTTTTCTGTACTACGATGGATACTGAAAGGTGCTCTTAAATGTGAATCATAATTTGAATTAGTGACCATATTCATGTTGTGGTCAGGCCTATGCAGATTCTTTCCTATCAGGGCAGCTTTTTAGGCTATAAAGACAAAATGTCATGTATCAAGCAACCTTCATATAACGTTAGATGCCATATAGTGAATTCAGATTAGACTTCTGCACATTCAAGCTCCTTTTTTCCTTTCTCCATGTTAGCCCATACTACACGAAGCACACATTCATGCATGACAGTACTAATTTGCCGGTTCTGATAACATATCGCCAGAAAACAACATTGCCAGTGTTTCTCAATGGCATATGATCAGCAGCTGGCAATACATATTCACACATGCTTCATGTACATCAATATATGGTATTGTATAAAACCCAGTGGAACTGAGAAGTACATATCCAGATCTACACAATGAAATACAAAGAGAGAGAGAGAGAGAGAGAGAGAGAGAGAGAATCTTGGAATTTAAGGGATAGTTGGTTGTGTAAAAGCAGTGTGGTCGAAGAGCCGAAGAAAAGGAAATGGCAAGAGGGCTCTCCTGTCACTTTCCTTCTCTGCTCTTGAACCAAGCAGTAGTGCAGCTCCAAGCATGAGTCCTCTGGGTGGTGAGACTCAAGCTTCAACTAAGCTGCAATTGAATCTTGTTGACATGGACAGCAGCTTGGGTAAATAGAAGAGGGCTTTCCTCCCTCTTCCCAAATCCTCAGCTTTTCGAATCCTCAGCTTTTCAAATGAACAGCCATGGCTCTCTGTGCCTCTCCCTCATAGAGAAGAAAACCAGTATGGTAGCTGTAGCTGCACTGCCCCTTGGTAGAAGAGAACTGGGAAGAGGGCTGTCCTTTAATTTCCCCACTCCAGCCAGCCACTGGTGATGGAAGCTTTAGGATCTAGATCCCAATAGGCGCATGCAATCATTGAAGAGAGAATAGCCAAGAGACAAGTGCCCTGCTGCCTTTTTGTATGTGTACATGATGTTAACCTGTCAAATCTCTAAGTTTACTACAGGCAGTCCCCGAGTTTCATAGATTTCATAGATCATAGAGTTGGAAGGAGCCTACAAGGCTATTGAGTCCAACCCCCTGCTCAATGCAGGAAACTAGAGGAGGGGTCTCCCATCCAAGTAATAACCAGGCTTGACCCTGCTTAGCTTTCCACACTCAGACAAGCTGAGCCAGCATAAGCCACAGGCCTGTTCAGAACATCCGACTTACAGACAACCCATACTTAAGAACTGACTTCTGGGTTCCCCGGCGCTACGTTGTTTGCATAGAGTACATAGCGTAATACACTACACAATTTGCGTAATTTACGCAATTTGAGTAATTTACGCAATGTGCGTAAATGCCGATTTTAATGTATAGAGCGCTATGCTGTTCCGACTTACATACAAATTCGACTTAAAGACATTCTTAAGAACGGAACTCGTTCGTAACATGGGGACTGCCTGTATTCGATTCTTCAATTTCATTACTAGATTACTTTACAAGCTAAGTTAATGTACACTTAGACTGAATGAATAGCAGTCAAATGTTTTGTCTACCAAAGCAGAGTTAACGCAATTTGCCTTATTTAAAGCCATCCATTGCCTTACCTTAAATGGTGTAATGACGAGCTCTGCAGCTCTCTATTTTCTACTTTAAAAAACCAGTTCAGTGTAGCAGATAAGACTAGAGTATAGTTTGGTGTGAACTTTTGTTCAGATCTTTGGTCATTTATGAACCTAACTTTGTGGCCATGGTCAGGTCCCTCTCTGTCATACCAATTTAGCTGCACAGCCATGCTGTAGGAACATAGTGCTCTAAGCTCCTTGGAGAAAGAACAGGTACAGATGTTACAAATAAAGGATAGTTGACATTTGCCAGTTAACCTCCGTTCATATTATCCTGTGTTGTGAGCATTTGGTTTATGGGAAATCATTAGAAGTCTTACGCCACTAGTCATAATTTGAGTATCTTTTTCAATGGAAATTAGTATTATTTGCTAATTGAGTGGTTTTTTCCTTATAACATGGTAGAATACTTGTATAAAACACAACTTATTCTCTTTTGGTATCAGGCATTGCCTGTTGCTGTCAAAAACCTAATTCTTTTTCTAACCAAAAGCCACACATCCAAACTTACAGCAAACCTACCAGGCAGCTAAAACTATTAATCAGAGGTTGCATTGACATTGAGTGCCAATAGACTTAAATCATGAAGAGTTTTAGATAACCTAAGGTTCACCAAAATAATGGGGTTGTTACAATAGTGTCACCACCAAGCAGCTTTAGAGGAACATATTTTATGCCCCTTTGATGCCATTTTTATATTATTGAGATTAATGTTTGTAGTGGGTGGCTTTTTCTTCTCTCCCTCCTCCCCCGCTATTTTCTAGAAGGCTTAATTCAAAATATTTACACTGTTCCATCTTAAAACTTCCTGTCACTTTTTTGAGACAAACATTTGAAAGTGTTTTGAATTTCAAATGACAGAAAATTAAGCAACACTTAACTCTAATTAGGAATCTGTAGGTTAGTCTAGAGAAATTAATTAAAAAATAATAGACCTATGTTCTTAAATGCTAGGATTCTCTCTAGACATCTGAAAGGGCACATCAGTGAGAGCTAAGAAGATGCTAGCAGTACAAGAGTCACTAATTGATAGTGTTTTTTTATTAAAACAGTATGAAATCCTGCATGCTTTCTCATTGAAGTATGCAAAGTAAATATGAGGCATAATTAAATTTTGAATCAATCGGTTAGTAAGCCTACTTCAGATATCTTTTACGCTATTACCAGTATTGCGCTAGAGGTTCCTTTATCCTGCTCAGTATCTTAGATATTTCCCAATGCTGCCAACTTGTGGTTTTCTATATATTTATCTTCTAACTTATGTGAAGAGTTCGTTTTCTCTACTAGAGTATTTTATTATTATGTATTTGCTAGAACATTTAATTTTATTATTATGAAATAAGTGAAATGGTGTGTTTCTATTCTAATTAATATTCTAGTTAGAAACTTGCACTCCAGATATCCTTGAGGAGTGTCACAGACTAAAGAAAAACAGGCAAAATAGTGTGTTTACACTCCTTTTTGCCCTTCTTTTCTTTGGCCTTTTCCATGGTGGAAATCTTTTTTTCTCTGGTTGCTTCCACCAAAGCAGCCTTAAAACTCTCTGGGTCTCAGGTATCTACTGTAGGTAGTGTGTGGGTTGGCTATTAAATATGGCTGGATAAAAAAAGAGGCCGCAACGGGTAAAATCCAACAGAAGTTCTACTTCGAGTAGACTCTTTGAAATGAATGGGACTTAATTTACTCATGACTAACTTAAGTCCCATTCATTTCAATGAGTCTATTTAGCCAAACTTTCAAGTAACAACATTTACATTTTAACTGAAGAAAAATGTCAATAGGAAAAAGTTTTAAAGTATTAATGGATACACACACAAACACAAAAACCTATATGAGCAATAGGGTAATAAAACAACAATGGATAAACACATCCAGCCAATCTAACTAGGCTGTGTCCCTATTTTATCCAAGTTCCTTCCAAGCAATATCTTACTGTCAGTGGTCCAGCTCTCACAATCGGTTCTCCAGTTCCAGGAACTCTGACTCTTTCTTTCCTCTAGGACTCTAGCTTCTTCCTTTCCTTTCTCCCTCCCTCCCCCTCTCTGTCCCTCTGCCTTTCTGCCTTAGGGTTTTATCTCTTAAAATTATTTTTTCTCCCCCACCCCCCAGCTCCAACCAATCAGGATGGTAGTTGTTCATTTCTGCAACAGGCAGAGCAATGCTATGGCCTCTAGACAGCATCTTGGGGGGCATAGGATGCTTTCAATTCCCATCTCTGAGTTCAGAAAGAGCTCCGACCTGATCTGTGTTCAGCTCCCCCTGCCCCCCCTGCAGCTGGTGTGGAAAGAACCACATTGGCTACTTCTCAAGGGGAGGGGCGGAGACTGGGTCCGCCCAGATACGACATATTCTGGGGGCACACCAGCCTCCATCCCTCCCCATCTGAAGCACCTCAACTAGACAGCTGAAATTGGCCCTCTTAAGTGCTTTGCAGGGCGGGAGGAGCATGCTACTCCCACCCTGCATAGAATGCCTGTAATCCTCTGAGTTCGGAGGCTTACAGGCATCCCCGTTGGATTGCACCCTAATTTTTTATTTCCTGAGTTAATGCCCTTTTCTTTATCTTACTCTGACCTTCTGTTGAACTTGATAATTTTCTGGCATGCTGAGCAAAACTTCCTGACCTCTACATCCTGACTAAACTTTTGACCTCTAAACTAGTAACCTTTTGCCTGAAACTGGCTAGCACACACGCACGCACAAGATTTAACCTTGTAATGTCCTAAAACCAAAGTAAATTTAAAAATGGAGGACAGTTCCATTCCTTCACAAGGAGAAATCACAGAACATCAGAATAGGTAAATTACTATGGTTACTTCTCCCTATATTCTAGCAAACAGAAAATTGATTCTAGTGACTGGAGTGCAAACAGTTCCCCTTTGCAGAATAAGCTTTACATATGCAATGGAAAATTACACGTGGCTCAGCTGTTAGCACATGGGATGAGGAAGAAACTTGTTTGGTTTGCATTTTAATAATAACCAACCTAATTCACACTTCCCCAACCTACACATGAATTGCAATATAATGATCCTTCGCTTTTCACACTTCTTTGAACTTTACAATGCAGTTCTCCAATAACGAATGTGTACATTAGGGAAAATTGCATACAAAAATTGTGTACATTACAGAACAAATAGAGAGCCAGTGTGACATGGAGGTTAGAGTGTTGGACTGGCACTCAGAAGATCCACGTTCTAGTGCCCACTCGGCCATGAAGCTCACTGGATGACTTTGGGCCAGTCACTGACTCTCAGCCTAGGAGGAGGATGATAATGTAAGCCACCTTAGGTTTTTTGCAGGAAAAAAGGCGGGATATAAATATAATAAATAAATTTTAAAATGTGCGTGTTTTTATCTTTGACATTACTGTGAGGTATATTAGGCTAGTTGGTGACTGGCCCAAGATCATACAGGAAGCTTCTTGGCCATATGGGAATTAGAACCTGGTTCTGTTTGGTCCTAGTTGGACAATATCACCACTACACCATACTGGCTCTCAAATGTGTAAGTCCAAAATATATTTCTGTTGACGTGAGGGGCTAAGCCAACAGGAATTCATTTAGGCTGTTCATTCTAAGCTTACATATATATACTTTCTACCTCTTGAAATTAGCAATTGTTGGGCCTTGCCCTAGCACAGAGGGAGATTCAAGGTTGGACACAGATTCTGCCTCTAGAGAAGAGTTGGGAGAATCTGCTCCAGCTGTGGGGCCTTGGAGATGAGGCAGCGCAGTCATGCCAGGCCTCCCACCACCCAGTGAACAGGGGAAAGGAGAGATGATGAAGGCCAAGTCAGTCAACTCTCCTCAGCTGGGAGACTCGGCCTTGGACAGAGCTTCCCCTTATCAGTCAGGGACTTTGTCCATGGTAACTTAGCAACAGGAGGCAGTTTCTCCAGGGGAGGGGGTCTCTGAGATGGATCCATTGGTAAGGCCTGTGGCTTATGCTGTCTCAGCTTGTCTGAGCATGGAAAGCTAAGCAGGGTCAAGCCTGGTTATTACTTGGATGGGAGACCCCTCCTCTAGTTTCCTGCATTGAGCAGGGGGTTGGACTCGATAGCCTTGTAGGCTCCTTCCAACTCTATCTATGAAATCTATGAAAAGGGCAGGACAGAAACACCCTGTACAGAGGAGTCATAGAGATCCAATCTCAGACAGTGACTCCTAGTAGTGTCTCCTCTCACTGTATATAAACTCAGGTAGTTCCACAGGTCCATTGTAGGAGACAACGCTCCATCGTTCTGAACTACTTCCCACGTCCTTGGATTTCTGGCACGTTTATTGGGCTTTGGTGAGCGGACTTTGTACAACACAACAGGGTGGTGATTTTGTATTGCTGGGCATTGATTGCCTCTAAGAGAGCAATACACTTGTGAAGTGGATTGCACCAATAAAAGACTGTCTCTGAGACTGATTGCCTTCTCTGTGGGGGGGCAAGGGGGCAGAAGGAGATTTGCAGAAGGAGACACATCCTATCAGTTGGTAGGAAGAGGCACAAATGGAAATAAACTAGGGCAAGAATGAATAGGTTCTAAAGATTTTAATAACTGTATTATCAGAATATTATTAATGTATGCTGTTTAAACATCAACTTGGCATCTGCCCAATAAATGCTGCACAAGAAGCAAATGATTTCTGATGCTTTTACTACTGGACATTCCATCCTTTAGGTCAGTGTTCTCCAACCTTGGGTCCCCAGATGTTTCTGGCCTACAACTCCCAGCATGCCCCAGCCATGCTGGGAGTTGTAGGCCAAAAACATCTGGGGACCCAAGGTTGGAGAACACTGCTTTAGGTGTTGTAGGTATGGAAAATCCATGTGAGATTGCAGTTGCATCATTGAAACAAATTATCTCTAAATTCTGAAATCATATTTTAACTTGGTGGTTTCAGCTATTAAATTTGTTCACATTTTATGGTGCACTTTATTTGTGCTGGATATTTGCTTCTATGCCATGTTTATGACATAAGTAAATCAAAACAGGAGCCTGATGAAATTCCTTTTCTGTTGGGAATGAAACAATGAATGCAGGTATTTAAGTAACCCAGTAGGATGTGAGCAGTCATGAAATATGATCATGTCCTTACACATAATCTAAACCAATGGTACTCTTGTAAAATACCTCTCACTTTAGTCTGAAATTAAGGACAAATTGCGTATATCTAAAATTCAGTAGAAAAATCTTTTGTTTGTAGTGATGTTGGCTTGGTCATATGAAACGCAGAGATGTTGAAGAAGTATACCAGACAAATGTGAAAGCAGTTCTGCATTTGATTGTGCCATTTAATCGGGAGCTTGCACATCGTTTGCCATTTCATTACCATATCAGTTTTTATTATGTGAATTTTATTGCTGTTAGCCACCTTGGGAGGGCTCCTGCTCTAGAAATACTTTTAAATAAATAATAAATAAATACATCTTCCACTGCTCTGTGTCACCACCCCATAGTCAGATGTACCAGGTGGGCTCTGGAAGCTCCCCAAGTTCCTTTTGAATATTTCAAGAAGCAACACCAGCTGAGTGCTGCTGTTGCTTTTGTTCAACTGGTGCCACCAGTAAGTTCCAAAGCCCATCTCAAAATAGGCTACTTCTGCTCATGTAGGCAAAAGCTAGGGCTGTAAAGAAAAGGTGGGGTGCTAATTTTAAATTCACTAATTACAAAGTAACAAGCTGCTATAGGACAGAATAGGATGAAACTAATGAAATGCATTTTTATTCATTGCATATTTTTTTTAATCTTTCACTTTCAAGATAGTGAAAGCAATAACAAACTGGAGGAAATTATTTTGCATGTTGGGGCATACATCTTTATTATTTTTAATAGTAGTAGGTCCTTTGGTTCTTCCCTTGTTCTCCCTTAAGTTGTTGCTATTGATGTTAACATAGTATAAATAGCATTTTATTGAATTTAAGATCCTGCAAATTTTGAAGAACAATCTGTTTTGTTATCAACTTGGGCTTAATAAACACCAGTTAAATACATCATTTCATAACTCATTGCCAATTCTTAGGATGTAGGAGGGAAATAAAACTGAAATATAGTTTCTTGTTAATACACAAAACCAGAGGCAATCCTTAAAGTATAGATGTGGAAAACAAGCTAAGAGAAATTGAAACCGGTATTATCATCTGCAGTACACAGTTAAAAATAGTTCCACTGCGCTTAGTGGAACAGTGTGGTGTAGTGATTAGAGTGTTGGACTGGGACTTGGGAGATCCACGTTCTAGTCCCCACTCAGCCATGAAGCTTTGGGCCAGTCACTGACTCTTAGGCCTAATCTACCTGACACAGTTGTTGTGAGGATAAAATGGAGAGGAGGAAGCCCATGTAAGCCGCCTGGAGTTCTCCTTGCAAGAGGAAAAAAGGCAGAATATAAATGTAATAATAAATAAATAAATAAATAAATAGATGTATTGTTGTAATTATTTTATTATTATTGTCATTATTTGTTATCATTTTGTTTGGATTGAAAAAACCTAATAAAATTTATTTTAAAAAAACAAAAATAAATAAATAAAAATAGGACAAGGTATTTCTGAACTTTATTTCCTTTTATCAAGTGGTTTTCTGATCAGCATATTTTGGTTTTCATCAGTGAAAATGGCTACAATGTAGCCTAAAAGCTACCACTGGAGTATCACTAATACAGCCCCTGATCCAGAGGGACACTATGTGCACTTTGATTTTCTAAGTTTTCATTCCAGGAGTTGTCTCCATAGAACCCACCAAACTTTTCTGTTAATTTGTTTTGAGTTCAAAAAATAGTTTTGAGTTTTTTGGGCAAGTCAGTAAATGCAAGCCCTTCTCAATATTTTAAAATCCTTTAAACTTGAAATTCCTGGGACTGATAGAACTCTGTTAAATTCCACAGGTCAAGCTGAGCATATTGTGATGGCTGAAAGACCTTGACTGGGGGGGGGGGGGGACACATGGGAATAGGCCTAGAACAGGGCTCTCCAACCTTGGATCCCCACTTGTTGCTGGACTACAGCTCCCAGATTCCCTTGCCATTAGCCATGCTGGCTGGGTATGCTGGGAGCTGTAGGCCAGCAGCATCTGGGGACCCAAGGTTGGAGAGCCCTGGCCTAGAAGGTGCTGCGACCTCGGAAATTGCTTCTGAGGTCGCCGCACCATGGGGCACCCACCCTTCCACCTCGTAGCCGGTGTGGTTCTTTCCACGCCAGCAGGGAACTGAACACAGAAGACCATGTTCAGTTCCCCCGTGGAGGGGGGCATTCCTGGGGGCAGGGGGGGAGGAGCAAGGCTCCGCCAGATTCTGAGGAATCCAGGCGGTGCCCCAGCCTCTCCTCCTCACAAGGAGAGGTAAAAAATATAGATTTAAATCACAGTTACAGAGATGGGTACATTTATAATTCATATATATAACATAACCTAGTTTGTGTCATCAGTACTGGGAGTAACATGTGTTGTGGTCCTGTAATTGCTTCAAGCATCCTATTTCCCCAACTTTGTGTCTTGCTAGATTTTCAAAAGAAGCAACCAGATGATGAGTCCACTCCCAGCACAAGCAACAGCCAATCGGATTTGTTCTCTGGAGAAACAAATAGTGACAACAGTAATACCTCCCTATCCACACAGACTGTTAACTCCAACCAGCAACTATCGACAGAACTGAATGTAGCTTCACCGAGCAAAGAGGAATGTAAGTGCACTGTCCCAGAGGAGAACAAGCTAGGCTCTGCTCTTTTCTAGCAACTTTCGTTTTTAGCTCTTAAGAATATACTGAAAGAGTAGAAAAGTGCATGAGAATAATATTTGTGTGTTAATTGCAAGAAGAACAAAGGAAGAGATCCATTTTTCCATCTTGATTGAATAATTAGTTAACTGTTAAGATTTCAGCTTGCTTATGTTTGTCCATTTCTGAACACTAACTACTATCTGTCTATCCATAAGTTAACTATTAGGCTGTGCCTTGGAAATTAGAGACCATGTTATCATTGTAATACCGTAGTGCTGATCTTTCAGAAATAATTGCACTGATCTAGACATGCAACATAGTGACCTGTGTAGAGTGAGGGTAAATACATCCTGAAACTCTTGAGTACTTCAGAGATAAGTCTTTGCTCATTCTTTACTCTCACTCCAATAGATTGGCAATTTTCTTTAAAAGTCAAGGGTTGTTAAGGAACTTTAATTCAAATTCTGTCAGTACTGCTTCATCGAAGCTTCTGACAAATTCAAAATTTCTTTGTGCTATTTATAAAACTCTCTTCTGTAATATATAAAGCCTTGAACTACTTCAAATGTGTTTTCTTCCAATTCCAAATAAAGAAGTGACTGAAAGAGTGAAATCCAACATTCCATGAGTGGACTTCTGCTCATGCAGTGGGACTTTCCCCTCCTCTCCTCCTCCCTGCAGTCCCCTGCACCTCCCAAAATCTGCTTCAGAGGGTCCCCCAACTCTCCAGAGCAGATTTTGAAGGCACACAGGGGGGCTACAGGGTGAAGGAGGAATCACCCCCTCCCTGTTCCACTGACGGAAGCTGTTCTGTTGGCAGGAGGGACTAATTGGATACAAGCCAAAGAGCATTTTTTCACATTGTCCCAAAGAAGACTACTAAAAAGCATCAGTCTTTCAAAGTACCGTAAAGGTCTTGACAAGAATTTTGATTAAACACTGCTTGTTTATTACATTTATATTCTGCATTTCAGATAGAGCTCAAACAATAGAAACAGAAGTTAAAATTAGCCCACACCTTAGAATCGGAACCATTAAATAGGGACATTTTAATCAGTTTTCCAAAAAGCTACGTAATTGTTTTCAGCATCTTCAGGGACAGTTCCACAAAGTGAGGCTTCAACCTCTCCCGTATCAAAGAGATGTCACTTGGTAGATGTAAGAGACAGGCACTCTCACTCTGGATATGAAATCCAGAGCATTATGGTTTGGATAATCTTTTTACTGCTTGCTATGGATGATGAGAGTTGTAGTCCAACATATCTGGAAGGTGCCATTTTGGGGAGTGCTGTGGTAGCTCTTTGAGAATGTCAGTGTCTAGCAAGATGTCCTCTTTTTCCACTACTGGAGCAGCTGCTGCCAGGGGTTCAGTCCCGCTGCTGCTGCTGCTTCGACAAAAAGAGTTCTCCCTGCAGTAGGAGTGAGCTGGCTCTCGCTAGAAGCAGCCTCAGAACTGAGGTGAAGCTGCTGTGTCTGTTCCAAACTGCTCCTGCATACAAATGCTAGGCATCTGATTTTGGGGTGGGGCTTATCTAGGCATGGGCAGTGCCAGCACCATCTCTGCCTCTACCTCATTAGGGCAGAAGTAGATAACTTGTGCCCCTCCAGATGTTTTGGCCTACAGCTCCCAGCACCATTGGCTATGCTGGCTAGGGCTGATGGGAATTGTATGCCAAAACATTCAGTGGGCCACAAATTGCTCACCCCTGTCCTATGGATATCATGTTGTTTGTCAGCACCATGAACTGAGTTCATACTGATTGTAAATAAGATGTATTATAAATGTTATTATACACTTTATTAACAGTAAGGGTGTTTGTGCTAGATCACTCACAGCAGCATGTGTGTAAAATAAAGATTCTCACACATAACCACAGTTTACACACACAACAGACTTAAGTAAGAGACCCACACACCACAAAGGACACAGTGAGACAGAACAGTGAAGTATATACTAAAGCACTGACATGTGGAAGTAATATTAATAATAAGAAATAATAAGACACCTTTATTTAAAGTCCAGTGAACTCTGTGATGTACTGTATTAAATTTACTTGTGATATGATTATTTGTGTTTGCATACATACAAACGTGTGTAGAACACTCACTCAAACACACAGTCTCCCTCCACCAACCCCCCCTCCCCGTGCTCTCTCCCTCTCCCCCTCTCTCAATTCATAATCTTGCACATAGTCCCAACTCAACATTTCTTCCATCCATCAGTACTGCATGGAAACATCAGGACGGTGCTATAAAAACAGTTCTAGCTGCACCTTTCTGTCTGTAGGTGCACCCTGTTCTCTGTTAACTGTGCCCCAAGATACTGGTCCCTCAGTGGTTCAGCAGCTTCAATCCTCTATCCCTCATAGAGATCTTCCATTGTGTTCCTATATAAATGCTTTGTTGGAACAGGCCTTTTCAATAAAGAGTTTAGCCATAAATATATATGAAGGGGAGAACTTATTTTAAAAACATGCTTTTTCTGTTCTAGGCTTCTGTACACACACTAATGCATGCTCCAAGATGATAGATATTAGGCAGCACAGCCAGCAGCACATTTGAAAATATTACCTATAAAAATTCTTTATGACTTCCTGCTGGGATGGCTGTAAGTGAAACAGTGGTTAGATTTATTTACAGTTCCAGCTATCTCTCTTTCCCCCCCCCTCCCCCACACCCTCCAAACAGTAGTTCTCTAATGTAGCTCAGATTAGTGTCATTTATCAGAGCTAATTATACAGCAGATAGAGCTTTTCTGATTGATGATGGTCTCAATGTGGAAGGTTCTTTCCCATAATGAAGAATGCCCAAACTTTAAATATCTTTTTTGATTTTAATTTAAGGGTGGCTTTTTCCTGTTATTTATCTTGTTTTGTAGGGAGTTCTATAATGCATACACTGCTTTCATTACGGTAGTGTTTCTTAAAAGATTGATATTTTTCGATACAGTGTGGTGATGTACACAGAGCCTTCTCTGCTCTTCAACCACCAATGTAATTTTTGTTTGTTTTCAATGTATTGTTTTTGTTCCTTTTATCTTTTTTTGCCTTTTTATTGTTCACCACTCCGGAATCTGCTTGATGTGGAGCGGTATACAAATACTGTAGATGATGATGATGATGATGATGATGATGATGATAATAATAATGTACAGCTACGTGTTCTGCTGAATAAATTTGCTTGTATTTCACTAAGAACCAGTGTAGGAGATCATTAAGTTAATTCCTACCATAGTGCGAATAGATCTGAGTGCTCAGAAGTGGTGTTCTTAATATAAACAATTCAGATGGCAGCCTTTTGGGATCTTTCTCCCTTCCAAACCGACACCACATCAAGGTGCTATCCGTAGTTAATTGCCCTACAGGATAAACAGAGTATAACTATAGTAAGCCATTTTATTCATTATGTTGCAATAAAGATCTATTGGGTTAATAGTCTTGTTGAATGGGAAGAATGGTAAGTTCTTTTTTTCCAGAAGTGTCAGAATATTGTAGGGGGGGGGATCTATAATTTTGCAGCAATTGGGTCTGGCAGGATATTGATGTGATTGCATGAATTCCTGTAATTACAGTCATTCTTCTTATAAGAGGGGTTGTCTTTTTCAGGCATACTTGTATACAAGCTCATTTATTTCCTGCAAAATCTGTATCTAAAAATCTTCCTAAAGTGCAAGGATTTCTTATTTAGAGTTACATCCGTTGCCAATATTACTTTCTCAGAGGAAGTAATACTTCCAGCAGTACTCCTAAATAAAAGGGAAAGTGGCCAAGTAAGCATCTTCAAAATGTCAAAAAGGGCATATCTAAGCCTTGCACACAAATTGTGGGCCATCTTCAGAAGCTTTGCATCACTTTTACCTGATGACCAAATTCCACTCTAACTATGCTGAAAGCCACCAGGGTAATGTAGTGGTTAGAGTGTTGGTCTGGGACTCAGGAAATCCAGGTTCTAGTTCCCACTTGGCCATGAAGCTTGCTGGGTGACTTTCAGCCAGTCACTGACTCCCAGCCTAACCTACCTCACATGGTTGTTGTGAGGATAAAATGGAGAGAAGAGTCAAGTGAGCTGCCTTGGGTTCCTTGCAAGAGGGGAAAAGGCGGTATACAAATGTAATAATAAATTAAAATTAAATTAATATGTGATCATATTTAATCTGTGGGGATTTTAGTTAAATAGCAATTATCGGGGTGGGGAGAGGGTTTTAACCTTTTTCCTCCCACACTCCAGACTAAAATCCCTCACCTCGTTGTTGTGGATAGAAGCTGATGTTGGTGTTGATAGCAGCTTTCACCCTACAACAGATAGCAACTGGGGCAGGCGGTGTGTGTGTGTGTGTGTGGATTTTCATCAGGAATGTGCTGTGGAGGAAGAAGATTAACCACCTTGCCCTGTGGTCCTGGAGGCGGGAGTGGGGGACACAGCCATGGTTTATTGCCAAAAAACAGATGTTAACAGACATTTAACATTGTTTGGTCATGATAGTTTCAGCACAGGAAATTATCCTTCCCCCCTCTCCCATTTCCCTTCTTTGGTTTTAAGATCCAGGACAGGAAGAACAATATCATAGAAATAACTCTTGAAGTAAAAACTAAATGGAGAAAATTCTTTCAGCTTAGCTTACTCGTGGTTAGGGCTGCTTCCCAGAGCACACTCCTGTGAGCTTGCTAAACTTGTCCTGTTGCCATGACTTAACTGCTGGTGAAATGTATGTTCTTTTCTTTTCTTTTTTTAAAGGTAACTCTAGGTATGTTCACAGTTTTCAAAATGCATCTTTGTATTATGTCCTTTCTTACTCAACAGTTTTCTCTCTCTTTTCCTTCTTTTTTTTTTTGAGGATGTGTTGACGTTAATAGTTTCACCAGCACAAGAATACAGTCATTCCTTGGATTGAGAGCATAATTCGTTCCGGAAACATGCTTGTAATCCAAAACACTCTTATATCAAAATGAAAGTCCCCCCAAAAAAATTTGTACAGAGATTTTTAATTTAAGCCGTACTACAGTACTTGTATTGCAAGACGTCGCTTGTATATCAAGTAAAAAAACCAAACATAAATATTTAAAATTTTGCTTGTCTTGCAAAACGCTCTCAAACCAAGTTACTTGCAATCCAAGGTATTACTGTACATTTAGTCTGCAATGTCTGTAGATAATTTCTTGGATTTCTTAGGAGGTGGCTTTCTGTAAAATGTTGATCATACAGATGGGAAAGAGGGAGCTGAAAGACTTTTCTCTCCTAAGTACTCCTTCAAAATCTGCTTATTAGGGAAGTCTATGTGTATTTTATTAAAAGGTCATGCCATATACTTGAACAATTTCATTTAGCTTGAGCCCTTCATCCCCTTCTCAGGGGCTGTCACATTGTTTTCCTTTTTTCTGTGTGATTGCAGCTAAAGCTGACACGGTGCAGGTTTAAGTGAAATCTAAACTGTAATATGACATGAAAAATGTCATAGTGGAAAATCTGACTTTGGCAGTTGTTCTGGTTTGATATTTCAGTAGCACTGCACTGCAGAGGACTTGATTTCATTTTAATTTGTGCTTAACTTTTTCCTTGACTTTACAAATTTAGTTTGTTAAGCATGATTAAATTGTACTGATTATATAAATATGATATTCCTGTAATGCTTGTATGTCCTTTGTAAATAAAACGTGCAACTGGGCTTGGGTGTATTCACCTAGTTGTAAGTAGAATTTAATGCTAAAATTCCCATTGCCCAGAATGTCCACAGATTGCTTTCCTTAATTATTTTGGTTTCATTCTTAATACATGTGGTCAAAGAGCTTACTTAAATCACTTGAACATCCAACGCTCTTCAACCCTTTAAATATCACTACTGTATAGCTGTTTTCAGATGTTCAGTCTGCGCTCCACATATTCACTGAGTGCATGTAGGGTAGGAGGTAGCATTGTAGTAGCATCTGTCTCTGCACCTCACTGTATATGTGTTCATCTCTCCCTGCAAGATTCACAATTACATAGAGATGCCTACATGCAGAGAAGCATGTGTGTACGGTAGTACTGCAGTGCCATTCCCTGCCCTGTGCACCTGCCACGGGAGAAGCCCAAATATCTGAAAATGTGTTGTGTACAGTACAATTCCTGATTGAAGAGTTTTTCTTTCCAAACAGCAATTTGAACTGCTCCCCCCACCCAAACTCTCACATTTCCAAAGTAACTTTCAATATAGGGAAAGAATTACGGTTGTTATTTGGAGCAGGTTCACATTTTTGCAGTATTTTCACCAGTGTTTCCCAGGGGACACACACAAAGTGTGAGATTGACATACATGCTGAAACTTTAAGGGATGCATGTTAAATGTACACTGGTGGGGATGGGGTGGGTGGGAGGCGGGCACTGTTGGTCATGACTCCCTGGAATATATCTACTACAGTAATACCTTGGATTGCAAGTAACTTGGTCTGAGAGTGTTTTGCAAGACAAGCAAAAAATTTTTTTTAAATTTTGACTTGATAAACGAGCAAGGGATGTAACCGCTCGCCTCGAGTGGGCGTAGTGGGACGAAATCAGCCCCGCTCACGCCCGCCAGAGACTCGCTTTGATATAAGAGTGTTTTGGATTACAAGCACGGTTCCGGAATGAATTGTGCTTGCAATCCAAGGTATTACAGTACATTTGGTAGGGAGAGAGTCTCCCCTTCATGTGGTCCCAGTGGGGGGCAAGGGTGCCACCATTAAGTGTGAATTAGTCCTACGTCTTTCCATATATAGGTTGGAGAAGAGAACCCTAACTGGAAAGGTGTAGGCTAGGAAAAATAAAGGTTGAAAGAACAGAAATGGGTGGGTGGGGGGAGAAATGAAGTAAATCATGATATTGCCCACCAAGATTGCTTTGGAACACAAATCATGTAGCATACAGTACTTCCAGAGAAATCAGTATTCAGCAATCAGTGGAGCTTATTTGAGTTCCCTTTTCAATGTGCTGAAAAGACCCCAAATATTCTGAAAGCCATGTCGTCACATTTCAGCAATCCTTGACAGCTAGTCTACTCATTTCTTGAGCATCTCTGTAGATCTAGGTATAACTGCTAACAAATGGGAAGTATTATAGGGGCCCAAAGCCTCATGTCCGTTGTATAGCATAGTTGTTGCATTCCATTGAGCATTTTTAATCTGAGACCCCATTTTAAGTAGGGGAGTATTGTTTCCATGTTACAAATGGGAATAGTAATGCAAAACGAATTGTGTTGACACAGCTACCTTCATCTCAGTACCCTGCTTTAATATATTCCTTACAGGAAACCAATGCATTACGGAAACACTGTAAAGATTTTAAGCTTTGGCAGTGAGAGACTGCATTAAAATATGTGCATGAAAAATCTGAATTTGTCTTAATCTACTTAACTAATTTTAATAACCTGGTGCTGTAAGACTTGTTGAATCTTGCGCAACTATAGTTTCCACATGTGGCTGAATGTTACCCATACATGCAGATGGAAAGCAGTGTCTCTGAAGGCTTCTTTTACTGATTTTGCTTCCCTCTAGTTTTTATTTCTTATGTGTTTGTGGTCCTAATTCATGTCTCTTTTCAAACTTTTGGTTCTAATTCATGCCTCTTTTCAAACTTGATTATGTATATAAATTAAGCTTGTCTCTTCCAATTACACACATTCATGGCTAGATTCAGGGTGTAGGCAGGTTTCCCAAAATACCAGACTCTTGCTTATACCATCTAGAGCATCTTGTATGGTTTGCTGCTGCCAACGCTCACAATGGCTTTAAAAAAAAAACAAAAAAAACCCCGCTTGGCTACTCTAAGTTCATGAAAAATCTTTTCGTTTCTATTCTCCAAGGATTCTAGTAAAAAGCATTTAAGTCTGTCGTAGCATATCTTGAAAGCATTTATTTTTTTTTAAGACTGGATTTTAAATGTTTCAGCTGCCCATTTCATTAGAGTGGCTATCTTCTAAAGGTGCTTCAGGGTTAGTTTCCCAAGCAGTAGTAGCTACAAACCCAGAGGTGAAAAAGGAAGTATTCATAGACAAGGCAGCTGTTACAATCTTGTTTGCATTATTGTCGCAGTAACATTGTTGCAGCTCTGAATTCTTTTCCTCTAGGACTGTGGCCGGCCGGCCTGCCTGCCTGCCTGCCTGCCTGCCTGCCTGCCTGCCTGCCTGCCTGCCTGCCTGCCTTCTTTCTTTCTTTCTTTCTTTCCTTCCTTCCTTCCTTCCTTCCTTCCTTCCTTCTCTCCTCTCTGTCTGTCTGTATCTCTCTCTCTGGCTTTTATCTTCTACAAAAATTATCCTCTCTCCCACTCCAACCAATCAGGAGAGTAGTTTCTTGTTTATTCCTGCCAACCAAGAGAGCTTTTTGTGCCCTTGTTGAACTTTATAACTTCTTGCCTTGCTTTTTGATCTTTGCTGAACATTGTTATATCCTTCCTGGGCTAAACTTCCTGACCTCCACATCCTAATTAAACCTTTGACCTCTAAATTATTAACCTTATGGCTGAAACTAATTAGCACACAAAAAAAGATTTAACCCCTTTTTATAATAACATAAAACCAAACTACCGTAAATGCAAAAATGGAGGACAGTTCTTTTCCTTAACATCCAGCATGCAGTGAGACTGACCAATTCCACTCTACAGAGAGTCTTTTATATGTCCTAGAGGGCTTGGGAAGGGTGTTCTATTTCGGACAGAAGACCCTGCTGAAGAAAGGGTCTAGCCCAGTTAGAGTTCTGCTAGGGGTCTGGCAGAGGGGAAGTTCTAGAAGCATGGTCAGACACGTCCAAGGTCAGGTTTAGGATAGGCAGAACAAAGAAGTGGATAGCACCACAGAGAGCTCTGGGTGGGGCTCGAAACCAAATAAGCTTAACTTGTAAGTTGCTCCAATAACTAGCAGACTTTGAATGAAGCAGCCTTCCTCTAGGTCATTAGTTCTACCCCCACACTGAATGAAGGCTTCTCCCTTAAAGGGACCTTGCTTACCTTAGAACGCTTTGACTGTAACAATGCGGAGGCAACAACCTTGTTGTTGTGGCTTCAAAGCTGGAGTCCAAGGATTGCAACCTCATTGGGACATAGGGGGTCTAGCCCCATGGGCTTTTCCAGGGAAGAGGTGTCTGAGGAAGTAGGGAGCTTGAAATGTGCTTCTAGACTACGATCCTCTTCCTAGTCTTAGAAAATGTCTATATTGGAGGTTGCGATGACACAGCCCTTACACTTTAGGACCCGCCGCATAAACCCTTCTCAGGCTAAGCACCAACACTTAAAAACCTGAGGAGAGGGTCAAATGAAACCTTTCCCCTACCAATGAGGGAACAGATTAATACAGGTCATTAAGGATCTATTTTAAATCTATTATACTGTGTGTGTGTGTAGATTTAACAGTAATGCAGGTTAGTAACGCCAAGCTGACATGTAGGATTTGGGTAGCAAACAAAATAAAAATAAGTTTATTTTAATTCTCAAAATCTTAGTTCCAGAAAACAACTTTAAACCTGCCTACACCAAACACTTTGTAATTAACCTAAGTCCCTATAACTCTAAATACTTTCACTCTTCAGACAAGCACTGATTTCTCTCAAAACTCCTGACAAGACACGAATAACTGTAAGAAGGAAAAGACAATGACCCGAGTAACCTAACTCCCAACACACAACTAACCCTGACATCACTCAAACGTTCCTTATATACTCCTCCCCCCACCCCTTTCCAAGACATCACAAACCACACCCACTCAGTTCAACATTCTATACTCACTAAACATACTAATGTAGACATACACCAGGGAACTGAATTGTGGGGTTACGCCACAGAGGCCTCTTCCCCTAAGGTGAAGGGATCGGCATCTCGATTTTGACAAGGGTTAAGTTAAGTTATGACTGAAATGGGCTGCCTATCATGTCTAGCCAAAATTTGAAGAGTTCCTCTACATAGCCCAAGTGAGCCAGTAAATAAGTAGCTATTTTTTACTGTTGTGTTCCATCGCAACCAGAACTATAGTTCGTTTCACAGCAAGAGGAAGAGAAGGGTGGTCAAAAGAGTCACTGGAGGAATATGGTGGGAAGCACCATGGCTGCATCCTTTCTTAGTGCCTCAAAGGTATCTTCAGGCACACTTTCCTGGTTATGATCTAGTAGCCTTATCCCCCCCGGAGCTTTCAGAATAAGGCAGGTTGACAAGACCAGATGATTTCTTTTTTCCTGGAGAGAGAACAATACTTAAGGGATATCTCATGCTATCCTGTGTACCAGTGCCAATTCCAGGTTTTTGAGAGCCCTTGGGCAAGACACTCTCAGCCCTCCCCCCCTCTCAGTGAATCTTACCTTCTCATCGCCATGGTCACCAGCTGCTATCACTCCTCATTCTCTTATCATTGCTACCACTTGCTTAACAGGCATAGGGCCAGTAAGCAGCTAGGCAGTTCCATTTACTGCTCCTTCTTCTCACTACCACCATTGTTCACTCTCATTGTTCAGAGTGAGAGGCAGGTGTTTCAGCTCCTAGGAAAATAAAATCTTGAACAGTTACTTTCTGCAACATGCTTAAGCAGGTTTTGCAGAAATAAGGTGTTCTCAAGAAACCGTTGGAATTTTAATAGAAATAGCCATGGGGATGGTTTTTAAATCTGTTTTCTGTTAGGGTCTATTACAATTTTCTAAGATAATTCTAGTGAAGAATTTTGTATATACTATGTTAGTATTAATGCAGGCAAAGGAAATAATTGATTGCATAAATCTGTTTGTTGATGGATATCATAGCAAAAAATAATAGTCATGGAAATTGTTATTTACATATGCTTTACTTCTAATTTATATACCCAGAACTTTATCTGAACATGAGATTTGATATACCAGTATGTCTAATCCTGCAAAGGTAAAATCATCAAGGAGATTATGATGGGAGTGAAATTGACAAGGTATTTAATAAGGGATGATGCATTTCTAATTAGTCTACAGTGCCTGTAGTTGAAAATTAATTGTGGTGTTATGTAAATGTCATGTTAATTAAGAGATAATATGGAAGTACAATAAATCTTTAAAAAGTTTCCCGTTTTTGTTACTATTTATATAAAGTTGAGGCTGATAGCAAAATGATTATTGACCTACCTCAACTTTTAGCTGACAGTTTGACAACTTGTGTTCTTAATTGATGTTGACTGGCTTTTTACTGCATGCATTCAGGAATACTGGTCTCACAGCAACATCCAAAAATCTGCATCTACTGATTTCAAATGGTGTCAGCATTCATTTGACTGCCTCAGCTCATGGTACCCTCAACTGTAACTCAACCCAGACTGATTCCAAACCACAGTTCCCACACACTGAGTGTCATAGGAATGAACCTTTAAGATAGCACATTTGTATTCAGATCCAAATGTAATTGTTGAAACCCTAATTGAGCATCAGATCAGGACATGGCTTCCTGTAATGTTGAACTAGTACCATGTTTTTCAAAGTGTGAGGTAAGTCCCTCCATTGGAGGTGCAGGTAGTTACTAGAGGAGACTTGATAACAAATATGTTTATGTGCTTTGATTACACCATATAATTATCTGTTTTTGGCTATAACCTGTATATGGTTGCCATGAATTATATATATATATATATATATATATATAATCTGTCACTACACTCGTTTTATTAGCATCTCTTCTTTCTGTATGACCTAGTTATTTCCAGGCTTGGGTTATGCATGAATATTGTTAATTTTAAGGAACCTGCCTTTGTCATTTTGTTTATACTCAGAGACACCAGAACAGATTTCTTTCTATAGTATTGGGAGACTTGCTGAGACTAAATTTGAAAACTACCAATCCAGTAGTAATTGGATGTTGTGTTTGGTAGGCAATCATGTAGGCTGCCTTGGGTTCCTTGGAGGAAAAAAGGTGGGATTTAAATGTAATAATAAATAAATAATAAATATAAATAAATAATCTGACAAGGAGCAGGCGTCTATCACTTAGCAAAAGGCCTCCTTCTATATTGGGGCAGTGGGTTACTTAGGGGTATCCAAATGGTAGTTTTATATAGGATCATAGAGCAACTTCAGTCTGCCAGTGAGGGGCTTCTATAGTTATGTTCTGTTCTTTAGCCACCTTGGAAATGTGTCACATAAGCAGCTGATCTATGATCAGAGCTAAAAGCAGTTGCTGGAAATATTGCTGCTAGTTGCTTTTCAGTCAGTGTTTCTTGTGAAATCTATAATTGGACAATGCAGAAAGCAATTCTTTATTGCAGTTCTCAGTAACAGAGTGCAAAAGAATACTAAGTGAAGTTCTGCATTAGGCCGCTCAACAAGAGCTGCCACGGACAGCCTTCTCCCTGTCCCATTAGCCAGAGAAACCAGGCTGGTGGGGACTAGGAGGAGGGCCTTTTCTGTGGCAGCCCCTAATTTATGGAACTCTCTCCCCAGTGACCTCCGCCATGCCCCTTCCTTGATTAGCTTCCGCTGGGCATTAAAAACGTGGCTTTTCAGGATGGAATATGGGGTGGGTTAGGATTTTTAAGATTTTTAAGTTTTGTACTGTTTTTAATTGTGTTTTATACTCTGTGTGTGTGTGTGTGTGTGTGTGTGTGTGTGTCCCCCTTGTATTTTATTGGACTGTACATTGCTCAGAGTGGCCGGATGTCTGGCCAGGTGGACGTTTCATAAATATATAATAATAATTAATAAAGTCCTGGGTGTGCTTTGCTGCTTAAATCTACAAAGTTTACAACTAAATATTTTACCCTGCAGTAGATGTGGGCCTCAGATTATTGCTTTTTCCACAATAAGATGAACTTGTTCCATTCTATGAAGTCTGTAATAAGTTTAATCAGATTTTACTTTTGAGACTAAAACTTAATGATAGTGTAGAACTACTTCATCATGACTCAGACAGTATGTTGCATGCATTGTAGAACATTGATATTAATCTGCTTTTCAAATAAAATATGCAATCAGATTTGGATAAAGCTCTACACAAAACATGTTTATAATCTATCTTATACTGATATTTCAGAGTACAAGTACTTTTTCACATGACTATCCTGCTTCCTTTGTAATCACTTTAATCTTCTCTGCAGGAATATACAGCCACCAAAACAGTCATCATTAAATTGGAACAATAATACGGTTCAGTTTAAGCTTTGACCAGTGTGCAGTAACAAAGCACCTCTACACAGATTGAATCTATTCATAAGGCTAGACTCCAGGAAACCACAGGGTTACTAAAACTGAGAGGTTACTACAAAGGACTACCTCCAAGTGGGAAAAAGCCACTTTTGAGATTCTTCTGCCCATGGGTCACAATATTCTTTAGGTTGATTGGTAACATATCTCTCCCCACCCCCAATATTTCATGGGCCTTATCCTGTCTTGATATTTTAGATTAAATGTACAAAAACTGTGGTTACAATTACGTTCTGTGAACAATTTCATATTAGCCTATTTAATAATTCCTTACTGCAGTTAAGGAACATAAGAAGCAGCATTTCTAAAAATAGAGATACATGGTAACCTAGCAAGCACTTCATTTTCATTGCGTTATCATTCAAGTAAAGTACAAAATTGTGAACAAGAAGTAATTCCTGCCGTGATGCTTATAATAAGGACTCACCATGATTACATTTTGTTTCATTTGTTGCCCTTTTAAGCATCAGTTGAAATGTGAGATGGAAAAAGTCCCTTAAAATTGTTGCCTTTTAAAGTGTTAATGAATTCCTTGGAGGTCAACAAAATTGGTGTCTCATCAGTGTCCAGCTAAGTGCTGCTATGGAAGTTAACATTTACCATGTAGAAACAACTCTTTTTGATGGCTCTAATAGCATGAGGAGACACCCTTATTTATTTATTTTATATTGTGAGGAAATAGGACTTGCTCACCAGGGCTGTGTGTGAGGTGTGTCAATGGGGACGTATTATGCACAGGCATATTGTCATGGGAAGTGTGCTGTGCAGGTCGCATTCTGAAGCTTCTTGTAATGAAGGGACATATATAGTATTTATATGGTGATTTAGAGTGTTCAAATGTTTAACAACCCTGTAAGATAGGACAATTTGACCCCCATACTGCAGATGGAGGGCTGAGAAAATAGTGACTAGCTTAAGTCCACCAAATAAGTTAATGGCTGATGAGAGTTTTGGTTCACAGGTCACACTAGTAACAGAATATCAGGTGTGCTGACTTTTTGATACATGCATATTGAACAACTAATAACCGCTCAGCTAGCAGCCCATCCACATAGCAAGAAGCATACTTTGAGAAAGCTGTTTTGCATTCATATTCGTACTTGGATATTCATCTTTTACCATAATGACTTTCAGCCTAACCTACCTCACAGGGTTGTTGTGAGGATCAGATGGAGAGGAGGATTATGTAAGCCGCCTTGGGTTCCTTGCAGGAAAAAAGGTGGGATATAAATATAATAAAATAAATAAGGTTATAATAATCCAGTTATCAAGGCTGCAATATAATAATACTGCCAGTTACATTTGCTGTCAATTTGTTTCATTTTCAGTGTTCAGGTATGTGTGTTTATTCCAATTCAAAAAAACTGTTAGGTGGTCAGATTAACAAGCTCTGGAAAATTGTTCGATGATGCATGTTGAGAGCTGCTAGGAAATCTAGAAGCCAAATACCAGATGGCTAGGTATTTGCCATTTTTTCTTCATATAGCTAATATTGGTTTTAAAGAATATATTGAAATAAATATTTCTCTTTTGTCATATATGTCACTTTCTTCAACAATTGTAGCCATCATTCTATTCTCATCTGCCCACTATGTTACCTTCTTGCACTCTTTACAAGGTGTAAATGTTTTGATAGAACTACTTCTAAAATTGGAAATAAATTGGAGTGCAGTATAACAGTTCAGACATAATATTTTAGCTTTATAACATAACTAATGTGATGAAGAAGCTGTTTGATTATCTGAAAAAAAAATTCTGGTTAAAAATAAATTTCCCAGTTTAGTATATAGTAACATGGACTAGTATTCAAAATCTGCTTAGGCTCGTGCAAGAGATATGAACTACGGTAGTCCAGTAGAGTTTTTCCACTTGCTTTCTTTGAACAGTTGACCCCCATGCCATTGCAGAGGCCGCTGTTGAAACTTCCCTCCATTTCAAAAACAGTTCGCCATATAGCATGGGGCCAGCTGATTGCGAAAGGTGTAAAACCACCTTGGAGTTGCAGGACTATGTTTCATGGTTCTCTAGATCCTAGCCAAGGTAAAGGTGAACTAGAAAAAATGGCTGGTGGAGGAACAGAAAGCTTCAGCTGCATTATTGTTGTTCTGTCTCATCCACTAAAATTTGTAGTGTGTTACTCAAGTTTATATTAGTTACGTACATATTGGATGTAATCCTGTTCTGGATTATCAATATAAAATGCAGACATAATTTGCTGGAACTGACTGACTGACTTCTGTTTCTAGGTGGGCCATGCACAGATACAGCTCATGTCTCCTTAACTACAGCAACCAAAAGATCTTGCGATTCAGGTAAATCTTAATTTCTTTTTAAGCTGTATACCCATACCCATACCCATATATCAGATGAACCCCTAAACTAGTGGTCTCTAACTATAAATACGTGTATTTAATTTATATCATGCCTTTCCTCCAAAAATGGCACTCAAGGTGACTAATAATAGTAAAACGTAGATTAAAAACAAAATCTTAATTAAAACACAACAACAGATCCAGTAAAGCACAACAATAAGAGAAATAGACAGCACCCAACCAATTGAAAAAACCGCTTTGGCAGCAGACCAGCTTACATGCAAAAGATCTTCTATTTTATCTTGCTAAGACATAATAAAGACATGATAAGACATGTATAGATCACATTGTGATCTGTACAAGGCAACACATGTAAACCAATGATGGTACACCAGATACAGAACCCCTAAGGGGTAAGGGTGACCCCATTATGAATGAATATATTACTGCCACACTTGTAAGGGAAAATAATTAACACCCAACCTTTCCTTAAGAGAGACATCTAATATGTTATCATTTACCGTATTTTTCGCTCCATAAGACGCACCGGACCATAAGACCGCTGGTCACCATATGGTACCAAAAAAAAATTATTATTTTTTTAAATCAGCTGTTCCGTGGGGAATCAGCTGAGAGGCGCCCTGCCCAGGAGGCCTCCGCTCTTCCGGACCAACAGAGGAAAGTAAAATAAAAATAAAATAATAATAAAATAATAATAATAATAATAATAATAATAATAATAATAATAATAATTTTTTTTAAAAAAAATATCAGCTGTTCCATGGGGAATCAGCTGAGAGGCGGGGGCTTCCCCCACCCTGCCCAGGAGGCCTCCGCTCTTCCGGACCAGAAGAGGAAAGTAAAAAAATAAAAATAAAATATAATAATAATAATAATAATAATAATAATAATAATAATTTTATTTTTAAAAAATCAGCTGTTCCATGGGGAATCAGCTGAGAGGCGGGGGCTTCCCCCGCCATGCCCAGGAGTCCTCCGCTCTTCCGGACCACCAGAGGAAAGTAAAAAAAAATTAAAAAAATAAAATAATAATAATAATAATAATTTTATTTTTTTAAAAATCAGCTGTTCCACGGGGAATCAGCTGAGAGGCAGGGGCTTCCCCCACCCTGCCCAGGAGTCCTCCGCTCTTCCGGACCAGCAGAGGAAAGTTAAAAAAAAAAATTTTTTTTTTTTAAATCAGCTGTTCGGCAGAAATCAGCAGTTCAGCGGGAATCAGCTGTTTGGCGGGGGCTTCCCCCACCCTGCCCAGGAGTCCTCCGCTCTGGACCAGCAGAGGAAAGTTGAAAAAATATTATTATTATTATTATTATTATTATTTACTGTATTCACTCCATAGGACGCAAAGACATTTCCACCTAGTTTTTTTGGGGGGGAAGTGTGTCTTATGGAGCGAAAAATACGGTAACCCTTAAGGGCTTTCAGATTTGTTTATTATATGGCCACAAACCCATCTCCCTTAAGGTCGGGGTGGGCAATTTCAAGAAGTACAATGGCCATTTTCAACCCCCACTGTGGGCCACAGGTCAGTGGGTGGGAAGGTGAAATTGCTGGTTCGCCACCAAATTTCAGGCAGCAAACCGCACCAGAGTGCTTCAGTGGTTAAATTTAGATTGTTTCCAAGCTGAATTTAACCTTTGGCCATTTGGATGCTCTTCATCTACTACGGATGCCATTGTTTTTCCGGGGATTTTTTTTAAAAAAAATGGGGGGGGCAGGAGCTGTAATGCGGAGCAGTGGGGGCTGAATGTTGCCCACCTTGCCTTAAAGGTTTAAAATATCAAGCCTCAGAATTCATGCAGATTCGTTAACTTTTGAGGCACAATAAACTGAACTTTTTAATTGTTATAACTTTTAAGAATGTTAGGTAAGGTTTCTATAAATGTGAACACGTCACTGAACGATTCTTTTCTTTGGGATGGAACAACAGAGTGAACCTCCAACTACACAATAAAAATTATAATAGAAATAAAGTAACAGTAACTATTAAAAAATCAAGTCACTTTTTTAAAGCATTTGTGCTAGGCTGACAGCAGACTAATTTGTCATGCATCATCAGTATTAGCAAGCAAGATGGAGTCATGGGCAGGCTTAGCGACCAATGACTGCTTGTATTCCTGACTGGAGATGCCTGCAGTTATTGCGATAGAGAATAATTTTTGGAGGGTGGGGAGGTTGGAAACAAACTTGGCCAGTTCAGAAATTGTGACACAAAACAGTAATTCTGCCACATTTGCTAGCTAGCATAATATAAAACCGTTTAGGTGCAGGTAAATGAAAAATGCACTGTAATGGTTAGTTCTAACATGTTGAATGCTGCCTAAAATGCTGACATATTGGGGTTCAGCCAGTCTTGTCTATCCTAGTATTCTTTTATCTTATTTTCTGTATCTAAATAACGAGATATGGTTGGTGGAGGAGAACTCCATTTCCTACTTTTCCCCATCCCACCTCTGGCAGTTTAGGTGTCCCTGATACGATAATAGCCCCATCCAATGTGTGTGCCGGTAACCCTCCGAACTCAGAGGATTACAGGCATCTAATGGAAGGTGGGAGGAGTGCAGTGATTAGGGTTGCCTCTGTGCTCCCCTCACCCTCCAAAACATTTAGATGGCTGATTTCGGGTGTCTAAATGTTTTTCTCCTCCTCATGAGGAGGTGAGGCTGAGGCACCGCTTGGATTCCGTGGAGGGCAGCGGTGCCTCGCTCCTCCCTCCTGCCCCCAGGAACACCCCCCCGCACCAGTTCCGAAGTTGGTCTTCCGTCTTCAGAACCCAGCCAGTGCGGAAAGAACCGCGCCTGCTACAAGGGGGGGAGGGCACTCTGCAGGTGGAGTCCCCGCTGCAACCTTGAAGGCATTTCCAAGGGTCAGAGCAGGGACTCCGACATATCCTGTGGCTCCCCAGACAAGGTCCGGGGGCCATAGGATTGCGCCTTAAAATGGTTATTCCAAAATCCAACCAAAATATCACACGAAAATGTGCAGGTTTCGAGATCTCCAGATCTCTTCATTAGGTGTTTTAAAAAACCAAGGGAGAGAGAGAGAAAGCTGACTTGATGTTAATGTCATGGTATCTGCATGATCACAATCTTGAGATGGAATGGGGGAGGAAGTGTCTACAGACATTCAAATAAGGCTCTAGCAGGTGATGTGAGAGTTTCAGGTTTCACCTGCAGTTGCTGGAGCTTCCCCTAGGGCTGCAGGGAGGAAGAAAGGCAAATGTTTGATCCTCCACTTTTGATCATATAAAATCCAACTGTATACTCAGAAATGTCTCCATCTTGCGTGAAACACACAGAGGCTCCTTTGACACTGGAATCAGAGAGAAGACAGACAGTCTTTTATTAAAGATGATTATCTAGATGATTTTAGAACATCTAAAAGTAGGTAAAAAGTCAATAGAAGCCAAATTGGATAGTTTTACCTAGTAGCTTAGGGGATGAATCCTCAGAGAATAAAGTCCCAGCTTCAGGTGGTATAAAATCCTCTTTTCCATTGTAGACTCCTGCTGTATTAGTGTAATGCCTTTATTAGGTCAACCAAAAGATCACAGTTTTTGTGATATTTTGGTTGGCTTAATAAAGGTATTACACTAATATGAATTGTGGAATTTTGCTTATGGTCAATATGGCTACTTCTGCTTTTTGTGTAAAATGTTTATATTGAACACTGCACATAACAGTCATTGGCATTTTCTTCCTTCATTGGTCTATCTTTTAAGAACTGAGTTAGTGATTGTATTTGGTAACAGTGATTTTCTCAGGCTAGTTATGCACTGTGTGGGAGAAAAGACCATAAAACCTGTGTGCATTTGAGTATATGCACATACTCCTCTCCTCTCGCCTAGACTACTGTAATGCGCTCTACGTGGGGTTACCCTTGAAGACGGTTCGGAAGCTGCAGCTGGTACAGAACGCGGCGGCTCGCCTGGTTAAAGGCAGCCGCCAGCGGGATCATATCACGCCAGTGATGAAGGATTTGCACTGGCTACCAGTTGCTTGCCGAGCCGAATTCAAGGTGTTGGTTTTGACCTTTAAAACCCTATACGGCTCTGGTCCAGTTTATCTCAAGGAGCGTCTCCAGCAACACCAAGTGGGCCGCTCAACAAGATCTGCCACGGATGGCCTCCTTGTCCCTTCAGCCAGAGCAGCTAGACTGGTGGGGACGAGGAAGAGGGCCTTTTCTGTGGCGGCCCCCGTACTGTGGAACTCTCTCCCGAGTGACCTCCGCCATGCCCCCTCTCTGATGAGCTTCCGTCGCTCATTAAAAACCTGGTTGTTCAGGCGGGAATATGGGGTGGGTTAAGATTTTAAAATTTTTATATTGTTTTAATGTATTTTATTGTATTTATGTATTTTATTGTGTGTACATCGCCCAGGGTGGCCTGGTTGCCAGCCAGATGGGCGATAAATAAATATTAATAATAATAAATAATAAATAAATATATTTTTAGTTCTAGTGTTACTACATAACCATGCAACTGAAGCCCTGCAAGGAGAAACACAGTTTGTCAGTAGGGGAACTGAAGTGGAACATAAGCAGGGAAAGGTGCCCCCTTTCCGTGGAAGAACTTGACCTATTAAATCTGTTTTTGTTTACAAAAGCAACCCTCTTAGCTTCATTGCACACGTTGGCAGGTGACATGTAGTTTGCCTCTTACCACCAGAATGTATACTCGGTTTTGGGGTTCTACCTGCAAGAGAAATAGTCCCAGTCAGATACATTTTGTTAATGAATGCACATGACATAATTCCACAATAATTATTGTTGGGGTTGTACTTTGTTAGATTGTGGACAGCAGCGGTGACTGAGCCTTTAATGTTACTGAAGATGATAATTTAATTGGAAATGCTAGGAAGAAAATGCAGTGGAAATATCAAATCCAATGACTAGTTACTTGGGTTTGGTTGTATGTTTAATCTCCCTCTTTCACGCTCACATTTTTATCATGCATAATGTGTCCAGCAAGGACAAAAAGCTCTGGTCCTACCATTAATTAGGTATTCTATTGCTCTGCAGTGGTAAAGTGTCTGTGCTAACAGTATAAAAAAGGTTAGTGAGGCTTTTTATTATAAAAACAACTTTGAGAGAATTTTGTTGTTCAGTTGACCTTTAAGGTGCTCTTTAAGGAGCTCTTTAGTATTTGAGTGGTGGAATTTAACACCGTGTTACAAATCCTGCTACTTTTGGGCCTTCTCACTGGAAGGCATGTGGTGATAGAACAAAGGTGCACTGTACATCATCAGTCCTGGCAGTGACAGTGCCTGTTAATGACACTTTTTTTTTACCCTGTTCAGTTCTTAGTTGTACTAATAGAACAGCACATCAAGCAAGGCTGTAAATAAAAGTTATTACCTAATAGGTGGGCATTGAAGTGGAACGTACAGGAGCTGAGGCATAGAGGCCTTATTACCGCTCATCAGCAATTATAAACAGGATAAAGTGTCCAGGACTTGCACTGACACAGCAAAGGCTAATAGAGGCTGGGAGATGATAATGTAGCAGGATAGCATGATGGATGTTGATGGAATTTCACTGTCTCATTTTGCTGCCTATTTTTGATATCACTTGTATTATCTCTTCCATATTTCCATATTTTTGGGGAGAAAGGCAAGTCAGTTTCCTCTCCTGTGAAAATGTGGAGAGATACTTTGTGTACATTGCATCGGATACCATAAGTTGTATTAAAAAGAATGAAGAAAACTGTCATGTTTACTAAACATTAAAATAACTATTCCTGGCATAAGTTGCCCACCTTAGGGGGATTTTTTCTAAAGATTTTTTGTAGTTCTGTAAGCCTTGGGTTCCCCTGAACATGCTGATATTTATTTGGTTTCTCTTTATTTTAAAGATTTCTAGGCTGCCTATATGTATCTCCTTCTTGTTCTGCAGTGACCCCATTTGGGCAACCATCTAGTTGGCACTCACCAGCCGAGTTTGCTGTTAGAGGAAATGATATAGAGTGTCCACACAAGTACCTACATAATGCCTTTCTCACACTATTAAATGACCACAGCTAACCAAAGTACATCTCACCATTTAAGGGTGCAATCCTATGCATGTTTAGACAGAAAAAGTCCTACAACTGCTGGCTGGGGAATGTTAGGACTTCTTTCTGTCTAAATGTCATAGGATTGCACCCTAAACCACTTACCGGTAGTTGTAAAACATGAATATTGTGTTGGAGGATGGGATTTCATATGAATATTCTTAAAAGTAGGGTTTACAGTAACTCAGACTGGAATTGCTTCTTGTCTGGTTTAACAGGGCAAAGTAAAGGAGGAAATGGTTTATCAGGGTAAAGTGAAGGTGAGGGGTTCTGTCTAGTCACCCAGGAAGGAGTATGAGGGCTACATCCAATGTTACATTAAATGGATTGCACTCCCTTTGCCCTCCCTTTGCCCTCCTCCTGCCTGCAGCCCCGTACATGCCCCCACCCCATCTATGTTGGAAGGTCCTCCAACGCTTTGGAGCAGACCTGGGGAGGGATGGGCAGATCTGTAGTGGGGAGGGGAAATTCAACCCACCTGCGGTGTCTGTTCACTGGCAGAAGGACACCATTGGATACAACCCTGAGCTTTTAACAAGAATTTTGTTTAATTTATTAAGTAGCAACTTGCTTTTCTGTCAGATCTGAAATACAAATCTTTCACATCAGTGGCCTTAAAAATGCAAAGATTATATTCCTTTTATGATCAATTTAAATTAGAGCATTACAAAGCACATCATTAGGCACTTTTAAAATAATGTGACAATTTTCCTGTACTGATATTGCTCTATGAAGGACAAAGTATGCATACTGGACACAGTCACCTGGCACAGACATTTATCTCTTTCAACCCATGTAATGCAGTAGGGAAACTACAATTGACCACAGCTTCTCATCATGTTGTCTGAATTTTTTTAATCTGCATATTTTGAAGCCATGGAGGAATAATATTTTTCAGTGCTTGCAATATCACTGGAAAATACAAATGCAAGATTACAAACATTTTAGTTAAAAATATGTACAATAAGGCATAACAATTAAAAAATACACCATTTTAGAGGGTGAGATTTCTTGGCACAATATATCCTTACTTAGTCACCCAAAATACCTTCCCGGGTTTTCCATAAGGAAAATATGGTAAAATTACTGTTAGGGGCAGCCAATTTCCATTTTCTGCCTAGCAAATTTTTCTCATTTTTTTGGAAAGGTCACCCTGTCCTAGCACATCCTCTAGTC
Organism: Shinisaurus crocodilurus; assembly: GCA_021292165.1. Taxonomy (NCBI): domain Eukaryota; kingdom Metazoa; phylum Chordata; class Lepidosauria; order Squamata; family Shinisauridae; genus Shinisaurus; species Shinisaurus crocodilurus. The sequence continues at coordinate 54,740,374 of CM037879.1, read as the reverse complement.
TTCTAAAAATATCAAATCAGTGATCAGAACTTTGACCCAGTTAATTGGAGCAAATTCATTCTATTCATTCTCTACTATTTTTTATGCTTTTATCAATTTTTGTGTTTTGTGGATTTTTTTAAATGACTGTAAACCGTCCTGAGCATTATGATTGTAACAGAGGGGGGAAGGTATGTTTTCTAAATGAATAAATAACAAGAATTGTAATTGCCTAATGCTATAGATTATTTTACATAATTATTACATAGTTAAGAACACATTTTGAGGGAGAAAAGTACAACTAAAACAATATTTTTAAAAACTTGCCACCCAAACATAAATCACAAATTCGTCATTGTAAAAGAAAATATTTCATGAGAGATCTGTGTACATAGAACAAAGTAGACCTGTGTCGGAACATTTGGGAGCATACACGGTTTCCTAAGCAAAAGTGATCTGTGTAAGAAAACAGTCTTGTTTGAACTAGCCTGAGATATTTTGGTGTGTTGAAAAACATTGCATCCATGTACCACATTAAGCACCACATTTAACATTTCAGTCAGTAGAAAGGCACCAGCTGATTGCTCTTGTGCCATGCTAAAAATGAGTATTTGTAGCAGAGAAACTAATCTTTGGAGCTTGATACTTGTGCAGTCTTTGTCAGAAAAAGTATCCCAAAGGTGGTGCTTAGTTCTACATGTTTGAAAGAAGCAGTTTCAACTGTTTCACCACCTCCAGCTTAGCTTCAGTAGTCATTGTGAAATCTTCTGAATGTACAGATGTTGTTTTCAAGTTTTTATGCAAGTCCTGTGCTTACTATCACTTTGAAGGGAGGAGAATGGAAGTAGCTCAGTGACATTACACCATAATAATGATTTGATTTATTACGGTCATATGACCCAAATAAAATAAAAACCAGCCACAACATTTGCAAAGCATACAGAAAAAAAAGAGACGAACAGCTCTCAATTATTATGACCCAAATAAAAATAAAAACCAGCCACAACATTTGCAAGGCATACAGACAAATAGAGATGGAACAGTTCTCAATTATTACCCAATAGAAAGGCCCTCCTTTGCATGGCAGCTAAAAGGAATTTAGCAACTTGGGTGGTAACAATTGGTTTCTGGTCACACAAACAGTAGGAAACCAGCCACCTATCCGGAAAGCCTTGAAACGTCCTCAAAATGGGAAGAATTAGATCGTCCCTGAGCACTGCATAGAATCTACAGTAGAGTAGGACGTGGGTCAAAGATTCAGGGTCTCCGACCAAGCACGGACAATGTCTCTGCTGGTAAGGGATACCCAAGAATCTTCCCTGAAGTAATGCTGAGGGCAGGATGTTAAATCTGGCTAACATAAATGCTCTACGAGCCTGCCGAGTACTGAAAGATGACAAATAAGAAGCAGGAGTTCCATATATTGGCAGCACACCGTTTGCAGTAGGTGAGCAGGTCCTATTAGCTAGCGAAAATAGCTCCTATCTCTCTATGTCATGCAGCCTCTGGGACACCAATCTGAAGGCTTGCTGATGGCTGAGCATAAATAAGGAGTCAAGGGGAATACCAATTGAATTAATTTTACGTTGAATCAAAAGAGACCATTTGCTAATATAAGAATCCATTAGCATACATTGTACATAATAATATAAGTTCCTCTATGTTGGTTCTTCCAGGGAACTGGAGAACACTGTATAAAATTCCACAGCCCCCTATATTTTAGGCTACATCTGATCCAGTAAAAGCTGTAGGCCAAAACATCTGGAGGGCCACAAGTTGCCCACACCTGACCCAATACAACAAGTCTTGGAGGCAAAAATCCTCCAAAATACAGAGGATTGGACCTGCAAAAAATACAGAGCAATGGACTAGATCGGACCAGTCTTTTATAAGAGAAATGTACACAGATTACTCTTTTGTCTAGAAATGGATAGCATGGTTTAGTTCAGGAAACAGAGTAAACAGTGTTGGCTTTTTTATATTTACCGTATTTGAAATCATGTAGTTATGTTAATTAAAAACAAAAACAAAGATACCAGTATTGGGCCATAAGTAAAATCTCCATAACCCAATTAACTGTGAATTGCTTATCTCCCTGACCTGCTTCGCTCAATTAAACTTGTTATAAACAACCGCTCAATTGCCTGCTACAGTGTTCCTGACTCAGTGCTAGTCCAGTGCAGTGTCCTTAAATAACCCAGAAGCCGCGAATGGGAGTTTTAAAGCGTGCCGGTTAACCCATTAACTCCTGAACTCGCAGAAACAGGAAAAACCAAGGAAGTACCAAAAATAGACCAAATGTTGTGGCCATGGGGTCTGCATTTTGGACCCAGTCTTAAGATGCAGATTGCAGGGATGGGGACTCGGACTCGAGGACTCGACTCGTGAGTCGGACTGAGTCCCCCCTCTGACTCGACTCGGACTCGAGTCCCAATATTTTTAATGGGACTCGAGACTCGACTCGGGACTCGAGACCAAGGACTCGTCAACATCCCTGGGCTGTTGACGAGTCTTCTGGCTGTGCCAGAAGGAGCGCGATCACCGGTGAAGAGCGCATGGAAGCGAGGCGCGCCGCTGCTCGGCCACTATGGACAGCTACCAGGAGCGCAGCCCCAACGATGTGTTGAGATTTATTTTGATTGATGTGTTGTTGTGGGGGGTTTGGGTTAGGGTCAGACATTTTGGGTTTGGCTGCCTCTGCCTGCCTGTTTGGGGTTCCCAGCCTCCTCTGCCTGCCTGGTCTCTTGACCTGTTCAACAGTTGAATTGTCCAAGACAAAGGCCTCTGCCTGCCTGCTTTGGGGTTCCCTGCCTCCTCTGCCTGCCTGGTTATTTTGGGTTTGTCTGCCTGGTTTGTTCTTGCCAAAATCAGTTGCAGAGTTTTGAAATAAAAAGGCACACTTGTGCCTAGAATTTATTTAAGCCACACATCTGAAGTAGCCGTATTTTGTTGGGGGAAAACCCCATTGATTTTAATAGGGACTCGTGGAGTCAGTTTTGGGAGTGACTCAGGACTCGTGACTCGTGAGTCACCATTTTGGACCAAGGACTCGGACTCGAGACTCGGGTCCAAAGACTCGTGACTCGACTCGTGACTCGAGACCAAGGACTCTTCAACATCCCTGGCAGATTGTAGGCAGAATGAATTAGTCAGTGCTAGGTGCTGCAGTTACCAGATTACACCTAGGACTCTGGGACAAAGCAGCAATAGCTGGTTCCAGTTTTTATTAGGAAAGCCAGAGATTAATTTTGGGTGTTACGCTAGGTAAAAAAGTCAGTTGAAGCCAAAATGTGTAGTATTATCTAGTGGTCAGAGGGAATGGAACACTCAAAATGCAAAGTCCCTCTTCACATGGCAGAAAATCATTGGGTGTAGATTCCTCCCTGAATGGCTAAATATGGTATTCTTCAAGACACATAATTTCCCCTCGTATTTTTCCATACAGAAAAATTCCCAATAAAGTAAGAACCTCTTTAAACAGGTTAGAAATGTAATAAATAAATAGAATTAAACAGTAAGATCTCTATACTATACTTGATTAATTTCCCCAAACAATCCAGGTTTGCTACAAGTGCACCAGGATACCCGCCCATCACAAGTTGTTTTTTGAAGCTTGCAATTTTACCTGTTCACATAGCAGCAAGTACAAACTGGAAGCTGCTCATCCTTTCATAGATTTCATAGATTATAGACAAGATGGGAGCATATCTAAACAATGCTTCTTTAATTTCCTAAATGTGATTTATTTATTTGCTATATTTTTAATCCGCCCAATTACAAATGTTCTCAGGTGTTTGGGGCCATTGCCTTCTCTTTCTTATCACCTACCCCCTGCACCACTGTGAATATTTAAAAGCCCTGTTTAAACATATTTATTTATTTAGTAGATTTTTGAGCTTTCCAAAGCAGCCCACAATATCAGTATCAATAAAATGCAATACGTTGAATTAATAATTGTACACTTTAAACAGAAATTTTAAAAAAAACAATCTAGGTGAAGGCAGGATCAATCATCTGCTGGTATCTTCACCTCCCTGACTCTCCTGATGTTCTCTCAAAGGGCAGTTGGTCATAGATGGCTCTGTATTCACGGAGGGAACAGTTCATCTGTTTTCTGCTTAGAAAAGTTTTAGTTGATGACCATACCAAACATAGCCAGCACATATTCACAATATAGAACTCAAATACCTCCATTTTAATACTCACAATCGTTCCAAGCCATGCAATAGAATACCCACAAACACTGAAGGGATACAGAGATGGTGATGAATGCAATGTTTTTGGTATGTTTATTACCATCACCACCCTGCCCTTTACACAATATAAAAACAGCAGCTTCGTTCCCTTAGGATTTTTATAACCTAAACTTTTAGTATCCATATTATGTGCTTATAAGAAAGATAGCAGTGACTGCAACAATTGACAGAAAATGATTTGACCTCCCAGTCCTAAGACTTGTTGCACCAGCATACAGTTAAGTTCTGGCCAGCATTATACCAATGTAGCATCTCAGAGCATGAAACTGAAGTACAGTCATTTTGCTGGGATGCATGATATCACATCAAGTATGCTTGCTGGTACCACTATTTAGGATGTGAGTGATAGCCACATCCTACACTTTCCTCCTGCACTGCAAGAGCTCTAATATCTTTACTCCATATGTGGGTGTGCCCCTTTCGTTACGGTGAGTTGCAAAAAAAAAAAAAAAAAGATTCCGCCGTTATAAGCCTCAACATTCTATTGCTTACAAAGGTGACAACTGTATAGCTAGTAACTTAAAACGTGGAATCCATAATCTACTTGATGAGGTCTACAATCTTGCAAAATTTCAAACCAATCCGATACAAATTACTACTAATTGCTGTGAACCGCCCAGAGATTCAGCTATTCAGCAGTATAGAAATGAAAATAATGATGATGGTGGTGGTGGTGGTGATGATGATGATGATGATGATGATGATGATGATGATACAATTTTAAAAGTGCTGAAAATTGACAGACATATCATACGTATATTTCTTTCAAATTTGGGAGAAACTACTGATGTACTTTATTCAGGAGGAGTGTGCCTTTCATTGGTTTGGTGAAATTTTGAGCAGCAGTTTAAATGTTTTCAAGGTTCTTCTGCCCCATTAAAGTCTATGGCGGCAGCAGCTGGCAAAGTTATGTCAGGCATGATCAGTTTCATTGTGAAGTGAGAATGCTGCCAGTACTCCAGTGTTTTGAGTTCCACTGTTCCTGTCAGCATTCTGGCAGTGGGGGAGGATATGTCAGCTGAAATATGAGTTAGGTAATTTTGAAGGCTGCGGGAATCATTCCCACTGATTGACAGATCACTGCTGAAGAGAGGAAAAAGGAAGAAGCTGTGCTGGAATCCTGTGCAGGCTTACTCAGAAGTAAGCTATTCTGAACATACAGGGATATATTTATTCATTTGTACACATCTACTCAGTTAATAACTTTTTGTGTGGTTTTTTTTTATGTTTCAGAACATTGTAACATAATCAATTATGTTGTGTGATGTCACAAATTGTGCTTGCATGGAGGATTCCTCTAGAATCAGGAGGCTTCCTCTAGAAATACAGTAAGATTCAGATGCTTCATAAAATAATACAATACCAGGACAGTGTGAGGCATCTTTATGTTCCCAGGAATTCTCTATCTTCCCTATCTGGATTTGGGCCTTTAAGACCTAGGGAAAGTGTGGGTGCATGCAGGACAAGCACAATTTGTGACATTGCACAATATCATTAGTGATCATGGGGCATTTCAGTTAAGGCATCAGCCTAAGCTTCCAATTTCCTGGCTTTGTGGAGCTTGAGCCAACATGAGATAGCCTTAACTCTGATTAAACCGGCCGGATTTTTTTTTTTATCATTGAATGTTCATGTGTTTTGTTCGGTTTTACAATAGTTTTGTAGAACAGTTTTGTATGCTTAATTTTTAATCATAATGTCATGGTTGGTATATCATAGATTTAGCAGGTATAAAGCTTTTTCTCTGGGGTACTTTTAGTCAGTGGCACAGAGTATTATATATTTCTCTTAGTCAGCAGCATAGCCTTTCTTATGAGTAATTGTTGTTAAGGACTAGCTAAAAATCTAAATAGGCTATTTACATGTACAATTAGTTTTATGCTTCAGCCTTTCTAACTGCAGAAAGTACGGTAATTCAAAATAAGGTTAAGCATAAAATCTTAGAAGGTTTGGGGGGGGTTTTTAAAGCAGGTTTCAAATTCTCTATAGTAAAAATTCTGTTTGAGTATATTCAATCCAGAAGATGAATTGTAGAAAATAATGGGAGGCAATGGAAGTTGGAATGGGAATAATACAGTCTCTTATACAAAAGTTTCTGCTGCCACACAAGTATAAGTAGGAAACTAAACATCAGTTTCTTAAAAATGGCCCTCCTGTATTTTAAATGTTTGGTAGCTGCAAGCATGCGCAGCTTTCAGAGGCTATGATTTTACCTTTGAAATTCGCATCACATACGTATATTGCAAAGAGCTTGGTTCCACAGTTCCAAATTTGTAGCAATTAACGCTCAAGGCAAAATATTGTGTGTGTGCTAAATGGTGCATACTTGGAAATGTAAACAAGTGCTTGTTGTGGAGAAATTTATTTCAGCTAGGCCAAGCAAACTCATCTAACTGAAGAATTTGTGTCTATTTCTTACGTCCAGTGTGGTCATGGTTCTTTATTTTGGCCTAAAAACCACATACCAACATTTTCACAAGGCAGTTATATAAAGCTTGTTGTTAATTCTTAGTCTTTTCACCTCTTTTTCCTCTCTGCACACTCAGAAATCTGTGAGATCTGGTCTATATATGTTTGTGGACTGCTCCTGGGTTCTCATCAGATCATACTGTTGCTCCTTTTGCTCCTAGATTCTTGCTTTTCTTCCTCCCCTCCTACTACTTGCCTCTTCAACCCACGCCTAAGTCTGTGCAGAATTCTTGATGGATTTATTTTTGGCTGAAGTTCCTTTTTTAAATAGTCTGAGGAGCCGAGGCAGTGATGTTTGAAGGTTCATTAGTTATTGTCCTTACTGATGTTTGCATAGGCAGTTGGGATCATAAATGTCAATCTCTCAGGCTATTATAGGTCCTTGGGAGGGGGGGAGGACCTGATGTTGCCTCAAATACTATCATCATGCAGGAGATTAAGCATGAAAGACTATAGTCTTTTCTTGAGAAGCAAGTGGAGATGGAGGAGCTTTTTCTCCCCTGATACATTCTAGCTTTTTCTCTCCTCTTTCATATTTACATATTCCATTTTACATCTTCCACGTGCTTATCTCTATCAGGGAGAACAATTCCCTGAAACATCACGGAAGTGCCACAGCGCTGTTAGTGAAGCTATGTATGTACAGGCTGCAAACTCTGCTGTGGCAGGAGATGAAAAGAGATTGAAATTCAGCACTGACAGCCTTGACACAATTTATTTGGAAATTGTGGGGAGAGAACATTGAATAATGAAGACATGAACAGTAACAGTATGAACAAATGTTAGTTGCAGCAGGAGACAAAACAATTTTTAAAGATGACGCTCTTGTTTTCCCTCAAGACTGCAATTTAAAATTTTGCTCTTCTGAATTACTTAATTTCTATTTTTTCCATTGTTGCAGAGTATCTACAATTAGAAAAACCTACATCCTTAAGAACTGTAGACTAGAGAAATCCTTATTTCCTATCTAGACAAAAATAAAACTGAACATACAATCTAATTAAAACACAATAAAACACCAATAAAATTAAGAGGAATTAAAACAAAATTCATCAACCAGCTAAAAGCTACACAATCAGAATAAGTTATAAACAACTTTAAAATGCTCAGGCAAAAGAAACCTGGTGCCTAAAAGAATACAATGTTGGCACCAGATCTCCCTAGGGAGGGCATTCCAGATTCAGGGCACTGCCACAGAAAAGGCCCACTTCTTCATGCCTCCATAATGCACTTTGTTTATTGAAGGCACTTAGAGAAGAGCCTCATCTGATGATCTTAATGCATGGGCAGGTTGGTACTGGAGGAGGCACTTCATAAAGTATGTGGGTCTCAAGCTATTTAGGGTTTTAAAGGTAAGCACCAGCACCTTGAACTGGGCTCAGAAGCAAATAGACAGGAATGTAATTCCTTCAGAATTAGTGTGATATATATCTCCACCTAGACAAATCAGTCAGAATTCTACCTGTTGAATTCTGCACTAGTTGAAGCTTCATGGGCAGTATGTAAACCCATACTGAAGAACAGACTTCTGGGTTCCCCGGCACTATGTCGTTTACGTAGAGTACATAGCGTAGTATACTACGCAATTTGCGTAGTTTACACAATTTGTGTACATTGATTTTAACGTATAGAACACTATGCTGTTCTGACTTACATGCAAATTCGACTTAAAGACATTCTTAAGAATGAAACTCGTTCGTAACCTGGGGACTGCATACACACACACACACACACACACACACACTGTATATCTCCGGGGGGCGGGGGGCAGTTGTCCAGGTATGGGGATTGATTTCAGTCTTTCTTCCACCACCTGCAGTGTGATCCATTCTCAGCCTTGAGAAAGGAGACTTAAGAACTTACCTTTTCTTTTAAATAGTTTGAGCTCTCTTTTTTTAATATTTTATGTTGTAAGCTGCCTTGAGTGTTCTTGAAAAATAGAAAGGTGGGATACAAATTATCTTCATAAATAAAAAGATAATGGGTCAGGTATACCATGTGCATGCAGAGTAAGTCCAGAACAAATTGATCCTAACTTAAAATCTTATTAGGCTATTGTCACAGAATTTTAGGGATCTAATGGATTAAATTGTTAAAATTATATATACCGTACTCTGTAAGTTTGTATTTAAGTTGCCTTCCTGTTTTAAAGGGAAAAAGTACATGTTGCTTCCATTGCTTGACCTTCTGTTGCGTTCCTGCCCTATATCCTAAAGCAGGTCATGGCTATGCCATTGCATCAATTTTTCAGGCAAGGTCCTATATTTACACAACCAAGATTTCTGTTAAGGATTCTTTAGCTGGATTTAGCAGAAGTATGCTCCCTGAATTCCATACTGCATCTTCCACCAAGAGGACAGAGAAAAAATTGATTTCTCTCACCTGCTACCTAAGACTATGATTTTGCTGGTGCCACATAACAGATACCCAACCTACCTGCCTTTTTATCAGCTAGGCCAAGTATTCAACCCAATGCTTTATCTTGTTATTTCCTTGACTGCATTCCTGTGTTCTTTGTCTTTATTAACAAACTTAATTTTGGGTTAAGTAAGCTGATTTTGAGGGGATTCTAACTAAACTTATTTCATCCAACATTATTAACTTGGCTTCTCTGTCAAGTTACTGGAAAGGACTACATTGCTGCCACTCTAAGATAATTGAGTGGATAGGGATTGAAACTGGTAGAGTTATAGCTCGGTATCTCAGCCATAGCACACAAAAGTCCTGTTGCTCCTTAAATCAGAAGGTGGTGACAGATAGTGCTCCATTGGAATATTTTAGGGTGGATTTAACCCCAGTGGTAAAGCTGAAGAAACTAGACACCTATCTTACTTGGCGTACCTATCCCCACCGCCACAGGGTGCCAGAGGGGGAGAGGACTCTCTGACATACCCTAAGGGAGTCACCACTATGTTCAAATGTAGGCAGACAAGCCCCTCCAAACCTTTGAAGTTATATGATTTGCCCAAGTATCTTCATAATAGCAGAAGTGATGGGGGCAGAATCAGTTTTTTTTCTGGTGATTCCATCTCAGCATTCTAACCACTTGGCTCTCATTTGAAGCAGCTGCCCACATAATATTTTGAAGTGGGTAGTAGGTTTGAATTATTATTTTTTTACTCCTGAAGGTATTCTGAGTATTACAAGCATAATGTGTATTAGCTCCCCACTTTCTTATAGTTTGCCTCAAGCACCTTTCAATTCATAGCTTTTTAAAGAAATGTATTTTCCTATCTCAACTCTTTCCCAACAATATTATTTTCCCAAGAGACAGGAAAATTACAAGTAAGGTTATTAAAATATATAGTGCCTTGACTAGTTTTAAAGAGAGATCCTCTGAGCATTTTGGATCTGTAGCAGCATGTACATGTTGTGTTTAGTTTATCTTGTCTGTGTATAATAATTTACATTTAGATTGTTATCCTTGTAGAGAGAGGAAAGCACAGTATGGTGCTTTCATGTGCCTTCATTTGGTTATTGGAGCTACAGCTAGCACACTGTGCCCTAAAAATCTCTCTCCTGCTCAGCCAGGAAATAGGCCAAATATGTGTTCAATTGCATTTTCATCAGAAGTAGCATTGTTTCGTATAGGGTGGGCTGGGGCTAAAGTTGCATAGGAAAATCTATAAATGATATGAAAAACGAAGCTTATAGCTGTCTAGGCTGGTATTCTCTCTCCATGTGTTGACACAATGAGGCACAACCAGGAAGAGTTAACCAGTTCACTTTATATTTGGTTTTCTGAACCAGGAAGGGGGCTTTTGGGGAGCAAAGCTAATATAGATTCCTTACCCAGTCCCTGTTTTGACAATAAAGAGGGTGTATGCATGCAAGGGAATGTGCTGTTGGCAATTGAGTCTGTATGTAAGTAGCACACCATTAATTCTATGACTGGAGTAGAGGCCTCACTGAAGAAGAGCTAATGCTGTACTCCTAAATGTTTCTCCCAAAACGACAGATTCACAGTTGGAGAGTGAGGCTTCTCCTGAAAAGCGACCACGGTTACTGGAGGACAGTCATGACAGGCCTGAAGAAATCAGCCGTTCCAAACAGAAGAGCAGACGCAGGTGTTTCCAGTGCCAAACAAAACTGGAGCTGGTACAACAGGAACTGGGATCATGTCGCTGTGGTAAGGACTGGCAGCCAGTTTTGAGAATAAGCTTTCCTACAGAGTCTTATTAAGCTTCCCTTGCATATCTGGCAAAAATCTGGGTCATGTTATTGTGATGCAGTTTTCACTGGAGAAGAAACAATATAATGAAATCTGTATAATTAAAGGGGGTGCAACCTGGCAAAGTCAAGACTCTCAAAGCCCTTCACAATTATACTTAAGCATTGTGCTCTTGTGTGTAAAGAGGTAGGTTATAAAGGTAAGTTATACATCGAGGCAAAGATATATCAGTCTGTTGAAGTGCCCTTATTTAGAGGTAGTTCTGTGTTTCTACTCTTGTACCATCAAATATAACAGCCTTCTTGTATAAAAGGCATATGCCCAATCCAGTGACTCCTCACACTTGCAAGAGTGCCACTGCATAGACTTGAGTTCCCTAAGGTTTTCTCTGGTCACTGCAATGTGAAGAACAGCTTTGTATGAGGGATCTCTGTATAGGACCCTGAGATATCATGTCTACATGTTTCTTTATTGAAGTGAGGACAATCAAGCATGGTGAGCCATCATGAAAGGAATCCCAAGGATAATCCACGACATAGCTGCAAATAGAAATATGTCTGCCTTTTTTTTTTCAATAGTGCTATTTGCGCTACATCAGTATGTCAGTATGCTATGTTACAGAACCAGATTTGTTTATATGTATTCAGAGATCATCTGTGCACCCCTTCTAATGCTATTATTCCTTCATTGCATGCAAACTATGTGACTAGTGTTGCCTTTGGGTAATGTGTCTTCTGGAAGTATTGTTTCAGGGGCTTAAAATTAAAAGTGGCCAGACTATACAGATGTAGCTGAGAGATTTCCACATATATCTAGTTACATGGACAGGAAAAAGCAGGCCCGTGACTACATCACTGCCTAACATTTAGCACATATAGCCTTCTGATTGAAACATTCTTCTTGGGCTTGCTCAGTAAAATACCGGCTAAGGTAATGAAAACTTCTGCCTTTGTGCCTCTGTATATTTTTTTTGCCAAGCATGATTGGTGAACTAGGTGCTGTTTTATGGTTGCTTCTGTCACAGTTTGAATGAAGGAGCTTGTTAATGTCTTTCTGAAATATATATCCACAGACACAAAATTTGTATTTATGTCTGAAAGAAAGGAGAATAATGAACATGAAATGTGATAGTGCCTAACCAAAATTATTCCTTCAAAGTCCAAGGTTTTAATTGAAAATGCACTTTATGTTTTTTGAAGAAAACCCATTACATTGGAAACAGTTAACATGCTGGCCTTATAACTTTTCTTGTTAATAATGGGTTGGATCCAGATTTGTGTTCAGTGGAGTTCCACTGGCATGGGAGGGAGGCAATTTTCTGTTTCCCCAGTCTCCAGGCAGTCCACAGTGCCACCATACTGTTCCAGAGGGTTGGGGGAGGGGGAGAATGGAGAGAATTGTTGACTTGCCCCCATCCACCAACAGAAAGCCCCCACTGAATCCCAGTTACTTCTGCAAACAGAAGGAGACTTTCCATTTGTAGAGGGACAAATCTGGATGCAACCCTAGAGAGTACATAAATAGCATCTACAAATACTGAATATTGGTATTCTCCACACACACACACACTTAGGTATACAAGCATTTCCCCCCCTGCTTAAATAGAGGCATTAGATGCCAATTTTTTTATATAATGTAAAACCTCCCTCTCCTGGTCTGTAATGATATCTTAAAATCTCTAATATGTATAGGTTTATATATTAAATCCAGCATGGCCCCTTCTTTCTCCTACTGGATAGGTAATGTTGCCCTTTGAGATGCTTATGCAGGCGTGTAATATCATCCCTGGATATATTTCTTCTGCAGTTAATGTTGATAAACTTGATTACAAAACTGACATTTGCAGACAAGTCCCCTTGAAAACATATAAGGGAGTTTAATAAGCCACAGAACCCCCATCTTGCTTTCTGCGTGGAAGTTGTACTCTGTTCGAAGGATGAGTTCTTTAAGCTTCTATCTAAATGTTTATTGATGCAGAGATGAGCTTAGAAGATGCTAATATACAGCTTGGTCACCTTGTTAACCACAGGATGCTCAGCAAACCCATTTCCTGGCCTGCACTACAATCATATTTTAATAATACAACACTTCGTAAATATCTACTTTTAGAAACTTCACAGTGGGGAAGCTTAATAAATAGAGATTTTAGAAGGCCTCATCAGGACTGGATAGGGTGATGCAAACTTATAGACATCGGAGTCAGATATTACAGGGGCTACTATAGGACAGGCCAGTGCTTATGTTGAGACTATTTTGTAATGTTTAAAAATATTAATGTTAAGGTCCTGAAGCTTATAATATAAGCAATATAATAACTTGATATATACCACATTTATGACCTGACAAATATTATAAATATTGTGAGGTAGCGGTGATTATTCACTGAATACCTTTTGGTTCATAACTTTGTTTTTTCCAGTGTAGTCCTTGGTACTGAGCACACTGGCCATTACCTACTGAATTGAGCTAATATATTTTGAATAGTGCCCCAAGTAGGTGCAAATAAATATATTGGGCAGTATCCAGTGGTGACTATCAGCAATCAGGGCCCACTGCCACTTCTGTTCCACAAGTGGCCAGCCCCACCAATTCCATTGCACAAGTGGGGCCCACTGCTTACGCATTTCTAGAACAAGGGCAGGTCGGCAGAGCTCCAGTGTGGACAGTCACCATTGGATACTGCCCATTACATGGTTTGTGGATTGTTTCTTTGCCCTTTACTACATGCATGTGGAAATTGGAATACTCCCCCAAAAAACTATTTCTATTTGTAGCAATCTTCCACAAACTTAATGAATTTATTCATTTTTTACATTGTAATGACAATTCCCTGTGAAAACATATATTCAGTAAGCCTATCTTACTCCTGATCATCTCGGTGGAAAACTGTAGATAATTCTTGAACTAAAATATTTTGGGCTGTTTACTTCCAAATTGGTATCGTCCAGAGGCACTGCGTGAGGAGTTCACATGTAAAACCACACTACATGGACATTAGTCACATTTTCAGGATGGCACATATACTCACAACAGAAATATGCTGTGCCACGGGCTACATGCAGTCCCTCATGGGGGGTTTTGCAGACCCCACTGGGTCTCCTGTCATCGCCATGCCACCAGCTTCCCAGCATTTCTGCTGGGAAGCAAGGTGCATGGGGAGCACATTCCCTGTTTCTCTGCAGAAACAGCAATTCTACTGGGAAACAGGGAATGTGGGGAATTGCTGGGAATCATGCTGGACAGCCACCTCCAGTGGCAGGGGAGCGGTGCAGCCCACAGTGGGTTCCAGGGAGGCCAGTGCACCCACCGAAGTTGCCCACCCCTGCTATAAATAATGATCCACAAGAGAGCAAGGACATGGGTTCGCATTCTGCCAATGGAACTGCAAACATCCATGAGATTGTTTCCATAGCAAATAATAGAGAACCCCTAGTAGTGCATGTGGATCCCATTTGCTGGATCATATTGATAATCCTGTGTCATAGAAAAAGGACTTCTTCCACCTAAATGGTATATTATCGCATATAGTCAATAGAGAGCACACTGTCTTTGGGGAGGTTCATGATGTCTACAAAAATATAAACTGGGCCCATATGAGAACAATACATCAGCAGAGCTGACTTTTTATTGTTGGCTGATTACATTTTTTGATACGTTGCCAATTGCAAATAAGATGCAGACAACAAAGCTAACTAAACACATTCTTGAATAAAATTACTATGAAACCATCAGTTGGGTATTTTAAAGACCTATTATTTTTTACTATTAATATTTAGCAGCTTTGTCTACCTCAGGAAACAAAATTATCTGCAGAACAAAATCGCAAAAGGATGAGTCAAAAAACAAAAGTACTAGCATTAGAAGTGGTTAGAATAAAGGTCACTTTGACCTTGTTCTTCAATTTAAGAAGCAGCACAGAAGCACCTTATGCCAGGTCTCCTGAGAAATTGCTAATTTTGATACCAGAAATCTTTCAAAAAATCTCAGTGTCTCTCTTCCACCACCCCACCCCCACCCCCATGTGTGTGTTATGAATTTTGAAGGATAAATCCCATGTAAGAATAATCACTGTGAGATTAATAAAATATGCAATTTATCTGTTTCACTGGAGAGTGAACCAGCCAGATAGTAGTACCAGCCAAAGAGGAGGAGGTGTTTTTCTTCTTCTTTGGAATACTACTCAGTTGCTGAAGAACACATTTTCTTTATCTTCTGTGGGTGCAAGTTCGTTTTACAATTGTAATAGCTAGGAGACAGGAAGGCAATTTATCCATATGAATACTGATTAGCACAACATTAATGGAAAATTGACTTGGATTTCTGCATAATTCTGTACTGAACCATCATCCTCTCAGCAGACTTTAAAATTCAAATTGGGGGGGGGGGAACGATAAACATAAGAACTCTAGTAACAGATCCCTGTGCCCCCCCCAAAAGTATTGCCTTTTCCAGATGTGCAATTCTAAATTCAGGGGTTCTTAATGCCTGTTTCCCCCAGTTTGTTAAAACACATTTTAGTTCTGGTAACAACAAAATGGGCAAAAAGTTGGAAATCTTTCAAATATTTTAATTATCTCAGAGTGGAACTTCCTCATTTTGTTTATTTTTGCATCTGTACGTGATGGTGGAAATTATGCACATACAGTCATGCCTTGGATTGAGAGCATAATTCGTTCTGGAAACGTGCTTGTAATCCAAAACACTCTTATATCAAAATGAAATCCAAAAAAAAATATTTGTACAGAGATTTTTAATTTAAGCCGCACTACAGTACTTGTATTGCAAGACGTCGCTTGTATATCAAGTCAAAAAAATTTAAATAAATATTTAAAAATGTGCTTGTCTTGCAAAACGCTCTCAAACCAAGTTACTTGCAATCCAAGGTATTACTGTATCCTCTTTCCCTCTGGGTTTTAATTTAAGTTTTTGTGTTGTCAATTTTCATTAAAGAGTAGTCTCCACAAATAGCTGATACTTCCCTTAGCATAAAATGACAGCAATAAATAGTTACTTCAAAAAGATGCGAATCTGCCTTTTCTGATTTTATATTTTGTTTTTAATTCCTTTCTGGGTCCCAGTTATTTAGAAAGTTGGTAATATGAGTATTCTGTTCTGTAAGCTTACCAATGCCATGATGTTTGTGATATCATCAACACTACTTTGTGAATTGTCAGTGTAATGTTTTTACATACATTTAAGCTTTTTGTGTTTCGCTTCCCTCTGACCTCACTCTTACAATCCTCCACCTATCTACAATTATTTGTATATATACCTGCCAAAGAAGGATAACACTGTATGAATCTGATGAGGACTCTAGTGCATGAAAGCCTCCTCCATAATAAATATGTTAGTCTTTAAGGTGCCACAAGGTTCTTAGTTGTTTTTGCTGCAATAGACTAACATAGCTATCCCTCTGGAAAATATTAATGACTCTGGCTACATCTAGACAATCATATCTAAGCTTATTTAGCCAAGATATGAATAAGCCTTTTGCCAACGAATGCAGGCCCTTCACTCCTCCCTTCGTAGTGCAAGCAATCAAATCAGAATGCCTATAATTTGAAGTTGGTTTAATATCCTGGCTTGTTCCAAACTGGTAACCATAGTTACCCAGTTTGGACGAGACAGGAAACTCTCATTAATTAGAGACTTCCTTGTTTGATTTCTTGGACTGCTAAGGGGTTGAGTGCCACAGGCAAAACACTTGTTCATATCTTGGCTTATTAAGCTAAGTCCATCATCCAAACTTGACCACTATCTGCTATGCAAGCAAGCAACTCTGTTACAAAGACTAGGTCTCTCAGATGTCTGAGATGTCAGATGTCTCAGATCTACCATGCTGGTAATTTGTACTCTAAAGTGAAGTATTTACATTTAGAACACTCTGTCTCTGCATTACAAAACTACAGGGCTTTTGCTTATAATGTTAGTGTCAAGTGCAGGTTTTACACTCCATTTATTACTTACCCAATAGATGGCCAACCAGCAACTTCGGTGTCTCAAGTGTCACAGGCAGCCAAGGTTTATGATACACCTAGATAAAATAAGGAGGGCTTGGTTGGATGCCTGGCTCCAACATAGCCTGAACTTCTGCCTTCCTCTGTGCTGCCTGCTCAGTAGACTAGAGGAAAAACTAGATCAAGGCACTGTGGGTTCCATAAATACTGTAATGATTGCTAGAATTGAACTGTCATAATTATGACTTAATTTGTGGCAGATATGCCAAAAAAAAAAATGTTGGTCACCGGTAATTTAACAGAATTTGCTCTATGGAGTGCTGCTTCCTGAGGCTGTTGCCGGTATGCAGCATGGTGGCAGTCTTGATAGATGAAGGGCCTGGAGACCAAGTCCAATGAGGAAAGGTTGAAGGAGTTGGGTATGTTTAGCCTGGAGAAGTAACAATTAAAAGACAATATCATAGCCATCTTCAAATATTTGAAGGGCTGTCACAAAGATAATGGAGCAAATTTGTTTTCTATTGCTGGAGAGGGTAGGACCCAAACCAGCGTGTTCAAATTACAATAAAGGGGATTTCAACAAAACTTTAGGAGGAACTTCCTGACTGTACAAGTTGTTCAGCAGTGGAACAGACTACCATGGAAAGTGGTGGACCCTTCTTCATTAAGAGGGTTTTAAGCAGAGGCTGGATGGCCACCTGTCAGGTGTGTGGTAGCGATGTACTTCTTACTAGGGCCATGGTGAGTGCCGACGACTGCTGGACAGACCACCGACTAATCCGGTCCACAATGGTTATCAACATTGCTCCCCAACGTAGGCTTCAAGGAAGGAAACCAAGGCGTAAAATGAACATCCAAGTCCTTCAAGATCCTATTAAGCAAACTCGTCTTCAATCACTTCTTAAGGAACATCTACCTACGGAACCTCCTGACAACATTGAGGACCATTGGTCTAAGCTGAAAACCTCCATTACTGCAGCTTGTGAACAAACTATTGGATATGAAACTAAGAAACATCAGGATTGGTTTGATGAAAATGACAATGAGATTAAATATATAATTGACCAAAAAAGGAAAGCCTTCCAAATATGGCAAAATGATATTAACTGCGCTGCCAAGAAAAAAACCTACGCTAGCGCAAAGGCTGAGGTCCAAAGAAGAACAAGAGAACTTAAGAACGCTTGGTGGAAAAAGAAAGCTGAAGAAATTCAACAACTTGCAGAATCTCATGATGCACGGGGCTTTTTTAAGGCCACAAGGGCCATTTATGGACCAAAAACCTATGGTACAAACCCTTTACAATCAAAAGATGGCACCAAACTCTTAAAAGACAAAGAGTCTATTGCACTGCGTTGGAAAGAGCATTATTATGACCTTTTAAATCGTAAATCTAAGGTGGATAATGAGATTTTCTCGCAAATCCCGCAAAAACAAATTAAAGAGGAACTTGCAATACTCCCCACTTTGGATGAAGTAAAAAAAGCCATTAATCAAATGAAGAACAACAAAGCTAGTGGACCAGATGGGATTCCTGCTGAAATCTTTAAAGAAGGGGGCCCCGAACTTGTACAACATCTTCATAAACTCATCGAAAAAATCTGGATAAGAGAAGAGATCCCAGAAGACTTCAGGGATGCCATAATTATCACCCTCTTTAAGAAGGGTGATAGAACAGACTGTGGAAACTATCGGGGCATTTCTCTCTTAGCAACCGCAGGTAAAATATTTGCTAGGATTCTCGCAAACCGTCTTCTATCTATTTCAGAAGAGATCCTCCCTGAAACTCAATATGGTTTCCGCCCCTCTAGAGGGACAGTAGACATGATTTTTACTGCACGCCAGCTCCAAGAAAAATGCCGGGAGCAAAATCAACCCCTTTATATGGCATTTATCGATCTGGCTAAGGCCTTTGATACTGTAGACCGTACAGCTCTCTGGACTATCCTTATGAAAATTGGATGCCCCAATAAATTTGTGAATATCTTGCGACTTCTCCATGACAACATGACGGCAACGGTTTTGGTCAACAACGGCTCTCATGGTGCTCCATTTAAAGTGGGATCAGGTGTTAAACAGGGATGTGTTATCGCCCCAACACTATTTGCCATTTTCATCGCCATGGTTTTACATCTTGTCAAGGGGAAACTTCCCACCGGTGTGGGAATTATATATCGAACAGATGGAAAGCTTTTTAATCTCAGCAGGCTGAAAGGAAAAAGTAAGGTAATTACAACCTCCGTTGTGGAACTTCAGTATGCTGATGATAATGTGGTCTCCGCACATTCAGAGGATGATCTCCAAACTATCCTAAATGCTTTTGCAGAAGCATACGAAAAACTTGGTCTCTCACTTAACATCAAAAAAACCAAAGTGCTTCATCAGCAAGTGCAAGCCAATCCTTTGGTGATGCCATCTATCCAGCTTGGCGGGACAATACTGGAAAATGTCGATCATTTTCTCTATCTTGGCAGCTATCTTTCTGTTACAGCTAACATCGACAGTGAAATTCAGCATCGTTTGAGCTCCGCAAGTGCCGCGTTTTCTCGAATGAAACATAGAGTGTTCGAGGATCGGGATATTTGTAAGAAGACCAAAACACTGGTTTATGAAGCCATTGTATTACCAACTTTATTGTATGCCTGCGAAACATGGACTATCTATAAACGTCACTTCCACCTCCTTGAAAGGTTTCATCAACGTTGCCTCCGGAAAATCCTGCAAATTACTTGGGAAGATAGGCGAACAAATGTCAGTGTACTGGAAGAAGCAAAGACTACTAGCATTGAAAAAATGATCCTTCAACGCCAACTTCAGTGGACCGGTCATGTTGTTCGAATGCCTGACTGCCGTCTCCCAAAGCAGTTACTTTACTCCCAACTCAAGGATGGAAAGCGGAATATCGGTGGTCAATATAAGAGGTTTAAAGATGTTCATAAGGCAAATCTAAAAAAATGCAATATAAACATCGAAAACTGGGAAGCTCTGGCCCATGAACGATCTAAATGGAGGTTGGCCTTTCACAAAGGTTCCATGGACTTTGAAGAAGCCCGAGTGCAAGGTGAAAGGGAGAAACGTGCTAGGCGAAAAGCACGTCAAATGAATCCTTTACAGGACCATCTTCTATCTGGTAACCTGTGTCCTCACTGTGGGAAGCTGTGTGGATCTAGAATTGGCCTCCACAGTCACTTACGGACCCATCGCTAGAGTCTACACAATCTTCTTTAGAATTTCCTCCTTTTATCCCGGAAGACAATCTTACTCGGTCACGAGTGATCGCCTGATGATGATGATGAGTAGTGGATTTGCTGCATTGGCAGTAGGTTGGACTAGATGACCTTTGAGATCCTTGCCAACTCTATCCTAGGTCTGGGCCACTGGTACTACACAATACCAGTTCTCTAGGATCTATATTGCTTTCTTTGATTTCTCCAAAGCGCCTTTTAGAGTGCTGTCTTTGACCCCTAAAGTTTTAAAAGACTTGGGTCTGCATAATTCATAAATTACCATTTTCGATGCACTTGGAACGGACCAGCTTCCCTTCTCTGTTAGCAAGATCTTTGAGTTGGGGTGGGCTCACATGACATATACCCTCTGGGGAATGTGCTTTTAGCAACTATATTGATGGTGGTGTGTGAGTTATTTAAGTCCAGTGATAACAATGGTGTAAGGCTGCTTCTGGTTGTTCTCTCTCCTTCCAAAAAGCATTCATTATTATGAAGTATTCTAATATGTCCAAGAGCCAGCAACATTATGGCTCTAATTTTGTTCCAGGATATTAGGTGCATTTAAGAGAATTGTAGTTGTAGCAGGGGGCACCCTGAATAGTTTACTAGAGAGGAGAGTCACCACAAAGGTGCTTGAAACACAAACAGAGTCTCTTTTCTGCTGAAATATTTTTCTTGTATATGCTTACAATCTATTTTCCATTCTCTTCTATTCTGTATAGGTTATTAACTGCTGACAAGAAATTCACATCTCATAAATAATGCTTAAGAGCCATTGCTATATAAATTGAATGTGTTATGAATTGTGATGGGGCTTTTTGTAGTGTGCTGTGCCTAGAGCAGGAAGAACAGAGGATGTCATTTTCATTAATTTCTAATGAGGTGCCAATTAAAGGCAAGGAAGGCACTCAGAAGGGAAAAGTCATAGAGCTCCCCTGAATCCTCTATCCTGGGGCTGTCATAGGAACATGCCAGCAAACCTTCCCTGAAAATTCCATTAAATTACAATCTCATCTAGCACACACACAGAGAGAGAGAAATTCAGCTTCCCTTTGATCTTCAAAAGAGCAATTTGTAAGATGAGTTCTGAGCTTTCTCACACAGCGAACTGGGAGAGGTGAGGGGAATTGCTAATTGCCAATGCACTTTTCAGGCTGTACTGAGGAAGAGAAATGTGAAAGCAGATTTTCATTCTGTGCCTTTCTGACTGGCTAACCTTTAAATCAACAGCACTGAAGTAATGCCACTTTCCTATAAGACATTTCTCAATGCCAGTTACACCAGCCATATGTTCAGACAGTGATAATCCCTAGCATTGGGTGGAGTGGATTAGCTTCGCATGATGGATAATGATTGCACAAATGCGCTATCAGTATCACGTTCAGTGGGTAAAAGATCAACTATTAATATAAAAAACATAATCTAGCAAAAAAAATCCCTGCCAAGTATGAGCAGATGCAAAGCCTGCATAGCTTTTTTCCTTACTCTTGAGTAGTGATTCTAATTCTACACCATCTTAAAAATTTGAACTCAACATCAGCAAAGTTTTGATTTGCTGTTCCAGATGTCACAGCAATACATCCCCCCCCCCCCCCAAGATTAGAAGTGAGTTTCCAGGTTGCTACTCTTTGAGTTGTATACTTGACACAAATTTCAAATTTGACATTTTGAAATAAAATTTGCAAAACTGCCATCACCTCTTATAAACACATTCAAGGCAATTTTCTTATCTGAATTCAAACAGTGATTTAGTCAATGTTTTAGCACTGTTGAATTTCCCCCCAAAAAAATCCAGTAACTAAATCATTAACTTGGATTCCTCTCTCCACTGTGAATGTTCATATATTACTTTAACAGTGAAAACCTATGTCTACTCAGATGCAAGCCTCACTGAGATCAATGAGGCTTACTCCCAGGTGATTTAGTTTAGACTTTGATCAATTAGATAATTATAACTAGTGAACATTAATTGAAGTTATGCTAATTAACTAAATCAGAGATACTAAAAACTCTTTTTCCAGTACCATTTGAATGTTCAAATTGTGAACTATAAACTGTGAAGTTTCTCATAACAAGATTGGATTTACAATGACTTCCTGGAGTGGCATAAAATTGCAAAAAAAAACCCCTTAAGCTGAGCTGCTTTCTGCAGTAGTAAAGCCTTTACAAGGCTTATAAGGGTGGCTTAGGGGATTGGTAATGGGATGTGAAGCATTTCACCTCTGTCACCATTTCAAATCCAGCATTGGTCAGCAACGACAGGAAAATTACCACCATCTGCTGGCTGTTAGTGATCCTTTATGGAGCATGTTCTGCTTTCTGTCCAATTCATAGTACCGGTAGATGTACATGTCCATATCTGAAGAATGATGTTCCAGCTTGAGTTAATTGGTAATCACAGCATCTAGAAGCCACATGAGCCATAAAAACTGAGTATATGTCTGTACTTTGAGTGCGGTGTGAAAATACACTGAAGTTCTTTATGGAGCTATTTCTTACTACTGTTAATGGCCAAAGCAAATCATTAAGATGCTACATATGCATGCTAGTTTTGATAAACTAATACATTCGCAATGCCAATTTGTAAAATACAGTGTACCTTTTAATTTCTAGTGGTGATAGAACCCTGTTCCATTGTTTAAAAAAAATTACTCTAGCATGTATGGAGTCCCAAAGTTTATTATCCTCTGCATTAGAGACATAAACAACATATCTCCAAGCAAGGTAACAATTAATAGTCTTCATCTACATAACCTTGACAGATGTAATCCCCAAACTCTGTCAGTATTGCAGAATGTCATATAAACTTCATGACTCAAGGGAACATTATTTCAGGTTGACAGAATAAGAACAGTTGATTGTGCCAGAAGGATGGTGTGTCCTTAAGGTGTAGGGTCCTTAGGTTGCATAACCCAGCTGTCCCCAACTCGGTGCTCTCCAGATGTATTGGACTACAACTCCCAGCATTCGCCCAGCCAGCTATGCTGGCTGGGGGATGCTGGAAGTTGTAGTCCACACATCTGGAGGTCACCAGGTTGGAGAAGGCTGACCTAACCAATAACCACAGTTTCCCACTCATGAAAGGCAGGTACACACGCATACAGACTGAGACCTCTAATGGCATTGTTGATTGTATTGTTAAGGTTGACTGGTTTATTCATAGGACATCATCTTGAAGAATTAAGATGGAATAAGCATCAGACATTTTTATAGCTGTATTATTGTAATAATTCACAATAAGAAGCATGTACTTGAACAAGAAGCCTGAAAAATGTTTTTTCTAGACCAGCATTTTTACATATTAACTGTGATTTAGTGAAAGAACACTCTTTGCTAACTGGAAGATTTTTAAAAATGAAATGTTCTGATTCAGATTGTTTTCCCCCAAATAAACCTTTTGAGTACACAACCTAAGAAAAGCTTTTATTTTCTTCACAACTGTGGCTTCTAGGATAGCTGAAATAATGTATTTTTGGCAAACAATATCCCTAGCTAAAGTAAACATTGATTACACAGACAGGAGGATTCTTTGTGCTACCCAAACTCCAGGTTCAGCAACCTGTATAAGTTTTTCCTCACAGGCTAAACTAAAAACTTTTTAGGGCAGACTCAGGAAGCCAAGTCAGGAAATCGCAGGCTTTGAAGATGAATATATGGCAAAGGGATATAAATCCAGATACCCACTGCATGGTTTGTTGAAGCTGGTTTTTCTTTGAAAGTAGAATTAATGTACATGCAACAGGTCATATTATTTGCCAGACTGTGGGGGGGGGGGTTTCATTGGGAATATCTATTCAGTATCGTCTTGCATGCTTTGGTTTTTAATATGTTTTGGATTGTCTTTCAGGGATACT
Source organism: Shinisaurus crocodilurus (assembly GCA_021292165.1). NCBI lineage: Eukaryota > Metazoa > Chordata > Lepidosauria > Squamata > Shinisauridae > Shinisaurus > Shinisaurus crocodilurus. The sequence goes on along the minus strand of CM037879.1, from coordinate 54,716,464 downwards.
CACAGTATATCATTGTAATGTTAAGAACTACTGCCACCTTCATGATAAACCCAGGTTCCCTTTCTCCCAGGAACGGTGCAGGGCTGTTTGGCGCCCTAGGCCAAATTATATTTAGCGCCCCCCCTCTCGTGCCGTTGGGGGGGGGCTCCGGAGCAAAGCAGCCCTGCTCTGCAACCCCCCCACGCCGCCGCCACCCCACCACCACCTACCTTCCCCCCGCCCCCGCTGCTGGCTGCCGCCGCCTCCTCCGACGCGACAGGACCCCCACACTTTTTTTTTTGCCGGGGAAACCAGGGCAACAGGGCTGTTTAAGCCCTGTTACCCTGGTTCCTCCTCCCGCCAAAACAATGCCGGCGGGGCTCCAGAAACGACGGGAAGGTAGGTAGGTGGCTGGCGGGCGCGCGCGGGGGTGTGTGCGGCGGCGGCGGCAGCGGCTGGCAGGCGGGCGGGGAGGCGCGCCGGGGGTGGCAGGCGGGGCAGGAGCGCGCCGGAGGCGAGGAAGGGGCGCAGAAACGCTGCGCCCTGTTCCGCCACGCGCCCTAGGCAGCCGCCTGGGTCTGCCCAGCGGTAGCGCCGGCCCTGCTTTCTCCCCCACCCTTTTCCCAAACCACATTAACTGTGGGCAAGGAGTTGATCGGCCTCTGCCCATACAATTTCCTTTGCAATGGCTTTTGCTTCCTGGTTCATCCATTATGCACAGAAAAAGTTGAGCTGAACAGGTGGTGAAGCTTCCCAAACTTCTGCCCTGCCTACTAGAGAGGCCCACCACCCACTTTGAAAGATGTTGGGATAGTATAATAACAGGTACTAGACCTAGTTGCCTGTTGAAAACTATTCTAAAATGCACATCATTTTCTTTATCAGTTTTTACTTGCAAATGTTCCTAGGGGTTAAAAGTGCTTTTGGTACATTGTATTATTCCCAGTTTAAATTCATTGTGGCCAAACTATGGTATTGCTTAGAGCCTAGCATTCTGATGACAGCCTTGGCATGGGGGAAATGCTTTTAGGAGTGCAGATGCTTAGAGCATATTGTTACTAAAAAACGAATAAACACTGGAAAAAGTGGCTAGATGAATTGAAAAAGTATTTCACCTATAATCAGCAGCTCTTTCTCGACACAGCTAGTAATAATGTCTGACATTGAAATGTGACCATACACCTCACAAAATCCACACTGGACCTCTAGCGAAGCCTGAGGCACAGCTACAGCTGTGGCTTCCTGTCAAGATCTGAACTTCACAAACCTGCATGGAGGAGTGACAGTATCCAACCCTTTTGCAGCCATCACACTTCTGGGTTATAGCAAAAAATATTAAAGTGTGTATTAAAAACATTTTTATATATGTTATGACTAGCTTGCTTAAAATGCCCCAGTAAAATTATATGAATGAATATTCTTCTCTAGTTAAAAGTTGTCCAATCTTAGGTATAAAGGCTTAAATGAGAACACGGATTTTTTTTAAAAAAAATTTTTTACATAACCTCTTCTCATCAATGTAGCACTTTATCGCATAGGAAGACACTTCTTGCTGAAGTAGTCTAACTTTAATATGGATGAACTATGGGCAGTAGTATCCAACAGTGTCATTCTGCTAGCACAAATGATGTTGCATTGGTGGAAACTAGGTTCCAAACTATGTGCAAGGGGAAAATCCAACTAAGTTCCATTTGTGCAACCACTTTCAGGAGAATGGTCCAGGTGCTCCATTTGTGCAAGTGAAAGATTTGGTGGAGCTCTGCTAGTGTTATTTGAATTTGTGGAATAACACTGTTGGATACTGCCCAAAGTGTGATGCAGCATCTTACCTCCCCCAAGCAAATGCTGGCAGAAGAGAGCAATGTGTAGGAACAAACTATTTGCCACTGGGGCTGGAAGTTGGACTGAAAGAAGAATGCAAGCTTAATTTAGTAATAAAGTAATAAATAAATCACAAAGTAGCTTTGGCCTCCTTCACTATTATGGTACTTCAGTAGACTACCTAAAGTTCTGAAATTTAAAGATCTCCAGGCGCTTTTGGATGAGTCTGATTATCTGAATCCATTTCAGTCAGCATTCAGGCCTGGTTCTGGCATGGAAACAACTTTGGTCACCCTATATGATGGTTTTATGTTGAGAGAGAGGCGGGGAGTGTGACCCTGTTGATATTCCTGGATCTCTCAGCGGCTTTCGATACCATCAACCATTGTATCCTTCTGGGGTGGCTGGCTGAGTTAGGAGTGGGGGGGTACTGCTCCTACTTGGATGGCCAGCTCCAGAAGGTGGTGCTTGGGAAATACTGTTCAGCCCCATGGACTCTCCAGTATGGAGTTCCTCAGGAGTCAGTCTTATCCCCAACGCTATTCAACATCTACATGAAACCGTTGAGTGGGGTCATCCAGAGTTTTGGAGTGTGTTGCCATCAGTACGCTGTTGACACACAGGTCTATCTCTTCTTTTCATCTCCAGCACGTGAGGCTGTGGATGTCCTAAACTGGTGCCTGGCTGCGACAATGAGCTGGATGAGGCCTAACAAACTGAAACTCAATCCAGACAAGACTGAGATGCTGTTAGTGGGTGGTTCCTCTGACCGGATGGAGGCTGTTCAGCCTGTTCTGGATGGGGTTGCACTCCCCTTGAAGGAGCAGGTTCGTAGCTTGGGGGCCCTCATTGAGCCATCTTTGTCACTTGAGGCTCAGGTGGCCTCAGTGGCACGGAGTGCCTTCTACCAGCTCCAGCTGGTAGCCCAGCTATGCCCCTATCTGGACACGGGTAACCTGATTTCAGTAAACTATGCTCTGATAATCCCTAAGCTAGACTACTGCAATGTACTCTACATGGGGCTGCCCTTGAAGACTGTTCAGAAGCTGCAGCTTGTGCAAAATGTGACAGCCAGTCTAATAACCAGGATCAGGAGGTATGAAAACATAACACTAGTTCTGGCCCACTTGTATTGGCTGCCTATATGTTTCCGAGCCTGATTCAAGGTGCTGGTCTTTACCTATAAAGCCCTACGTAGCTTAGGACCACAATACTTGACAGAATGCCTCTCCCAACCACAGTCTACCTGGACACTACACTCAACATCTGGGGCCTTCCTCTGATTGCCACCTCTGAGGAAGGCTCAGTTGGTGGCAACAAGGAAGAGGGTCTTTTCTGTGGTAGCCCCCCAATTATGGAACAAGCCCCCCACTGAGGTCTGCCTGGCACCAACTCTACATCCTTTCGGCACCAGGTTAAGACTGCCCTCTATGCCGAGGCATTTAACAGCTCTAAATAACGCGGGGGGGGGGTTATATCAGTTTTTTAACAGGTCTAGTTGTATTAACTTGTTCTTAGTTATTTAAATAGTTTTTTAATTTGGTTTTTAAATTTTAGTGAATTTTTTATGCTGTTTTTATTGTTTGTATTTTATATTGTATTTTATTAATTGTTGTAAACCGCCCAGAGAGCTTCAGCTATTGGGTGGTATAGAAATAAAATAAAATATAAAAATAAATTATATGTAGTCCAAGACACTTGAGTTACTAGGAAAATTTGAAAAGGGTATGACTGCTCAAAATGGGGGACTCATTGTGCTTCCATTAGTTATGTTACTCGCACACTAGCCTAAGAGCTAGAATTTGGAACATATAGCCCATGGCATTCTGCTTGCAACAAAAGTCTGAAGGAGGCAGTTGTACATAGCTCCCTTGAAATGGGGCATGAGTTGTAACCCCACCCTGCATGATTAAGCTATTGCTACACTAGCTAGGAAGCTGAAATTTGGTACATGCATTGGCCAAGGCATCCCAACTAATAAAATTTGAACGATTTGTATGTCTCTCCCCCAAGAGCCGTAAAGAGTACCCCAAAATGGACATTAAAGGCTAGCTACATGAAAACTAGGCCTGTTCACTGATTTAAAAAATCACTTCTCAGCTCCAGGAAATTCTGGAAGAAGTGGATTATCTAAATCCATTTCAATCTGGCTTCAGGCCTAGTTATGGGATGGAACTTCTTTGGTCACTTGGTGGACACTGTATGCCGGGAACTGGACAGGGGGAGATTGTGTTGGTTCTCCTGAACCTTTCATCATCTTTATACCATCAACCATGGTATCCTTCCAAGGCATCTGCCTCATATGGGATTGGGAGGCACTGTTATACGGTGGCTCTGTTCTTTCTTGGAGTAGCATTTTCAGAAGGTGTTGCTGGAGATACTTGTTCAAGACCATGGCCATTGACCTGTAGTGTTCCTCAGGGTTCCATCTATTTTACATGTATATGAAATGGCTCAGAGAGATTGTCTGAAATTTTGGGGTTCAGTACCACCAGTATGCTGATCCAACTCTATCTCCAAGGAAGCTGTTCTGGTTCTAAATCAGTGTCTGATGTCAGTAATGGACTGAATGAGGGTGAAAAAATTAAAGCTTAATCCAGACAAGAAAGAGGTGCTCTTTGTTAGTCTAAAGGCAGATCAGGTAATAGGAACTCATCCTGTGCTGGATGACGTTACACACTCCCCCAAAGTCTTGGGCTTGCAGTGCCATTTTCTTGGTAAAAAGGAGGAGTGCAAATCAGATCAATAAATGAAATCTTAGTTTATTGTGTGTTAATCTGCATACATGTCCATATAAAAAATTCTGAATATGAAGCATTATTTTATTTATTTAAGGATTTGTACCAATCCCTTTAACAGGTTCCCTGGGAAGCTTACTTCTTTCTCTTTTTTTAGATGCATTCATGTGTCAGAGCAAGTACCACTTCTTCTAAGAATTCCCTCCTGTGTGAACAAAGAGGAATGCTTCTCTAAAATAGTGTCTCCCACCTACAAATCAACAGACTTTTAATCAGAGGGACTCTCCTCTTCTAATGATAACAATTTAATGTTAAACCCACTCTTGTCTGGCGCCTGACAACTGGTGCATATACCGTAACCTCATCTTCTTTCAACATCACTGGCTACCTCTTTGTTTCCAAGATCAATATATAAAGTGCTGGTTTTAGCATTTAATGCCCTGAATCAGGGGTAGGGAACCTCATGTCCATGGGTCAAATGTGGACCTCTAGGCCTTTCAATCTGAACCTATGGACTCTGCCCAGGCTATGCCCCTCACTGACCCCACTACAGATTGTGGTTCTTCTTCCTGTTCTGTCTCCCAACTACAATGTAGATGGAACTTTGCATGAGTTGAGGAAAGAGAATGCCTAGATGCAAATGTCTTTTCTGTTGCATACTGAGCAACATCCAGTGTTGGCTCTGGCCAAGCCCACTGCTAGAATGTGGACTCCCAGCAGGTTCCAACTGAGGTAAAGTGGGCCTTGATAAGAAAAAGGTCCTCCTCCTTTGCTCAAAATGATCTTGGACCTGATTATCTCAAGGACTGTCTGTTTCTGTGGGCCAGTTTGCACGAACAAACAGCCCACCATGGGTTATTTAAGCCACAGTGGGTTGTGGCACAGGCAGCCATTTTGAAAATGCAAGTTGCGGCTTGTCATGTCATCTAAACCCAGGGACCATGGGTTATGTGTGGGTTAAACTACCCTTGTACAACCTTAAAACAGGCCATGGGTTCTGTGAGGTTTGTTTAACCCTCACATAACCCATCATCTCTGGGTTCAGACAGCACAGCTTGAATATTCAGGATGGCGCCTGCGGAGCCACAGCCATCAGGCAAACCCTGTCTATATATACCTGCCTGAGATTTCAGATCTTCCTCAGAGGCCCTGTGAGACACAGAAGCTTCTCAGTGGTGATGTCATGGCTCTGAAAACCCTCAGTGGATATTTGTCTGGCTTCCTCTTTGTTGTATTTTAGACAGAAACGGAAAATATTTTTGTTTGAATAGGCTGCTGTTCCTTTAAAATTAATTTTTAGCTTTTGCTGCTTTTTACTGTGTTGTTTTAATTTGTATTTTATATCAATTTTTAACTGCATTGCATTGTTTCTCTTTGTAAACCACTCTGGATGCTCTGCAAGTAGATAGACAGCAGAAAATTTTCTGTTTCATAATAAAAATGAATGTATGCCAATTACAAGTACAATATTAGGCAAGCTTGGCAGTTTTAAAGTTGTAACTATTGCTTTTCAGGTGATTATCATTAGCAAGTATGTGAGAGAATACATATTTGTCATTGAAATAAATATATGTCTCAGAGTGAAATGGAACTAATAATGACAGCAAAAGTGAAGGTCCCCCAACAGCCGTAGTGGAAGAGAATTGAACCTTGTTGAAACAGATGAGTGGTTGTTAGTATATCATCCACATTTCTTTGGGTTGGTAAAACTAATTAGTGTGTCAACAGTTTTCAGTAAATATGGGGTACTTTTTAGCTTTGTTTACTAAATACAAGTAAAATAAACAGGCTAAATTAATCTCTCTAGGGGTGGGCAACTTGTGGTCCTCTAGATGTTTTGGTGTATGGCTCCCTTCAGCTCTAGCCAGCATAGCCAATAGTGAGGGATGATGGGAGTTGTAGGCCAAAACTTCTGGAGGGCCACAAGTTGTCCACCCCTGCTCTAATATTCTGAAAATATTCTGATGCAAACTGAAAGTGTTTCTATGCAAACAAACCTAATTTGCGTTGGGAAATTTTCCAACAGAAACTGACATTTTTGCTCTACAAATTAACCGAATTTGCATTGGAATTTTTTTCAGAAAATTTTCCAATTCAAAATTTTCCAGAAAACTCACTGCAAGTAGAAGAGAGGGATAAAAATATTTTCTAATTTAGCTTATAGGGCATTGCCATCTGCCAATTTTTTTAAAAAAAATAGGGTTAAGTTGAATTGGGGGGGGGGAACCACATTGGTGCATTTACTTGATACGTATTGGTCAGTCTTATCGAAATAATGGCTGAAATGGTTTCCACTGCAGCAGATGTAGATATTTTTGTCAAAAACATAGCCTTCATTGCAAATAACTGGAATTTTTAAAGCATAGACTTGTAACACCTGTAATCACTCATGAGGTTAAAATGTGTGGACTTACGTAAATGCCTCTGGAGTTTCTGTAATAGGCAAAGTGTCTCAGCCTGGAAACTTGCCATTGTTTATTCTTGTTCCTTACTAATGCCTTATCTGCCCTGCATTTTCAATGGGCTGAAGCAAAAAACAGATGATACACATATATTATCAGGCTGCCTAGTACTGCTTGCTTGTTTTAATTAAATTTTTGGATACACTTTGGCTTTTAATTAAATCCTCAACTTTGGGGAGGGGTGTGTTAGTATAGATAAATGCTGCATGCAGAGTCTTTTAGAGGTATAAATACTAACCCTGATAAATATTATATCTCTACAAACTGTAAGAGACAAGAGTCCAGAACGAAGGATAGGGGGTGGTGACTTAGGGCCAATTCTGGCAGTCTGGCTTTGTGACAAAATTCACATCTATTTAGGATTCAATGGAAGGACAAGGGCCTTCACTTTTAATGGCTCATTTTCATTTACTTTTGGGAGATGGACACATGGGGGCTACAAAAGTGTTTGACTAATCCCTGATTGGCTAGGATCATCTCTGTAAGTAGTAGAGGAAACAGTGCCTTCACTCTAAATGAAATTCATTTAACCTTGGTGAGATTAGCATGTAGCCAAATTGGACTGGCTATATATTATTGTGATTTTGTCATATCTGGTTTGTGATGCCTGATTATCGAGGATCACTTGAGGAAGAATAAAATAGAAAACAAAATGGCCCTGAAGCAGTGGTGTGGGGGTGGGTGTTTAACAGTGGCAAATAACCACAAAGAAAGGTAGGATTGTGGGTTTTCAGACCTCTCAAAGAAGAACAGCAAACTGGGAGAACATTCAGTTCAGTCCTACAGTTATAGAGATACAGGTATTCTGAGCTGTTTCCAGAATTCTTTGTTAAGGTTTGGCTTGTAAACAGAGACTGATATATGCCCTTTCACATGGTGTCATTGTCCTTGGTGTAAGTGTCAGTATACTTTTATCCAAAGACTGGTGCTTCCACAGCAGGCTATGTATTAGATCCCTTTCATATATGTTCCACTTCCACAAGCATCCTGCCATGTAAGGAAGACAGTATAGGTAAGTTGGTTTCCTGATTAAACCCTGGCTGTCTGGCTTTTTCTAAAAAGCTAGATTGGTTGAATTATTGTGGTTTCTCTTCTAGACACACATATAGAGGAAGGAGAGTAGCATCTATCAGTGTGATTTTTAGACTGGCAAGGCAGATAAAGAATGAGCCAGCGAACTGTCGCAGCATTCTTGCCTTTCCATGCAAGGTTCAAGGGCGTTGTTAAAACCATCCTCTGTCCATTTATTTGGATTTATTCTCCTATATCATATAGTCAACATTCTTAAAGGGGTATACTGTGCAGGAAAGGCACATGAGCTAGCAGATTGCTAGACTGTATCAACCACATTTAGGGTGTGATCCAATCCAGATGCCAGTAGCCCTTCGAACTCGGAAAATTATGGACATCCTTTGCAGGGTGGGAGGAGCGCAGAGGGGAAGGTTGCTTTCACACTCTTCCTGCCCTGTAAAGCTCTTAGACAGCTGATTTTGGCCGTCTAAGTGTAGCACTTCAGAGGGGGAGGGAAGGAGGCCGAGGCACCACCAGGATACCTCGTATTGTGGTGGCACCTGTCTCCTCCCCTCTCCACTTCCCGGAATGCCCACATAACCCCTTCTCCGACGTCGTGTTTGCGACCTTAGGGAAGCAGCCGGCACGGTTCTTTCCACATTGGCTGTGAGGTGGAGGGGAAGGCGCTCTGAGCTTGGAGTCCCAACTTTGACTTCGGAGCAAGTTTCCAAGGTCGAAGCTGGGACTCGAAAGAATCTTATGGCTGTCTAGACACTGTCTAGTGGTCATAGGATTGTGCTGTTAACCATCAGAGGCAGAATCTTTATGATCCCCTATTCTAGCCAAAGCAGTACCTTCTATAGACAGGACCGGTGCAGGGCAGTTTGGCGCCCTAGGCTAAATTATATTTAGCGCCCCTCATCTTGTGCTGTGGGGGGGGCTCCGGAGCAAAGCAGCCCTGCTCTGCAAAACCGCCGCCGCCACCGGACCCCCCCCCGCCCACCCCCCACCTACCTTCCCCCACCTCCTCCGAAAAGGAAGTGACGCAACGGGACCCCCGCGCTCTGTTTTTGGCCAGGGGAAACCAGGGCTGTTTAAGCCCTGTTGCCCTGGTTCCTCCCACCAAAACAGAGCGCGGGCGGGGCTCCGGAAACAGCGCGGAGAAGGTACCGTAGGTGTCGGGGGGAGGCGGCGCGGGGCGGGGGGAGGCGGCGTGGGGCGGGGGGGAGGCGGCCAGGCTCGGCCCCACCACTACCTCCGGGCGCAATCCCCCGCACTGACCTGGCTTTGTCGGCGAGGCGGGCGGGGCAGGAGCGTGCCGGCAGCGAAGAGGAGCACAGCGTTTCTGCGCCCTCTTCAGCTACGCGCCCTAGCCTAGTTTGCCTAGCGGTAGCGCCGGCCCTGTCTATAGATATTTAAATAAAGTGGAGAAACTTAAATTCCAGCCACAGCACACACACCTGATATTTAGATATGATAACATGAGCTCAAGATTAGAAATAAAATGCTAAAAGTCTGCCCTAAACAAAATCTCTTTTTCCATATGCTAGATGCATCTCTACTTCTAGTCCTTCAGATATTGGCATGTTTTGCTATACTGTTTGAACTGATTGGCTCAGTTCTCTTTTTCTGAAATAGCCACAAGTTCAAGTAAGTTTAAAGTTAATGTAGGCACCATCTTTTGAAAGGAGCAATTGCAACAGGTAACACTTCCAAGTTACCAGGAAATGTTGTTCCAGGATCCTGACTTCAGCCATTTAATACAGTGGTGTTAATTGAAATACAAGATGAGCTTCATCCTCTAAATTCCTAAACCTCCTTCTGCTATATCTCTGGCCTTATGACCTGTTTTCTTACAATTGCAACCAACCAAAATTCCCTTTGAGTATTTATTTACTGGTTCATTCAACAGCCAGTTCATCCTGATGCTGGAGCTAAATGGCAGGCACCAAACAATTAGGTCTTTATGTATTATGGACCACTTCAGCAAACTTTTCTAATTCGGATATGCCGCATTGAGAGTGTTAAGAATATATCTTATTCATGACATTTATATGCAGTTATTAAGATATGCTAATAAAGGAATGGCAGTGCTAGAAGTAGCTATAGCTTCATTAAAATATTCCTAGACTGCCTGTGGCTTACGCTGGCTCAGCTTGTCTGAGTGTGGAAAGCTAAGCAGGGTCAGGCCTGGTTGTTACTTGGATGGGAGACCCCTCCTCTAGTTTCCTGCATTGAGCAGGGGGTTGGACTCGATAGCCTTGTAGGCTCCTTCCAACTCTATGATCTATGAAAATCTATGAAACCCTTGGGTGCCTTTCTATCAAAGGTACCCAAGGTGGTTCACCTGGGAAATGATGTTCCATAACTACAGTGAAAAAAACAAGAGAAAAGAATCTCAGGTGCCTACTGAAATATTTATTGCCCAACGCATTTCGGCATATACCTTCGTCAGGGGCAAAAAAAAATATTCCAGTGCTGCTCGAAACAGAATGCTTCAGCTGAAAACTCACAAGATAGCTGAAGCATTCTGTTTCGAGCAGCACTGGAATTTTTTTTTGCCCTGATGAAGGTATATGCCGAAACACGTTGGGCAATAAATATTTCAGTAGGCACCTGAGATTCTTTTCTGTTTTTTTCACGTATTGGTGCCTTCCCCCTCGTTCCGCTTCCATAACTACAGTGAACATGCTCTGACTGCCAGAACTTCTTCCATCCTTAATAGAAAGCAAGTATCTTCTGGAGATTTTTAAAACTATTAAAATTTCTGGTACATATTATCAGTGGCAATTGACAAGTTGATTGCTCTGGTCCACCATCAAATATACCATACATGTAATAAATGAAATCAAAGCATCCCAAAAGGTTTATTTAAAAAAATAATTCCAAAATACCTAAAAGCTTGAGACTATCTCTGTACAATGACAAGTGCTACAGCTTAGTGGTAGAGCACATGTTTTGCATGCAAAAGGTCCCAAGTTCAGTCCCCAACATCTCCAGGTAGGGCTGGGAAAGACTCCTATTTGAAAACCTTGGAGAGGCTCTGCCTGTCAGTATAGATAGTACTGAACAAGATAGGCCAATGGTGTGAATCAGCCTAAGTGTTCCTAAGCAAGGATACTACTGTAGACCACCTTTCTTTTGTATGGTTAGTGTGTTCACCTTTGCAAGCATTTCTGAGGGTCATTGGCATCATCATCTGACAGGGTAGCCTAAAGAGGAGAACATAATTTGAATAGTATATGGTGTGTGTGTGTGTGTGTGCGCGCGCGTGCGTGCGTGCGCACATGCACACACATATACAGTGCTTTTTTTCTGGAGAAAAGGGTACCGGAACTCTTGGATTACATTTCCTCAGGAGTAGATGGCGATTAAATTGTAATGCAATTAATAGAAGAAAAGGTGCTGGAACTCAGTTCCGGTGAGTTCCACCAGAAAAAAAGCCCTGCACATATATATATATATCGAGAGAGAGATAGTTTGCCGAAATGTCATGTTTGGGGCCTGGTTGTTAAATAGCCCAGCCTTGCTGTCTTTAGGAAAACAAAGGACATCTTGATATGCAGGCAATTCTTCAGTAAACTTGGAAACCCAAAGATCAGCATTCCAAAGCATATTGAAAGGCTATCATAGGATTAAGGGGTTGTTATTCTCCTCCCCCCACCCCCATACACACATGAACACTCATCTCTTACTTGGAAGAAATTTCTCCAGTTTTCCATGGCATCCTTGCACCAATGAAGATTCATATGCTTTTAGAATAATGCTCTGACAAATGGCTGTCTTTATAAGAAGAGGAAGACAGAAAGGAAATTCTTCACTGTATCCAGATCTTCTCTTCCATTCTACTGTCTCTTTCCCTTTTTGCATGTGCATCTTTGATCAGAAAAAATACATGAGAAAAAAATCATCTCTAGAAGTGAATTGCAAGACACTGTCTAACCTTTCCAGAACTTTGAGGCATAAACGTCTCTACTTTGTAGCATAGATATCATGGAGTGATAGGCTGGCCATGTGAATCCATCATAAAAGCTATTGCCTGCAGCCCAGGTAATGAGCGGACAGATTTAGGGAAATATTCCAAACAACTTTCCATATTCCTTTCATCCTGCTGTGAATGCAGTTCAGTTATTATTTCTTTGGTAGCTCCTAGCAGGTAGAGTTGAAAAGAAAATCCTTCTTTGTATTTAAAAATGCTTTTCTGTTTTTTGGTGTGTTTTTTAACATGTGGGATAAAGTCACCAACCTGCTTGAATACCTGTTGTGCGACCTGTGAAGCAGCACCGTATGGATATCACAGGGAGGAACTGAATTGCTTTGGGACCTGCTGATTCAATCTAAAACAGTTTGTTTTTAATATGAGAAACTAGTAACTTCAACACAAATGAGTTAACACTTCCCTCTAGAATTTCATTTCGAGAGGAGAATGCCACTACTTTGGCAACATTTCATATGAGATCATTTGGTCTCATGTTTATAAAAAACACACATTGGAATAAAAAGTGTATTTGGAATTATTCACAATGGTGATTTACACCTGGAGAAAACCTTTGTATTTCAAGTCTACAATTAATATTTTGGGAAAGATCCCCAAACTAGACTTGTATCATCCTCCCTCAGACATTTCTTGAAAGAATCATGTTACTTTTTAGTCCAAGAATAACATGAGAGTTCCTAACACAGTATTTCTCCATTGGAAACATTCCAGAAACAGTTTCTAGATGGAAAGCTTCACAGCAGAACCAGCCCAGCCCCATTGGGTTCCCATTAATGCATTTCAAATGAAGCCATATTCTTGTTCTCTGGCTTGTCTCAAATGTCTTGCATTGGGGCAGTAGGAGGAGGAAGAGCATTGGTTTGTCTGTTTTAATTCCAGAAGTGGGTTGACAATATTGATTTGGAATGTTGGCTTTGGAGCAAGGGTAGAATTGGGCAGGGCGAAGGGTCATTTAAATGGAATATAGCTGTAGTAGCACACAGTGTTCTTTTCCGAAGGGAGGAAGCAGTAATTACAGTTTGTGTAAAGATGGAGCTGTCTAAAAGGTGACACACTGTCAGCAAGAGAGATTTATATAAACTGTTGTAGGAGTTCTGTTAAACTGGAATGTAACATGGTTTTATTTGTTTTTAGAGCAGTCTAATAGAAAGTGTATATGGATCTAGGTTTGCATCATTTGCTGTGTTTCATGCTGACATGACCTAGTAACAGAGTTTGTAGTGGAAACTTTGTTGTGAGTTATTCCTGTAATTATCAGTTGGCTGATTCTATTGGCAAGTGGAGTTTGTTTAAACCAGTTAATCACTGAAGATACTTCCTAGAGTGCTTATTGAATTGATTTGTGTACACGCTGTCGTTTGCAATTTGAAATATGTTCCTATCATTTGCAGACATTGGTAATCTGTGCTCACAAATGGTTGGGTCACAAAACTGACCTCTTAACTTTCTAACACTAAAATGTTATATAACTGAAGGTGCAACTCTGCATGTTTAGACAGAAAAAAGTCCTGCAACTCCCAGCATTCCCCAGCCAGCATGGGCCTTTTTTTCTGTCTAAACATGCACAGGGGTTACGTCCTGAATTAGTTTCAGTGAAATCCAGTTGTGTCCATCTGCTGATGGAGCAAATTCCCCTTCCTGTGACACCCTCTGCAGCCCCTTTCCCACAGATCTGCTCTGGAGGATTGGGGGCTCGCCTGGGCACATTTTCATAGATCTTAGAGTTGGAAGGAGCCTACAAGGCTCCAAGAAAAATGCCGGGAGCAAAATCAACCCCTTTATATGGCATTTATTGATCTGGCTAAGGCCTTTGATACTGTAGACCGAACAGCTCTCTGGACTATCCTTATGAAAATTGGATGCCCCAATAAATTTGTGAACATCTTGCGACTTCTCCATGACAACATGACGGCTACGGTCTTGGACAACAACAGCTCTCATGGTGCTCCATTTAAAGTGGTATCAGGTGTTAAACAGGGATGTGTTATTGCCCCAACATTATTTGCTATTTTCATCGCCATGATTTTACATCTTGTCGAGGGTAAACTTCCCACTGGTGTGGGAATTATATATCGAACAGATGGAAAGCTTTTTAATCTCAGCAGGCTGAAAGCAAAAAGTAAGGTAATTACAACCTCCGTTGTGGAACTTCAGTATGCTGATGATAATGTGGTCTCCGCACATTCAGAGGATGATCTCCAAACTATCCTAAATGCTTTTGCAGAAGCATACGGAAAACTTGGTCTCTCACTTAACATAAAAAAAACCAAAGTGCTTCATCAGCAAGTGCAAGCTAACCCTTTGGTGATGCCATCTATCCAGCTTGGCGGGACAATACTGGAAAATGTCGATCATTTTCTCTATTTTGGCAGCTATCTTTCTGTTACAGCTAACATCGACAGTGAAATCCAGCATCGTCTGAGCTCCGCAAGTGCCGCGTTTTCTCGAATGAAACATAGAGTGTTCGAGGATCGGGATATTTGTAAGAAAACCAAAACACTGGTTTATGAAGCCATTGTATTACCAACTTTATTGTATGCCTGCGAAACATGGACTATCTATAAACGTCACCTCCAACTCCTTGAAAGATTTCATCAACGTTGCCTCTGGAAAATCCTGCGAATTACTTGGGAAGATAGGCGAACAAATGTCAGTGTACTGGAAGAAGCAAAGACTACTAGCATTGAAAAAATGATCCTTCAACGCCAACTTCAGTGGACCGGTCATGTTGTTCGAATGCCTGACTGCCGTCTCCCAAATCAGTTACTTTATTCCCAACTCAAGGATGGAAAGCGGAATATCGGTGGTCAATATAAGAGGTTTAAAGATGTTCTTAAGGCTAATCTAAAAAAATGCAATATAAACATCAAAAACTGGAAAGCTCTGGCCCATGAACGATCTAACTGGAGGTTGGCCTTTCACAAAGGTTCTATGGACTTTGAAGAAGCTCGAGCGCAAGGTGAAAGGGAGAAACGTGCTAAGCGAAAAGCACTTCAAATGAATCCTTTACAAGATCATCTTCCATCTGGTAACCTGTGTCCTCACTGTGGGAAGCTGTGTGGATCTAGAATTGGCCTCCACAGTCACTTACGGACCCATCGCTAGAGTCTACACAATTTTCTTTAGAATTTTCCTCCTTTTAAAATCTCCTTTTTGTAAATTTTCTTTTTTTTTTTAATCCTGGAAGACAATCTTACTCGGTCACGAGTGATCGCCTGACTGACAAGGCTATTGAGTCCAACCCCCTGCTCAATGCAGGAAACTAGAGGAGGGGTCTCCCATCCAAGTAATAACCAGGCCTGACCCTGCTTAGCTTTCCACGCTCAGACAAGCTGAGCCAGCGTAAGATTGCATAGGGGGCTCTGGGGTAGGTGAGGACAGGAGAAGTCCTTGCGTAAGCCCCCCAAACCTTATATTAAGTACGGTTACCATCAGTTTTGTAAAGCAAAGTCAGGCTTCTTGATCTTCCTTTACTAGGCTGCTGTGTTGTGAAGGCAGGGAAGCAGCACTAACCATTTCCAGCCCATATTTAATTATTTGTCTGTTAGCAGCGAAAATATATTCACCACCTGTAGTTGCTTTGCTGTGTCACTGGCATGCTGAAATGAAATGTTAAGACCCCTTAATACATTTGTGTGTTCCAATTCTGCCTTGGGCAATGGGTCAGGCACATTATCACTCAAGATTTTTTTAAAAAAAATAATTACTGGTGAGGTTTAAACAGCTAATGCTTTCTAGAAAACCATTGCCTGTAACTGGTTCCAGCTACAGACATGTGCTTACAAATTAGCTCTTTGGCCTTCACTAAAAAGGCTTCCATGTTATTTTAAATTTCATGTGTGAAAGCAACCATATTTGTGGCTACTTGTAATTCAACCATGTGGTTAGAGCTGAAGTGGGAAGACATCTTTGAGCAACTCCCTGTAACGCTATAGATTAATCATGCCAAAGCAACTCCTGATTTGGGAGGTTGTTATATTGACATGTTTAAAATCTGACTGAATTGCTTGGTAAAGGTGGTCGCAATTATCAGCTTCCATTACTGCCAGGAGAGATCAAAATAGCTGGGTTGGAGGTGGGGGGAAGTGTTTGTAGGTGGTTTGGTTTGGTTTGGTTTGTCAAGAGAGTCCTTCCAAAAAATCATGCAAGTAAGAGCCGATCTCTTCTTGACCAGATCTTCAAAAGTAGTTAGTATCAGAGTTCTGTTTTTTCTGCTGCAGAATGGAGATGCATTCTACTTGGATTGAAGAAGTTGAACATTTATGCCAGTAATTTCCAGACTCTGTACATCCTAGCGTGCCATGGAAGAACTGCTAGTGTGCTGTGAGAAATAAATGAATTAAAAGCTCCTCTGAATCTAAACCTCACAGAGAGAGGCTGCTGTCCACTGGTCTTGGTTTAATTTATCATAGTGTCTTTGCTTCCTCCCAATAGGCCAGCATTTGGAGAGGGTCATAAATAAGTTTCAGAAGTTCTAAGAAACACAGACATGCATAGCATGAATGGTCATTAATCAGTATTGCTGTCATTTGCCTTAATGTTTGCACATTTTGGTGTTTAAATTAGGGGTGCTTACACATTTTTCCCCATCTGAATTTCTCTCTGGATGTTTGTGTCTTCAAAGCACTAATGCCTTAGGATTAGGAATACTGCTATTCTACCCTTCTGATTTGTGGATTTTGTAGTTCCTTCTGCATGTGTGTAGCTTGCCGCAGCTTTCTTCCATTGGTTCTAGTCTATTTCCCTTCTACTTTACCGATATGTACAAACACTTTTACATGTTGGTAAAGCACAGTGCAAGAATGTTTCTTGTAGTAGTAGTAGTAGTAGGCGATCACTCGTGACCAAGTAAGATTGTCTTCCAGGATAAAATTACAAAAAGAAAATTATATAAAGAGGAAATTGTATAAAATTGTGTAGACCAGGGGTCTTCAAACTACGGCCCGCGGGCCAGATCCGGCCCAGCGTGCCCTTCCATCCGGCCCGGCTCCGTAGGCCCGAACTGGGCCCGCCCGGGCTCTCAGCCGCCCGAACGGGCTTGCCATTTTCTTCGCTCTCCCCGGAGAGCCAGCTGCGTGGGCTGCACCGCCCGCACTGGTCCCGTCGCGTCACTTCCGGCGTGGCGGAAGTGACGCGCGGGACCCTGCTCCGTCGTGCTGGACCCCCACGCTCTGTTTTTGAACAGCGCGGGAGTCCAGCGTGATGGAGCGCAGCAGAATGACGCAGCTCTGGCGGTGGTGGGGGCAGCGGGGCAGGGGGCAGCAGCAGCGACAACGGTGGCAGCACTTTGGCGGCGGGGGCGGGGCTTCAGCGGCAGCAACGGCGGCAACAGGGATGGCGACGGTGGGGCTTCAGCAGCGGCGGCAGGTTGCAGGTACGGCGGGGGGTGGCGGGGGGGTCTGGCGGGGGTCCTGGGGGGGCTTTGGCAGCAGGGGGGCGATGGTGTGGCGGGGCTTTGGCGGCGGCGGGTGCAGGTACGGCAGGGGGGTGGGGAGGTCTGGCAGTGGCAGCGGGGGTCCTGGGGGGCTTTGGCGGCAGGGGGGCGACGGCGCGGCGGGGCTTCAGCGGCGGCGGTGGGTGCAAGTACGGCAGGGGGGTCTGGCGGGGGCAGCAGGGGTCCTGCGGGGGCTTTGGTGGCAGGGGGCGACGGCGCGGCGGGGCTTCAGCGGCGGCGGCAGGTGCAGGTACGGCGGGGGGTGGCGGGGGCAGCGGGGATCCTGGGGGGGCTTTGGCAGCAGGGGGGCGACGGCGCGGCGGGGCTTTGGCGGCGGCGGGTGCAGGTATGGCAGGGGTGGCGGGGGGCTTTGGCGGCAGGGGGTGACGGCGCAGCAGGGCTTTGGCGGTAGCGGGTGCAGGTACGGCGGAGGGGGTGGCAGGGGGGGTCTGGCGGGGGTCCTGGGGGGGCTTTGGCAGCAGGGGACAACGGCGCGGCGGGGCTTCGGCGGCGGTGGCGGGTGCAGGTACGGCAGGGGAGTCTGGCGGTGGCAGCGGGGGTCCTGGGGGGGCTTTGGCGGCAGGGGGCGACTGGCGTGGCGTGGCTTTGGCGGCGGCGGGTGCAAGTATGGTGGCGGGGTGGGTCTGGCGGCGACGGGGGGATCCTGGGGGGGCAGGGGGGCTTTGGCGGCAGGGGGGCTATAATCCGGCCCCCCAACAGTCTGAGGGACAATGAACCGGCCCCCTGTTTAAAAAGTTTGAAGACCCCTGGTGTAGACTCTAGCAATGGGTCCATAAATGACTGTGGAGGCCAATTCTAGATCCACACAGTTTCCCACAATGAGGACACAGGTTACCAGATGGAAGATGGTCCTGTAAAGGATTCGTTTGACATGCTTTTCGCTTAGCACGTTTCTCCCTTTCACCTTGCACTCAGGCTTCTTCAAAGTCCTTAGAACCTTTGTGAAAGGCCAACCTCCAGTTAAAGTGTTCATGGGCTAGAGCTTCCCAGTTCTCAATGTTTATATTGCATTTTTTTAGATTAGCCTTAAGAACATCTTTAAACCTCTTATACTGACCACCGATATTCTGCTTTCCATCCTTGAGTTGGGAATAAAGTAACTGCTTTGGGAGACGGCAGTCAGACATTCGAACAACATGACCAGCAGGGATGTTGAAGAGTCCTTGGTTTCGAGTCACGAGTCGAGTCACGAGTCTTTGAACCTGAGTCCAAGTCCTTGGTCCAAAATGGTGACTCACGAGTCACTCCCAAAGCTGACTCCACGAGTCCTTATTAAAATCAATGGGGGGTTTTCCCAACAAAATAAGGCTACTTCAGATGTGTGGCTTAAATAAATTCTAGGCACAAGTGTGCCTTTTTATTTTAAAACTCTGCAACTGATTTTGATAAGAACAGACCAGGCAGACAAACCCAAAATAACCAGGCAGGCAGAGGAGGCAGGGAACCCCAAAACAGGCAGGCAGAGGCCTTTGTCTTGGAGAATTCAAACTGTGGAACTGGTTAAGAAGAGACCAGGCAGGCAGAGGAGGCTGGGAACCCCAAACAGGCAGGCAGAGGCAGCCAAACCCAAAATGTCTGAAAGGTTAACTTTCAAAATGATTTTAAAAAATAAACTTGCTGTACTTCCTAAAACCTATCCATGTTGCATTTGAGGAACACGAGTCCTTGGTCTCAAGTCCCGAGTTGAGTCTCGAGTCCCATTAAAAATATTGGGACTCGAGTCTGACTCGAGTCACAGGGGGGACTCAGTCCGACTCATGAGTCGAGTCCTGGAGTCCGAGTCCCCGTCCCTGATGACCGGTCCATTGAAGTTGGCATTGAAGGATCATTGTTTCAACGCTAGTAGTCTTTGCTTCTTCCAGTACACTGACATTTGTTCGTCTATCTTCCCAAGTAATTCGCAGGATTTTCCAGAGGCAACATTGAAATCTTTCAAGGAGGTGGAAATGACGTTTATAGATAGTTTGCATGTTTACAGTGTATGTATCTAAGAATGCCAATGCTATGCTCTGTGAGCCTCTACCTCAGGGTTATATGTTGTGACATGTAGCACAAACAACAGCTGTGGCACATTGTTGACATTTAAAAAGTACAGAATGGCTGGGAAACAAGTCATGTTTTGTCTTCTACTTCCTGGCCCTTTCTCATGGGAAAAGTAGGTGTGAAAGAAATACGAGCTGGTCACATGGTTTGTACTTTCTGGTGACGTACTGATTTGTTAGCTTTCTGTTCTGTAGCCATTTTTGGAGAGAGATGGAATTGCTTTATTCTTCTTCTCTCTGTTCCTCTGACTAGTGCTTGCTGGACTTAATGCAATCATGTAACGTCTTAGCTGAGGTGGAGTGAAATCAACTTGCTCCACTGGATTAATGCTTGCTATGCATTGTTCTCTGCACATGGACTGTAATTAGGGGATGTATGCTCTGTAGGATATACTTGCTATAGTAATATACAGGTAGAACAAATAACCTGTGAAGTCTACGGAGTTATTTCCTTATTACTGGGATCTGCAGAAGGAGGCTGAACTGGCTGATATCCGATACGCTTGGAATGCTGCGTGGAGTGGGAGAGACAGGTCTGGACTTCTGTGTGTAGATTTATGGGCAGCTGCACACAGGAATAGGATTTTAAATCTTCCATCTCACACAAGTGAAGCGCTCTGCTTTTCCACGAGGCCGGCGGGCCTTCAGGGTGGGTTGCATAACACCTTCATTATATAGGTATGCAAAGGCTTTTGTATGCCAAGGAACCTCCATTGAACGTATTATTATTATTATTATTATTATTATTATTATTATTATTATTATTATTTAGATAATACGGTAGCATGTAACTATTGCAGTGCCTTCATTTCTGAAAGTTTCTAGGTATTTTTAGGTTAAGCATTCACCTTTGCCGATTAGAATTTCAGATCACTAGGAAGTGTAAAATTTCATGTGAGAGGTGAAGGTGACAATAGCTAGAGCAGAATCTTGTACAGGAATAACGGTGTCATTATTAGGCTTATTATTTGAAGTGATTCCAAATGTGTTAACTGTAAGGAAACAAATGTATTATTAATTCAATTTGGCACGTGACATGAACTGAAGAGTATGGCTGATTTGAACTCTTTGAGCCCTTTCACTCAGAAATAAAGCTGACAACCAGCAACATTTGCATGAAGTTAGAACTAAATTTAAAATGTCAAGTGTCCTGACTTTAGATGAGATTTTTGGCTCTGCTCCTAGCCCATAAAACCCAGGAAAGCGTCTCCTTCAAATGCTGCCAATTGGGGTCACTGTTGCATACATACAGAAATCAGTGTTCAAAATTAATTGTGCAGGTAGTATAATCCTTCATTAATTTTGAAAATTAAAAGGTTCCTCTCCTAAGCCTGGATCTGAGAGGTTTTCCCTTCCTTTCACTTTAGGCAGTGAATGAAAAATTACTCGGACAATACTCAGAAACAATTTTATTGTACTCGACAATCAGATCAGTTCATACTAATTATGGATAGTTGTTTTAAAATTTTACAGCCTATCCTTCAGTATGTCTATTCCCAGGGCACCTAAGAAATAATATTACACTGGGGGGAGGAGCCTTCGCCGGCTATGGAGCAGTAGCTTTTCTGCCGAGCTCCCGGAATGATTTGAAAACATCTGCAAATACACAGGAAAGACAAATCGTGAGTTTAAACTCCTTTGCTGTTTGCTTTCTGGAAGGTATGCAGATGTAGAGCTAATAAAAAGAAATAAAAAGAATAGCTTTCTTTTGATGTGCTTCGCTCTGGATTGTTTATGAGCTCCAGACGGGTGAAAAAGTCCCTACCCCCTCTTTGGAAACGCGATCGGGCGCATCCCTCGGATAACAGTTTGAAAAGGCTAATTAGGATCCTTGACACGAAAGATACTGAATTTTCTTATCAATTTGAGCAACCGGGTCCTGATAAGAAGCTACGAGGTAGTGAAAGTTCCGGGACAGCGAGGGGGAAGGGCGGAAAAATGGCGGACTCAGCTGGCAAATTCCCTGCTGGTGCCAAGCCAAAGACAACATCTCCAGCTAAGCTTAAAGGGGCAGCACCAGATTGGGAGAAAATTTTATTACAGTTTCAAAGCTCTATGGAAGCAGGCCAGCAGAAACATACAGAAGCAATTGAGAAATTTCAAAAACTGCATCAAGAGGATATGAAGCACATGAGAGAGACCATAGATCATTTGCGGGTTCAAGTTAAAGAGCTGCAAGTTAGAGTGGATAAGGTGGAAAAACTCCAGGTGAAGGATGAAAAAAGTTTTGAAAAGTATGAAATGAAATTTAATGAGATGGAAATACAGATGATCAACATGCAAGACAGGCAACGTCGTTCCAACATTCGGATCAGAGGCTTCCCTATGGAGATGGGGGAGACTGGATATAAGTTAAGAGGCAGTATTTTGGAATGGATGAATGAAGCTGTCTCTGGAGAAACAATTCTTTAGGATGATATGGACATTGAGATTGTGCATAGAGTGGGAGCATTAAGGCGTGGTATGACATCCAGAGATGTTGTACTGAAATTTGCAAATTTATACAAGAAGGATGTCTTCATGAAAGCGATCAGAAAGAAAGGTCAAGTAGCTTTTAAGGGGGCTACTTTGCAAATCTACAATGATCTTTGTCAGCAAACAATTAAGGGGAGGCGAAGTGTTAAACCGTGTACAGCAGTCTTGATCAGAAAGGGATTACAATACAATTGGGGTTATCCAGTCTTTCTTACTTTTGTGTGGAACAGTAAGAGATACAAGATCTCATCATGTGATCAAGGCATGGGCCTGCTGGGAGAGTTGGGGCTTCATGATGATGCGGAGGGTCCAGAATTGATGGGTCAACTGGAAGAAGAAGGAGCCAGCGGAGGAATTGTATAAGAGGTCGTTTCAACACGAGAAGAAAAAAGAAATAGAAAATATTTTATAAAGAAGTTATCCGGGAGGGAATGAGGGGCTGCTGTTCGGGCTGGTGATGGGTCCTTTCCCCCCCCCTGGGATAGGTGGGTAGGTTTAGGGTGGGGCAAGTTGCCCTGGCTTAGCAGGGGGGATAGTTTAGATGAATGTGGGGGTGGGTTAAGGGGTATGTTATTGTGTATTATTTTCACTTTTGGGGACCAAAAAAGAAAAAATGATGTTAATAGATGGATTATAAGTTAAGAATTTCAACTTTAAATGTTAAGGGGCTAGGGTCAGTTACTAAGAGGAGGCGAATAGAAGCACTTCTTAAAAGGATAAGGCAGATATTATATTCTTGCAAGAAACGCACCAGGCAAGGAAAGGAGTCAATGAATTGAAATTGAGGTGGTCTAGAATATATGAGATAGCATGTGGATCATCTAAATCAGCGAGGAGTAGCAATTATAATTTCAAAGAATTGTGGTTTTAATGTTCTAAAGGTGAAAAAGGATGATACAGGTAGATATATTATAATGTATGGGACCTTGGGAGGGGAAGAATATGTTATTGTTAATGTTTATGCTCCCAATCAAAATCAAGGAGAATTTTATCAACATGTGTTTAAAGAAATGGGTAATTTTCAAAATCAAAGGGTTATTATGGCTGGGGACTTTAACATGGTATTGGATAGAAGAAAAGACAAATCCAATCCGACGAGAGAAGATCAGAGAAATAATCTAACGATCTTGAATAAGTTAATTAGTAAGGAAGGGTTGCTAGATGTTTGGAGAGGGGTCAAGGGGAATGAGGAAAGATATACATTTTACTCATCAGCAAATAAGAATTATTCGAGGATAGATTTTATTTTTGTGTCCAGGACACTGTTTTCAAGGGTCCTGGGCAGAGAGATAGGAGTGATAAAAGTTACAGATCATGCTTTGGTTAACATGGATTTGAAGATATATAAGGATTATAGAGAAGCGAAAAGATGGAGATTGAATTGTAATATTTTTCGTTTTAAACATTTAACAGAAAAAATAGAGAAGGAATTGAGGGAAATTTGGGAATTTAATCAAACAGAAGAATGTACTGAAGCGATAATATGGGATACAATGAAGAGTGTAATGAGAGGAATAGGATTGAGAGAGGCAATAAATTTGAGGAAACAACAAGAAGTTTTTTATCAAAAGCTAGAGGGGGAGATTAGGGATTTGGAAAAGAAGTATTTAGAGAAGAGGGATAAAAAGATTTTTGCAGAATTACAGGGTAAAAGGAAAGAATTGGAGAATAAAGAACTGGATAGGGTACAAAGGAATTTGATGTATACAAAAAGGGAGTATTTTGAAAATAGTAATAAAAATTCTAAAATGTTGGCTAGATTAGCACAAAAAAAAAAAGAAAAAAGCTTAGTGGGGGTGATTAAAGATAAGGGGTAAAGAATATAATCTAGTAAAGGATAAATTGAAAATTTTTCATGAATATTATACGGAGTTATATAAGGCAGGAAAATGGTCGGAAGCTGAGAGTAGAAAATATATCGAGAAAAATTTAAAAATAAAAATCCAGGATGAAGATAGAGAGAAAATGGAGCAACCATTCACAGAAATTGAAATAGAAAGTGCTATAAATAAATTAAAACAGGGGAAAACGCCAGGACTGGATGGTCTGGGGGCGGAATATTATAAGGTCTTTAAAAGAAACAGTCCTTGACTATTTTAATCCCGAAACCAAGGAAGGATTTAGCAGAACCAGGTTCTTATAGACCAATATCATTAATTAATCAAGATGATAAACTATTGACAGCAATTTTAGCTAGAAGAATGAATAGTTTTCTAAATAAGTATATAGGGATAGATCAATGTGGTTTCATTCAAGGAAGACAAATGGCAGATTTAACAAGAAGGGTTCTGAATATAATTTATTTAATAAAGAAAAATAATTTGAAAGCGGGGGTTCTTGCATTGGATATTTTTAAAGCCTTTGATTGTGTGGAATGGCCTGCATTAAAGATGTTAATAAAAACTATGGGGTTTGGAGAAAAATTTATAGGTATTACTAACCAATTATATACTCATAATGTCACGTCAGGTAATTGTAAATGATGGAATAACAGAAACTATTAGCCTAGGCCGGGGAACTAGACAGGGTTGTCCCCTTTCCCCAGTATTATTTGTGTTAGTTATGGAATTGTTAGCGAATTCGATAAGACAGGAGAAGAAATTACTGGGGATAGGAATAGAGACCAAATGTAAGATAAACCTTTTTGCAGATGATATCTTGTTAACATTAGAAAGGCCTATAGAAAATTGGGATTGGATAGAGAAACATTTAGATGAATTTAGAGAAGTAACAGGGTTAAAAATTAATTGGGATAAATCGGAGATAATGACATTTAATTATAGTAAAGTGGAGGAAAGGGGATTTAAACAAAGGAAAGTGGATATAAAGATAAAAAATATAATTAAATATTTAGGTATTGATATATTAAAAGATATGGATAAAATAGGGGAATGTAATTTTAAAAAACTAAAAGATGAAGTTAAAAATCAAATAGAGGATTATAAAAAATTGGGATTATCGTGGTTTGGTAGGATAGCTTTGATTAAAATGAAGATTTTACCGAAGTTTAATTTTTTATTTAGAATGATACCATATAAGATATCAGAGAAAGAAATCAAAGAGTGGCAAGTAATGTTAAATAGCTATTGTAATGGGGGGGGGGAAATCAAGGATTACTAAGAATAGATGGTATAAAGCTCAAAAAATAGGGGGACTTGGTCTCCCTAATTTAAAATGGTATTATATAGCTAATCAACTTAGATATATTATGGATATTATTGTTAGAAAAGATTTTATGTGGTGGGAAATAGAAGCATTTGAATTGGGTAATAGGGTGGATAAATTCTTATTTACAAAACAAGGACATATTATGACAAAAAGATTAGAAAATCCCTTTTTAAAAAATATGTTAGAAATTTGGGGTAGAAATAAGGAAATATTTTTACCAGGTATATCCCCGCTTACTCCAGTGGTGGTTATGGAAGATTTTCCCGAGAATGTTAGACATTTAGAACGAATTTTTAGAGAGAAAAAGGTGATAACTTTAATGGATTGGCTGGAAAAAATGGAGACAAGACAGCAAATAATTGATAGGGTTGGGGCAGGAAGAATTTCTTGGTTAAATTTAATTCAATTAGTACAATGGGGTAAGAAATGGAAGAGGAGGCATGAGCATGAAAGGGATTTCACTGCATTTGAGCAGGTGGTTATGTCTAGAGAACTCGTAGAAGGAAATGCATCAGCTAGGGGTCTTACAAAGATGTTATATAAAATGTTGCAGAAATCAGTAGAGCAAGCAGAAAATCTTAAAATAGTTTGGGATACAGAGTTTGAAGAGGAAATATCAAAGGATGAGTGGAATAAGATTTGGGATAGGCGAATATTGAAAAATATGTCTATAAGAATTAAAGAGAATTTTTATAAGCTAATTTGGAGATTGTATTTGACTCCAGTGAGATTAAATAGAATAGATAATAAATGTTCTCCAATGTGTTGGCGAGGATGTCAGGAATTGGGTACATATGCTCATATGTGGTGGAGTTGTAAAAATGTAATGGATTTTTGGAAAATGATTTTTGAGGAAATATCAGAAATTGTTGGAGCTGATTTAGAGGTATGCCTTAAACTAGCTTTGCTAACAATAACGGAAAAGGTGATCGGTTCTCAAAATGTTAAAGAATTAATCATAAATTTGTTAACGGCAGGTAGACTAATGATAGCAAGGAAATGGAAAATCCAGCAAGTTTTCACTATTACTGAATGGTATAAGGAAGTATGGGATATGGCTTTGAATGATATGTTGACTTGTAATATTAAATGCAAAGGGGGTCAATTAAAGAAAAATAATTTTAAGGATATTTGGGGTTTATTTTTGGAATATGTGTTTAAAAGGGGGAAAGGGAGTTTACCCTGTCAAGATATGTTGTATTTTTGGAATAATGAACAATTATAGAGTTATTGGATTGTTTGGTCCCATGGTGATGGGAGCACAATATTAGTTATGTGTGTGTGTTATTTTCTTTGTATTGTTTTAAAATTTAATTAAAAAATTTATAAAAAATAATAATAATAATATTACAGTTTTTTAAAAAAATAAAAACATCAAAAACCAATTAAAGCAGCAGAAACAATAAAAGCCTAGCAGGAGCAGAATAAAACCATGTCTGATTGTATTTTTAATGGCCTGAGGAAATAAAAAGGTCTTCATCTGCCATCAAAAGGATATGAGTAGGCACCAGGAAAGCCTTCCTAGGAAGAGCATTCCAAAGGCTACAAACAAAAAGACCTTCTCTCCAGTCGCCACCCATCTAATCTCAGAGGACAGAGACTCCTAAAGAAGGGCCTCCAAGAAGGACCTGAATGTACAGTCAGGTTTGTGTGTGAAAAGATGAGGCCTTTGGTTACCAATGAAGTTGTCAAGATGTGTTCCCTTCAGCTGCCCCCAGTTAGCCCAAAGCACAGTTGCTTGGTAAGGCAGCCCAACATATAATATATTACAGCATTCTAATCCTGAGGCTACCAGAGCATGGATAATGATGGCCAGGCTAGTGAGCCATACTAGACAAAATCTGGGAGATCCATGATAAGATCTCCAGATGTATCCTTCCCCCCCCCCTTAAAAGTAGCCGTGTGGGCAGATTAGGGCCACAACACTGATGGAGGGGGTTGACCTTTCCCCATGCCATGTTCCTGATCTTAAGATCACTTCTCTTGCATGCACATGCACACACGTTCCGCAGCAGGAATTCCTGCCATATAACCCATTAATAGAACAGATGTAAGGCGTTAAATCTAAGAAGTGAAAAGGCTGGTAGACTGTATAGGAATATGAATTGCTCATACCTGCCACATCTCTGCATAAGTCACTATTCTGGGGCTGCTTCCTGTAGACAAGACAAGAAGTAGCTACCTCTGCAAGCAGGTAATTCTGAATCCTGCAGTGATGCGATGAACGGCCTCCTCTAGCTGTGGGTACTTTGAGCTCCCAGAAGGCTTTAATTATTTAATTTGTTCTGTGTGGTAACCAATTTGTGAGTTACTGGGGAAGGAATGAGCTGAGCAATGTGAAAAGTCTTACAGAAATGAATCTGTAATTCCAGTAATTGCTTCCCTAGTCCTTTTGCCCGTGTAGAATTCCTGCATTTATTTATTTATTTATCTATTTAATGCTATGTTCTCTTCTCTTCCTGCCGCCCCTTCTTCTGCCCTTACAGGTTATGTGTTCTGTATGTTGCATCGCCTGCCTGAACAGCATGATTGCACGTTTGACCACATGGGACGTGGGCGTGAAGAAGCCATTATGAAAATGGTGAAACTGGACCGGAAAGTGGGGCGATCATGCCAACGTATTGGCGAGGGCTGCTCCTGAGTTGCAAGACTCTCTACAACCAAATGCCGTTCTCTTAGTTCACTAATGTTAGCCTTATTTAGGACAAAGTCAGCCAGCCACCTTGTACTGGGCAAGTTTCAGACTACAGCCAATCAATTTCCTTTCTTTAGCCAACCATCCTGGTACTGTAGTTTAGGGGTTAATGGTGATTGACATTGATTTCTGGCTGGTTGTTAAGGTGCCTGCTAGCCACCGTATTAAAAAAAATGGAGAAATATTTTTGAGCATGGCTAGTGGATTTTAACAAAAATCTAAAGACTTATATTATTGCAGGAGTCAAGCTCTTTAAAAAAAAAGCCTTATGCTGGTAAGCTTCCAGCAGCTGAGTAGAAACTGATGTAAAAGACTGCTATGTGCACACCTCTCTGGAAGAAAGTACCCTTAATAGTCTGCTTTTCCTATCCTCACGTCTAGCTAACTTTGAAGGGGTGAAACTCTGCTTAGAGCAGGCAGTGTAGCTACTGAACCTAGAAGACTTAAATGATCACTTATGCCATTTTCACGTGTGTCTTCTGAGGTTAGGTAGCATCACCAGCATCAGGGAATCTCTTGGGGTGGGAACGTCTTTCTGGGAAGTCAAAAAGAGGGGGACAGATTCTTATGAAAACTTTTATATCAAACACATTACAGGGAAACTGTTTCTTTACTTAGGTGGAGGAAGAGGATCTTGCTTTCAAGTTAGCTCCATTCTCAAACAAGCAGTAAACCGTGTGCATTGTCTACGCAGCATCTACAACATTTCTTAAGCGGTGTGATCGAATTCCATACGCCAACCATTGTGGCTGTTTCCCATCAGCCCAAACCTGATTGGCTCTTGTTTGCGTTTTGCTAAGTGCAGGTATCTGATAATTGATCAAATAAGGCTAATTCACAGCACAGTAGCCATGGCTGGATCCTACAGACTGACTTTCTGTAGCTAGACGTATATTGAGGGGTAAAGGGCATTTTGTAGCAAACGGAATTCAGTAACAGTATTGGGGAACAACCAGGAAAATCACCCCTTATTGAATTGAGTTTGTATGCCTCACTTCCAGTGTATTAAGGAGATAATCAAATGGGCTGTTCCAGCCTTGTGACTATGCAGCTCGGTACTGTCAGTGAAGGTCTCTGCCCGTCATCTGTTGCAAAGCAAGTGTTTGTGAAATGCATTTCATAGAATTGGGACTCTCCAGATCTGTTATTTAGAGCTACAGTTCTGTATTGTAGTCTGTCAATCTCATTGAGGCCAACTGCACTAATTTTTAATGTGCAGTTGCAGGGAAATGGCAGTGTCTGCCTCCAGCTACAGGCAAGGTTTCTGTAGGAAAAAGAACTCATGTTGATGGTGGCCTAGTGTGGAATCTTTAACCCCAAAACCAGTTAGTGCTCCATTAGCGATTAAGAATTAGGTATATAGTTGGGAGGGGGAGGGGGAGGGCTGCTGGAGGAAGGGGGAGGATGAATTGTCTCATGCTTCCACAAGTAGGTTACATTTAAGCCACCCAAAGAGTGAATTACCCTCATGTCACTCTAAAAAAAAAGTTGTGGGGTAGAGCAGTTTAAATGAGTTACTGACTGTTCCATTTGTGCGGAAGGTAAATTACTGGTTTACGGGCTGAATTGTATTTACTCTGGCAGCCAACTATGGCCAGTGACAGAGACTCAGCCTTTGCCTGTATTACAGCAATGTGAATTAGTAATGAAGTAAATCTGATATATTCCACCATTTTAAAGTTCAATATGGAAAAGCCATTCTGTGTTGTACTCAAGGCTTTGAAATCGGCAATGGAATTTCCAGCTGCATATTCTGTTTCCTAAGGAAGTATTCCCCTTCCATCGGTATGAGGGGGAAATCAGACAATTTTCTTTGCGTTTGCCATGAAGAGTTTAAAAAAACCCATGGACTTCAGCTGCTGCCGCGCTATGCACTTTCTTCCCTTCTAAAATCCTAGCATAGCATTTGATGGACATTCTGATTGATACACAAGACTTTTGCAGATTAATAACGAAGATGCTGTTTTTCCCTTGTTAATCCTTTCTTTAGCCCTGTTACAAGTGCACAGTTGGTTTCAAGGTGGCTCTTGAGCGAACACTACTCAAAGTTCATGTGGATTATGGACAATGTTCACTTTAAAAAAAAAAGTGTGGGGGTTGTTCCTTTGCAGTATCTGTTCTGTGAAGTTTGTTAAACGTAAAGAAAGCTTAAGTTCTTGTATCTTTAAAGAAAATCTTATTTAACCCTTTTTTGTGTTCTAGATTTACTTACACATGTAGCCTAGAGCTCAGTTTTAGTTTAACATTGTGAAAATATTAAAAAGGATTGTAATTCTTTTTCCTCCTGCTTAAAAGAAACAAAACCATTAAACAGATCAGATTAAAGTTTGAATTCTTCTTCGAGTTTTGCAGTAGGTATTGCTCATCAGCACAATTCCTGCTATGGCTTGATAATTCTTTTTAAGCAGTTGCAGATGGGGAGGAGAGGGATGACAGGGGCCTCATCACTACCCCACAGGTTTCAAATCTAGTCATTTCCAATCTATTATATTGGGGCAACCACTTCAGATTGGGAAATTTGGGGGACAGGTGAGCCAAAATTGAATGTTTAAGGGTGTAATCCTATGGATGTTTAGACATGCTGGCTGGGCAGTTGTAGGACTTTTTTTTTTTTTTTTCTAACCCTGCATAAGATTGCGCCCTCTTTCTTAGAAGAGTAATTATACCTACATGGTTAATCAGGAACTCTGGCATTTTGCACCCTGTGTAAAAAAGTAAGCTTAAGAGTGTCAGGCATTCCTAAAATTAGTTACTTCCAGGAACCAAATAGACATTGAGTTGTCTACACACTTGCATCATTGCTGTGGCATTAAAATCCAACGTGTCTTCTGTAGCAGATGTTCCTCAATTCATTTTAACAGCTTCTTCAACTGAAATTTAATCCCGTGCCTGGAATTCAATTCTCATGGTTATTAAATGTGTGCATGACTGAACTGCATAATAAAACTCTACAAACAAGTCCTTGGGTATCACAGATCTAAAAATGTACAGCAATCTGAATGCAAGTGAAACTACCCAAGTTAATTCCTTTTATTTCCATTTGAATTTTGAAATGTCCCTTACAGAAGGAGGTCTATACACCTGCACTTATAAACGAAGGTGTATACATATAGCTTTTTCTATTTAGAAACAGTACAGTCTGAGCTGTTCAGTGTTTTGTTGTATTCCAACAAAGGAAATAAAGATTTTCAGAAGACTGCTCCCCATTAATTCCCCTCATTCTTTTCTGCTCCATATCTGTTTGTTTGAAAGCTGGGATTTTAATGTTTTAATATGGGTATTAATACTTGTAGAATCTGGCAAGTCTGCAAGTATGATGTGTGCCTCTAGAACATATATTTTCTTCTGAGCTGTTAACTTTCATATCATGAACATAATAGTCCAGAATCATCATAAAGGTTCATTAAAAAGTTTGAGGGCCATTTTGTCCATGTGTTGAATTCTACCTGTCTAGAATTGCTCCCACCATATTCTTTTTGTGGCCTAAGATACTCTTCTAAACCTCTTTGTCAGCTGTTGCTATGCTGGTCCCAATGAATGAGAGGTGTCAAATACGCTTTTAACAAAAATTGGTTGGACTTTTTAAAATGGAAAAACATGCTCTCTCATGTTAAACAGAAATACTTGTCAAACAAAATGGAAAGGGAGCTAATGTTAGATACCAGCATTTATTTAAGGGAAAAAACAACCACTTTAGGTACGGTATCTAAGATGTTAATTTTGTTGGCTAGTATATGATCATCAGGGCCTTTAGGAAATCCTAATATAACAATCATTCTCTCTCTCTCTCTCTCTCTCTGACCCCTAGCCAGTGTCTGCCTGCCTTCACTGTGTTTCCCTCCTTGTGGTTTTCTGCCAAGAACGTACAGCTATACAAATGAAGTGCAATTTGTCCAATTTATATATTATATTTTAGTTGTGGAATCTGGGTTTCTGCCTGAAAAGTTAGATTTTATAGCATATGCTTGAGGTATTCCTGTTTTGTGATTAGGCTACTGTTGTCCTAAAAGGGCCAGAAAGATTGCACTTAACAAACAACTTTGCTTTATTTCCCAACATGCATGGAAGTTTGAAAGTGCTAGGTGTTGGCAATCAAGTTGAACTAGTTCGACTTAACGGTTCTAATGCATGATAGTCTCAACTGTCTTTGGGTTTTTCCTTTTAGCCCAACAAGCATCATCTGAACTCCTTCAGACAAATCAATGTGTTGTGACTACAAAAATTTGGAATATGGTGGATGAAAGAAAATTGTTTGTCTGAATCTATCATTAGCTACCATAGATCGTCTAAGAGAAAGAAATTAATCACGTGGTATACCTGGAGAGAGAGTTTTGTATTATGTCTACAGATTCAGACCCTGTTAGCAATAATCTGCTTTATTTTGTCTCTCACAAATATTATATAGGTTGACTATTGAGAGAGATAAAGCTATGGCATACTGTATTTCAAAGCTTTTTCTATAAGTCACAGTGAGCCACCTATATATACTTCCTATTCTGTCAGATCATTCTTCTAACTAATTGACGGCAAATAATGAGCAAGGAAACTATTCGCTTTGTGTGTGTTTTTCATAACCTCTTGCTTTACTTTCAGTTTGCCTGTGTTAGAGACTGATGTTTAAATTTGATGCAGGCAATGGGTAATGCATATGTCCATGTAAGCAATCCATGAGATACCTGTTTCATTTGAATGCATTTGCAACGTGCACTGACCCACACATGTGCATCTTTAGCATGACAGCAATGCATCTGCCCAAATTGCAGGCCACTGACATGCCAAAGTGGTACACATAAGTGCATTTAAAGAAGGTGTAACCACAAGGAATGGTTACATAAGTGTTGTACCCATAACTCTCATCATGTTTAAGTTAGACTTTAGTCTTCTGTATGTACACATCCTGAGAGAACTGTAGCCTAAGTACCTGCACTAGTAGTACATCTGGTATCTCCTACTCTAAAATCCTGTACTATATTTTGCTGTCCAAATAGAAGGCATAACATCCCTCAATAAGAAGCCAAAGCAGAAGACAAAGATGCACAATTTACATCACTGAACCTGTTCTGAATCATGAAAATCCTTGGCATATGACTGCAAGACAAAGTACAACAATGGTGTACAGTCTTGAGTTAAGTACTGTAATAGGAGACTAGAATATTTGGTGTTTGACTCGAATAAGAGTTACCTGAATCTAAAATGACATTTAAATATAAGCTGAAACAGAACAAAATGCTTAAACCAAAACATGTTGTTTTTTGTATTTAATGGGGATTTTACTGATGAGTTTTCTGGTTTTGATGCTGCTATTGCCTTGTTGAATATATTGCAAGGTAGGTATAACTTTGATAAATCATACACCTAATTCAAAACAGTATAAACCTTGAAGAAAGTACTGCATGTACCGTAGTATGTTTTTATATCATTTAATAGAACAAAAAAAAATGGTGCATGCACTGAAAGGTAAATCTCCTTCCTTGTTCTAGCTAAATGAGATGTTTGCATACTTGCAGCAGGCCTTTACCTGCAGAAAATTAATCATGTGGTATATCTGGAGAGAAAGTTTTGTATTATGTCTAGAGATTCAGACCCTGTTAACAATAATCTGAAGGACACATGAGCTAGACCAGGGGTCCCCAACCTTTTTGGGCAGTGGGCAAATTTGGAATTTTGAGCGTGTAATGGGTGCTCTCACAAAATAGCTGCCATGGTGGGCATTGTCCAGTCACAGAACACTCTTTTCCCAGAAGCCAAACTGATGAGACTGAAAGAAAAGTAACTTGCCCAAGAACATAAACATAGACAGAGGTGGTGTTTGGGCTCCCAAACACAAAACCATGGGTTTGAACCCAAATAAAGATGGCAGTGGAGGGCTGCACTTTACAGCAAGCCAGCCTCCCAGTTAAAACAATATTTTTAATTTAAAAAAATATTAGGAAATAACATAAAAATCAGGAGGGGCACCAATAAAGGTTTCCATGGGCACATTGATGCCAATGGGCACCCAGAGATAGACAAATGCTGCAAATTGCCTGCTGCAGACTTTGGGTTTTTAGGAGTTCAGCATTCTCGTTCTGCCCAGTGCCAATAGAATGCAGTGCTCAGGCTTCTGTAGAGGATCTAGAAGTGCTTCCTACCTCACTAGCTAACTCTCCTTTCCTTTTGCTTAACCTGATCCTATGTAAATTTTGCTCAAGTGACTCACTGAGTTCAATGAGATTGACTCCCCACTGATAAAGATAAAGTGTCTTTAGGTAACCTCAGCCCTAGTCTTAGTTCCTATCACCCTACACTGAATGGTGTCAATTTAATCATTGCAGAAGGCAACTAAGAAGCATTTCAGATTTACAATTAAATCGGCACCTTCAAAATTTAAACACCAGTGAACTGTTTGTCCTAAGCTGATGTGAGGATAATGTATATAAAATGTTTTGAGCTCTTGAAAGATGCTGTTTATATGCTTACTGTTATGACTTCAGTTGCATCCACACTAGCCATTTTCTTTGGAATGTTTTTATAGCGATCCTAATGATCGTAGTTGCATTCCAGTGTTTCTGTGTTGTCCTCTGATGTTTTTCTAGACCTGATTTCTGGTCCTGAAAAAAAAGGAAATTAAAATACAATTCCACTGCCAACCTGCCCAATGTAGCCAAGCAAAATGATATTGAGACTATTAAGGGCACGCTTGCCACTAATGACAAGTTTCCAACTTGCACATTCTGCCCTTTCCTTACTGCCTGTTGAGTGCAGCGGGGAGATTACTTATTATTTAAGAGATTCTCAGTTGCCCCTCAAATATCCTCTCTTAATTGCCCCTTTCTGTCATTCCCTTCCTGTAGGGGTACTATTTCACTATATAAAAATTTAAAAGAACAAATGAGAGGTAATTGGTAATGAAAGCCTCTCTCACTCTCACCAGAACTGAAATTGACAAGGGTAATTAAGAGGTCTATTCAAAGGGCAATTAACAGGCCATTCATTAGTAATCCCACTGCCAACAGGAAGCTATAAAAGGAAGAAGGAAGCCTTTAATTAACATTGAATGCTATTTACTTGTGAGTAAATATTATAGAAGGCCTTGGGAAGGGCATTTCTGGATAATCGAGCACATGTGAAATAACTTGGATCTCTACTGAGTAGAAGTGTGTGCATCTATTGATATAATATGATAAAGCCTCATCAGTTCTCACAAGGCAGAACTGTTAATATGTAGTTGCCTAGTTATCCCATGTCCCTCAAATGTTTGTTTTGGTAGCCACTCACATTTAGTAGAGTCCCAGGGAGCTTTGTGGATATAGTCCTGAAAACATGCCACTGTATGCTAAGGGATCCTTCAAAAAATGCAACCACTATAGCAGAACTTGAGCTAGGTTGGCTTAGTAGGCTATTTATCTCAGCTGGAGGCTTTACAGGAGCCACCAACATGCAACTGTGCCCCATCCTAACTTAACGCTACTGCCTACTGGAAACAGCAACCTAATTCAGAACTAACTAACCACACTTCTGTAGGAGGGAAGAAAGCCCATTGTAATATTATGTTTGGTCTACGTACAGCATGGGTGTGGCATGTTGCACAGGCAGCAGGACTTTGTGGCATGCCTGAAGGAAGCGTGCATCTGGCTGTAGTATAGCCATGCCTGTCTTTCTCTCTTGCAACATGCTGTGCTCCCAACTGAGTAGACTAGAATGAAAGCCACCCCAAGGACACCAGACTTGGTACCACAGTGTGCACCTGAGAGGCAGTGTTCCATACTATGGGACCTGAAGCACACACCCAAAATGCTGGCTATTAATGGACTAAATTATATGGCCAAAAGTGGCAAGCAGGTCTTGGTCTTGTCAGTGCCTGGGTGGAAGACTGCCTTGAAACCTCATGTACACTACCTTGAGCTTCATGAAATGGAATAAAATTGGGATATAAACATACTATAAACTTCATGGTGAGATTGGCTTTCCACTTCTGCCTGTTGGTCTGCCAACCAATTTACCCAGTTTGCATAAACATAACAGTTGTATCCTTTATGCTTAGGCTTGCTGTGATGGTAACCGTAGCCATACTGTATTCCAGCTCCTAGAAGAAAGGGCTTATACAAGTCAGACCACTGGTCCATCTAGCTTGGTATTGTCTACACTAGGGATGCAGAACCTCGGGCCTGGGGGCTAAATCTGGCCTGCATGGGGTTCCAGTTTTGCCCTCTGGGGTTCCCCAGATGACCAGGCCCCTTCTGGCTCCACAGCCTCCAGTCATTTGGTTTTCCAGCTTTTGTGCAGCTTTCCTCCCTATTCCAAGAGGTTGAAAGGCTTCATTATTGGCAGCAAGAGCAGTAAGCTAAAACATTCTGGTGTTTTTCGCACTGCCATTTTTGCCTTTGGTCCTGCCCAGCACTAGAATGCAGCCCTGAGAGCTTCTCTGAAATAGAGTTCAGCTCTTGGGCTGAAAGAGGTTCAACACCCCTGGTCTACACACTGACTGACAGCAGCTCTTCAGGGTTTCAGACAGTAGTCTTTCCCAGCCCTATCTGGAGATGCCAGGGATTCAACCTGGGACCTTTTTGCATGCACATAGTATGTTCTACTACTAGTGCCATGGGTGCATGCTTGTGCGGAGAAAAAGTACCATGGGCCTGGCTGTATGCAGCTGTGCCTGTGATTGTAGCTGGGAAACGTACTGCCATGAGTTCAGACCTGTGCTGGGAGGTATATGGGGAAGTATGACCCTGCTGATTTTCCTAGGCCACCCAGTAGCAACCAGTGCCATCAATCATGGTATTCTAATGGGTCATCTTGGCTGCATGGAACTGGGAGGCACCAGATTGTGGTGACTTTGGTCATTATGGGAGGATTGGCCCCAGAGGGTTGTAAGAGCTGCTCTTCTGCAGTGCCATTTGGCCTGTAAAGAGCATCAGGGATTCACCTCGTCTCCCATGTTTTTTTTTAACATCGGCATGAAACTGCTGGGGAAGGTCATTTGGAGATGTGGGATGAAATGTCATCGGTATCCTGACTGAGGGCTCTACCCCTCATTTCTATCTTCTGATCCTAGGGAATGGGAGGAGGCTGTGGATCAGCATCTGGAGTCAGTTGAGGCATTGACAGGGAAGAACATTGTGAAACTTAATCCAGATAAAATGTATTACTGTTGGGTCTGAGTGGGGGCTCCATTGACCTGTTCTAGATGGAGTTGCATTTTCCCTGAAGGACCAGCAACATCCAATGCTTGGTTGTGTTCCCAGATTCAGCACTATCCTTGGATGTTCAGGTGGCATTGGTGGTCAGGAGCACTTTTTACCAGCTGTGGCTATTCTTATCTGTAAAAAATGGACCTGGCCTCAGCTAACTCATGCTTTTAGGGATGTTGGAGAAATCTGCAAGATATTCAAATGAGCTTAGATCTCTATGAATCTGACCTACAGATTCCACAGCAGACCAGCTTTTTCTGAGTCACATGGATTTTGTGGACTTGTGGCCATTTTTTAATTTGGGGTGGGGGGATAAGCCCAAATACACATCAACCTGAATGCACACTTGCACTAATGTGCATTTGCAAACATGAACGAAATTCTCATACATTCCTGGGGGTGGAAATTCCATCAATGAATGGATGACTGAATGAAAGATGCCTGACAATCCACAAAACACAGAACAGATTGAACAAAATCTGTACATCCCTACCAGGGATGGCATTCCAACATTGTGGCACAACCACTGAAAAGACCTTGTCCTTTGTACCTATCTGTTATTATTTGCACTAGTGATAGGACAGAGCAGGGTCTCTGAAGTTGATCTTAAGGGTTGGGTAAGATTGTATAGCAAAGGTGGTCCTTGAAGTAACCTGGCTCCAAGCTGTTAAAGGTTTTAATGGTTAACACCAGCACTATAAATTGCCCCTAGGAACAAATAGGTAGTCAATGAGTTGGTACAGAATTGGCATCATGCTCTAATCATTAGATTCTGGCCAAAATTATATACCAAATTGTAGTTTCTGAACTGTCTTTAAAGACAGTCCCATAGTGCAGTAGCCCAGATGCAATGTGCTCCCTTCTCTTCCCCATTTTTACAAAAGTTCTGAACACTTATTTATTTAAATGGGCTTTTAACATATCACTTTCCCACTGTTTAACATCATAGTTTTTGGTGCTGCTGCACTTAGTTGTATTGGGTGGATGCTGCTGCTTGTCATTTTTTAATTCCTGTTTTTTTATATACGTACTTTATTCTGTATATAATTCTGAGTATAATTTATTGTTTAAAAAGTGGAGTATAAATGAAGAAAATAATGATTTGTGAATGCTTTTGTTTACTTAATAAATGGGAGAGCGAAATTTTGGATACCTGGAGTTTGGAAAACAGAAGTTCTGTGAATATACAGCACTTGTGGGTTTATGTTATAAAACATATAGATACAGTATAGACAAATCCACAGTGGAGATATTTAGATGAAATACTAATTAGGTAAGTTTCAGTTAATTAGAATCCTGTCCTTTGTAACCATGTTCAAACAGACCAGAAAGCTCATTTGTGTGTTCTGTGTTGTTCCAGTTTCTCTCCCCCCCCCCCTTTTCTTTTTTTGCTCCTGGCTTTCTCTTGACATTGCTCCAGGGCCTGTAAAATTAAACTGTTTCAAAGGGGAATTCTTTCTGTGCCTTTGTTAGGCAAAGAGATGTTTGTTTTCTTGTAAATCAAAGGCCTGGGGGAAACAGAACTACCATGCAGTTTGGGAGTAAAACAAACACAAATTGCATTATGCTTGCACATTTGCGCACACACCGCCCAGCATCCCACTGCAGCTTTGAGTGGAAGCCAGCCTAGCCTGGAATAACATTGCCCCCATCTGCCTCATTCTTGCTCTTTTACCCATGGCCTCTCTGTCTTCCAGTGGCTGCAGTGTTTGCGAAGGTCATTTCATTACCATTTACCCCTAAAACATTTTTCTCCCCGCACTTCAGACGCATGCACTTCTGCCTCTAATGTGAAAAGGTGTATTTCAGCAGTTGGAGAGATGCTACCAGCAAGAAGCATGTTCAGCAGCCTACTCTATGAACAGCTCAGGAAAGGGGTTCAAGAACTGGTTCTGGTCTGCTCAAACAACAAGATTCAGTAAAACCTCCTGGACTGCGCCACTTCAGATGGCAGGTAGTAGCAGTGGTGCAGGGCTGGGTAACTTGTGGCCCTCCAGTTGTTTTAGCCTACAACTCCCATAAGCCCTCGCCATTAGCTATGCTGGCTAGAGCTGATGGCAGCTGTAGGCCAAAACATTTGGGGGGGGGGCACAAGTTGCCTTTCCCTGTGGTAGAGGATGCCTTTTTGAACATTCCCCTGGGGGGGAGAGAACAATACATAGAAAATTCACATATTACGGGAAAGTCTATGCTAGAACCTTTCTCCCTGACATCTAATTTTCCCTCTATATAGAATTTTATTTATTTATTTTAATGGGTGAGCATTCAGCCGTGCAATCTCTCACATGGAGTCTGAAATATTGCAATCTGGGAACAGTCTTTCCACTTCATCTGCTCTTTGGGTCTATCAGGCCTAGGTTTTGCTTATGTGTGAGAGACCTCCTATACTCCTGAATGGCTTGCTTTCATGGAGATGGCAGGCCTGTTTCTGGGCTGCACTATTTATTTATTTATGTGTTTGTTTATTTATTTAATATATTTATTCACTGCCATCACCCAAAAGGCTCCCTGGCGGTTTACAAAACAAAGCAACAAATAAAAGTAATCATCCTAAAGCAAAAGCATCGACAATAATAACATAAAAATACAGACATATTAAAATATAACAAGATAAAACCAAGCAGCCAAAATAAATTCAATCCAGAGGTACGGTGGCAATAATAAAATGGATAAAACCAGCCATTAAAATGTTGGGCAAATAAAAAGGTCTTCACCTGGCGCCAGAAGGCTCCAGGCACACCTCTTTGGGGAGCTGTTCCAAAGATGGGGTGCCACTACTGAGAAGGCCCTTCCCCTAGTAGCCACCCTCCTCTGAACACTACTTCAGAGTGTTTGGAGGGGGGCACATGACTGAATCTTCATACCAAATAAAAATCTCTTTGCATGTAGAAAGCTAGCATGTTGGGAGAAAGGATTCTAGCCTTGCCTTCTCCCT
Source organism: Shinisaurus crocodilurus (assembly GCA_021292165.1). Taxonomy (NCBI): domain Eukaryota; kingdom Metazoa; phylum Chordata; class Lepidosauria; order Squamata; family Shinisauridae; genus Shinisaurus; species Shinisaurus crocodilurus. The sequence continues at coordinate 54,676,513 of CM037879.1, read as the reverse complement.
GACATGCTAATGTGGAAGAACATGTGGGGGAGGGATATGAAGGACGATTCAACCATGTCAGCCCCCACCTTCAGTCTGAAGTTGCACAGGCTTACTATCACTGTGAGAACTAGGCCTCTGTCTCTATTGCCTAAAACTGTTCTCCAACCTTGGGTCCCCAGATGTTTTTGGCCTACAACTCCCAGCATGCCCCAGCCATGCTGGGAGTTGTAGGCCAAAAACATCTGGGGACCCAAGGTTGGAGAACACTGCCTAAAAGCATTTGGCCTGCTATATTTCCATGACTCTTCCCTCCTTATGCCTGGTGCTGATTAAAGAGTTGGTTTTCCCCCCTCCACACCCACCTTCAAAAATTAATCAGCTTTTGCTGTGTTGGATATGAACAGAAGATAATCTAGGTGAGAAAGCTGTATAGATCTGAATTTTGGGCTGCCAGTCTGGCTCAAAGATGCTTTGTCTACTTTTGCTCCCTCGACCAGAAATCTAGGTAGGAAATCTTGAAATGTAGCAGTCTCTGACAACCGGTATCTCTAATGCTATCAATAAAGGTTTACTGCTCTTGGGATCATAGGCAAAAAATAGTCCAAGTAACAGTTTCAGAGAATTAGGGTGCAGTCCTATGCAAGCTTAGACAGAAAAACAGCCTACAACTCCCAGTATGCCCCAGCCATCTGGATAGGGCATGCTAGGAGTTGTAGGCTGTTTTTCTGTCTAAACTTACATAGGATTGCACCTTTAGTCTGGCTTCCATGCTGCTTGTCTAACTTGCTCTTCTAGGGGGGGAAATGCTTGTGCATGTACCAGATCCTGCCACTAAGCAATTTTTAATTTTATTTCAATCTTCTGTCTGTCAAATGTTGCTATCTTTGGACTAAGGAACAGTTAGAAGCCAAGCCTCCCCCAACCTGGTGCCTTCCAGATGTGTTAGAAATTTCCAGTTAGAAATTTCATTTATTCCAAAGGTGGAGTTAAGCAAAAAATTATCATTATTTTTTGAAAGTGCTCAACTTTGGTGTGGGTGTGTGTAAATATATACACACACATATTTTTATGAATAAAACATGTACAGGAAATTGTATTTTACAACACAGAAAAAAATGACATGAAGCTGGATATTGTTATGACATTTTTCATTCCCAAAATTAATAAAAAGACCGTCTTTCTACATTTGTCAGTTTGTAAATTATATTGCCCTTCTTATAAAATTAAATAAGTTACTCTTGTAAACAAAGCTTGTTTCCATTCATTTATTTATTTTTGCCATTCCGAGATTCTGGGTAATTCTGCTGATTTCCAAAGCTGAGCCACATGCATTCTTGCTACTGTTAAGTTTATTATGAAGTCAACAAATCCAATTTCCTCCTTTGTATAACAAAGTCAATCTGTTTTTGAATTTGCGGATATCATCTGTTAGCCTGTGATCCAGTGAATCCAGGGCAAGATTGCACTCCAAATCTGGATCCATTTCAGTCGGGGTTCAGGCACAGAAGCCGCCTTGGCCACCGTGCATGATGACCTATGCCAGGAGAGAGACGGAAGCGTGGCCCTGTTGATCCTCCTTGATCTCTTGGCAGCTTTCTATACTGTTGACTGGTATCCTTCTAGGGCGACTGTCTGAGTGGGGGTGGGGTACTGCATTGCAGTGGCTCCACTGCTACTTGGGTGGTAGACTTCAGAAGGTGGTGCTTGGGAGATACTGCTTGGCCCTGTGGATTCTCCAGTATGGGGTTCCACACAGGGTGGTTTTGGCCAACATGCTATTTAACATCTACATGAAACTGCTGAGTTGGGGTAATCTGGAGTTTTGGAGTGTGTTGCCATCAATATGCTGATGACATGCAGATTTATTTCTCTTTTTCATCTCCATCAGGTGAGGCGGTGGATGTGCTAAATCAGTGCCTGGCTGCGACAATGGCCTGGATGAGGGCTAATAAATTTCTGAAACTCCAGCCAGACAAGACTGTTAGTGGGTGGTTCTTTTGACCAGATGGAGAGTGTTGGTGCTGTTCTGGATCAGGTAGCACCTCCCCACCCCCCTTGAAGGTGTAGGTTCGTAGTCTGGGGTTTTTCCTGGAGTCATCATTGTCACCCAAAGCTCAGGTGGCTTCTGTAGCACAGAGTGCTTTCTACCAACTTCAGTTGGTGGCCCAGCTATGTCCCTATCTGAATAGGGATAACCTGGCTTCAGTAGTCAACGCTATGGTAACCTCCAAGTTAGATTACAGCAATGTGCTCTATGTAGGGCTGCCCTTGAAGACAGTTTGGCAGCTGCAACTTGTGCAAAATGTGGCAGCCAGATTGATAGTGGGGACCAGAAGGTCTCAGCATATAGTATACTGACCCAATTGCACTGGCTGACTACATATCTTGAGTCCAATTCGAAGTTCTGTTTTTGACCTATACAGTCTTGCATGGCTCAGGACCACAATACCTGATGGATCATCTCTCTCATTACGAACCTACCCATACACTACGATCAACATCTGAGGCCCTTCTCCAAGGGAGGAGTGCATCCTCCAGAAGGCAAGTATGGAGATGGCTTTCTCTGTGGTGCCCCCCCCCCCAATTGTGGAATGCTCTCCCCAGTGAAGTACATCTGATGCCAACATTATCTTCTTTTCAGCACCAGGTTAAGACTCCTCTACTCCCAGGCATCTGATAGCATATGATGGAGCTTTTTAGGTTGTTTTTTTTCATGTCCGGGTAGTTTTATTGTTAATTGTTTTTTAACTTATTTTCAAACTACTTTAAATTTTTTAATGTTAAAGGTTTTATATTATTTTGTTGTGAACCACCCAGAGAGCTTTGGCTATTGGGTGGTATAGAAATGGAATGAATGAATGAATGTTTAATATTTGGGTTGGATCAGAAGGTATGTAAGAGGACACACTTTGAAACCTGATACTTCCAAAACACACCTGGAGACTTGATAAAATAAATCATATTTAGTTTATGTGGAGTAAGATTCCACTGATAGGTGAGCTCAAATAAGTTCTTCACATTTACATTAAACAAATTAGATGGTATATTGAAAATCCACACCCATTCATTTTCCTGAATTTTCAAGACTTTGTTCTGTTTTCTTTTAAGAGATAATCTGTTTCGAATTCTGAATTCTGTACATTTACTGGACAACATGTGTGTCTAGTCTTGTGCTACCTTTTGGATCCATCACAGCATGTATAATTCAGTAAGGGCCTTTTCCTGCAGAAGCATCACCTTTCTTTGGAGGAGCAATTCAGGCACGTGCACTACATCACAACTAGCAGGAAATCAACAGAGCCTGCATAATCCCTCACTGCCTCTGGGTTCCCCTTGCTTTTATTTCATGGAGCTGTTATACTATGAATACAATTTGAAATAGCTGTTGTCTGCCTTTTGTAGATGCCATAATTGTCGCTTTGGCCTTTTGATTTCCATACATGTGAAAATAACACTAGGACATGGAGTGACTTTTATTAGTGGAGGTAATTCAGAAGTGCAATGGAAGATCAGCATAGATCTATCTGAAGACAGACCTTTTCCTCTAGGTTTCATTAAACAATATTCAACATGGAGAGCACCGGAAAATGAGATGCGCTTTCAATAGTTCTTTTTCATTTCAGAACAGGGCCAGCCCAAGACATTTTCCTACCTGAGGCAAAGGGCAAGGTGCCCCACTCTGCCCCCGTTCCATAGACAGAAAGACTAGACTGGGTGTTAAACCATACTTCAACTCTGGTGACCCGGCAGTGTCCACCTCTATACTGAGGACAACAGAGGTGGCCGTGTGACACTAGAGCTGTGTGCAAATGGCCTCTCAACATTCTCTACCCTGTATGTGGGCAGACAAATTTCACCGAATTTCTCCAAGGGCAGGGGAAATTCTCTTAGTTTCTTACAGGTAGGGCTCACCATTGGCAGGGGCTGTAGCACAGCTTTCTTTGTTCCTAAGGGTTTTTGTTTGATTCTGCGCTGCTGCCACTTGTTGGAGAAATAGGCCCAGGGCATATACAGAGAGCCCCTGCCTTTCACGTGTCTTAACCAGGCCCAGGTACATGGCACGCATTTAAAAGGAACTATTCCATTCCACTGCCTCACACACACACACACCATTGGCGGGATGCCTGCAGAGAGTGCTATCAGTTGTCCACACGCCCAGACTATGTTCCCCAAAGGAATGTCTCCCTTCAAGTATCCCTGAAGAAGCCTTGGAGAAGAACAATAGAACCTTGTTAGCAAAATTCCTTTGCTGCTGCATAAGAGCTGTCTCCAGGCAGGCAGAAGGGCAGAATGAATTCTTAAAATCCATAATAGTAATAATGACCCAGTCAGGCCAGAACACCTAAAAGACCCCAAGTGAGAGAAACGCTGTTCTAGAAACCCCTTAAGCTCAGTGACAGAGCACCTGCCTTGCATACAAGGGTTCCCAGATTCACCTGCCTCCAGCAAAGGGTCCCAGTTCCAAGTCTGAAACCCTAAAAGATCAGTGTGACCTGGCATGACAAAAGTCTGAGTTAAAAAGCTGCACAGAAGACCCAATCCATGCATGTTTAGACAGATAAGAAGGTCCTGCAAGATCCCAGCATTCCCTGGCCAGCAAAAGTGACATTAGAGAACAGTCCACACACAGACTAAAGACCCCAAAGATCCCTGAAAGACCACCTTGCTGTCCATAGGCATTCATTAAGGTAAAGGTCCAAAAGCCCCATGAACTCTGTTACACCCCCCTTAATTAACCTAGATTCTGCCCGCATACCATTTTCCACTGCACCTGCTTTGTTTATCTGCTTTTGTTGTTCCAGACAGAGAACCTTGAAGGTCTGCTTTGATTGTATTGTATTCTTTGTTCTGAATTGTATGCTTGACTGCCATGTTTTCACCTTAGTTGTTGTCTAGTCTCAAAAGCCCATTTCTGGGTGCCAAATCCCAAAATAGAAGCGAGAGAAGAGTCCCTTTGATTGATAAGATGTACCAAGAGCAGCAGGCCTGATATCTTGGGTGACCTAAGAGGTCATGAGAAACCACGTCTTAAGCCAAGAAGATGGCCAGGTGGCCTTCTATCTAACTAAAGATTAAAACTTGCCATATTCAGAGAAACGCATCTGATTGGTTGTCGTCACATACAGGCAGGGATGGGGACTCGGACTCGGGGACTCGACTCGTGAGTCCTGACTGAGTCCCCCCTCTGACTCGAGTCCCACTCGAGTCCCAATAATTTATGTGGGACTCGGGACTCGACTCAGGACTCGAGCCCAAGGACGCCTCCGCCCTCGCCTCCGCCGCCCTCACCACCACCTCCTCCTCCTCCGCCGCCGCCGCCACCGCCGCCGTCCTCGTCGCCATCGCCGTAGCACACAGCACGCCGCGTCACGCCGCCAGCGCCGTCGCTCTGTTTTTGGCGGGGTTGCTGTGGTTCAAAAACAGAGCGCCGTCGCTAGCAGCGTGACGCGGCATGTCACGTCACGCCGCCAGCGCCGTCGCTCTGTTTTTGAACCATAGCAACCCCGCCAAAAACAGAGCGACGGCGCTGGCGGCGTGACGCGGCATGCCGCGTCACGCTGCTAGCGACGGCGCTCTGTTTTTGAACCACAGCAACCCTGCCAAAAACAGAGCGACGGCGCTGGCGGCGTGCTGTGTGCTACGGCGATGGCGTCGAGGACGGCGGCGTGCTGTGTACTACGGCGTGCTGTGTGCTTCGGCGACGAGGACGGCGGCGGCGGTGGAGGAGGCGGAGGAGGAGGTGAGGGCGGCGGTGGCGGCGGTGGCGGCGGCGGCGGCAGCAGAAGCGAGGGCGGCGGCGAGGGCAGCGGCGGCGCGGAGGTGGAGGTGAGGGCGGCGGGAGGTGGAGGCGAGGGCGGCGGCGGCGGTGCAGAGGCGAGGGCGGCGGCAGCGGCGGGGCAGCGGCGGCGGTGGAGGAGGGAGGAGGAGGTGAGGGCGGCGGAGCGGCGTCGGCAGCAGTAAGCGAGGGCGGCGGCGGCGGGGCGGCGGCGGTGGCGGAGGTGGAGGTGAGGGCGGCGGAGGTGGAGGCGAGGGCGGCGGCGGCGGCGGCAGAGGCGAGGGCGGCGGCAGCGGTGAGGGCGGCGGCGGTGGCGAGGTGAGGGCGGCGGAGGTGGAGGTGAGGGCGGCAGCGGCCCACGGAGGGAGCAGGAGGGTCTCCGCGGGAGGAAGGGCAGCTCTTCTTCCTCTCGCGGAGACCCTCCTGCTCCCTCCATGGGCCGCCGCTTTGGGAGGGACTCGGGACTCGACTCGAGTCACCATTTTGGACCTCGGACTCTAGACTCGACTCTAGACTCGGGTCCAAAGACTCGGGACTCGACTCGGGACTCGGGACCAAGGACTCTTCAACATCCCTGCATACAGGGAACTGTATCTGACTGGTTGGCACGGTTTAATGACTTTATGTGATTCGCTGAAAGTAAACCCACCCATGATTGTAAAATGTATAAGAATGCTTGCATGGCCCACTGATTCTTGTCCAGCTTTGATTTGGGCACGCGCCCCAGCTGGTCCTTTTTGCGCAGAAATAAAACTTTGAAAAACTCACTGCTGGTGTGTGCTGCTTCCCTTTCTCTGAGCAATTGGGTTCTCTAGGGAGAGGACTTAGAGCATTTTTGCAACACACTGAAAGTGGCAACAGTAGCAAGTGTGCTGGCAGCCTGGCCCCCATTTTGCATCCTCCACAGTGCCCCTTACCGAGCATCATTCCAGGGCACTGGGGGGGGGGGAGGCAGCCACCACAAAAACATGGTGGAGAAAATTCTGTAAAGTGGCATTTTATGTCTAAGAAGTAAGAAAAGATAAATCGCAGAACTTTTCTGGGGAAAATATATTCTGAGAAACTTGACTGCACTCCAGCTGTCATTCTTCAGGGTTCTGCATTCCCCCCCCCCGGGGGGGTCTTTCAAATGTTACATTTCTGAATGAATACGTTCCCTCAGTCCATGATGTTTTCACACCACCTCCCAGGATAACAAGGGACTTTGCATTGCTTCTCAAACCTGAAAGTACTTCCCATAGCTTAATCTTTTCAGAGGTGTCTTACAAGATACTAAGCTAAAAGAAATTATGGTTGTCATTCTGCCACAGGCAGCTGCTCTACATTGTGTGAGAGAGCAGCACAAACAATCGAAGCACCTCCGTTCTCAAGTAGGAAGCATTTGTTGTTTTTTAAGAAGAAAAACTATCTGGAAGATCTAAGGCAAAAACATAGACTGCCTTGTTAACTTAGTGCATGCCTGAAGCCATGAGATGATGCTTGAAAGCAGCATTCATTATAGAATCAAACTGCTGCAAAATTGCAGTAATGGCTTGAACTCACGAGTGCCGGCATGACACATTCTGCCATAAAGCACTACTGAAGCTGAACAATGCAGGACAAGACGGCAGCCATATTCATCTTCGTATTTGTTTAAAAATATTTAGATAGCACCCTTCAGTTCAAAATGCCAAGGCAGTTCACAGTAACTTAAAACAAGAGCATTAAAATACTACAATAAATTAGGTAGGTAAAAATGGCAAAATAAAAGAGCAACTATGTCACTAGCAGAATGCACAGTTTAAATCTTCAGTTGAAATGCCTAGGTGAATAAAAAGGCTTCGGCTTGCCCCCTAAAAGATAAAGGTGTTTGCCCTAGGTAGGCCCCCCTTGTGGGCAGGGGGGGGGAGTCATTCCAAAACTAGTAATGTACTTATTGTTTATGACAAAATGAATGCAACTAAATTACACACACACACACACACACACACACACACACACACAATAAACTAGTACACCAAAGGTGCATGAGCAGTGTTGGAGTGGTACATTCTGAAGTTTGGAAGCTCATCATGACAGTCCCAAAAGCCACATCCCCAAGGAGAATCCAAAAATGCAACCCCAATCAATTTTCTGACTTACATTGTGCTAAGCAGTGACAAACAATAGTAAAACTTGAAAGTCTCATTATCTCCTCATTCATTTGCCAGTGCAAGGGGAGTCCATCAATTACCCTGGTGCTCTGGCATGTGACCTCATTGCTCCTGCTCTGAAAAAAGTCCCAGAGTTGTGCTCCCCAAATTTCCCCCTCCCGCTCCACCACTGTACATGAGCTCACAGGGAAAGAGAGAGGGGAAAAAAACTCCTTTCATATAGATAGATAGCACATCAGGAGGAGGAGGGTTTTCTAGAATTCTGTTTCCTGACATGCTAGTTTTCATGAGAAGAGCATTCCGCTGGGGAAATCTATTTTAGTATGCCATCCAATGCATGTTTAGACTGGGAAAAAATCCTACAACTCCCAGCATTCCTCAGCCAGCATAGCTTAGAGTGGTACAGTCCTGGAAACACTGTGCCAGGGGATTCTGCTGAAGATTGGCCTCAAGACCAGTTCACATAAAAAGAAGATGGTAAGCCACCTCCTATAGCACTACAGAATGCAAGTGGGAGATTGTCTGACTGAATACAAATACCATAAATAACCCTGTACATCAGAAATGAGATATTCTAGGATTGGAGAAGCATTCTAGTTTAGCCTTCTCCCTGATATCTGACTTCTATTTGCGCACACACGGGTGGGGTCCCAGTTGGGAAGTATTTTGCCCAGCATTCCCTCACTTATAATCTGAAGTGGTACCCTTCAGAAGCAGTTTGACCACCTCAATGTAATTGTGGGGACTCTGCCTTCGGCTGCAATCCTAAGCATACTTAAGCAGAAGTAACTACTATTTACTTCCTAGGTTTGGGCTTGAAGAGTAAGATTCTGCAACAATTTTTAATGAGACACTTTTATTTCATGTTGTACAGTCCATTTGGTTCTATTCTAGACGTGTCCCTACATGGCAGCAATGGAGAACCGCCCAGGGGGAAATGTGCTCTAAAATATTTTTTTAAAATAATGATGATGATGATGATGATTGTTGTTTAAAAAAAAATTAAGTAGAAGAAATTGCCTGGTTTTATGTATTGCAGGTAGTGGCAATTTATAAGAATAACAATTATTAGATTACAGAGATTTCTTACATTGTGATTGGTTTCTGTGTAAATTCACCTACAGGGAAAGCTCCAGAGAAGGGAGTTGGAGAGCAGGTGAGGTCTAAGCAGCTTCTTTTCCTTTTTTAAAACCAGAGTTAGCAGCAGTGCTTAGAACGGGTGGGGAACATGTGGCCCTCCAGATGTTCTTGGACTGCAATTCCCATCATCCCTTATCGACTGGCTAAGGCTGACAGGAGTTGCAGTCCACCAACATCTGGATGGTCACACGTTCCCCACCTTTGACTTAGAAGAATGCTGACCCACCTCTCCTAAACCCATCTATGGGGGGAAATAGAGAGAAGCAGAAGATCTCTTTCAGCTCCAGGGAAAGAAGCTGTCTTCATAATCAGCCCTGGCTGACATCATCTAGTTGGAAAAAGAAAATATGGGATATAGCAATCAATGAAAAGTTGACACAAAAGTTAAGATTGTATAGAGGAACAAAGAAAAAAGATACTTTTAAGAAGGATTGGCGACAGTACATAGAGTATATGAAAAAATATTCAAATAGATCAATGTTGATGGAAGTGTATAAAAAATTGTGGGATTTGTGAAAAGAAGTAGTTTATAAAGAAGTGCAATATAAAGATATAATGTGGATTGAGTGGGGAGGGATTGGGGTGGGTTTATGTATTAATATTGTTAAGTTTTATTTGTTGTTGCTGTTGTTGCTGTTGTTGTATGTATTTTGTTTTTGGGTTTTTTGGAAATGTAATAAAAATTGAATTTTATAAAAATAAATAATAATCAGCCCTGGCATCAGCACACAGCATGGAGTCCACTGGCACCACTATATTTTGAGATTTTAAAACCACAGGTGTTTAGTGTCCCAGTGCTGACAAAGCAACCCTCCACATGTCACATTGGAGCCCAGTGCCACTTTGATGCTGGGAGGAGTACCAGGCAGCTGCAGCTGGTGCTTCTTTCATTGCAGGTGTCCATCTCTGCCATTGCCCACCCCCAACCCCTGGTAAGCTTGCCAGATGGGCCTGCCATGGTGGTACTCAGGAGAGCCCAGAGGGCATCTTGCCCCTCAAACCTGGTGCTGGTCCTGTTCAGAATAGAAGTAATGTGGATTATGTAAAATAACTGCATACTGCCCTCTTAAGTAGAGTCCAGAACACCCCTTCCCCTGCCCCCAGCCCTCCTTGGACTAGGAGTAAGCTTGCTACAGGCATGTGTATAAAGTAGGGATCCCCAACTTGTTTCGGTTGGTCAACACATTTGGAACTTTGAGAGAGTGTTGTGGGTGCTTTCACAGAACGGCTGCCATGGTGGACTTAGCCAGTCACAAAACACTCATTTCCCAGAAGGCAAACTGGTGAGACTAAAAGAAAAGTAACTTGCCCAAGAACCTAAGTACACAGCAGAGGCACTCTAAAACATAAAACCACTCTTTTGACCCCAAATAATGACTTTGACTGGGTTTGCACAATCCTTTTCAGCCACAGTGGCTTAAATAAGCCACCGTGGTTTGCAGCACACGCTGGGCACCCATTCTGTAACCCAAGCCCCACTCGTGTGCTGTTGTGTCATCCAAAACCCCTGAGGGTGGGTTGTCGGCGTGGTTAACAAACCACCCACAACCCTAAAACAGACCATGGGTTCTGGATGGTTTGTTAACCATGCCAACAACCCATTTTCACCAGGTTTGAATGACACAACAACCTATGAGCAGAGCTTGGGTTACGGAACAAGTGCCCGAGGGCACCTGGCATGTGCTGCAAACAATGGTGGCTTATTTAAGCCACCATGGCTGAAAAAGATCGTGCACACCCACCCGGTGTAGGAGAGCAGTGCTTCACTTTGCAGCCTGTCAGTTAAAAATATATAATTTATAAAATCTTAAGAAATAAAATAAAAATCAGGATGGGCAGGCAGCTTGGTGGGCACCAGAAGAGGTGTCTGTGGGGCACATTGGTGCTTACAGGCACCACACTGGAGAACTCCGGTCTACTGCCAAGGCAGTGAGCTGTTAAGTTAAGCAGCTTGGTATGTTATCAACACGTGTGGAGCCTGAATGAACAATCCAGCTTCAACAGACATGACATAACTGAAGCATATTTTGTCTTTTGTAAGTGTTTTATTTTACCAAACTTCACAAAACATCACTGTCCCCTCTTAATGGCATTCATCTCTATTCCTGGGCAGCAGAGTAATCCTTACTTCCAGAACTGGAAGCCCCAGTAAAATGTTCTTGTGGAGGAAGGGGGGGCTGGCTGACCCACCACACCCCCACCCTTTCCTACCCAAAAGGACCCAAGACCCCCAGAGATCTCAAGGTACCAGATTGCCAGCCTCAGCAATCCTACTTGAATCTCTGTTCAGGGACTTGCCCTTTGTCTGTAACCTGGATTTAGTTGCTGAAACCACAGAGCAATCCACAAACACCATGTGGGGTAAAAACCTAAGCAAGGTTTATTCAGGTAGCATTTTACAACAAGAATAGGGAAATGAGAGAAGCACACAAAATTAGAGAGACACACTTTGGTACACAGAGTAAAACTACAAAATAACAAAACCTACTTCTTTATATCTCCCAGGCACACAACTCTGTTACCTGGGGGTCAGTTCTCTTTCAGGGTTGGATCCAGCACAGCCTTGCTGCCCGGGAGGACTACTACACCTACCCGAAGGTCTGAGATGGGTAGCCCTCCACAAGGCTTGCCTTTCCAAAGCCCTCATTCAGCTAATTTCACCAGGAGCTACCTGGGGTCGGATCCTGAGGCCACCCGAAGGCTTGGGCCTCTCCTTGGCTTGCCACCATTGCTCCAACAGCCGGCAGCCACGCGATGACCAAAGACAAAGACAAAAACCACACGTTGGGAAATATAGCTCTTTCCCCCTCCCCTCCTCCTTCCTGTAGCTCTGCTGCCTCTTAGCCAATCAGGATGTAGTTCACCTGGCCAGGCAGGGAGGGGAACTCATGACTCATGGCATTTGCATCTGAAAAGCCGTAGAGTGGACTTTCAGGACTTCCAGGCACCACCCAGAGGAACTATGCACACTTCGCCCCCCCCCCCAGCCTTTAGCCGGTTCACACATGAGGGTGTGTGTGTGTGCGTGCGCATGTAGGAACCCCCAAAGGCTCTTTTCTTCACAGTTCTCCTTTGTACTTTGATGCTTAGCTCAAGTTCGCAGATTTTATCTTAGTCCTCACAAATTCTTGTTCTGCCTCCTAAATCATTGTGTATAGAATTCACTGTGAACCCATGCAGATTTCTTTTTAAGGCAAAACGGAAAGCAAATTACTCTTGCACCCTGCAGAGAAACCCCTAGAACAGGGCTCTCCAACCTTGGGTCCCCAGATGTTGCTGGACTACAGCTCCCAGAATCCCTTTCCATTAGCCATGCTGGCTGGGTATGCTGGAAGCTGCAGGCCAGCAACATCTGGGGACCCAAGGTTGGAGAGCCCTGCCCTATAATGATCAACCAGAGAGTTTTGGGATGTGCCACCATTTGCAATAGGATCTTCAGAGTGTCCTATCCTTAGCGAGTTCACTGCCTCAGTGCTGAATAAAAGGACATTCTGCTCCAGGTTCTAATAACTTCAAACAAAGGGAAAATAAAATCCCCCCCCCCCGAGCGGCTAGAATTTCTACCTAGTTGGGAGTCTTGGGAAAGCTTCAGTTTCACTTCTATATTTACCCCAGCGATCAATGGAAAAATCTTGTTGAATTTGTGGTGTCTGAACTTGCGAGGAAAGTAGAGCCACGAATATCTAAGAGTGGGGTCCTTTGTGTCTGGCCGAAATAAATGATATTCTTAGTGAAACAGGCAGGTCATTTTATTCCCTTGAGTTTGCCAGGATGAGATTCTTCCCACTTCCATTATCAAATGACTCCTGCAATGTTGCTGTGTAAGAGGAATTGGACAAGGGATGTTTGTCACCCTCTGGACTCTTAAAAATACCTAACCAAAAAGAAAAAAAAGTCAGGCATTCATTCTATATACATCAAGATTTCCACTGCTTCTGCTTTAACTGTAGAAGCACAAACCACTGCTTTGCACTACTGTGGCTGTTGCTAAGCAAATCTGATAGACTTCCCTATGTGTTTGCAAATGTGTTTTCTCCAGGCCATTCTATCCTAGTACTATCTTCCCCTTGCATATTGCTGTTGACCTCTCTGTTTTGCTTTCTATTAACCTCATCTTCAGTATCTTGTCCTTTAGAGTGATCTTGCTTTACATAGAAGAGGATGATGCACTGCCCTCTCACTCCAGGAGCAACATCATACAGCCTTCCATGTATATTTGTTCATTTGGGACTCTGTCTCCCCCCCCCCTTTTAAAGAATAGCATAAACCTTTGAGTGCAGTTAAGAGAATGGGGGGAAACGATGACAAACCTATACACTTTTGTACGAAGGCTCAAAGCAGCTGCAACACCCCCAGGATTTTTGCTTTTACGTCTCTTGTTTTCTAAACTCCTTTCTAAGGTTTAGGGATTCGCTTTTGACTATTTGAAGACATCACTCTAGATGGCTGATAGGATATGTCTAGTGGGAGTACTTTGGGGGATTAGATGTATTGATATGTTCCTGCTATCTACCTTCTGCTAGGTTCCTGCTAGGTTATCTTCAGCTAATCCTAGACCCTCCCCACCCTACCCAACATATGGGGCCATAGTTGCAGCAGTGGGCTACCTTATTAGCACAATCCAAGAAGAAATGACATCATGAGGTTGTTCTGTACTACTTTATGCAGTGACAGTCATGTGTAGCTTTTCCTTGAAGCACAGCCGATAAGTGGCTTTTCCTTCTAGCAGCTGGCAATCAGAGATAGGGAGACCTGCTGAAGGTGGGGCCCAGACTTCTGCTCTGATGTTCATGCCTAGTGGCACCACTGGTACTAGGAACTATTTCCTTAAACAGCCAGGGTCAATGACTCTAAGGTAAAAAAGGAGTCCAAGTTCTTGATTCTAATGGAAGCAAAAGCTGCCAAACACATACCCTAGATTTTAGGAAAGCCAATTTTAATAAACTCAGAACATTGATAAGTAAGGTCCCATGGCAAGCGACTCTAATGAGAAAAGAAGTTCAAGATGGGTGGGAATTTTTAAAAAAGGAAATTCTAAAGGCACAATTACAAACAATTCCACAAGGAAAAAGGCAGAGGGCAACAGAAGAAGCCAGTGTGGCTTCACAAAAAGCTTATAGATGACCTGAAAACAAAAAAGGACACATATAGGAAGTGGAAGGAAGACCAAGCTACAAAAGAAGAGTGCAGGCAGGTAGCACAGAATTGCTGGAATAGTGTAAAGAAGGCTAAAGCTGAGAATGAGCTGAGGCTAGCAAGGGATGCTAAAAGCAACCCCAAAAAAAGCTTCCTTCAGATAAGTGCATAGTAGAAGACAGAGGAAAGAAATGGTGGTTCACCTATTCAATGAGGATAGCAAAATTATAACAGATGACAAAGAAAAGGTAGAAATGTTCAGTTCCTACTTTGCCTCAGTCTTCTCCCAAAAGAGGGTCTATGTCCACCCGGCAAACCTGAAGTACTGAAGGGGCAGGATTGCAGCTTGAGATTGATAGGCAAATGGTTAAGGAGCACCTGATTACATTGAACAAGTTCAAATCTCCAGGGTCCGACAAACTGCATCCTAGAGTAATAAAGGAACTGGCATAAGAACTCTCAGAACTACTGTCTATTATCTTTGAGAATTCGTGGAGGACAGGTGAAGTGCCAGATGACTGGAGGAGGGCTAATGTTGTTCTTACCTTCAAAAAGGGCAAGGAGGAGCCTGGGAGTGGGAACTACAGACCAGTCAGTCTGACATCAATCCCTGGGAAAATTCTGGAGCATATTATAAAGAAGTCAATCTGCAAGCACCCTTAAAACAATGCAGTGATTACTAGAAGCCAACATGGATTTGGGAATAACAAATCCTGCCAGACCAATCTGATCATTTTTTTGATCAGGTAACCTCCCCTGTGGACTGTGGGAATGCTGTGGACATAATATATCTGGACTTCAGCAAAGCTTTCGACAAAGTGCCTCATTATATCCTGATTAGCAAACTAGCTAAAAGTGGGTTAGATGGAACAGCTATCAAGTGGATCCACAGTTGGCTACAGAATCGGACTCAAAGAGTGCTTATCAATGGTACCTTCTCAAACTGGGGAGAGGTAATGAGCGGGGTACCGCAGGGCTCGGTCCTGGGCCCACTGCTCTTCAACATTTTTATTAATGACTTGGTTGAGGAGGTGCAGGGAATGCTTATCAAATTTGCAGATGACACAAAATTGGGTGGAACAGCTAATACTCTGGAAGACAGAAGCAAAATTCAAAGTGATCTCAATAGGCTGGAGTGCTACTTGCTTGTTCACCAGCCTCTCACTTTGGCCCCAGCAATGGCTGAAAACAACAGAATGAAATTTAATAGGGATAAATGCCAAGCGCTGCACCTAGGAAAAATAAACCAAATGCACAGTTACAGGATGGGGGATACTTGGCTCAACAATACTACAAGTGAGAAGGATCTTGGAATTGTTGCAGATCACAAGCTGAATATGAGCCAGCAATGCAATGTGGCTGCAAAGAAGGCAAATGCTATTTTGGGCTGCATTAATAGAAGTATAGCTTCCAAATTGCATGAAGTGATAATTCCCCTCTACTCAGCACTGGTTAGGCCTCATCTTGAGTACTGTGTCCAGTTCTGGGCACCACACTTTAAGAAGGATGTAGACAAACTGGAAAGGGTTCAGAGGAGGGCAACAAAGATGATCAGGGGACTGGAAACAAAGTCCTGTGAGGAGAGACTGAAAGAACTGGGCATGTTTAGCCTTCACAAGAGAAGACTGGGGGGAGATATGATAGCACTCTTCAAGTACTTGAAAGGTTGTCACACAGAGGAGGGCCAGGATCTCTTCTCCACCATCAAGTTACAGGAAGCCAGATTCCGCCTGGACATCAGGAAAATTTTCCTGACTGTTAGAGCAATATGACAATGGAACCAACTACCTAAGGAGGTAGTGGGCTCTCCCACACTGGAGGCATTCAAAGTGCAGCTGGACAGCCATCTGTCAGGGATGCTTTGACTTGGATTCCTGCATTGAGCAGGGGGTTGGACTTGATGGCCTTATAGGGCCCTTCCAACTCTACAGTATTCTATGATTCTATGACTATGTGGATGATGTCAGATATATAATGGCTGTAGCTGTGTTAGTTCTGCAATTTCATACAATGCAGTTGCTTAACAACACTGCATTATTATATCTAAACTAGGAAACTTAAGGTAATATCTTTCTCAAGGTTCAGTATGTTAGGCACTCTTCAGTCCAAACAAAGAGGAAAGGACGAATGTCGGGCAAGCCAATGGCTACTCTTTTGTGACCGCCTACTGGTTGAAGCTTAAAGTGGGGTCTGGCAGGAGATTGCAATGGAAGAATAATTCCCTCTCTCTGCCACCCTGAATAAAACCAGACAGCAGGCAGCCACTCATTAAGTGTTGCTTTTTTCTTTTTGCGTAAATAACATTTCCCATAATCTCTTTTTCTTGATGTCAATAAATGACAGTAATAGAGAAACCAAGATAACAGCAGGTCTCCAGGAGCATAGGGGTATGTCTGGATCTCAGATGATGGACAGTTGAGTAGTGTCTGCCAGATGGCCTTAAACCTGTGCTTTGGCTCTCTCTGCTTTGTACGGCTGCCCTCTGCCACACTATGCAAATGGTGAGTGCTCACCCAAGAAACAGAAGGGGTAACAGTTTGCATAATTCCTGCGCTCCCTTTCCTTATGATGAAGTCTCTGTGATGCTGTTGCCGGAGCAGAGTTTTTAAAAGCTCTAGTTCTTGTAGCAGCTTCAGCTATGTGCAAACAGATGTTTCATTTCCATGAGCTATGGAAATGTGCAAGCGTGTTTGCTTTAACAGCTTTAGAAGCAGTCATGTTGGCTGAAAATTATTTATTTTATTTTTTTACAAACACACAAGGTGGGAGCTCCTTGCCTAATCAGTTCTACTTCTGTCTTCACCAATATATTTTCATGGAGATCAATATCTTGTACACTGAGTCAAACTGCACCAGCCTCATCAATCTTGGGTGCTGAATCTAGCACACAGAAGTGAACATAATGCATTTTGAACTAACCACATAGATTTTTGTTAATTGCAATCAAACCCTATTTTCTTCCCCTTCTTAATGGCATGTTTGAAAGCATTAATACACCTTTGCCAGGTTGCAGTTTTTCACAACGTGAAACACTTGGTCAGCTGCCAGAAAGATTTGCATCCAAATCCATCCTGATCTTGAGGGTGTGTAGCATGATAACTGCTCTCTAATTGTAACGTTTAAGTATTATAAGCATGACCAAATGCTGTTATTAACGTAATGCCTTGGAAGCTGTCTATAGAACAGTCAACATGCTTTCTTTGGGGGAAACACAGGATGGATTCATGTTCACATTCTAATTATGTGATTATCAAGGAGGTTGCCATATCAAAGGGCAACTTGGAGTTGTAGAATAAGAAATGAGATGTCTGTTATGGCTTATCAGAGTATAAAAATAATAGCCTCTTGAAATAATCTGCTAAAATTAGGGACATCGGTATGGATTAGCAAAGCTCTCAGTTCTGAAGGAAACCTCATGAGCGATAGACATGCAAAGTAATGACTATTATGTGTTAACAGGTCATGTGTAAATCCTGCTGTGCCAGTGGTGTCATGCCTATTTTAAAAAATTGTTTACCTGCAGCCTTGTCTGTCTGGCCTTCTGCAAATGTATGTAGCCTGAACCTTATTTCTTTCAGTGGCCATGTTCATGACTGAAAAGTTGGCCTTATATATCTAATAAGTAGTCTTGTTTTATATGCGTACCCAAAATTGATAGGATTGTGGCCTAGTTCATACACAGGCTGGGTGCAGCAATCCTCTTTGCAGCAGGCCAGCTTCTCCCTCCTACCACATATGCCAGGGTAGGCAACCTTTTGGGGCCTGTGGACACAGTTGGCAATTTGAAAAACTGGCCTGGGCACCACCACAAAATGCCTGCAATGGGAGGCATGGCTACTCACAAAGGACAAACAACCAGAGCAGAGGCATTCATAGGAAATTAAAATGGCAGCAGCTGGAGGCCCTCATTTTGTTTTGAGGTTATTGTAACTGCCAGGAAGAAAATTTTAAAAATAAAAATAAAAGGCACCTTCGTGGGCACCAAGAAAGGTATCCACAGGTGCACTGGAGCCCGTGGGCACCATGTTGCCTATCCCTGATGTTGGAGAAATAGGCACGGTGCATATACAGAGTGCACAGGCCCAGGTACATAGCATGCATTTAAAAAGAACTATTCCACTGCTCCACACACCCTTAGTCAGATGCCTGCAAAAGTGCTATCAGTTGGCGACATGCCCAGACTATGTTCCCCATAGGAATGTCTGTTTCCTGCCAAGGAAGCATCCTTGAAGGAGAACAATACTTCTCTCTCAAGCAAGCAAGCAAAGAGAAACCCCCATCCCTGCCTGTTTTGAGTAACAGAAAGGCAGAGATGGATTCTGAGAAATCCATCTCTTAACCATAGTTCCCTAATTACATATTTGGGACCCCAGGTGAGAAAGCATTGTCCTAAGCTGGAAATATTCACATAGGCATTTGTTAAGGTAAAAGTCCAGAAGCCCTGATGAACTCTGTTGAACCCCTGTTGGATGGCCTAGATTTCTGCCCATGTACCACCTCCTGATTGTACTTGACTTTGCTTATCTGCTTTTGTTGTTCTGGACAAAGAACCTTAGAGAGCCATAATGCATTGCTTTAGTTATGATATTTCATTGTTCTGAAATGCTTCATAATCATATTTTCACATTAAGTTGCTATTTGGTCCCAAAAGCCTATTTCCCAGTGCCAACGCAAATGTTGCAGGCACATGGGACATCGAGTACCTCAAGTAACCTAAGAGGTCATAAGAAACAACATCTTAGAGATTTGCCATGTCAAAAGAAATGTATTGGTTGCCATCATATACGAGGAAATGTATTCAATAGGTTGGCCTGATTAAACGCATGTATTCAATTTGCTGAGAGCAAGTACACCCCTGACTGTAGAAAAGTATAAGAAGGCTTGTATGCTCCACTGATCCTTGTCCAGCTTTGATTTGGGCACACGCGCGCCCCTGCTGGTCCTTTTTGCACAGAAATAAAACTTTGGAAAACTCACTGCTGGGTTGTGCTGCTTCCCTTTCTCTGAGCAATTGGGTTCTCTAGTGAGAGGATTCAGAGCATATTTTGCAACACTGACATATGCAATGTACCAAGTAAGGTGAACATTCCGTGTAGGGACTGGATCCATGCTCTCTTATGTTCCATTCCATCATGAACATTCTGATCCCTGAACTGTATATTCTCTGAATGGTATGTCACTATTTATCTATTGCTTTATAAAAATAAAAATAAAGAAGCAGCAGCCATTCTATTAAAAAAAATTTAAAAAATACAAATGGGCTCAGTTTGATCTCTGTACCTGAATAACAGTGGCAATTCCAGCATTTAGATATAAATGGATGCCTTGTGTTCCTTGGAATCTTGTCAAGGTTCCTTGAAAAGGTAGCTAATCCATTTTAGATCTTCACACTACATTGCACAACCCCATGAAAGTTTTGTAAGCCTTCTAAGGAACAGTTTTGATTTAAACACCGGGATAATGAGAACCAACAGACCTGGGCCGATCCCTGTGTGAACTAAATGTGTGACATAAAATATCTTCTAGAATCCTCTGCAACATGTACAGGTTCCTCAGCAGATATGTTGGGGTCCCTCGAAGATGAAAACTTGGAAACCACTGCCCTAGTGTTTATCCTCTGGTTACATTTTAGTGTTTATTTTAAAACTTATATTTCCCTGTTATTTCCCTGTTAAATCCTGTTATTTTAAAACTTATATTTCCCTCTGCTAAATAAGCAGCTCTTTTAGCCCACCAGTATTGCTGCTTTGGGCAAGACTAGCTTTCCGTGAGGTGCCACCAGGCAGGCCTTCTAAAAGCTTGGTCCTGGGTGTGACTTATGGTCTGAAGCGTGACAGCTCCTAGCTAATGATTATTTTTTTCTGAAAAGAGAACTAATAACAGCCCCAACATGCTACAGGCATTTTTTTTTTTTTTTTAATATTTTTTATTCTTTTTTTTTTTAAAACAATACAAAGAAAATAACATACACACATAACTAATATTGTGCTCCCATCACCATGGGACCAAACAATCCAATAACTCTATAATTGTTCATTATTCCAAAAATACAATATATCTTGACAGGGTAAACTCCCTTTCCCCCTTTTAAACACATATTCCAAAAATAAACCCCAAATATCCTTAAAATTATTTTTCTTTAATTGACCCCTTTTGCATTTAATATTACAAGTCAACATATCATTCAAAGCCATATCCCATACTTCCTTATACCATTCAGTAATAGTGAAAACTTGCTGGATTTTCCATTTCCTTGCTATCATTAGTCTACCTGCCGTTAACAAATTTATGATTAATTCTTTAACATTTTGTGAACCGATCACCTTTTCCGTTATTGTTAGCAAAGCTAGTTTAGGGCATACCTCTAAATCAACTCCAACAATTTCTGATATTTCCTCAAAAATCATTTTACAAAAATCCATTACATTTTTACAACTCCACCACATATGAGCATATGTACCCAATTCCTGACATCCTCGCCAACACATTGGAGAACATTTATTATCTATTCTATTTAATCTCACTGGGGTCAAATACCATCTCCAAATCAGCTTATAAAAATTCTCTTTAATTCTTACAGACATATTTTTCAATATTCGCCTATCCCAAATCTTATTCCACTCATCCTTTGATATTTCCTCTTCAAACTCTGTATCCCAAACTATTTTAAGATTTTCTGCTTGCTCTTCTGATTTCTGCAACATTTTATATAACATCTTTGTAAGACCCCTAGCTGATGCATTTCCTTCTACAAGTTCTCTAGACATAACCACCTGCTTAAATGCAGTGAAATCCCTTTCATGCTCATGTCTTCTCTTCCATTTCTTACCCCATTGTACTAATTGAATTAAATTTAACCAAGAAATTCTTCCTGCCCCAACCCTATCAATTATTTGCTGTCTTGTCTCCATTTTTTCCAGCCAATCCATTAAAGTTATCACCTTTTTCTCTCTAAAAATTCGTTCTAAATGTCTAACATTCTCGGGAAATCTTCCATAACCACCACTGGAGTAAGCGGGGATATACCTGGTAAAAATATTTCCTTATTTCTACCCCAAATTTCTAACATATTTTTTAAAAAGGGATTTTCTAATCTTTTTGTCATAATATGTCCTTGTTTTGTAAATAAGAATTTATCCACCCTATTACCCAATTCAAATGCTTCTATTTCCCACCACATAAATTCTTTTCTAACAATAATATCCATGATATATCTAAGTTGATTAGCTATATAATACCATTTTAAATTAGGGAGACCAAGTCCCCTATTTTTGAGCTTTATACCATCTATTCTTAGTAATCCTTGATTTTTTCCCCCCATTACAATAGCTATTTAACATTACTTGCCACTCTTTAATTTCTTTCTCTGATATCTTATATGGTATCATTCTAAATAAAAAATTAAACTTCGGTAAAATCTTCATTTTAATCAAAGCTATCCTACCAAACCACGATAATCCCAATTTTTATAATCCTCTATTTGATTTTTAACTTCATCTTTTAGTTTTTTAAAATTACATTCCCCTATTTTATCCAAATCTTTTAATATATCAATACCTAAATATTTAATTATATTTTTATCTTTATATCCACTCCCCTTTGTTTAAATCCCCTTTCCTCCAGTTTACTATAATTAAATGTCATTATCTCCGATTTATCCCAATTAACTTTTAACCCTGTTACTTCTCTAAATTCATCTAAATGTTTCTCTATCCAATCCCAATTTTCTATAGGCCGTTCTAATGTTAACAAGATATCATCTGCAAAAAGGTTTATCTTACATTTGGTCTCTATTCCTATCCCCAATAATTTCTTCTCCTGTCTTATCGAATTCGCTAACAATTCCATAACTAACACAAATAAAACTGGGGAAAGGGGACAACCCTGTCTAGTTCCCCGGCCTAGGCTAATAGTTTCTGTTATTCCATCGTTTACAATTACCGACGTGACATTATGAGTATATAATTGGTTAGTAATACCTATAAATTTTTCTCCAAACCCCATAGTTTTTATTAACATCTTTAATGCAGGCCATTCCACACAATCAAAGGCTTTAAAAATATCCAATGCAAGAACCCCCGCTTTCAAATTATTTTTCTTTATTAAATAAATTATATTCAGAACCCTTCTTGTTAAATCTGCCATTTGTCTTCCTTGAATAAACCCACATTGATCTATCCCTATATACTTATTTAGAAAACTATTCATTCTTCTAGCTAAAATTGCTGTCAATAGTTTAGCATCTTGATTAATTAATGATATTGGTCTATAAGAACCTGGTTCTGCTAAATCCTTCCTTGGTTTCGGGATTAAAATGGTCAAGGACTGTTTCCATGACGGGGGGATCTCTCCCCCCTGTAAAATATCATTAAACAACCGTTTTAACTTCGGAATTAACATTTTTTAAAGACTTTATAATATTCCGCCCCCAGACCATCCAGTCCTGGCGTTTTCCCCTGTTTTAATTTATTTATAGCACTTTCTATTTCAATTTCTGTGAATGGTTGCTCCATTTTCTCTCTCTATCTTCATCCTGGATTTTTATTTTTAAATTTTTCTCGATATATCTTCTACTCTCAGCTTCCGACCATTTTCCTGCCTTATATAACTCTGTGTAATATTCATGAAAAATTTTCAATTTATCCTTTACTAGATTATATTCTTTACCCCTCTTATCCTTAATCATCCCCACTAAGCTTTTTTCTTTTTTTTTTTGTGCTAATCTAGCCAACATTTTAGAGTTTTTATTACTATTCTCAAAATACTCCCTTTTTGTGTAAATCAAATTCCTTTGTACCCTGTCCAGTTCTTTATTCTCCAATTCTTTCCTTTTACCCTGTAATTCTGCAAAAATCTTTTTATCCCTCTTCTCTAAATACTTCTTTTCCAAATCCCTAATCTCCCCCTCTAGCTTTTGATAAAAACTTCTTGTTGTTTCCTCAAATTTATTGCCTCTCTCAATCCTATTCCTCTCATTACACTCTTCATTGTATCCCATATTATCGCTTCAGTACATTCTTCTGTTTGATTAAATTCCCAAATTTCCCTCAATTCCTTCTCTATTTTCTCTGTTAAATGTTTATAACGAAAATATTACAATTCAATCTCCATCTTTTCGCTTCTCTATAATCCTTATGTATCTTCAAATCCATGTTAACCAAAGCATGATCTGTAACTTTTATCACTCCTATCTCTGTGCCCAGGACCCTTGAAAACAGTGTCCTGGACACAAAAATAAAATCTATCCTAGAATAATTCTTATTTGCTGATGAGTAAAATGTATATCTTTCCTCATTCCCCTTGACCCCTCTCCAAACATCTAGCAACCCTTCCTTACTAATTAACTTATTCAAGATCGTTAGATTATTTCTCTGATCTTCTCTCGTCGGATTGGATTTGTCTTTTCTTCTATCCAATACCATGTTAAAGTCCCCAGCCATAATAACCCTTTGATTTTGAAAATTACCCATTTCTTTAAACACATGTTGATAAAATTCTCCTTGATTTTGATTGGAAGCATAAACATTAACAATAACATATTCTTCCCCTCCCAAGGTCCCATACATTATAATATATCTACCTGTATCATCCTTTTTCACCTTTAGAACATTAAAACCACAATTCTTTGAAATTATAATTGCTACTCCTCGCGATTTAGATGATCCACATGCTATCTCATATATTCTAGACCACCTCAATTTCAATTCATTGACTCCTTTCCTTGCCTGGTGCGTTTCTTGCAAGAATATAATATCTGCCTTATCCTTTTTAAGAAGTGCTTCTATTCGCCTTCTCTTAGTAACTGACCCTAGCCCCTTAACATTTAAAGTTGAAATTCTTAACTTATAATCCATCTATTAACAACATTTTTTCTTTTTTGGTCCCCAAAAGTGAAAATAATACACAATAACATACCCCTTAACCCACCCCCACATTCATCTAAACTATCCCCCCTGCTTAGCCAGGGCAACTTGCCCCACCCTAAACCTACCCACCTATCCCAGGGGGGGGGGAAAGGACCCATCACCAGCCCGAACAGCAGCCCCTCATTCCCTCCCGGATAACTTCTTTATAAAACATTTTCTATTTCTTTTTTCTTCTCGTGTTGAAACGACCTCTTATACAATTCCTCCACTGGCTCCTTCTTCTTCCAGTTGACCCATCGATTCTGGACCCTCCGCATCATCATGAAGCCCCAACTCTCCCAGCAGGCCCATGCCTTGATCACATGATGAAATCTTGTATCTCTTACTGTTCCACACAAAAGTAAGAAAAACTGGGTAACCCCAATTGTATTGTAATCCCTTTCTGATCAAGACTGCTGTACACGGTTTAACACTTCGCCTCCACTTTATTGTTTGCTGACAAAGATCATTGTAGATTTGCAAAGTAGCCCCCTTGAAAGCTACTTGACCTTTCTTTCTAATCTCTTTCATGAAGACATCCTTCTTGTATAAATTTGCAAATTTCAGTACAACATCTCTGGATGTCATACCACGCCTTAATGCTCCCACTCTATGCACAATCTCAATGTCCATATCATCCCAAAAATTGTTTCTCCAGAGACAGCTTCATTCATCCATTCCAAAATACTGCCTCTTAACTTATATCCAGTCTCCCCCATCTCCATGGGGAAGCCTCTGATCCGAATGTTGGAACGACGTTGCCTGTCTTGCATGTTAATCATCTGTATTTCCATCTCATTAAATTTCATTTCATACTTTTCAAAACTTTTTTCATCCTTCACCTGGAGTTTTTCCACCTTATCCACTCTAGCTTGCAGCTCTTTAACTTGAACCCCTAATTGATCTATGGAATTTCGCATTTGCTTCATATCCTCTTGATGCAGATTTTGAAATTTCTCAATTGCTTCTATTTGTTTCTGCTGGCCTGCTTCCATAGAGCTTTGAAACTGTGATAGAATTTTCTCCCAATCTGGTGCTGCCCCTTTAAGCTTGGCTGGAGATATTGACTTTGGCTTGGCACCAGCAGGGAATTTGCCAGCTGAATCCGCCATTTTTCCGCCCTTCCCCCTCGCTGTCTCGAAACTTTCACTACCTCGTGGCTTCTTATCAGGACCCTGTTGCACAGTTTGATAAGAACATTCACTATCTTTAGTGTCAAGGATCCTAATTAGCCTTTTCAAACTGTTATCCGAGGGATGCGCCCGATCGCGTTTCCAAAGAGGGGGTAGGGACTTTTTCACCCGTCTGGAGCTCATAAACAATCAGGAGCGAAGCACATCAAAAGAAAGCTATTCTTGTTATTTCTTTATTAGCTCTATATCTGCATACTTTCCAGAAAGCAAACAGCAAAGGAATTTAAACTCACGCTTTGTCTCTCCTGTGTATTTGCAGATGTTTTCAAATCATTCCGGGAGCTCGGCAGAAAAGCTACTGCTCCATAGCCAGCGCAGGCTCCTCCCCGCTACAGGCATTTTTTTTGAGAGGGCAAACTGATGTTTATCAAGAGCTTTGAGACATTCTGATGAAAGCTGCTCCTGGGTTACAAGGAATTTTAGTATTTTGCCTGCTGCTCCTGCTCCAAACCCAAGATTAGCATTCCCCCCCCCCCTTTGTGTTGTATTGCAAAACAGAGACAAAGAAAAATAAATGCAACAAAGGAATGGAACAAGCTCCTTTTGATGGAAAGGAATGGAGCTGAAATGAGTTAAGTAGACAGACCTGGCATTCAGCCTCTTAAGTCATAAGAATGAGTGACTTCCCTCAGAGGAAGAGGGAATCTGGATTGCAAGGGAAAGAGCTGTTGTACTGTTTCAGGCCAGGAGTTCTGGTAATGCTCTGAGATGTTGCTTGGGTTTGTTGCACAAATATGCTCAGAGTCCTCTCCCCAGAGAGCCCAATACTCGAGGAGAGAGAAGCAGCACACCCAGGAGTGAGTTTTTCAAAGTTTTATTTCTGCTTAAAAAGGTTCAGCTCTGTGGCTCGCACCAGGATCAAAAGCTGAACAAAGGAAGGTGGGGCATGCAGGCCTTCTTATACCTTTTCATTTACTGGTCTATTCATTCTCAGCAAATCAAATGCATTTGCTTTGCTTAAACCAGGGTTGTTGAAGACATCTCTCGAGTCTCGAGTCCAAGGTCCAAAATTGTGACTCGAGTCCCGAGTCCCAAGTCACTCCCAAAGCGGCGGCCCATGGAGGGAGTGGGAGGGTCTCCGCAAGAGGAAGAAGAGCTGCCCTTCCTCCTGCGGAGACCCTCCCGCTCCCTCCATGGGCCGCCGCCACTGCCACCACTTACCGTTGGCGGGTCCTTCCCTCGTCCCTGCTCCTGCCACCGCCGCTATCACCCCAGGGATGCATTACGAGCCCTTCCTGGGCTCGTAGTTCTCCGCGGCGGCGGCGTGGCCCAATCTCGCTCTTCTGAGCTCACCTCACCGCTGTCGCTGCCTCACCTCGCCGCCACCCGCACGCAACCACCGCCGACGCCATCGCATGCCGACGCTGCGCCGCCCGCACCGGTACCGCCGCATCACTTCCGCCACGCCGGAAGTGATGACGGGACCGGCGCGGGCAGTGCAGCGGTGGCGGCAGCGTGCGATGGTGGCAGCAGCGGTGGCGACGGCGACAGCTGCATGCGGGTGGCAGCGAGGTGAGGCAGCGACAGCGGTGAGGTGAGCGGCGGCGGTGGCGGGTGGCGGTGGTGGAGTCCTTGGGGTTGAGTCCCAAGTCTAGCTCGAGTCCCATTGAAAATATTGGGACTCGAGTCTGACTTGAGTCAGAGGGGGGACTCAGTCCGACTCACGAGTCGAGTCGTCGAGTCCGAGTCCCCATCCCTGGCTTAAACATGCCAACCAATCAGATACATTTCCCCAAATATGACAACAACCAATCAAATACATTTCTTTGAACATGGCAAGTCTTAATCTTTAGTTAGACAGAAGGCCACCTGTCTTTTTCTTGGCTAGGCTGATGTTTCTCATGACCTCTTAGGGCACCCGAGATATCAGGCGACTCATGAGTCTGCTACTCTTGGTACCTCTTATCAATCAAAGGGACTCTTCTTTCGCTTGTATTTCTGGAGTTGGCACAAGGAAATACACTTTTTGGGGCAAGATAGCAACCAAGGTGATGGTCAGACATACAATTCAGAACAAAGAAACAGCACAATCAAAGCAAAGGAGCAACACGGCTCTTCAAGGTTCCCTGTCTGGAATATCAAAGCAGATAAGCAAGGCCAGGTGCTACAGGAGGTGGTATGTGGGCAGAAAGCCAGTTCATCCAGCAGGGATGCAACAGAGTTCATCAGGGCCTCTGGACTTTTACCTTAACAAGTGCTTATGGACAGCAGGGTGGTCTCCGAGAGATTTTAGGGTTCCAAGCCTTGTGGGCCGCTCCCCAATGCCACCCCTGCTGGCCAGGGAATGCTGGGAACTGCAGGACCTTTGTTTGTCCAAACATGCATAGGATTGGGCCCCTACGTAGCTTTAACTCAGACTCCTATCACGCCAGGTCACACTGATTGGCAGCAGTTCCCCAGGGTTTCAGATTAGGAGTCTTTTCCAGCCCTGGAGAAACTGGGACGCTTTGCATGCAGAGCAGGTGCTCTGTCACTGAGTTTACAGTTCTTCTTTATGTGTCCTATGTGAATATCTCAGTCTAGGACAGTGTTTCCCCACTCTTGGGTCCCCAGATGTCTTTGGCCTACAATTCCCAGTGTCAGAAATACTACTATGTTAACAGATTGCCATATTATTAAATGGATTTTAAGGAATCCATTTTGCTTGTCTGTTGTCTGAAAAACAGCCTGTAGAAGGATTTTTTCCAACTTGTAAAAAGCATTGTGTGCCAAGGTTGCTTTCTTGGCAGAGAGGAACAAAATAGATAAGGAGTATCCAGGCATAGCTTCTGTCTGTCTGGGCCTGTTGCCAACCGGCAGAGCTTGGCAGGCTAGTTTAGCTTTGGCCAGGAGGGAGTGAAACAGTGGAATTGTTCATCTAACAATGCATGCTATGTACAGCCTTGTTCAATACACGTGTATGGTGGGACTTCATTCTTACACTTTGTATATGCGCCATGTTCATTTTTCTAACAGGTTGCAGGGTTCTGATAGGAATCAGATCTTGAGCAGAGATTAGTTAGAGTCAGGTTTTTCAGGAATCAAGGCAGAAAGAGATCAGCACCCCTGAAAGCTCCAAGTGGTGCTGAGGCTGGAGATCATAGGATATCATAGTATCATAGAGTTGGAAGGGGCCTAGAAGGCCATCGAGTCCAACCCCCTGCTCAATGCAGGAAACCAGAGGAGGGGGTCTCCCATCCAAGTAATAACCAGGCCTGACCCTGCTTAGCTTTCCACGCTCAGACAAGCTGAGCCAGTGTGGGCCACAGGCCTGATCAGACAGAATAATCTGTATGTTGCTCCAACCAAAAGCAGAGCAAGACTGAGGATTACATAGGATGTTACTGGCCTCAAGGTTGGTGAGCAACTCCTTCTCACCGCCACCATTGCTGGGGCCAAAGTGAGAGGCTGGTGGACAAGCAAGTTGCAATGGTGAAAAGGAGGAGCAAATCTAGGGGGCTCTTGTCAGTGGGTCCCTGCTGAGGTGTGGACTCTTGGCAGGTGCCCATCCATGCCTACCCTGGACACCAGCCCTGGATCTGATACTGCAAAAGTAATCAAGCTCAGCCATGATTACTTTTCATGTGGTTTGAAAGGCAATAACAGGCTTCAAAGCTGCCAGAAACAAGAGTGCCCGAGATGGCAGCAGAAAGGCCAGTACCTAATTGCTATGTGTGTCACCCACTGATGAAAAGGAGTTGCTCCCATGGAACTGTGGACATATCCAAATGTCTACCTGAGTTTCAAGTCACCACTCCAGCTGGACTATCCATAAAGGTACATTTTAGACTCGCTAATCCAGAGCCTTGCTGGGAAACATGGGCCAATCTTGAAGCATCCCTACCCCAAGATAAATCAGTTGGTTCTGTATGCCTCCACCTAACTGCCTCCCAAATGCATGGATTTTGAATTGCTCAGTCAGCTAGCTCTAACTCAATCAAGTAGCACTAGCAAAGAACCTCCTTGAGATTTCCTTTCATTCTGTAGAGTTAAATTATTGTCCATTTGTTCTATCCCAGCCTCAAAAACATTGGCCACTTTGTAGTCTTTGTTTCAAAGTCTATAACTCCCCTTGAATTTGGATACCCTGAGTTCCTCTTTCTTGTGGTTGGGGCTCAGTGTGGATAGACCTGCTGCCACAGGGCTCCAAGATCAGGCCAGGGTTAATTTGTTTCAGGGACAGAATCCTTTTCTACGACCAGCTTGAACCACCTTCCTGCCTTGGTTGCCCAGATAGATCCCTGTTGCCTTGTATGCCAAGGTAGAGTGTCACCCCCAGGTGAAGAGCCCATTGAATCTCTCCAGCCAGGTTCCATACTGAACCCAGCCATCCTGTGAGCTCCCTGCATGCTTGCTAGAGAGAGGTGCCTTGCGGGGAGCTGCACCATCCATATGCCGCTCCCTGCAAGATGGGGAATACAATGGTTAGGTGGAGAAGCAGGGAGTCTGATTCTGAGTACCATGGCTGGGAGACAAGGGGGATATGTAGGGTGCTGTGAGTAGTCAGGGTCTAAGGAGAGGCCTCGTTACTAGGCCCTCTGTGCTAGCCAGTGTGGCATAGTGGTGAGAGTGTTGGACTGGTACCCCGGAGATCTGGGTTCTAGTCCCCGCTCGGCCATGAAACTCACTGGGTGACTTTGGGCCAGTCACTGACTCTCAGCCTAACCTACCTCACAGGGTTGTTGTGAGGATAAAATGGAGAGGAGGAGGACTATGTAAGCCGCTTTTGGTTCCTTGCAGGGAAAAAAGGTGGTGTATAAATATAATAAATAAATAAATCCTATTTTTTGTAACCAAATCATTGCAAAAGCATGCTGGCTGGGGAATGCTGGGAGTTGTAGGAGTTTTTCTGTCCAAACTTGCAGAAGATTGTGCCCTCAGTCAGGTAAATATATCCATCCGGTTAATTTTGGATATATTGTCCCCTTAGCTATTCCTGGACAACTTGGTACTCAAGGGTGCCCTAGGCATAGTTAAACCATAGTGTGCAGGGTTTACATGTAACGACAACCCATGATTCAACAACAACCACCCACAAATCAACAACAACCCATACTCAGCCTATACTATGGGTGGTTGTTACATGTGAACCAGACCATAGTCTCTGTTTTGGGGTCTCTTCGTTTATTCCTCTAAATCTATAATTTCTACTCCTGCACTGGTCACCAGTACTTGAGTACCCTGGCCTTCAGCTTCTCAAACCCTGCCTTGCCATTTCCATAGCAACAAATAAATACTTGTTTTCCTTCATATTTAACCTCCTAATGTCTGCAATCTAGCTGCTTCATTTTATTTTATTTTATTTTATTATTAATCCATTCTAAAATGTATACCTTACCAACCAGCCATGAATGGATCTTGTGGGGGCTGTATTTTAAAAATTAAATTTGAAAATCCTCATGTAGAGAAACATTTGAAAATACATGGGCAGTATCATCTGAGGTCTCTCCTAGTAATTTCCCTGGTGATTCTTTTTCAGAAAAAAACAACAAAACTTAGCTATGAATATACGGGTTCGCATGCTATATTTCCCCTCCTTATCATGCAGAGCAGAAGGACCAAAACAGGCAAATAGCAAGAATATTTTAATCATAAGCAAAGGTTCGTGAAACTGATTAAGAACATGCATCATTAGGGAAGCTTATGCTTGAAAGAGATACAGTCTCTGCATTTTTAAATGGATATGTGAACACACAGCCCAACTTGGTCCACACCCCAGCCCCATTATACAGGTCTCTTCTTTAGCAGCTTTCATCCCCAGCCACCTGCTGCCTGCATGATCCTTGGTGCAGCATCTCTGAGTAAGTCCCCTCCAGTTGAGCTCTGCTTCTGCTAAGCCCAGAGGGGCTATGATGCTGTTGAATGATGCTAGTTATGCCATACATGGTCTCCTGGTTTCTGGGAATAGATATGCTCAGACATCAATTAACATCTAATTGCTGGAATTACTCTTGTTACTCTGCTATAGATGCCACAGAGATCAAACCACCAGGCTCATTTGCAGTTCTATTTTTAATTTAATGGAACTGCAGCTTTTTCATCCAGCAAAATAATAATAATAATAAAAATAATACTAATAATAATTAAGTGACATACCTTTCAGAGAATATACGGTTCAGGGATCAGAATGTTTATAAGGAAAAGAAACATACAAGAGCAGATCTTAATTGTTTGTGCCAAAGGGAAGGCTTCACTGTTTTGGTAAGAATGTTTCCCCCACAATTCTGTCCCTGCCTGGCTCAGCTTGTCTGAGTGTGGAAAGCTAAGCAGGGTCAGGCCTGGTTGTTACTTGGATGGGAGACCCCTCCTCTAGTTTCCTGCATTGAGCAGGGGGTTGGACTCGATAGCCTTGTAGGCTCCTTCCAACTCTATGTTCTATGAATCTATGCCACCCCCTTTCCAATATACACTGTTTTCATCTTGCCTTTGTTTGTCTGTGTGATCTTTACCACAGAGAGGTGGGGAGGGAAAGGGACTTGAAATTAACTGCTAATTCAATGGGCTATGTGTTCTTTCACTCATCTGTGGGTTCACTGTCAGGGTAATGGCTTTTTATTGTATGTTTTATCGTGTTTTGTTTTATTGTATCTTTATCCTGCTGAAGAAGCCAGCCTCGGCTCAGAGGTGGAATAAGAAAAAAATAAAATAAAAGGAGTGTGAGAGAAGCCAAGTAAATTGGGAAGGGACATCAGAATGAGAGAGAATGTCCTACTGTTGACACAGGGATGAATCTCAATTACCATTATCTGTCCACTGTCCTCCACTGGACCTACCCAAGCTCTTACCATCATCAGGTTGATCTGGACCATGCCTGGATCATCACACTCAGAGTGAAGAACACCTATTTTGTATGTACACACTTCCAGGTTCAATTCCTGTCATTTCCAGTGAAAAGGATCTCAGGTAACAGATGTCAGCTCAAGGCCTTGGAGACCCACTGCCAGCCAGAGTAGACAGTATTGTTGTAGATGGCTCAGTGGTCTAGCTCAGTATAACTTGGCTTCATATGATCAGTCTACTGCTTGAGGCTCAGACAATGGAGAATTTCCATTGGATGGTTTTTGCTGGCTTTACATTGTCTTCAGAGGAATGGCTGACACCCTCCACCTCCCCATGTATGTCATGCAAATTCCCAAAGACAAATCACAACTATGGGGTAAAGCTAAGAACCATTACCCATCAACAGTGAGCACCTGAACAGCAGACTGAACAGGCAGGCACACAGGTCACCTGGTCACAGTCTTCCACACTATGGTGAGATGTACGTACTGTCCTTCTATTTAAATTAAAAGAATTATTTCTAAATTTCCATCTATACATATTAATTAGTACATGCAAATTTTATGCAAATTGCTGCCCTCTTGTCCTTGTGTGCGTGTGTGTGTGTGTGTGTGTGTGTGTGTGTGTGTGTGTGTTAATGCATTGCCTCTTTTTTGGCAATTCATTAGTGGCCACCCTCCAACTGCCACTACGTTACTGTACTGGGGAAATTGTCACAAAACATAACACTGGGAGCCAGTGTGGTGTAGTGGTGAGTGAGAGTGTTGGTCTGGGACTCGGGAGATCTGGATTTTAGTCCCCGCTTGGCCATGAAGCTCACTGGGTGACTTTGGGCCAATCACTGACTCTCTGCCTAACCTACCTCACAGGGTTGCTGAGAGGATAAAATGGAGAGGAAGAGAACC
This sequence comes from Shinisaurus crocodilurus, assembly GCA_021292165.1. Taxonomy (NCBI): domain Eukaryota; kingdom Metazoa; phylum Chordata; class Lepidosauria; order Squamata; family Shinisauridae; genus Shinisaurus; species Shinisaurus crocodilurus. The sequence goes on along the minus strand of CM037879.1, from coordinate 54,643,585 downwards.
CTGTAAGCCGCCTTGGGTTCCTGGCAAGAGAAAAAATGTGGGATTTAAATGTATTGTAATAATAATAATAACAGCACTGATGCAGAGTAGGGCATTTATTCTCAGGTCTGCATGGAGTCCCTGTGCCAGTGAGCTTCCCCATTCACTTCAATGGAGGGGAACATTCACTTCAATGGAGGGGAACATCTTAAGCACATACATCCCTTTGTGCATGTGTGTCTGAACCCTCCATTATGGTATTGTGTGCACACTGGAGCTACTTTGAATCACAGCTGTCTTGTGCAAAAGCTGCATGAGTTAATTGAGATTGACCTTTATGACATCTTGAACTGAAGCCAGGATTCTGTGTCTTGCTTTTGAGATGACTGCACGAGATGCAACTATTCATCATTTTGGCTCAGTTGCTCCATCTACAGATTATTTAGCTACCCTGTCACCTGCTTTCCCATTCCAGAGTGGCAGGTGATGCATGTGTATTAATATATTTATCATATCAATTTCTCTGGTATTCATCGCTAATATGTGGGTGCTTCACTATTATGAAAGACAAAATTGCCTTGTACGTTCCAGTTACCAAAGGCTTCTCTCCTATTATTGTTTAACTGATTGTGTTTGTCCTTGCAGTTTCTCCTCTTTATGCCATCCATTTTGAGCATATATGAAGAACTGCAGGTGTGTGTGTGTGTTGGAGGGATTATTTATATTTTGGCGCTGCAGTTAATCCTTCAGTTTTCACTGCATTTCTAAACATTAACAGGAATTTAGTATTAACACATGTTTCATTATCATCCAAACACATTGCATACTCTAGTGGTGAAATACAATTCCCTTTCCGTAGCAAGCATGATTTTGGTGTGACAAAGGGTGCTAGGTTGAGTGAAAATTGCATCCAGCACCTCAGCAAACACGAGCAGAGCTACTTCAGGTTCACACACACCACAGAGCCAGCCCTACCATTGGGCAGCATGAGGCAGCTGCCTCAGGCAGTAGATGCTGAAGTCCAGAAGTGGACAGAGCTGTATGTGCCATGCAGCCTGCCCTGTGCCTCTTAAGCTAGCCTGCTGCCCTCAAGTGTGTGGGGAAGGATGTGATCACATTACCAATCTCGAAATAAGATTCAACTGCCAGTCCAGACAGCTTTTGTAAGTAGAATGGGGGAGGTGCCATCTTCACTTTAGGCAGCAAAATGTCTTGAGTCACACCCTGACACAAGCATGCTGTTAGCGCAACCAGTTTGGAAAATGCTCATCACTTGTTAGGTCTATGTGAGAGCTGAACTGAGATCCTCCTGTTGTCCTCCAGCAGGTGAGAAGTGCAGTCAAAGCAGACAACACCAATGATCTCTTTGAGGGTGCATGCAGGCAGACCTTTTCTGGGAACCATGGTAAAATTGGTAAAGTGCATGAAATCAGATTGCGGTGAATGAAGAGTTAATAGTTGTAGGAGGGGCATCAGCATCCCTGAGGCAGTCTGGGAAGAAGACTTCTGACTGTTATTAGATGTATGTTGTTGTAAGATGGCTGACTGTGATTAGAGGCTCTAGGCCTCAATTGTATTTTATATTCAAATAAATATTTCCAGTCGTTCCTTAAGTACAGTGTCCGTTATTAGAGAAGTCCCAATTACAACACACAGGAGCTTAGTTAGCACCAGGTGGAGTGTGTGTGTGTGTGTGTGTGTGTGTGTAGAAAAACATACGGTGTCACCTGTGTCCTCCTTACCAAACACATGTAAATAAGTATAATCTCAGCCAGCGGCTGAGAATCTCCTATGAACCATACATATCTCCTTCAGGGTGGCCAGGTGCCACCTCAGAGTCTACTGCACATTCATATGCAGATGTCAGGTGACTGAATACAAATGTCTTGGCATGGCAATGAACAAATTGTGTTGATGCCAGATGAACTTCATTAGGGAGGAAGTTTCAAAGTTGGGGCACCACCACTGTACAGCAAAATGTCTTCCTCTGTAAACAAGCTACTGGCCCCACAAAACAACCATAAAATAGCCCAAGTACTATTTTACACACACACACACACACACACACCACCTGGTGCTAACTAAGTTCCTGTGTGTTGTAATTGGGACTTCTCTAATACTGGACACTGTGCTTAAGGAACTACTGGAAATATTTATTTGAATTTAAAATATAATATCACCTTTATATGTGTATTAGGCTCACCTGAACTTCCCATGATTCTCCTGATTTAATGTAAAGAGATTGTGCAAGCAAACATGTATTATTTCTAAAACAATCATTTATTTCACATGTAAATATTTTTTTTAAATTAATATCTGTAAAGGTACATTACAGAATAAACAATGAACAAATACTAAAGAGTTCAATTTGTATTCCTCAAGTCTTCATCAAAGGTTCCAAATTGTCCATGAGGCATCAACAGAATAACTACATCATAAATCAGGTAAGTACGTATATCACTACTCCAAAAAGACATGAGCAATACTCCTTCAGTGATATATGTGAAGAACAGCAACCACTTTTCCAAAAAGTGGTCTTGCATGCTAACCCAGCCCCCAGCCAGATTACTTTGATGTGTTAATTTTTCTGCCAAAACTATTACTCAGGCCATTGCAAACCACCTCTGAATCATACATCCATTTAAGATTTCCCAGTGTTTAGCTATCTCCATCCATAGATTTTCATAGATCATAGAGTTGGAAGGAGCCTACAAGGCTATCGAGTCCAACTCCCTGCTCAATGCAGGAAACTAGAGGAGGGGTCTCCCATCCAAGTAATAACCAGACCTGACCCTGCTTAGCTTTCCACACTCAGACAAGCTGAGCCAGCGTGAGCCACAGCGTGAGCCACATCCTGGCAGCTGCTATTAAAAATGATACTTTTTTTTGTGGAGAAACAGGTCCTGAGGATCTTTAAATGTTGACAATCAAGCTAGGAAAGGATTTGGTTCAATTAAACACTGCACTATATCTGAAGAAAAGCTGAACACCTGCATCCAAAACCTTGCCACTTCAGGACATGACCACCAGATGTGGAAAATGATCCTCGCTCCTTGCAGGATTGGGGTGAAATGCCACCTTTGTATTAGCTCTAAAGAAGACTCATGTATCAATGCCAACATGGTTTTCATTGGTCACTTCTACTAGACAGAGTCCCAGCTTGGTTCAAGTATGGGTATTCCCAAATCTACCTCTGAAGCAGTATATTACCCTGTGCTGAAGACCCATATTAGTAATTTGTAAATGGTGGATATTTGTCTTTTCATGGTCAAGTGATGGTTCAATGCACATGGCTTCAAACACTGTCAGTGACCTGTTGAGCTCTGCTTTGTTAGATAGTTGGATTACATATGTTCTTACCTGAACTTCTGAAACTAGCTGACCCAACCGTCTTGTGACAATTCTGAGATCTTTGGCTCAGATATGGATTTCTGCTTTTCTAATACATCCCTTATTCTGTAGGTGCCATGTCTTTCCCAGTGTTTAACGTTTGTGTGTTTATATAAGCTTATGAAAAGAGGGTGGTCTAAAAATGGGGGTAGGGGTGATAAATGGGGATAGGGGTGATCGAGAGTCAGTGTGGTGTAGTGGTTAGTGTTGTAATGGGACTCATGAGATCTGGGCTCTAGTCCCCACTCAGCCATGAAACTCACTAGTCCCCTCTCAGCCATGAGACCAGAGCAGTGAAGGGATGGGCAAGAATAGTCACTTCTCCATCAGAGCAAAGGTGGGAGCCAAGACAGGAAGGTGAGTGAAAGCGGCTTCTCTGTCGGGCAGCAGTGGTTGGGGGCGAGTGGGTGAAGAGGGAGCCAGAACTCAAACTGCTTCTCGCTATCCACAGATAAAGAACAAGACAAAAATAAAAACCACACTGGAGATGCAGTGTGAAGCCATGTACTGCGGTCTTGTCCAAAAATGGAATCAGATACAACTGGGGCTATCCTGTGATGTGTTTTTTTATGATCAACAACAAGAGATACAAGATAACATCCTGTATACAAGGAATGGATCTTTTGGAAGAACTGGGTTTGACGGCAGGAACCTCGAGCGATGTGGAGGGGCAGCTGTTGGAAGGAGCAGCTAAGTAAGAGAAATATGGAAGGAAAAAGTTTATGTGGTGGTGAGGAGAAGAATAGAAGAGAAGGTGATTGTGCAAATAACTGGAAGGAACTGAAAGAGGAGTTTCTCTTAATGGAGTTGCGATGTAGTTTTCCGTTTGCTTGTTTGTTTGTTTTTCTTTTTTAAAAGAAGAAAAGAAAGAGAAGAAAAGGAAAAAGAAAAAAAAAGTTTTATGTGTGCTTTTGATATTTTTTTTTAATATTAGTTTTTATTTTTTTCCTCTTTTTTCTTTCTCGGTTTTTTCTTTTATATGTTGTTTTTTGTTTTCATTTTAATAAGTATATATAATGATTAATAATGATACTGTTTTTTTTAAAAAAAAATTATTTTATTTTTTATTTTTATTTTTTTTAAGAGTATTAACCTGGATGAATAAGGATAAAAGATTAATTGGGAGGGATCTACAGGTCAGTTGCTTGGTGGGTGGGTTTGTCTCTCCCCCCCCTTTTTTTGTTGGCGTGGCAGGCCGGGGTCATGAAGATTTTCTTCAAGGATGATAAAGGGGGGAATGCTTATATATGTAGGGAATGGGGTAATAGGGTGTGGGGTAGGGGTAGGGTGTGTGTTGTAGTGTTTTATTTCACTAATAGGGACCAAATTTAAGATGGACAAAGACTGGAGATGGCTTCATACTTGAGAATTGCTACTTTAAATGTTAAAGGCCTGGGTTCCATGTTGAAACGAAGACGGATTGAAGCACTCCTCAACAAGGATAAGGCGGATATTATATGCTTACAAGAAACTCACCAATCAAAGGAGGGGGTAAATGAATTAAAACTGCGATGGTCTATGACATATGAGAGAGCTTATGGTTCATCCAAGTCAAGAGGGGTGGCAATTATTATTTCAAAGAAATGTGGTTTTAAGGTGATTAAGGTAAAGAAGGATGTTAAGGGAAGATTTATTATAATATTTGGATTATTGGGAGGTGAAGAATATATATTGGTTAATATGTATGCACCAAATGAAAATCAAGAAGAATTTTATCAAAAAGTGATTAAGGAAATGGGGGAGCCACAAAAGGGTTTGGTAATTATGGCTGGGGATTTTAATATGGTGATGGACAAAAATATTGATAAATCAAATCCAACAGGACAAGAGAAGAGAAACAATATAACGGTATTAAATAAAATAATTAATAAGGAAGGACTGGTTGATGTTTGGAGAGGGGTAAAGGGATTGGAAAGAGGGTATACGTATTATTCACCAGCCACGAAGAATTTTTCTAGGATAGATTATATTTTTGTTTCCAAATCCCTGATGTCAAGAGTGATGAGTTCAGAAATCGGTGTTATAAAAGTTTCGGATCATGCTATAGTTAATATGGATATTAAAATAAAGAAGGATTATAGAGAAGCAAGGAGTTGGAGATTGAATTGTAAGATTTTACAGCATAAATATATTATAGCAAAGATAGAAAAGGAAATGCGAGAGATTTGGTTGTTTAATGATTCGGGAGTCTGCTCTGAAGCTGTTGTGTGGGACACAATGAAGGCAGTGATGAGAGGGATAAGTATCAGGGAGGGTGTGATACTAAGGAAAAAACAAGAACAGTTTACTAAAAAGTTAGAAGGGGAGATTAGGGATTTGGAAATGAAGTTTTTGAAGGAAAGGGAGAACAAGGTCTTTGCTGAATTACAAGCTAAAAGGAAAGAGTTGGAAAAGAAAGATTTGGAAAAAGTTCAGAGAAACTTGATTTATTTGAAAAGAGAGTTTTTTGAAAATAGCAATAAGAATTCGAAAATGTTAGCAAGATCCACACAAAAAAAGAAAGAAAAAAGTATAGTTGGGGCAATTAAAGATAAAAAAGGGAAAGGTCATAATTTAATGCAGGACAAATTAAAAATATTTCATGAATTTTATTCAGAATTGTACAAGGCTAGAGAATATACGGAAGAGAGGATTAATGAATATATAGGAAAGCATTTTAAAATTAGACTAGAGGATGAAGATAGAGAAATTATGGAACAACCTTTTTCAGAATTGGAAATAGAATATGCAATAAATAAACTGAAAGAGGGTAAGACCCCTGGACTGGATGGTTTAGGGGCTGAATACTACAAGGTCTTTAAGAAAATGTTGGTTCCAAGACTAAAGAGGTTATTTAATGATATTTTTTGGAGGGGGGAGAGATCCCCTCTTCATGGAAGCAATCTAAGATTATTTTAATCCCGAAGCCAGAGAAGGACTTAACGGAGCCAGGTTCCTATAGACCCATTTCCTTAATAAATCAAGATGCAAAATTGATGACAGCAATATTAGCGAGAAGGATGAACAAGTTTATTACTAAATATGTCGGGATAGACCAATGTGGTTTTATGCAAGGCAGACAAATGGCAGACTTAACAAGAAGAGTTTTAAATATAATATATTTAATAAAGAAAAATAAATTGAGAGCAGGGGTAATAGCGTTAGATATTTTTAAAGCCTTTGATTGCGTGGAATGGCCAGCATTAAAAAGTTTAATTAAAATTATGGGGTTTGGAGAAAGATTTAGAGGAGTAGTTAATCAATTGTATTCAAAAAATGTTTCATCAGTTGTAGTAAATGATGGTTTAACAGAGCAAATTTACCTAGGTCGAGGAACTAGACAAGGATGTCCCCTTTCGCCTATTTTGTTTGCATTGGTAATGGAGATTTTAGCAAATGTATTTAGAGAAGATAGAAATATAGGTGGGATAGGGATTAGGGAGAAGATAAAAATAAATCTTTTTGCAGATGATACTCTTTTGACAATCGAAAACCCTATGGAAAATATGGATAGAGTGGAGAATCATTTAAAGGAGTTCGGGGAAGTAACGGGGCTACAGATTAATTGGGAGAAATCTAAATTTTTGTTGTTTAACTATAGTAAAAGAGAAGAGATTGAAATGTGTAAAAAAAAAAGTAATTATAAGATTAATAATGTAATTAAATATTTAGGAATTGTAATTCCAAAAGATATAGATAAATTGGGAGATCAGAATTATAGGAAATTAAAGAATGAGGTAAAGAATAAAATAGAGGAGTATAAAAAAATTGGACTTTCCTGGTTTGGTAGAATTGCTTTGATTAAAATGAAGATTTTGCCAAAGATAATTTTTTATTTCGGATGATACCAAGTGCGATATCAGATAAGGAACTTAAAGATTGGCAATCAATTATTAATACATATTGTAATGGAGGGAAAAAATCTAGGATTACTAAAACAAGATGGTATAAAGCACAAAAAGTAGGGGGTTTGGGTCTGCCGAATTTAAAATGGTATTATATAGCGAATCAATTAAGACATATAGTGGATATTATAGCACGCCCTAAAGAAATAATGTGGTTGGAGTTAGAAACATGTGAAATACGTAGTACTTTGGGGAATATTTTTTTTCAAAATAATAATAATAAATTGATAAAAAATATAGACAACCCTTTTCTAAGAAATTTGTTAATGATTTGGGGTACTATGAAGAGCATATTTATACCAGGGATATCTCCATTAACTCCGGTGGTAGCTCTTAAGGATTTTCCTGAAAATTTAAGATTAGAGCTGGAGAGTAAACTAAGAGAAGAAAGGGTTATTAGATTGACCGATTGGGTGGAAAAGATGGAGACTAGAGATCAAATAATGGAAATTGTTGGGAGAAGAAGATTATCGTGGTTAAATTTACTACAGTTAGAACAGTGGTCGAAGAAATGGAAAAGGAAAACTGAGTACGAGAGAGATTTAACTAATTTTGAAAAGATGGTTATGTCTAGAGACGGCCTACCAGGTAATGCATCAACAAGAGGTATAACAAGGGATTTATATAGATTGATCCAAAAAGCAAAAGAACAAGAGGATCACCTTAAGACTGTATGGGATAATGAATTTGAAGAGGTGACCTCGAAGGTGGGGTGGAACAATATATGGGATAGATGGATTGTGAAAATGATGTCAATTAGGATAAAGGAAAATTTTTATAAACTAATTTGGAGATGGTATTTAACTCCAGTAAGATTAAATAGAATAGATAATAATTGTTCTGCATTATGTTGGAGAGGATGTCAGGAAAAAGGGACATATGCTCATATGTGGTGGAGTTGTAAAAATGTATTGGTGTTTTGGCGAGAGGTTTTTACAGAAATATCGAAAATTATTGGTACTAATTTAGAGGTCTGTCCAAAATTAGCATTGTTATCAATAACTGAGAAGCTTATTTGTGATCAAAATACGAAGGAGTTAATTGTAAACTTGTTAACTGCGGCCAGGCTAATGATAGCGAGAAATTGGAAAGTACAACATGTTTTCCTAATAACAGACTGGTATAAGGAAGTTTGGGACATAGCCCTAAATGATAAACTAACTAGTAGTATCAAATGCAAAAAAGGATTGCTAAAGAAGAATAATTTTATGGAGATATGGAATCAATTACTAGATTATGTATTAATAAAGGGGAAGGGTAACATGCCTTGTCAGGATATGTTATATTTTTGGAATTTAGACTTTTTATTTATTTATTTATTTATTTATTATATTTATCAATCGCCCATCTGGCCGGTCACCCGGCCACCCTGGGCGATGTACAATTAAAACACAGCAAGACAACACAATAAAATATAATAATTAAAACAATATAAAAAATTCTCATTAAAAACCTAACCCACCCCATATTCCCGCCTGAACAGCCATGTTTTTAATGCACGGCAGAAGCTCATCACGGAGGGGGCATGGCGAAGGTCACTAGCGAGGGAGTTCCATAATGTGGGGGCCACCACAGAGAAGGCCCTCTTCCTAGTCCCCACCAGCCTGGCTGCTCTGGCTGATGGGATAAGGAGAAGGCCGTCCGTGGCAGACCTTGTTGAGCGGCCTACTTGATGTTGCTGGAGGCGCTCCTTGAGATAAGCTGGGCCGGAGCTGTGTAGGGTTTTAAAGGTCAAAACCAACACCTTGAATTCGGCTCGGCAAGCAACTGGTAGCCAGTGCAACTCATTAAGCACTGGCGTGATGTGATCACGCCGGCGGCTGCCCTTAATCAGGCGAGCCGCCGCATTCTGTACCAGCTGAAGCTTCCGGACCGTCTTCAAGGGTAACCCCACGTAGAGCGCATTACAGTAGTCTAGGCGAGAGGAGACCAAGGCATGAACCACTGATGGGAGCAGGTGATTAGGAAGGTAGGGGCGCAGCTGCCGTATCAGATGGAGTTGATACAGCGCCACCCAGCTCACAGCTGCCACCTGAGCCTCCATGGACAGCTGGGAGTCTAGAATGACCCCCAAGCTGCGGACCTGGTCCTTCAGGGGTAGATGTACCCCATTCAGCACCAGGTCAACATCCCCTAACCTCCCCTTGTCCCCCACCAGAAGTACCTCGGTCTTGTCGGGGTTCAGTTTCAGCATGTTCCTTCCCATCCAGCCAGCCACTGACTCCAGGCACTTGGACAGGGTCTCAATGGCCAACCTCGGTGAGGACTTAAAACAGAGGTAGAGCTGCGTGTCATCCGCATACTGATGACACTGCACCCCAAACCTCCTGATGATAGCTCCCAGCGGCTTGAGGTAGATGTTGAATAACATCGGGGAGAGGATGGAACCCTGTGGCACTCCACAAGTGAGCAGCCGAGGGTCCGAAGCCTCCTCCCCGAGAACTACCCTCTGATACCTTCCAGAGAGGAAGACTTTATTTGATCAAGAGGATAGAAGTATATTAATTGGTCCCTTGAAGGGTGGGGGGGAGCACTTTATGATTTATTGTATGTTGATTATGTTATATTTGTGTGATAATTTTGTATTTTGCTAAATATATTTTCTGTGTTATAATTTGCTTTGAAAAATAAATAAAATATTAAAAAAAATAAAAAAAATAAAAATAAAAACCACCAAAGGGAATGTTAGGGTTTACAATTTTTTACTTGAAAAACGAGTATAGGCAGGTATCAATCTGCCAAGGAGTGCGGGAGGGATCAGAAATCTTTCCGGCGGGAGCTGTCAGAGGTGAGACATGCCCAGAGCACTCAGCGGATCAATAGTAAAAAGGCTTCTGACATAGCAAGGGAGCAAAGGGTTGCAGGATGGGGATTTCCCCACAAAGGCCTCTGTGATACGTGTGAGGAGCGTGCAGGAAGAGTGAATCTGAAACAAGCCATGACAAGCCTCAGAGAGGCTGGTTGTCCGTCGGCACCATTGTGGGTTATTCAGCGAACAACAACCCACCGTGGTTTATTTGCAGGGTGCCTTTGCATGATGTGCGAACCCAACCACTGACATTTCCTGTGTCACTAGAGGGATGATACAACAGTACAAAACACGGAATTAAAGCAAATGCAGGACATTCTGTTGGCAGAGTTGTTGGGATGCTAGACCATACTTAGGAAAGCAGAATCAACATTTGGAAATGATATCTGTGTCTTGCATGGAGTTTCTTCCCTGTACCTGAAAGGGCCAATACCGTATCACAGTTACAAAGGCATGGAAGAAGGGAAGTAGGTAAGCAACAACAGAAGGAAGCTGTGACTGTAACATGTGGAGAAGTAGATAGTGAAAAGGGCTCCCTGCCCCTTCTCAGTCAATGGGACATGAAACCAAAACTATATGGAACAAAAGCAACAAGAGCAAAATCCATCAGAATCTGTAGCCCGTCAACACTGGAGTCTTCTGTTTCAACTATAGCTTTGTTATGGCTATTCTTCACAGCATGCCACATTTATTTATTTATTTATTTATTCTATTTATACTCCGCCTTTTTTCCTGCAAGGAACCCAAGGTGGCTTACATAATCCTCCTTCCTCCTCTCCGTTTTATCCTCACAACAACCCTGTGAGGTAGGTTAGGCTGAGAGTCAGTGACTGGCCCAAAGTCACCCACTGAGTTTCGTGGCAGAGCAGGAAAACTCACATGCATAAGAGAAGACATGCATCCAATTCCTATGTGAGGATGATGATATGGAAGTGATGCTGTCATCTTCCATAGTCTGTGGTTTGCAGGTTTTATTGGTGTTATCTGTTTTTAATAGCATTTTTAATATAATATTTACTGATTGACCTTCTATTGAATTCGTTGTACAGCACTTTGTATTTATTTTTCTTGTACACCACCTTGAGAGGGTTCTACTCTTAAAGGCAGCCTAAAAATAATTTTAAAAACATGAATAAAATCTTCACGTGAAATTATTTTTGTGTCTTTGCATTAGTTGCAGAACACTTGCTTTTGCTGGCTGCTTCACTAGGATGCTGAAGAATTCTCTCATTTTTATCTATTGAAAAGAATTTCTTCATTCGTTTATCATTGTGTTATTCCAATCCTGCAAACATGGCAAAAGAAACATATAAGATAAGCCTAATATGCAATAGACATTTAGGCTATTTGATGGTTGGGTTTTTTTGGAGGAGGGGTGTTACAGAAGAACATTTTGCTGTATAGGTGAAAGGACTATTTTTTAGTACTCCTGAGCTTCTCAGCATATACACAGCATTGAATATCATAAGTAGAAATCTGAATTCATATTGAGAGTTATTGGAGGCCACAGGTGTGCATGAAAGGGGGGCTTTAGTCCTGTAGAGCAGTGTTAAGGCTCTATGGCCTCTTTGCAGCACTACTACTACACTTCTGTTTCAGAGCATTTTGGGAATGTGTCCCATATATGGTACTCCATCCAGGCTGTGTGAGAGAGTATGTCTCTGGGGTGATTTGCAAACTTCCATATGCATACAACTATCACCTACAACAGTCTTCCCCAACCAGGTGTCCTCCAGACGTGTTAGACTCCCAGCTGGGAGTTGTAGTCCAACACATCTGGAGAGCTTCAGGATGGGGAAGGCTCACCTGCAATACATAGCTGGTAGCTTGGAGTGAAATATTTTTATGATAAGCACCTTACATCCAGGCTGGTTAACTTAACATCTGTTCTGGGTAAATTGGCTGAAAGCATTATTAAAGATAAAATCAGTAAGCATATAGAAGGACACAAGCCCTGCTGAGAATCAACATGGCTTCTGCAAAGATAAGTCCTGTCTCACTAACCTTTTAGAGTTCTTTGAGAGTGTCAATAAACACGTGGACAGGGGTGATCCGGTAGACATTGTTTATTTGGACTTCCAAAAGGCTTTTGACAAAGTCCCTCACCAAAGACTCCTGAGCAAACTTAGCAGTCATGGAATAAGAGGAGAGATCATTTTATGGATCAGTACGGTAATTGGTTAAAGAACTAGAAAGCAGAGAGTAAGAATGAATGGTAAATTCTCCTAAAGAAAGGATGTAAACAGTGGGATCCCACAGGGATCTGTATTGGGACCAATGCTTTTCAACTGATTCATAAATGATCTGGAATCAGGACTGAGCAGTGAAGTGGCCAGGTTTGCTGACGACACCAAATTATTTTGGATGGTGAAAACAAGAAGGGATTGTGAGGAGCTCTAAAAGGATCTCTCCAAACTGGGAGAGTGGGCATCAAAATGGCAGGTTCAATGTAAGCAAGTGTAAAGTAATGCACATTGGGGAGAAAAATCCCAACTTCAAGTATAATCTGATGGGATCTGAGCTAGCAGTGACTGACCAAGAAAGAGATTTTGGGGTTGTGGTGGACAGCTTGATGAAAATGTTGACCCAGTGTGCAGCTGCTGTGAAAAAGGCAAACTCCATGTTAGGCATAATTAGGAAAGGAATTGAAAATAAAACTGCCAAGATCATCTTGCCCTTATACAAATCTATGGTACGACCGCACTACGAATAGTGCGCACAGTTGGAATAGTGTGCACAGTTTTGGTCACTGCACCTAAAAAAGGATATTGTAGAGTTGAGAAAAGGGCAGAAAAGGGCAACTAAAATGATTAAGGAGCTGAAGCAACTCCCCTATGAGGAAAGGTTACAGCAGCGGAGATTGTTTAGTTTAGAAAAAAGGCGAGGTGTACAAAATTAAGGGAAAACATGATAGAGTTGTGCAAAATTATGCATGGTGCAGAGAAAGTGGACAGGGAGACATTTTTCTCCTTCTCTCATAATACTAGAACCCAGGGTCATCCCATGAAGCTGATTGGTGGGAGATTCAAGAAAGATAAAAGGAAGTACTTCTTCACACAGCGCATAGTTAAGCTATGGAATTCACTTTCACAAGCTGTAGTGATAGCCACCAATTTGGACAGCTTTAAAAGGAGATTGGACAAATTCATGGAGGAGAAGGCTATCAATGGCTACTAGTCCTGACTGGCTATATGCTTCCTCCAGTATCAGAGGCAATATGCCTATGTACATCAGTTGCTGGGGAACATGGGTGGGAGGGTGCTGGTGCACTCATATCCTGCTTGTAGGATTCTGTGGGCAGCTGGTTGGCCACTGTGTGAACAGAATGCTGAACTAGATGGACCCTTGGTCTGATCCAGCATGGCTCTTCTTATGTTCTTACCTTCAGTATTGTAAACTAGGACCCAAATATATGAGTTTAACATTAAAATAAATCTGTGACTAATGCTGACAAAGCAAATGGGTTATTCCTGTAGTCTTCAAGTGCATGTCTTTCCACTCTATTGGATGAGACTAAAGTGTTCAGCATCTTGTACATCTGAGACCCAGCAAAATTGCAAGTTGCATTGCCAGGGAATAACAATCTGTGTACTTGAACTCAAAGGCAAAAATATTTCCACCTACAGGAAATGTGTGTATATTTGAGAAGGTATTACCACTTTCTTGTTTGTTATAACACATAACACCAAAAAGGTGGCAGATGGAGGGAACCTGACACAAAGCCACACTTAAAAAAACAAAAAACTTATTACCTTTTCCCTTCCCTGAAAAATTATGAAATATGATAAATCAAAAGTTTTCAGACAGTGATGAAGAATTGTAAAATGCAGAAACACTATCCTTACCTGCCCCCTCTATGAATGCCTGGGCTATCTCAAAATTAGGAACTTAGCAGAAGCAATGTGCAACAGAACATGGCTGAGAGTCCTGGGGAAGCTAATCATCCTGAAATGCCCTCATAGACAGAATATTGAGGTAACTGAACCATTGACTTGAAGTTGATATAGTCTGGCAGTTCTTGTGCACTCTGGCATACATCAAGCCTTTGAAAGGCACATCATTTCTAGCTTAAACACGTTTACTTTGACGTCACTAGTTCCATTGATTCTAGTGGAACTGATGCTTCAAAGAAACCTCGAACATGGTAAGACTGTTCCCGGAGTGTACAGCTTTAGACTGCAAGCAGGGATACACCATGATTAAATGTTGCTCCAGATCAAAAATCGCTCCCTACTATACATAGAAAACTAGATGTTAAGGTTTCTAGCCCAGCCTTTTCTTTGACATGCTAATAGTCCTATATAGGTTTTGTTTGTTTATTTTTCCATTCAGTCTTGCAATCCTCAAGCCAAAGTCTGGGATGGTACAATCCAAGAGCAATTTGACCATGAAGGTGACCTCTGAGGCTTGGCTAGATTTTCCTTTGAAGCAAGCAAGCATGCATATGTATGCACAAACAAACCATAATCTCTGCCCTAGCAAAATGGGAGAGCTAAGGACCTATCTTACCTGTGCCCTTCTACTGTGGTTTCTTTGAATTAAAAAGTGATCAATGGTTATGAAAAGCCATGATTGGAAAAACAAAGATAATCACAGATAAGAACTGAGCAAATCTCAGGGCAAGAAAGCATCTTGTAAATAAATGTAATGACAATGGAATTACTGTCAAATCAAATTATACAAATTACAGGTCGTAAACAGCCTCTCCGAAGCAGCCCAATTGATTACTCAAAATGAAGTGAGAAACGCCAAGGGGAAGCCTGTGGCATACTAAGCACCTTCTCATCAAAGACATGCACCTCATCAGCCTCCAGCCAGCAAGGACCAGCCCTAGTTCTGTTTTTCATGGAGGTAGTTCTTGCCAGCAGTGAAGCAGCCAAAGCAGCTACCAAACAATTTCTCTTGAGCACAGTGACTCTTGAGGCCAAATCCTCAAATCATTCAAACTGCTGTGCTTGGATTCAGGGCAATTTAGATGCTTTGATGGCAAGGCAGAATTCAACCTGATACCGACAATGATGGAATTGTAATACTGAACAGACGATGCACTCAGACTCTGTACAGACCTGCATGGAAATCTGGACTGTGTTTGTTTTTTCGCCTGTAGCTTCTTTGCAATGCATTAGGCAGATCTACTGGTCAATGCGTTGAATGTTGACTCAATGGTCTACTCTACCTTGTCCTTTCCACCGTCGTGCTCCAGGAAAGGGGTGTCCCCCTTTTCTTTTCTTTTTCAAGATGCCACCTGCACAGTTATTTGTCTTTCCCATTGTGTCTAATTGTAATCTTTTTAACTGGAGAGGCCAGGGTTTGAATCTGATACCTTCTGCACACAGGGCATATGCTTTACCATCCCCATGAGCATTTACCCCTTCCTCCTCTCTCAGAGATGGGGAGTGTCTCAGAATTAAACCCAAGGTCACACACTCCCGAAGTGAGGGATGCCCTCAGAGCAGGGCACCGCAGCATAAAGCACCCTGACTGAACTGTTGACCTACCACCCTATTTATTCTGCACCACCACCACCCGGAGAATTCTAAATATCTATCATTTGTGGCCTCTTCTGATAACTTTGTGGGATGGAACATCTAAAGTTCTGTGCAAGCCCACCAAGAATGGGAGAATGTGTCATTGCATCTTGCCATTGCTCCTCCTCTTCCTGGAGTTAGAGAAAAGGGGAGGAGCTGAGAAATGAGAGGACAGAGAGAGCCATGTGGGGTGGGGGAAAGAAAAAGGGTAACAGATGGGGTGCAGAGAGATCTGTGGCAGAAAGAAGAGGAGGTGCACAAAATGGGACTAATGTGGGATGCAGAGACATCTATGTGCTGGGGAAAGGGGAGGCACTTGATAAATGGGAATGCAGAAAGCTCTGTGGGGTGGGGAAATCGGGGGAAATCGGGGTAACTAAGAGAGACCTGTGGTGGTGCAAGGAAAATAGAATGCAGTGGGATATATAGAAAAAAGAGGAGGTAATGCGAACGGAAATGTAGCTGCAATTGGAAGAACATGGGGGGGAGGGACAATGGAATATGAAATGTGTCTCCCCTAGATAGCTTGTTCAACAGTTCCTGACATTTTGGAAGTCTATTTCCCCCCCTAATATTTAATCTAAATTGATCACACCACAACTTAAATCAATTTCTTCTTGTTCTTTGCTCATCCGCACAGTCGTTTTCCATCTTCATTATGACAGCCTTCCATTTGAAAACTG
Source organism: Shinisaurus crocodilurus (assembly GCA_021292165.1). NCBI lineage: Eukaryota > Metazoa > Chordata > Lepidosauria > Squamata > Shinisauridae > Shinisaurus > Shinisaurus crocodilurus. The sequence continues at coordinate 54,627,312 of CM037879.1, read as the reverse complement.
TTATCCTCTCTTCCCTCAATCATTGTTTCATCGAGGCTACATCATGTACTCACTTCCGGCCTTCTCTCACTGGACTTATATTCCAGTCAAGAGCCCCAGCTGCCACCACCTCCTCCTTCTCCTCTTTTCTTTTAATCTATAAGGATTTTCCTGTTACTCATCATACTGAGAACCATTCACAGCTTATTTTTTCTTACTCTTTTATTTCTGAAGTCCTGTTTCATAATTTCAAATGGCCAAGAAACCCCCTTGTTTCAGTGTCTTTGTCCCTTGTTCCTCTTGTCTACATACATTTTGTATAGCACTGTCTGTTTCTATTAATATCCCGCCCTTCATTAAACAAAATTCCAGGGTGGGTAACAATATTAAAACAATAAAATACAATTAATATTAAAACAATAACATAGAACACAGCTATATCAATCAGCAGAGAGAAACAGATACACAACAAAGATCCAGTCATATTCATTGACCACTCATAAATGCTGGACAAATAGCCTGGCTCCAAAATGCCTGTAGAGTTGAGGCCAAGCATCTGACCATCTGTCAAGGATGCTTTGACCTGGATTCCTGCATTGAGCAGGGGGTTGGACTCGATGGCCTTGTAGGCCCCTTCCAACTCTACTTTTCTATGATTCTATACTTCTTGGGGGAGGGCATTGCAGAATTGGGGTGCCACCACATAGAAGGCTCTATCTTGTGCCACCACCCAATGTACTTCCCTTAGTGGTGGCCTCTCTTCCTGATCTAAGGGTAGAGGCTGGCTGATAAAGGGAGAGGTGTTCCTTGCAGTGTTGTGCTGTTAAATCCAGCATGGGCATAGCCCATGAAAGAGTGAGGTAACTGTGAGGAGTCATCCAAGTCTGAGTGAATACTAGATTTATTCTTGTTTGTTACCTTGCCTACCCTGCAGGCCATGCTCCCAAAAGAAGCCCTCCATGGTTTTGAAAAGGATTCCCTCAGGGTTTTCAAAATGATTACCTCAGCAACTTTTTTTTTTGTTTTTTTTTGGCCAAAAGAATTATCTCAGCCCTCAGGGTTTCAAAAGGATTGGGGGGGGGGGGATGTTGAAGGAAGCCAGAGATCTGCAGGACCCAAAATGATCCCTCAACTACCTCAGTCCTGGAGCAATGAGCACAATGGGAGGGGCGGGAGGCAGTAATAAAGGTTTTTAAAAAGCCATCCCCCACCCCAGCAGGGCTTAGGAAGTAGTGTTAGCTCTGCCATGGAATCTCCCCCAACACATCTACCTTCAGATTGGTCTTTATGGCATTTATACTTTAAAACATAATAAATAATTGCACATTCTTGAAATTTTACATCTCCAATGTCAGCTGCTATCTCTCAGCCTACCTCACAGGGTTGTTGTGAGAACAAAATGTTGGGGGTGGGGGGGAGTGAGAATAAAGTATGCTGCCTTGGGAATTGGGATGAGGAGGAGGAGGAGGAGGAGGAGGAGGAGGAGGAGAAATCCTCATATGCCAACATATTTCATGAGCCTGACACATAATTAATGCCAAGGGAAGAAATTAACTAGCTCTCATACAAAAGAAAACTTGTTCTAAGGGCATTTCATAAAGGCTGCCTGCCATGTTGTTTACCTCAGGTTTCATCCCTTTGCTGGATAAGGGTCACAGAGCAAACTAATAATCCTTAAGCATGTGAGGATATTAAGTGAACAATGACAGGCCCATTTCATCACCCTCCCTTCTGTCCTAGCTAGAGGTTCAAAGTTCATGAAACCTAGATAGTCAACTAATTGAAAGGGCTTTTTTCCACACATCCCTTCTACATTTTTGCCTGCCTCGTGCCAAATTGATATTTCTTTCTGAGGATCCATAATAAATTCCACTGAAGAAAGGGAAATAAGTCTTTCCCAGTCATCTTCTTTCATAGTACGCGGAGCTTGTAGCTCACCTAAATCTCCTTTTCTGAGTCCAAGGCTGGACATTATTTAATTCACCTGCTGGGTGTTTTTTTTAAAAAAATAAAAATAAAATTGTCTTTAAAATGTATGAGACGCTTTGTAGAGGACAAGGTGTACCAAGGCGGTGAGTGCCGAGTCAGCCAAATAAGTTTCTAAATGCAATAAATAAGTAACGGGGAAGCAGAGGGCCTTGGGAGGCAGAGAGGCGCACGTGGAGATGGCCAAGGAGCTGCCCTTGCCAGCTGCTTAGCAACTTGGACTCCTCACCTCAAGAGGCTCAAAAGTATTACTTTTTGTTCAGAGCCCTCATACGAGGTTGGGGCAGGGAAGAAATCTCATTTCATTTCATTTTAATGTTTGTTCTGCACTTCTCCTTCCAAAAGGAAGCCTAAAGCAGCTGACAATAAAATATGCAAACGCCAGCATTAGCCTCCTCTTCCGCTGTCAAACTGAAGGAAAACAGCAGGCTACATCTCTGGATTGGGTTCTGATATCCAGTGCTAAACAGGAGGCAGGAATTGGCTGTTGCTCAGGTTGAGGAAAAGAGGTGCTCAATAGCCAGAGATGTATGTTCGCATGTAATGTGATTTCTGAAGACAGACGCCGTTACGGTTTGCTTGACTCCCATCCGTATTTTCCTGTCCTGGCCCCATGCTCTTCCCCTCTCTTATCACACAGACATAAAAACATAATTTCCTGCATTCTGGACAAGAGAGGTCAGCAGAAGAAAGGCAGAGGTAATTGGGTGGTCAGACAGCTGCATATCTGAGGCTGAGGCCTGAGTGAATGTCCTAGCAAGGGAATCAAGGTATATTGTGTGACGGTGGTGGTCCCACACTGGATGAGAAGCAGAGAGAGAAAGTAAAGATAGCGCTTATTGCAGCAATTAGTCATTTAAAACACTGCAGCTGTCAAACTGAATATTCTCCATCAGCCCCAAGTATTCTGAGGGCAACTTAAATAAAAGCAGATTATGATATAAATCTTCTCACAGCTTGGCCCTATGGGTTGGTGATTTATCACCAGAATACACAGAATCCAGCATGCTATGGGTCCTGGTACAGATAGTGATTGGGCAACTCATCCCTTTTCCTTTAGCTATTGTAATGCCTGTGCAATGCAGAATTAACCTTGGGAATTCACTACCACAAGTTGAGATGATGATGATGATGATGATGATGATGATGATGATGATGATGATGATGCCCAGTCGCTTAATGCTGAGGTGCACATTACATGCAAACATACATCTGGAAAACCCCATGCCAGTAGGGGCAGGATGGGAAGGAAGGTATTATGGTAGGGCAGCTGGGGATGGGACAGGAGAAAGCTTACGTGCTCCCTCTCCAACATCACTTCTCCACTGCAAATTGCCCCTTCCCAGAGATGCCTTGCAACAACTATTGGGATTCTATTGTGCAGGTTTGTGTGCAACCTATACTTTGGCCCTTACATTTTTTGTAAGGGCTCCAGAAATTTATGGAAAATAAATCAATAGCGATAAGGGGTAATAGCTAAATGGAAACTCGGGCTTGGGTCCAGGTTTAATCATACTTAGAGCTTTTCTACATGAGGCTGTTAATCGGCTGTTAATCCAATGTATCTATTTTCAGTTTTGTCGCAGAATTGAGATCCAAGCACTATAGGAAGAGTGTTTCCTGTCCTACGTTTCTCCTACATAACCTCTAGGTGGCACTGTGGTATAGCAGAATAGCACAAACACACAAGTGAAAAACGCTGTTTCTTTCACTTTCACAATTAAATGCCACATTTCCCCTGCTCTAAAAAAAAACTCTCCGAAGTGAAACTGGGGGGGGGGGGGCATGGCGATGTCTAAAGGACCCATAAACAACCATGAGTAGGGAATGATGAGCACACAATAAATGTCTCATGTAGAAAATCCCTTATAGACCCATTGAAATCAATGGGATGTGAGTTAATCAGAAGTCCCATTGATTTCATTGGGTCTACTCTAAGTATGATTAAATCTGGATCCAACCCGGCATACATACTTCTGGATATCAATGCATAGGACAAACAAGGAGATATAATGTAAGAACAAAAGAAGAGCCCTGCTGGATCAAACTGAAAGCTTTTCTAGTCCAGCATTCTATTATTTATTTATTTATTTATTTTATTTATTATATTTATACCCCGCCTTTTTTCCTGCAAGGAACCCAAGGCGGCTTACATAATCCTCCTCCTCTCCATTTTATCCTCACAACAACCCTGTGAGGTAGGTTAGGCTGAGAGTCAGTGACTGGCCCAAAGTCACCCAGTGAGTTTCATGGCAGAGTGGGGACTAGAACCCAGATCTCCTGAGTCCCAGTCCAACACTCTCACCACTACGCCACACTGGCTCTCTCACCACTACACCACACTGGCTGCTACTATGCACACACTGGCACACCAGGTGCCCCAATGGGAAGCCCAGACGTAGGACATTAGTGCAAGAGCACCCTTCCGCTTGTGTTCCACAGGCAGAGAGGCACACTGCCTCTGACACTGGACGTAGCATATAACCATCAGGACTAGTAGCCACTGATAGCCCTTATCCTCCATGAATTTGTGTAATCTCCTTTTGAAGCCATCCACGTTGGCAGCCATCATGCACCGTCGGCTCGACTAGGATGATGGTTGTTTAATCTAGCAAGGCAGTTCTTATGTAGCTAAAGGTCATTATGCTTCATCCATTGTGCCTCTCAAGCACATAGAAGGCATAGAGGACAGATATTGGGGGTGTCTTGCTTCAGTGCCAGCTCTGACACAGAAGACGAGCTGGCACAGGGTGATGGGCTCACACCTGTGACTGATTGCAGCCAAGGCCAGTTGACCTTGGACAGTCCCCCCTGCCCTGGGGAACAGGAGCAGGGAGAGCCAATTGAGGATTCTCAGCTGCAGGCGCTGGCCTTGGGCTGTCACGATGGCTCAGACTGACATCGAGGCTGGGTCAGGGTTTATATTGTAGCTGCTGACCCATGCTCAGTGGAGAAAGCAACAATGCTGTTACCTGGCACAATTTCTACACTCCTTGATTCCCTCGATCTGATCTCCTGGCTGCTACGATTCTGGACTTCGACTTTGGACTCTTGAACCTTTATCTCCTATCCTCTGAACCTCGGATTGTCTTGACTTCGGCTTGATTCTTGGACTGGTGTTTGGTCTATGAACTTTTCGTTATTGCTCGTAGCAATTAAGAATCTGTTTGCAGCGGCATTGTCTGGGGTGATAAAGCGGGACAGGACAGATATTCCTTATTGTAAGGGAAGGAATATGGGTTTCCTGGCAATGAAGGCCCACTTATCTTCAGTATGTTTTGACATACTTCTCAGGCATAAGGCTGCAGTGATGGTACAGGGCACTCCTTGTGCCCCTCTAGCTCATACCAGCCATCCGACCCGTAGGATCAAGTTGCCCAGCTGATGGAAGCAAAAGAAGAGTCTGGTTTCTGCAGAAGGGAGCAGAGGATCAAGAGCCTTCTGGTAAAAGAGAATTGTTGCCATGTGGGCCCTAAAGAATCTGTGATATACAAACAATAGATATCATATTATGAACTGTGAATTTCTAGTGAGGGAGAGTGGGCTCCGACATCAGTGACAGAAGTATTGATTGTACCAGTAAATTATGGAAATGAGGATGTTACTTGGTCACTAGCCAAAGACATTGGCAGCACGGTCTAATGAGGCTGCCCGTAACCTTCCAAACAAGGAGGATTGCGGGCATCCTATTGAGGGCGGGAGGAGCACGGTGGATAGGATTGCTGCCGCGCTCCCCTCGCCCTCAAAAACATCTAGACTGCCGAATTTGGCCACTTCTCACGAAGAGGAGAGGCTGAGACTGCCTGGATTCTTTGGAATCCAGTAGTGCCTTGCTCCTCCCCTCCCTGCCCCCGAGAATGCCCCCCCCGGGGGAACCCAACATAGTCTTCTATGTTCAGTTCCCCGAGGTCATGGAAAGAACCCCACCAGCTACGGAGGGGGGTGCTCTGTGGCGCTGCAACCTCAGAAGGGATTTCTGAGGTTGCAGCACCTTCTATGCCCAATCTTATGGCCCTGCAGACAAGGTCGGAGGGACATAGTAGGATTGAGCCCTTAGTTGATCTTGACATTGAATAAATAAATGTCAAACTCTGAAATGTATGAATGAGCCATCACAGATCAAACAGCACAGATACAACGTGCATATCATTTTAGGTCAGGTCCCGATACTAGCCCTTTTCAGGCATTCCAGTTTGGTGTTGTTTAAACACAGGAGGAGGGGGGGGGCATGCTAGCCCCGCCCCCTCCATTGTCACTCTCATTGTGCTCTACATGAGGAGAGCTAGTTTGTGAAGAGGAAAGCCTTCTCTCCGGGAGGGAGCTCTCCACGTGATCTGGAATGCCGGATGTACTGGAATATCATCTGTGCAAGGTGACCATATTCGCAGTGGCTAATCTGCTTGTTAAACTGTTGGAAATACTTTGCCAACCTGTTGCTGCTGTTTTGCCTAAGGGTGTCATGCTTAACAGCTCTAGTAGATATTTAATTTTAGGCTCTTGAGCTCAAACGTTCAGCCTCAATTTTTCAAACACCTTAGTGTGTGGATCTATGCCTGCCTGCTCCAATTGGTATGGAAGGTGGGATGCAATTGCTCTTTTATTTCCCCATTTAAAAGTAAAGAACAAAGCTTTGCTTCAGCTTATTTTTGTCAGTGCCTTACAGTGCTCAGGAGATTAATGGGGCTGCTCTGTTATGTTAATACCTGGCTACTCATTAATAGAGCTGTCCCCTTTCTGCGCAGGAGAACGATTGATAGTTGAAATTCTGACACTGGCAATAGAAAGCCCTTTTCTTTGTTCCACAAGAGGGGAAAGTTTCTAAATAGATTTATTTTGCCATGAAAACACAAAAGAGCCTGTGGTGCATTAATTTTTCATACAGAGAGGATATAAACAGGTTGCATGTTTAAATAATTTATCCAGAGTCCTAGAATAGGTAACATCTTTTCTCCCCCCACCCAAGACATTCATCATTTTGAGAAATAGGCACTTGCCAACTCCTGAGTGGTTTCCAATTGGTGTAGTTATACAGGCTTGGTTGAGGTGCCAGCCAATCGCATTCCAACAAGTAGCACCCCTCCACCCATTAGAACAGGTTTATAGCGGCTCTTAGGCTGCAGTCCTGTACACACGTACCTGGCCATATGTCCCATTGAACTCAATGGTATTTACTTCTGAGTTGACATGAACAGGATTGCATTATTAATGCCACAAGATGGCCATAGCAGGAAGAAGATGGGGATATCTTTAAGACGATGGTGCATAAGCGGTGAGATCTTTTGTGACGTATAAGGCCTCAGCCATATTCTATGTTCAGGGAGGTCATCCATTTGCAAGCCACAGCCCCATATATTTCCTCATTTCTCTACGGATGGCCCAGATATCTGAGTTTCATCAAGCAGTTTGTACAGTTTCTTTCACTAGGATTCTACAGGGCCAGCATCAAGAGTAGGCATGGTTGGGCACTTGCCGAGAGTCCCGCCAGCAGGGTCCCGCTGCCAAGAGTCCCGTGGAGCCCTCCTCTTCACCATTGCAACCTGTTTGTTCACCTGCTTCTCACTCCAGCCCAGACAATGGTGGTGGTGGTGAGGAGGAGCAGTAGACGCCACTGCCTATTTGTTCACTGGCTCCCTGCCTGTCAAGCAACCAAGTGGTAGCAATGATGAGCAGTTAGTGACAATGGTGGTGAGAAGATAGACTCATTGAGCGAGAGGGCCCATTGAGGGTGTCTTGCCCATGGGCCATCAATAACCTGGAGCTGGCACTGACAATCTATATGCTACTATTGGTGCAGGCTACTACTGGTGTAAAGCAAACCGATATGTCTAGTTGTGTAATATGTAGGCCTGCACCTTTCTTTTCTTCTGGATTAACTAAACTGGAGTAAATTTCACATATTGGCATATACCGGTACCTTTCTTGGCATTTAGCACCCTTTCCCAAAACTGATGTGGCTTGTAGGTTGTGTGCATTCCTATGCAAATAGGGACATAACAAACAAGGGCACTAGCAGGTGTGCAGGTGGCATATGGATGTGGTGCACAGCAATTTGTTCATTCATGTTCCCAACTCCTGAGAGTGGCAATGATGACAATGATGACTACAGTTATTGCATGCCAGTTGATAGAGTGAGACTTGGAGGTGGGGTGGGGATAGGAACACTCCCTTTCTCTCCTGCTGTAGCTTCCTTCCTTCAATTGCATCATGGTCTGCTCCTGTCATATACTGAGCACAGGAAAGATGTATGAACCATACCAATTAGGTAGGGGTACCTGTCTCTTAGACTTTGAAATAGCCTTCACTCACCTATCCAGCAATATCCATTGGCGGGCAGGCGGGCAGGCTGTGGCTTCTCTCAAGTGTTGGCCAACAGTGCATGAGTTGATTTCCAAGTAATCACTTCTGCAGCATGCACCGAGCTCCACAGCATGCATGTCACCTTTACTTTACCACCACAAGGCTGTTGAAAATGGGCTGAGTTATGTTGCAGTAGATGTTGCCCAAGTTCCCAGAGGAAACAACTATGCAACCAGTTAAGCATGTGCTGAAGTCTGCATGGATATACACTGAACTCATATTCTTAGGGTGCAATCCTATGGGTTGCACCCTCATGAGAGAGAAGCCTCCGAACTTGGAGGCTTCCGTCTATCCAGTGCCATGCCGGGCTGAAGCCAGCAGGGCAGGAGGAGCGGCGGAGGCAATCTTTGCCTCCCTGACCTCCAGTCCTGGCATTTTTCGCCAGACAGGCTTTTTTGCCATGGCACTTCAAAGGGGGAGGGAAGGAGGCTGGAAGCAGCTCAGGATAGCTCATATCCTGGCCCCTCTGGTCTCCTCTCCTTTCTGCCCACTAGAATGCCCCCTCTCCATGTGCCAATCTGGTCTGTGTGAATTGACTCCCGTACAATGGGAAAATCTGCAAATTCCAGCAAGCTGACCTTCCCGATGCCAACAACTATTGTAATGTCCAGTACTTCTGAGCCCATGTCCCAGGCCCAATCATGTGCAACTTGAAACTTCCAAGAAGCAATTTTTGAAAAAGCTGACATGTTCACAGAAATTGTGAACCGTCTGCAGAAAAGCTTACAAGCGCCAAGCTCAGCTGAGGAATCAATCCTTTGTTGCAAATAGATTGTCAAGCACTAATTTGACAGCCTGGGGCAACTAGCCCCACTTCCTTTGTACCCAGAGAATACACCTGGCTATAAGGACACCTGCAATTGATTAGCACATAGCCCCAAAGCACATGGGTGCACATGGTTAGGGAAAGAAAAACTTGAACTACGGCCCTGCTGACTGCTGCTTTAGAAGAGACAGTCAGAGAAAACGGGAGGGCATGAATGAAGAGATGAACAAAGGTTGCCAAAAGGGCAAGGCAAGCTCCCTTGAACATTTCCAAAAGAACAAGCACATGTGTTTTCCAAGCAAATCTGCTGTCCAGTGAGATCTGTTTACCACCTGCCTTATCTTGGAGTCACAGCTGAAATAACAACATGGGCTTTCAATCCTGGCAAGGTAGTTCTCTATCTGACTCATTTAGAGCCAAGGTGACTTGGAAACTAGAAATGTTTGCTGTTAAAATACATTAATGCTGCTATCAGCACATGAGACGTACAAAAATGTATTCAGTCTGGACTAGCTTGGGGCTGATGGGTTGATAAACAGTTTGAGCAATTCATCCCAGGGGGAGAGGGGAAGAAGAAGCCAGAGAGGAGAAAGGGAGAAGGGAAGGCTTATATGCAGATCTGACAAGAAATGATGCCAAGAGCACAATCTAGCCAAAGCTCAACACATTTATTTATTTATTTATTTTATTTTCATTTATATACCGCCCCACAGCCGAAGCTCTCTGGGTGGTTCACAATACTTTATGCATAAAAACAACAATAAAAACATACAAAATAGTTTAAAGAATTAAAAACCAAATTTAAAAACACAGTTTAAAATAACAGTACAAAAGCCAATAAAACTGAGCCTACAGGTGACAATCCCCCCCCCCCATGCTATTCCAAGCTCCTAACTAAATGCCTTGGCATAGAGGGAGGTCTTAACCTGGCGCCGAAAAGATAGTAAGGTTGGCGCCAGGCGGGTCTCAGTGGGGAGCTGATTCCATAATTAGGGGGCTACCACCGAGAAGGCCCCCCTCCTCGTTGCCACCAACCGAGCCTCTCTTGGAGGTGGCAATCGGAGGAGGGCCACCAGATGTTGAGTGTAGTGTCCGGGTAGATTGCGGTTGGGAGAGACGTTCTGTCAGGTATTGTGGTCCTAAGCCGTGTAGGGCTTTATAGGTTAAAACCAGCACCTTGAATTCGGCTCGGAAGCATATTGGCAGCCAGTGCAAACGGGCCAGAACTGGTGTAATGTGCTCGGACCTTCCGGTCCCAGCAATAAGGCTGGCTGCCGCATTTTGTACAAGCTGCAGCTTCCTAACAGTCTTCAAAGGCAGCCCCACGTAGAGTGCAGTAGTCTAGTTTAGAGATCACCAGAGCGTAGATTACTGAGACTAGGCTATCCCTGGCCAGATAGGGGCGTAGCTGGGCCACCAGCCGAAGCTGGTAAAAGGCACTCCTTGCCACTGAGGCCACTTGAGCCTCAAGTGACAAAGATGGCTCCAGGAGCACCCCCAAGCTATAAACCTTCTCCTTCAAGGGGAGTGCAACCCCATCCAGAACAGGTTGAACACCCTCCATCCGGTCAATGGAACCACCCACTAACAGCATCTCAGTCTTGTCTGGATTGAACCTCAGTTTGTTAGCCCTCATCCAGTCCATTGTCGCAGCCAGGCACCGGTTCAGCACATCCACAGCCTCACCTGCTGAAGATGAAAAAGGAGAAATAGAGCTGCGTGTCATCAGCGTACTGATGGCAACGCACTCCAAAACTCCGGATGACCCCACTCAGCGGTTTCATGTAGATATTAAATAGCATGGGGGATAAGACCAACTCCTGAGGAACCCCGTACTGGAGAGTCCATGGGGCTGAGCAACATTCCCCAAGCACCACCCTCTGGAGCCGGCCATCCAAGTAGGAGCAGAACCACTGCAATGCAGTGCCCCCCACCCCCAACTCAGACAGCCGCTCCAGAAGGATACCATGGTCGATGGTATCGAAAGCCGCCGAGAGATCCAGGAGTATCAACAGGGTCACACTCCCCCTGTCTCTCTCCCGACATAGGTCATCAAACAGGGCGACCAAAGCCGTTTCCGTGCCAAAACCAGGCCTGAACCTCGACTGAAATGGATCCAGATAATCAGTCTCATCCAAGAGCGCCTGGAGCTGGTTGGCCACCACCCGCTCAAGGACCTTGCCCAGGAAAGGAACATTTGCCACCGGCCTAAAGTTGTTAAGATCTTCCGGGTCCAGAGAGGGTTTCTTCAGGAGTGGTCTCACCACCGCCTGTTTCAGGTGGCATGGGACCACTCCCTCTTGCAAGGAGGCATTGATCACCTCTCTGGCCCAGCCGGCCGTTCCCTCCCTGCTAGTTTTTATAAGCCAAGAGGGGCAAGGATCCAGAACAGACATGGTTGCACGAACCCGTCCAAGCACCTTGTCAACATCCTCGAGCTGTACCAACTGAAACTCATCCAAAATAACTAGACCAGGCTGTGCTCCGGGTACCTCTCCTGATTCTACTGCTATAACATTGGAGTCTAAGTCCCTGCGGATGCAAGAGATTTTTTAAAGACCCCATTGATTCAAGGGGTCTTTAAAGTGGTGGTTTTTTTTTTTTTTTTTGCTGTATTGCATTAATCATTAATAATAAGCAAAACTGGGCGATACGGTCATGTAACACCAGTGTTTCATCAGATCTGCTGGCTTCCATTCCGTTTATAAGCCCAATTCAAAGTGTTGGTGTTGACCTTTAAAGCCCTAAATGGCTTGGGGCCAGAGCACCTAAAGGAACATCACTTCCCATTTGTACCTGCCCGGACCCTTGGGTCATCCTCAGACACCATCAGGGTGCCCCTGCCAAATGAAGTTAAATGGGTAGCTACAGGAGACAGGGCCTTCTCAGTTGTGGTGCCCCACTTACGGAATGCCCTCCCTAAGGAGGCTTGCCTGGCATCCACACTGTTATCTTTTCAGTGCCATTCCTCTTCTCTCGGGCATTTTAGAATCTAGATTGTATAGCTTAGATTTGCCAGTACAATGCTGGAAGGGCTGCTCTTATAGATTCTATACTGTATTTTCTGTGCTGCTAGTTATTCTTGTTTCCGATGGTGATGATGATCTGTTTTTATTCTTTTATTATGTAACCCACCCAAGGCCTTTTTGTTTTGGGAGAGACAAAAAATATAATTAATTAAAATAAAACTTAGCCTTTCCTTTGTGGTTAAACAGCATCACTGTTATCTCAGCAATTCTTGCAATAATCTTAAACTGTAACTCAGCCTAAGCACGAGTGAGCAACTGAAACAATCGCATATTGCTCCCGTTTCTTCCTGCCTCCCCTTCCTCTGTTTTTTCTCCTGTAACTTTCCTCTGTTCTTTCTTCTGTATTTCAAAGTGTAAACTCCTTGGGGCAGGGACCTGTCCTCTGTACAGTACTGTGCACACAGATGGCACCGTACAAATAAATGATCAACCAATCCTGTAAAGTAGGCCAGACTTTGTTTCCTCAGGGAAGTGAGGCTGAGAAGTAGTGGTTGCCAATGGCCAGCTGGTGGTTTCATGACTGAAAATCATAAAAAATTGAACCAGGGATCACAAACCATGCTTGTGATCACTACACCGTACTTAAGCTAAACATACTGTGGAGTCCAGCTGCAACCAAATCCCCCCCCCCCTTCCATCAAGAATGCCTCTGTTCTGGTTCATGGGACATGCTTCCCTAAGAATGCATGGAGACGAGAGCCACCCAGTCTTTCAGTTTGATGTTGTGGTACAAAGCTGGGAGTGCTTGAAATGTCCTTGGAGATAGCATGTACATTTGCCCTGGGTAGGATGCAGGTAGCCAGCCACACAGACTAAAAGCTGTCCTCACCCCTCACTGTTCTGCCCCAGCCCCAGAAATTAGAGCAAGCTGCCCATAAAGCCCACCACAGCTCAAAACATGGTATCTGTCCTTCAGTCATATGGCTGGGCAACACAAGTCATGTTCCCAGTTATGGGGAAATTAAAAGCACGAGGGGCCTACAGAAGAACTGCTATGTTATTACAGCACATGGGCTGATCAGACTTAGCATAGCTGAAGGACTTGCCTCTGTGAGTTCCATACCATCCTGAAAATGGCCCAGATTGGGTGGCCTAGGCCCTAGTGTAGCTAACAGCAAGAGGTTACCACAGCCTTCCCCATCCCAGGGGCTTCCTGATGTGTTGGACTACAACTGTCATCATCCCCAGACAGCATGGTCATTGGTGTCAGAGGTGATGGGAGTTGTAGTCCAATGCATCTGAAGGGCACCAAGTTGGGGAAGGCTCAGATAGCAGCTCTTTCTCCCACCTCCCTCACAAAAAAGAGAGCTTCAGCTATTGGGCGGTAGAGAAATGAAATGAAATAAATAAATATAAATAAAACCCTTATTACCCTCAAGTATTACCATATACAGTTTCAGTAAGGAGGTGCATTTTTCTGCCATGATTTCTCCCCATTCTAGAAAGCAATACAAGTGTGTAGCAAAATCCACCCCTTCCTCTCTTCTGCCTGAGATGAATTGTCCCTGAAGACCACCTATTAATTCATTCGTCATAAAAAGAGGTAGATGCTATGAAGTGTACGGGCTAAAATATTCTAAGGCTGTTTATAAAGAGCTTTGGCTCCTCATCAGGCTGTTGAACGGATATTTCAAGGGAACGGTGCACAGTGTCAGAGCTGGAACATATAATTGGCTTTTTATTTTGCTCAACATTCTTCCTTTTCTGTTCTGTGATCCTAGTGGATTATATCTTCTATACTTGCCTCCTTCCCACTGAGCATTCCTGACTCAACCCTACATCTCAGTCTCCCCTGCTGTTAAGACTGCCAAACACCCAACAAAGATGATTAGGTATTTAAAAAAAGAACTGCCTGGGAGGATCTCCTTTGCTTCCTTCACAAGGTAAATCTAAAGCCCTTATTACCCTTCCATGCAAAATGGAATAGCCCAGCCAACATAGCCTGCCTTCCCATTGATAAAATATGCACACAAAATGTCTTACAATAAGATTGAAAGAAACAGTACACAATGAACAACAAAACCATGTGCAGATGAGAACAAGAATAAAATAGCAGTACAAAGTAGAACCTGCAGATCATAAAAGCATATAAAATCCAGGTTGTTCATAAACATTTGGGAAAACAGGACAGTCTCGAGCAGGCACCTAATCAATGCCAGTGACATAGGTGAACATTCCTAAGGAGGGAGTTCCAAAGCTCAGAGGCCACCACAGAAAAGGTCTGGCTCTGTCCAGTAAAGGCCTCCCTCTCTCTCACCTCACTTATTATGACAGGGAATCCCAGGGAAGGGCCTCCATTATTACTCTTAACTTACAGGCATGTTTATGTGGGAGAAGACTGTCCTGTAGATACAACTGAAGGCCGAATTCAATTTTGGAGAAGCTCTCAGAGGACACAATCCAGTGGCGGGTGGGGCCAAGGTCAAAGGAGGTGGGGCCAAAAATACAGAAGAACCCAGCATATTTTAGATTAAATGGGCTCTTAGTGCCCGTTACTTATCCTTAGGAGAGGCATTTCAACCTTTTAGAATGGGGAAAACTGCACTAAAGCAAGCAAACCACCAAATGATCAAATGGTGAACCCTGCAGGGCCAGACTGGGAAGTCAGCAGGGTTAGATTTAGCCCCCGGGCCTGAGGTGCCCCACCTCTGCACTATGAAGTATACTTTATGGATTTACACTTGCCCTTCTACTGATGGAAGGATCCCTTCCATTCGCAGAAGGGACCAAAATCCAGTGAAGGCTCCTGCTGGAGAGAGGGGGAATCAGCAAAAATCGCCTTCTCCCAGCGGGAAAGTCTCATAAGCAGAGTTCCACTCACAAGTAGCTGGGATCCAACCCTTAGGGCGTAATCCTACGGACTGCACCCTTGCTGCTTCCGAGAATCCTGTGCCCTGCTGGCTGAAGCTGGCAGGGCAGGAGGAGCGGCAGAGGCAACCTGATCTCCTCCTGTCCTTTCGCCAGATGGGCTTTTCAGCCTGTCTAGCGAGGGCGCTTCTGAGGGGGAGGGAAGGAGGCTCAGGATGACTCGTATCCTGGCCTCTCTGGTCTCCTCCACTCTCTGCCCACTGAAGCACCCCCTTTCCTCCTCCTCTGAGGTCACTTTCCCGACCTCGTAGGGCAGCTGGAGCAGTTCTCTCCACGCCGGCTGCAAGGGGGCGGGGGGCGGGGCTGGGTCTCTGCCCCCCCTTCCAAGGTCGGAGCCCTGTCTCCTATTCTGGAGGGATTTCTTGAGCCATCCTGTGGTCCCTGGGATGCTCGCCCAGGCACCATAGGATTGCTCCCTTAATGTTTATTAGGTTCAATTAGCTTACTTTTAGATAACAGCTTTTGATTTAAGCATCCTGACCAGACACAAAAAAATTGCAAAATACTTTGCCATAGCACTTTTCTATTTTCCAGGTCATTGGTGATCATTATAAAAAATCAAACAAGTAAGCAAAAGCATTGCGACTGTTGACATCTTCCATTTCCATTTTAAGGTTTGTGCCTCTCTGACTGTCTTTTAACTAGGGATGGATGGATCATTCTATTTCCGGTCCATGTCAATTTTGCATGTGTGTATTCATAAGTGTATGCCATCCTGTTTCCACATTAAGGTGTGAATTTGCATAAATATCTATTGAAATCTTTGCATGAAAGAAAAAAAATGCTTTGATGCAAAGAAATTTAGCTTTGCACGAAGCAAAATAAATACATATTTCACAAAATGTATTTTATCTAAATGTACTTATTCCTAAATGTATTTTATCCTAAAATATGCATTTTTATAATGCATTTGGGTACAGTTTTTGAACCAAGAACCCCAATCACAAAATTCAGAGAACTGTAAAATCGGAAGAATAATTATATTCAGATCTGCAGATTAGTCTGGTGCAGATTGGGCCAGTTTGTGTCAGGATTCGCAAATATCACATTCTTCAAGCATCCCTACTTTCAACCAGTTACTAGTTTTACAAGTATTTAGAAAAATTGTCTGGGTTTGTTGGTGTAGGAGAAAGATGAATGTATATATGGAAACATGTAGATCTGATGCTGTAAAAAAAACAAAAAAAAAACATTATTATTTTATAAGGCAGGCAGGCCAGCCTGAAGCATGGGGGAAGTGGCAAGACTGACAGCTGGCCCAGCATTCAACTTGATAGAACATACATCTGTCATGGAAATTGTGAGCCAGCCTGGCTCCCTCCCATTGTGGGTGAAGAACTCACTATGACTTATCTTTAAATATTACATCTGTCTTCACCCAGAGAAGTCCAGAATGGCACTTCAGGCTGCATCAAAGCAAAAATAAAGATGAATGCAGCCCACATTTAACCCTTCCAGTATCCCTCACATTCATCCCACGATGCTCGCTGTAATGGCCCTGGGGACAGACTCCCCTTGTTCGGGGGATGGTGCCGTTGATTCTGAGGAGGTGATGGAGTAGCCGGGGGAGGGAATTACCCTCCACACTGCCCCAGAGGCCTCAGTGTCAGAGAAGCCCATCTTGCCACTACCTCCCCATCCTGAAGAAGTCATGCTGCCACCATCCTCTGGAGTCAGAGGATTGCAGCCCCCAAACCACTGCCCTCTAAGCATGGCCAACAGTTGTAAGCAGGCAAGGCCCCTTTAAGTGCCAGAGGCTTCTCCAAGCCTAGCCACCCAAGCTGAGGTGCAACCCAATTTGAGCCTCAATCTAGGATCCTTTCTTGGTGAAGCAACATTTGAGCCTGCTTGTAGGTGGCAGTGAGTCTCTAGCTGGAGTTCCACTTGGAGCGGTCCATGGGCCTCTTAGCTTGAACCTAACCCTTGCTTTGAACCTCAGCTCATGCTGGAATCCTCTGCTTGGGCTTGAGCCACCATCTGGCTGTGACCACAACCTGGGACAGAACATTAGACCAAGAGGAGAAAAATGTGACCACCCAGAGCCAGCCCTACCACTAGGCAGAGTGAGGTGACTGCCTCAGGCAGCAGATGCTGGGGACAGACACCCCACCACCACCAGCTGTTCTACCGGAGCCCCTGGTTGTTCCCCTACACAGCCTGTCCTGACCCCCTAAACTAGCCTCCTGCCTTGGGTGTGCTGGAAAATGTTATCTCATCACAGTGTTGAAGTAAATTTCAGCTGCCAGTCCTGTTGGCTTCTGTACATGGAACGGGGAGGGGACACCATCATGTACTTCACCTCAGGCAGCAAAATATCCTGGACTGGCCCTGCAATCGTATGACATTCCATATCCAGTATGAGCAGAGCATAACACACAAAAATACCACCCATGCCGATCTCCTTCTGTTTCTCATTTAAAGCAGTACAGGCTGGGGTTGCCAGGCCCTTATCTGCAGACGGTGCCTATACTTTAAAGTGGACCAAGGTCCACCAAGCCAGGCTGAGTCCACTATGCTTTCCATGCTATTCCTACCCCACAGCAGCTGGGGAAAAGGATGAGTCAGTCAAATGTGGGAGGTGTAGTGGTTGCATTGCATCCTCCCACAAGTGTCCTAGAGCTTTTAAATGGATTGGTATATCCAGGTTGCAACAATGCTTTATTCCCTCCTGTATTAAAGAAAGACAATACTGTATTTATTTATTTATTTATTTATGAAATTATTTATGAGTCGCCTTTCGCCCCTAAAGCAACTTACAATGTAAAAACCTTGACTGATTTTTTTTTTTTAAAGATGATCTATCAGCATTGCTGGAATGAAAATATTGTTCTCCTTTGCCTGACAATATGTAAAATGGTAAAGCAGCTGCTTGTAGGAGCTCATTGCTTATTAATTTTAATAAGGCCTCTTCCTTTCTTTACAGAATGAGTTTATCTGATGATGTTTGTGTTAGCAGAGAAGGGAAGCTATTGAGAACACCACTGTCCTTGTAGTCTGAAATGTTCACCCGGGGAGAGAAATGTCTGCCAGAAACAAATGAAAGCTGCCTTTTTGCCTCTAAATATTTGAATACATAAGTTTTTCCATATGCATTCACTGCTGAGCTTCCTCAGCAGTACCTTTTAGGGTTCAATCCTATGCATGTTTTAGACAGGAAAAGGTCCTACAACTCAGCGTTCCCCAGCCAGCCATGTGTATAGAGTGACATCATCTCTCTACACATGTACAGCGGTACATTCATAGTTTCTGTTCTTGTAATGGGGACCCCGATCATGCAGGCTGCCTGATTGTGCAAGGCTGGGGTGGGTGGGGCCAGCAACTGTGATCCATGCAATGAGCAAGTGTTGTCTGAAGGTGGGAGTAAGTAAGGTTTGACCCATAAGGTATAATCAAGGCACCATGCTATTGCACTCACTGCAGTGAGAATGCTGCAGGAAAATTTCCCAGTGGACTGTGCCCCATGTTAATTAATGGAAGGGGTTGCCTGAAAGACCACCTTTTCCATATGTACCTATCCTTAAGATCTTCTTCACAGACCCTGCTTTGAGTGTCCCCACTGGATAAGGGGTTGAGGCAGGGATCCACTAGGGAGCGGACCTTTTTGGTAGTGGCACCCCAGTTCTGAAACAGCCTTTTAATTTAAAATATATATATTATTATGTTTATATCCTGCCTTTTCCCCCTAAAAGGAACCTGAGGCGGCTCACATGATCCTCATCCTCTCAACAACCCTGTGAGTGGATTAGGCTATGAGCTACAAAGTCACTCAGGGAACAATCCTATGGCCCTAGACATTGTCTGCGGGGCAATAGGATCATTCAGATTCCCAGCTCCAAGGTTGGAGACAGCGCTGCGACCTTGCAGCTGGGAATTGGAGCTCCGCCCACCCCCTTGTCCCCTCACGGCTGATGCAGAAAGAACTGCACCAGCTGCTCTCTGACATCAGGAAAGTGACCTTGGAGAGGGGTGAAAGGGGGCATTTCAGGGGGCAGGGTGGGGAGGAGACTGCAGAGGCCAGGATACAAGCTATCCTGAAGCCTCCCCAGCCTCCTTCTCTCCCCCTTTGAAATGCTTTTGCTAGACAGACAAAACAGCCCGTCTGGCAAAAATGCAGAGTAGGACGTTGGGGGGTTGAAGACTGCCTCCGCCGCGTCCAGAAGCTTATGGGCATCCTGATAGGATTGTGCCCTCAGTAAGCTTTATGGCTGAGTGGGGACTAGAACACAGATTTCCTGAGTCCCAGTCCAACACTAGTCCAGGCTACACCACACTGGGTCTCAGCCATCCCAGACAGGTTTGCCTGGTGCCATCTTTATAGCCTTTTCAATGCCAGGTGAAGACCTGTTTATTCACTGAGGCCTTTTAAATAACTTATGTCTTACAGTCTGGGCCCATAGCTCAGTTGCCAGGAACTGAGGAATAGTCACCCAATGTTACTCTCTGAAAGTGACCTTGTAGGTAGGACCAGAACCACTATAGCACAATGCCTCTGATACCAAACCTACAGAGCCAGTCCAGGAGGGCACAATGGTTGATGGTACCAAAAGCCAATCAGAGACTGAGCAGAATTAACAAGGTTGCATTCCCCAATCCCTCTCTCAATAAAGGTCATCCATCAGGGTGACCAAGGCTGATTCCATCCTGTAACCAGGCCAGAACCCAGTTTGAAATGGGTCCAGATAATCGGTATCCGCCAAGTGTACCTGCTTTACCCCCACCACGAACCTCTCAAGTACGTTCCCCAAGAAAGGGGTATTTGCAACTGGGCAATAGTTGTCAAATATTATTGGGTCCGGTGCGAGTTTCTTCAGGAGTGACTGTGCTAGTACCACCTTAGAGGCAGCAGGCACCACCCCTTTGCGTATAGGTTCCTTTACCACTCCCTGGACCCACCCAGTCACACACGCCCAGCTAGCTCGTATTAGCCAGGAAAGGCAAGGTCGAGCCGGCATGCGGTCGGTCGCATTGCTGCAAGTACCTTCTCCATGTCATCAGGCCACCACAACTGAAGTTGATCTCACAAAAATCGGACAGATGGTGGTGTAAAACACCTCTACTGGAGCTGCGCTTACAACACTGTCAAGTTTCCCCCAGAGACTAGCAATTTTGTTTTTATTGGTTTATATTGTATTTTAATTTGTTGTTGTGTTTGTTTTGTGAGCCAGCCACCCAAAGAATTTGCGTTATGTACTTGCTATATAAATATTGTAAATAAATAAGGGGTGTGTCATCTAGGTTTTTCCACCTCGGCCAGCAAAATGCCTTGCTCAGCTCTACCAGTCTTCTATAGATAGACCTTCTGAAGCAAAGGATTTAGGCAAAAAAAAGGAAGTGTGTGTGTGTGTGCGCATGTATGTTTGTGTGTGTGTGTGTGTGTGTGTGTGCGCGTGCGCGCGTGCGTGCACATGTTTCCAGGTATAGCTATGTGGGATGTGATCTCCTAATTTATCTTGATATCCAGCTTGCTGAAATCCTATATGCTTACCTGGGAGTAAGCCCCATTGAACACAGTGGAGTTTACTTCCAAATTAACATGGACAGGATCGTGCTGTTAGGGTGGCTTTCAACAAAATTGCCAACAATTAAGCAAAATATAAGATGTAGTAAAATCTCATTCCAGTTGAAGGTTATATCAACACTGTCCACCCACAGCTGTCTACTTCTATCAGCCATTGGGGAAGCTGAGCATCTCCTACCAATTGAAGAGGAGTAATTTACCACTTCCTTGCTTCTCGCGATTTCTGATTGGGTATGGACATGTGGTAAAATTCTCCTCACCCTCACATGCGAAAATAGTAACAGCTCTGATGGATTAGACACAAGGTCTATCTAGGCAAGCATTAGTCTGCCTGTGGGAAGGCCACAAGTAGGATCTGAGTGCATCAGCCCCCTCTCACTAATGTTCCCCAGCAACTGGCATATAGAGGCATATCTGCCGCCTCTGAATCTGGAGGTGGCATATAGCCAGCAGGACTAGTAGCCATTGATAGCTTTGTCCTCCATGAATTTCTTTAAACCGCTTTCAAAGCCATCACTACACCTTGCGGTAGTGAATCCCAAAGTTTAGCTATGTGCTGTGTGAAGAAGTACTTCCTTTTATCTGTCCTGAATCTCCTACCAGGACAGATAAAAGGAAGTACATCTTTGCAGTGCAATCTCCCTTTGGCAGGATTTCTCAGCCACCTGGCTTTCAGAGCGCCTACATGAGCACCGCGGCAAGTCACCATTTGGAGAGCAGTTGTTTGCATTCGCCCTGTGCTGCTCCTGTTTGAGCAGCAGCCTGCTTCCGTGTGTCTCCCAGCCAAGTCTCGCTGCCACAAATATCTTTCCCCAGTGTTGCCATTAATGTTCAGTTCCTGTCTGCAAAGCACAACATGCTCAACTTCTTGGGGTTTACTCTTGGGTGAGGGGAAGAGTAACCTCCAACTGAGCGGGACATTCAGCTCACCACCTCACCTTAATGTCTTCATTGTTTCCTTGGTCAACTCCCATTGCAGCGACTCCAAATCCTATTATGAGGGACATTAAGAAGGAACAGAAATTGAGCCACAGCTACTATTTGAAAGGCAGCCATCATAATCTCTTTGAATGAATGAAAGTATGAATGAAGACAAAGAAAAGCTCTTCAACAGCCCAGTTCAGTAAGCACAATTGTTACCATGCAGCAGGCACTCTGTATGCAGTGCCAGCCAGCCAGCCAGGTACGGTGTGTACACAGACAGCTTTCTTCCTTAAAATTGAATTCAGACCAAGGCTTTATGCGTTCAGTAGTAAGAGATTGTTTACTAATTCCTAGTGTCGTGTAACATATTTTGGGGCGAGACATTTCACCTTTTTGTCACTCCGCATCAATGGCAGATGTAGCATATCTGCACAGGCATCAAATTAATGTCCTTTATTCTCCCCGGCTGACTAATCATCATGGTGGTCTCCAAACCAATTAATGCCACTGAGTTTGAACGAAGCTGCCTAAAGGACGTGCTTTGAGGTATGGACCTAATACAGTCCCACTGTCATTCCTCTTCCCTTCCATTCCTCACTCACCTATTGGTTCTTAAATCATAGTCCAAAGCTGCCACCTTCCTTCCTGTTGGGCTCTTTGCTATTAATCAAACGGAGAAGAATGTGTATATTTCAAGGATGCACACAACTGATGTGTGTATTTGGGAAAATACGCACAGATGTTCATGCAAAAAGGGGGGTGGAGACGACAAAGCTTGCAATCTGATATGGACTCGATTTGGAAAGAGCTTCAAGGTGGAATTTGGAGAACTTCAGTGAGCTCAAGTTTGGCTGATTCACACATTGCTAGCAGTACTGGACCGGACAGCAATGCTGGACCGGTCACAGTAGCACAGGGGTGGGAAACCTCCAGCCTTCTGGCCAGACATGGTTGGAGGATATGGAAAAAGGAGTTGGTCCTATGCTGGTTAGGACGAAGCAGAGTCTCCCCCTTATGTGCAGCCTGGTTATTGAAACTGGTTATCACCATGTGGGTTGCTAAACCCTTGCTAAAAGGCTCTTAAAGGGAAATGGATTGTCCAAACAAGGTTTAAAGCTAATAAAGACATTTATTAGTTTTACTTACAGTCCGTTTATTCATTGGAGATCACTGGCTGGAAGCCAGCTCAGACCGTGCGTCCATCAGGTTGGGGGAGTGGGGGGGGAGAGAGAGAGAGAGAGAGAGAGAGAGAGAGAGAGAGAGAGCAGGCCACAGAGAGGCCGGAAGTAGGGAGGAGGGGTTACAAAACATGCACCCTGTGGATTGTTCAATTAACCCTTTCCTCCCACTGTAACTAGTGGTTATATTACCTCATTGATTTAAGGAGGCAGTATTACAATTTCCATCAGATATGACCTGCAGAGATCCTCCATCAAGCCCTCTAGCTTTTTTTGCAAAGTCCCACTCACTCCCCAGATTTTCTCCAGTCACCTTCACACCGGCAAGCAACCCTTCCCAACTCAGCCTGTCTGCAGCAGCTGAGTTGGGAATCCCAGCCTTTATCTCCAAACAATGATTGCGGAATAGAGCTAAGGATTCCCCCAGCTCAGTTGCTACAGAAAATCATCCCTCTGCACTGCAGCTGAGCTGGGAATTAGAAGAAGTGCTTACCTCTGGCTGAATCCTGCCCATTGCTTATTCCTGCATAGACATGCATCGCTGTGGCTTCCATCCCTGAAACCTCTTGCACTGGGAATTACTCCTGAGCAGACATGCATAGCATTGAGCTGTGGTTGCTGTGGCTTACTTCTGAGTAGATATGCATCGCAGTTGTGAACAGAGGATTATGCCTCTCAATGTAGCTTGCTTCTGAGTACACGTTGGAATCTGGCGGGGATCTTTCAGCCCCACCCACTGCTACCTGTGGCTCTGCCCCCTTTTGACTTTTGCCCCCACCCATTTCACCTTTAGCCCTGCCCACTGCTGGAATTTGGCCCCCGAAAGCTTCTCCGAAATGGAATTTGTTCCTTAGACTGAAAAAGGTTCATCACCCTTGGACTAGGGCAGTGTTCCCCAACCTTGGGTCCCCAGATGTTTTTGGCCTACAACTACGCTGGCTGGGGCATGCTAGGAGTTGTAGGCCAAAAACATCTGGGGACCCAAAGATGGAGAACACTGGACTAGGGAATATGGCAGTTCCCTCTGATACTTGAAAACTCTCCACTAGGGACTGGCTGGTTCCTGCTTTTAGCATTAAAGCAACAGTGTACAAAGCGGTGACTACCACAGCACCTGCCCTGTTGCCTACCTTGCAGCATGCAGGCTTGCACATCATTATCCTATGCAGTGTGCGCCACCTGCCCAGATCCTCTGATCTTTCTACCCACCCATGCCATCAGAACTAGAGATGCCAGAGAAATCCACTTTCCCAGGTCGCGCGAAGACTGCGGGGCTTGCAGACCGATTTTTTTTATTTAGCGTATTTTTGCACAAATTTAGCTGTAGAAAAATACACATAATAAAAAACACTGGTCACGAATGTGCAAATCTCCCAATAGAAAAAAAATGTGAATATACCCTGTTATGGGGGGATTTGTGCATTTTTGGGAGTGTGAATTTGTGCAAATATGCGTGACCACATTTGCACAAATTCTGACTCCGCAGATCAGTGGATGGTGGAGCGAAAATGGCTGGAAAATCTGAAAATCGCCGACAGAGTAGCTTTCTCTTTGTTCTCACATCCCTAATCAGAACTAATGGGAATCAGTACCGGGATCGGCTTAAGTGTCGGATGGCTTGCAGGATGCATTGAGCACGGCAAACGGGCCACTTGCTCTTCCTAAGTCTCGCTCTCTAGTTTGGCCTCTTTGTAGGAAGCTGCCACTTTCTTTCTCCAGAGCATGTTCAGTTTTAAATATCCCTTTCTTTCTTTCTTTCTGCATTGCTGAAGTGGATATTGATTTGGTTGCAGCTTTTACAGCTCTACCTTCATTTTAGCTCTCTAATCTGGCTTGGTATTTAACGCCATTCATCTCCAACATGGTATATATTCAAGGGCTTTGATAGGAGACCAGATAAGAGGTTTTCTTGAAAATTAAACAAGAGAGTAATGAAACGATTACAGTGAGATCAAAAGCTTCTCAGAGATTTTTCACACTAGCTCTTCTCAAGTCACTTTGACCTGGGTTCATCATCAGAGTCACAAGGGGCTGCCTCCCTCAACCACGCTAGAGAAAGTTGGATGACTCCTTCAATGGTATCTTGTCTTCCTGGGAAGCAGCAGTAACAGCATGTTGATCATATCTGCCACTGGCGGACACTCCCCATAAATATCAAGACTACAGGCAAGTGGCTGATGTTGCAACTTCTTTGGAGACATGTCTGATTTAGTGTGTAATACAACGGAGGTTGTGGTGGAACTTTAGTGTGGAACTCTAGGATTTACGGTAGATAACATTGTGCAACTTTGCAGCCAAACTCAGCTATTTATGGCAGTGGTGGTGCCTGTGTGATTTGGGCAAGCAGAGATGTTTGCTGGAACCAGGGCAGAGCAATTTGGCAATTGTTTGGGAAACTCAGGGAGATGTGGATGCAAGAAAGGCCTCTGCACTCAAGCATCATGATCTCAGATGGGTGGAAAACAGGGTGTGAAGCGAGGGCCACTTCACCCATTCACAATTTAGCCTGCACTTGCTTGAGGCTGGTGCATGCATTTAGTTCAAGACAGGTATGCTGCAAAAACATGCTGGGGAGTGCTGTATCTTTGCTCAACTCCCTGCTATCCCCCCCCCCCCGCCACTGCATGCACTAGTGATGGGTGAACTCCGCCTAGTGGGGCTTTGGAATTGAACTGTTTCCCTGCATTTGGAAGACAGCTCATTTCTTTCACACACAATTCCAAGCCTATTATGGACCTGCCATCACTCAGTATTTTCACTCCCTCTCCATTGTTGCAAAAATGCTCTGAGTCCTCTCCCTAGAGAACCCAATTGCTCAGAGAAAGGGAAGCAGAACAACCCAGCAGTGAGTTTTTCAAAGGTTTATTTCTGTACAGAGGGTCCAGTAGGGGTGCGTGCCCAAATCAGAGCTGGATCAGGATCAGTGGGGCATACAAGCATTCTTATACTTTTCACAATCATGGGTGGGTTTACTTTCAGCATATCAGATGCATTCATTAAACCGTGCCAACCAATCAGATACATTTCCCTGAATATGACGACAACCAATCAAATGCGTTTCTTTGAATATGGGAGTCTTAATCTCTAGTTAGATAGAAGACCACCTGGCTACCTTCTTCTTGGCTAAGATGTGGTTTCTCATGACCTCTTAGGTCACCCAAGATATCAGGCCTGCTACTCTTGGTACATCTTATCAATCAAAGGGACTCTTCTCCCGTTTGCATTTTGGGATTCGGCACCCAGGAATAGGCTCTTGAGACTAGATAACAACTAAAGTGAAAACATGGCGGACAAGCATACAATTCAGAACAAAGAATACAATACAATTAAAGCAGATCTTTAATGTTCTCTGTCTGGAATAACAAAGCAGATAAACAAGGCCAGGTGCAGTGGAAGATGGTATGTGGCCAGAATCTAGGTCAATTAACGGGTGCAACAGAGTTCATCGGGGCTTCTGGACTTTTACATTAACGAGTGCCTATGGACAGCAAGGTGGTCTTTCAAGGATCTTTGGGGTCTCTAGCCTGTGTGTGGACTGTTCCCTAATGTCACTCTTGCTGGCCAGGGAATGCTGGGTCTTGCAGGACCTTTTGTCTGTCTAAACATGCATAGGATTGCCTTTACATAGCGTTTTAACTCAGACTTCTGTCATGCCAGGTCACGCTGATCTTTTGGGGTTTCAGGCTTGGAACTGGGACCCTTTGCTGCGAGGCAGGTGAATCTAGAAACCCTTGTATGCAAGGCAGGTGCTCTGTCACTGAGCTTAAGGGGTCTTTAGAACAGTGTCTCTCTAACCTGGGGTCTTTTAGGTGTTTTGGCCTGACTGGGTCATTAGGGATTTTAAGAATCCATTCTGCCTTTCTGTCTGCTGTCTGCAAACTAGCAGGCGAAGCATGAAAGGCCTATTGTTTCCTTTTTTCAGGGATGCTTTCGGCAGAAAGTCCAGACATTCCTATGAAGAACATAGTCTGGGTGTGTTGCCAACTGATAGTACTCTTGTTCTGCGGGCATCTAGCCAATGGTGTGTGTGTGTGTGTGTGTGTGTGTGAGAGAGAGAGAGGCAGTGGACTGGTTCTGTTTTTAAACTGAGGCTTGTGATTTACAATGCATGGGCCTGTTTTCACGTGAAAGGCAGGAGCTCTCTGTACATGCCCCTGGCCCTATTTCTCCAACACCATGGGCATCCAACACTGCCCCCCACCCATCCACCCACCCCTGCCCAAGCCACTCCCACCCTCTGAACTTATCTTTGTTTGTTGTTGTTATGGTGTAAGCAGCAATAATAGGGGGGCGGGGAAGTTATTTCTTCCCCATCCCCTCTCTATTGACTAACACACTGCTATGGCTGCATGGTTGTTTCTCCAGCACTATCAACCTACATCCGTGGTGCTGCAAAAACTACATTACCCGGTGCTCCTTGCATCCTGCATGCAGCCATCATAGCATGCCAGTCATTGGAGATGGGAGAGAGGAAGAGGGGGTGCCGCGGAGAGTGCTGTTGTCCAGGGTTCCGTTTCCCTTCCCTGCTGGATTTTTCTCCCCAGCACCCTCCAATAGTCAGGCAACATTCCGTGTCCACAGAGCATGCTCAATTTTCATTGTCCTGTTTTGGATCCCTCCCCTCCATGTTGGAGTTTTCTGCATTTGGGGGTTCAGGTGGGTAGACACACTTGTGCCCAATCCCAGCTACATTAAACGTTTGTATTTCTCCAATGATTTCTACCGGCAGCTCTCACTTCTAGCCCTGGGGACATTTAAAAATAGCTTCTCAGTGTGAACTAGGAAATAACCCATCCAGACAATGTGAAAAATCATTCTACCCTTTTTAATATATCTGTGTGTCTCTTCTTCCCTTTCCAGCAACTCTATTCCATTTCCCCTCCCACCTGGTTTTCAGTTTTTCCCACTGAGTAAGTCAATATTCCATAGTATTGAGTCCTTATGGGGTGTGTGTGTGTGTGTGTGTGTGTGTGTGTCCCAGGTTAGTGATTTTTTCTAAAGATTTGTAGGGTATCTGTAAAGCGCAGAGTTACCCCTGGTTTGCTGATACCTCTATCTTGTGCATGGGTGGTGCCTTTGGCTACAGTTCCATGAGCATGGGGTGACTTGAATCAGAAATAGAAGGAATGATAGCATCACTTTTAATAGTTCCATGAGACCCTTAGAATTAGCAGCATGGTGGTAGTGAAATTATATACACACACACACACACACACACACCAACTATTTGATAAGTTTTCTTTACAGTGGATCTATAGGAAGTAGCAAAAAGTAGGCAGGTACTTCTTTTTATGTTGCATTTGATAAAATGGTCAGTAATATAGTTTTGGATTATTTCTGAGCTAAAGGTCAGCCATGGTCACAGGCAAAGCTGACATATCACATACCTAACTCCTGTTTCAAATAGCTGTTTCAGTGCAGTGTGAGGCAGATCTCTTTTAAGCAGGGGCAAGCTTGTTTGCCCCTGCTTAAAATAGCTTTTTAAAACCTTCCCTTTATGGCATAAAGTGTACGCTATAACATCTCCTGCAAAGATTCAACCTTACAGTCAGCTTTGCAATGAGGGTTTTTCTGAAGGAGCATCATAGAGTAGACAAGGCAGCATACTGCTTTCCTTTACCCTTGCACTACAATGCCTAAGTAACATGCATGCATAATAATTATGAGCCAATTTAGAACTCCACAGGGGTGTGTGTGTGTGTGTGTACATATAGCATGCTCCAAAGCTGCCCCTAGCCTAGTAAGAAGTGGACTCCTTTTGCTTTGTATGCACCTCTTTCTTGCATACACAAAAGAGTACTGAATGGAGTAAAACACACAAACACCTGGCACATCACATTCATAGGAATACATTGGATTGGGTCTAATAACACTAGATGATGATGATGATGATGATGATGATGATGATGATGATGATGATGATGGAAGAACTAAATGCTTGCAAAGTGTGATGTGCAGGGTAGGGATGTCTGATTCCTCGCAATTCTGGATGCTTCTTCAGAAGGGGAAGGAAGGAGACTCCCCCCCCCCCCATGGTATCTCTGGTGGTGGCGGCCAGGCCGTTCAGCAGCAAGGGTGGTAGACAGCTTTGCCCCTCCAGCTGCAGTGTTTGACTTTCCTGCAGTGTTTGACTTTCCTCCAGCTGCAGTGTTGACTCTTACGTCAGTCAGTGGGGCTGCTTATCCATTGCATCTTTTATTTTGAGCTTTACAGGAGCTATCCATGGTGCTCCATGATGGTGAACCTATTTTGGGGGTACAGTTTAGCACCAGGGATAGCTCCTATAAAGCTCAACCAAAAAGCTGCAATGGATAAGGAGCCCCACTGACGTAGGAGTCACCAGCCTCCCCTGCTTTCCTCCATGAGACTGAATTGCAGCCATACATTTATACAGGACAGGGGTGCACAACCTGCAGCCCCCAGAGCCAGCAGGACCCCACCCACTCTCCCCTGCAGCCCAGCTGATCAGCTGAGGTGCGTGTGGTGGTGGTGGTGGTGGTGGTGGTGGTGGGGTGCTATTCCCTGGCTTCCAAGATCACTGTTTTCCCACTGCTGGTAGCAGTGGAGAACCCGCAATCTTTGTGGCAATCGCTGGGGGATGAGAAGGGCTTTTACCACCCCACACACACAGCAACCCCTAGATCTCAGCAGGGAGGGAGGGGAGATGTGGGCCAGTGGCAGGGGTGTGTGTGTGGTGTGCGCGCGCGCGCACGCACATGCAGATGTGTGGCCCTTGGGGCAAAAAAGGTTGTGCACCCCTAATATAGGAGAAAGTGAGAGGACACAGTCATGGACAGCATTGGGCTGGGGGCCAAAACTAGTATCTCTACCCTGGGTGACTCCTTTAGCATCAAGTGTGCTTTTGCATTGGCAAATTCTGGCTTCTGTGTTTTGGGCACACTAAAGCAGAACAGAACTGGCTTGTAGATAATAGTTTGCTGTTGTTATTTCATTCCATGGCACATTGTTGCCTTGTGATCATTCCGATTTCTGTAGGCAGTTCTGCGTCGATTGCATGCTGTAAGAAATGACCCAGAATGATATGACTAATGTTGCATCGATTGCTTTATTAAATGTCATGGTATCTCTGTGATAACCATCTTTCTAATGGTCTGACTGTGTCATGGTAACCTTCCTTATTGTGTCACTTGAGAGCATCAGCAATCCTATCAAAGAGACTCCAGGTGTAACATGCATAATTCACAGACAAACAGAAACAGGGCTTGGTCTTTCGAAGTCACCTATTGTTTGGGTCTCACTCTTAAAATGCAAGCTGGGCCACAATATGCCATTCAACCACAAGGGAGAGCCAGCAAACTTTTTCCACTGCAGCTTAAATTAGCTTTAACAAAGTCTCGAGCAAGGACAAGCCATTGCAATAACTCAATATGCCTACTCAGATCCTGAAGTTCTTTAGATGATGAATATTTCCTTGGGCACCTTTGTCTTAGAGCTTTTGGCCAGCGTGAGCTGCAAACTTTATAGGCTGTTATCCTCTTCTGCTGCATCAGCTTTAACCAGACTTGTGGACACGATCGCTCTCTGCTCGATCAGAATTAATGGCGGCAGGTCACGCTCCCTCAGCAGGTCTCCTGCCTGATTTGCTCCCTGACTGACTCCACTCCAAAGAACCTAGCAGTAAAAAAAAAAGGGGGGGGGAGTGCCATATTTTCCTTATGAAAATAACTGATAAACAAATGCCAAAAGGCATAGAATTACAATAAGCCTTGAATGCTTTACAACAGGAGTGATCAACCTTTTTGGCCCCAAAGGGTTCTGCTGGCTTCAGGGGCCACATACAGCCCCAGTGCTGCAGGTTGCACACCCCTGCTTTGCAACACTATTTGCTTTAGTTATAAAATACCTTGCATTTCTCTGCTGCATAATTAGAACATGGCTTCTTTTAGTCTTGTAAGAACAGCTACTGCCTTTCTAACCTTGTGTGTAGCTTCAGGTACAGTGGCGTAGCGTGGGTTGTCAGCACCCGGGGCAAGGCAAGTAATTTGCGCCCCCTAACCCGTGGATTTTAGCACTCGAGTCTCTTCCACTAGATTAGTTAAAGAAACCCTTACCCCCTAAGCACATGTATTGTTTGTTATGAAAATACTGATGTAATTAAAGTAAAATGCATCTAAATACAAGTTTATTTTCAAACACTTTATTGAGTGCGAACATGCATTACACATTCTCCACATTTTCAGCAGGTCTATGAATACAAATCTACAAATGTAGTAACCTAGCATGGGCCATGCTATTATATGTCGTCTCACAACCATCGTAAACGACAAAAAATATCAAGAACAAAAACTAAACATCAAAATGGAACCATACCCTGGAGATGATCCAAGACTGGGCTAGATGGAGCCAACTTCCTCAATCCTGTACCTCTAATTGTAATTCTTTAATAGAAGTGCAAGATATC
This sequence comes from Shinisaurus crocodilurus, assembly GCA_021292165.1. NCBI lineage: Eukaryota > Metazoa > Chordata > Lepidosauria > Squamata > Shinisauridae > Shinisaurus > Shinisaurus crocodilurus. The sequence continues at coordinate 54,596,285 of CM037879.1, read as the reverse complement.
AATCTGTATATAATATACAGATTAATTTAAATTCGGGGAGGTCACACAGAGGTCTAGAAAGAGGGAGAAGCAATAAGGGAGACTCCTCAAGAGGAGGAGGAGGAGGAGGAGGAGGGAGGAGGAGGAGGAGGAGGAGGAGGAGGAGGAGAAGAAGAAGAAGAAGAAGAAGAAGAAGAAGAAGAAGAAGAAGAAGAAGAAGAAGAAGAAGAAGAAGAAGAAGAAGAAGAAGAAGAAGAAGACGACGACACACCCCGCGCTGCTCTGCTCTCTCGGGCGGGCCTCCTCCCACTTTCCACCTGTCCCTTCAACTCAACTTCCTGCCTCCTCCATTTCTTTTTCTTCATTCATCGTCCCCCCCCATCCCATTTCCCCACACCCCCCTTTTCCCTTCTTTTCTAGCCCATTTCCTTTCTCCCTCCTCCTTTCCTGGCTTTTTAAAATGTACCTCTTCTTTCTTTGCCCTCCTCTTTTCCTTTCTCCCCCCCTTTTCTCCCCTCCTCCCTTCACCCTCCCCCCCTCTCCCATTTCTCTCTCTCCTCCTTTTCTCTCGCCATCCTTTTTCCCTTTTCCTCTTTTCTCCTTTCCCCCCTTTTTCTTTCACTCTCTCCTTGCTGTTGCTTCTCCGCTTTGTCCTCCTTTTCTTCCTCCTCTTTCTCTTTCTTCTTCCTTCCTTCCTTCTCTCCTTTCCCCGATCACTCTTTTTCCTCTCCTTCCTCATCTTCCTTTCCTGCCTCCCTCCCTTTCTCTTCTTTCTATCTGCCTCCATCCTTCCTTTTCTCTCCGTCTCCAACTTTCTTTACCCCTTTCTCATTCCCCATCTTCCTCCTCTTCCCTTCATTCTCTCTCTCTTTTCTCTCTCTTTTCCTCCCTTCCTCTTCTTTTCCTTTCTTTCTCTCTTCCTCCCTCCCCTTCTTCCTTTCCTTCCTTCCCTTCTTCTCTCTCTCCTCTCTTTTTTTCCTCCCTTCCTCTCCCTCCTCCCTTCTTTCTCTCTCTCTCTCTCTCTTTTCCTCCCTTTCTTTCTTTCTTCCTTCCTTCCTTCCTTCCTCCTTCCTTCCTCTCTCTCCCTCCATACCTCGATCTTGTCCACGCTCCGGCGCACCCACCACCTTCATCTGCTGCGCTGCACCAGGGCGCGGGCCACGGCCGCCCCGATGCCCACCGAGGCGCGGTCACCAGCGCCACGCGCCCCTTCCTGCGCTCCGTGGCCCACGCCCGCGCGCGGCTGCCCTCCGCCTGCCCGGCCCGCGACGCACCGGCCGGCGCCTCCTCTCCTCGCCTCCCGCCCCGCCCGCGCGCTCCTCCGAGGCGCACGACCCGGCAGGTGCGGCGGCGGCTGCAGCAGCAGCGAGGGGGGGGCGGCGGCTTGATCTGCCCCTTTCTCCAAGGGCAGCCGCCTCTCGGGGGGGGGAGCAGGAGGAGGAAGAGCTGGGCAGAGAGCTGCGAGTGCGCCCCCCCAGATGTTGCGCCCGGTGCGGCCGGCCCCCCCTGCACCCCCCACGCTACGCCTCTGTTCAGGTACCAACCCATCCCATGTTATCCTGAGCTCTCCTTGGCGCAGCAGCAGCTCCACTTTTATTTACATGGCACTGTAAAGTACCATGCATAGTCTAGGGATGTGCATCAGATTCAGCCAAAGCCCAAGCCAAATTGGCCCCATCGAACTATTTCTGGTGCTTCCCAAGGTGAAGTGGGCTTCCCTCTGAAGTGACCAGAACTGAAGCCAGACCTTTCACAAGCTTTCATTTGCAATTTGGCTTCAGAAAGGCAAACGGTGTGTCTCCCAAAATAGTGCCTTTTGCTTTTGTTTTTCTAAACACTGGTGAGACAGAAGGGGAGGGGTTGATGACTGCCAGGTCCACCTTCTCCCATCATCCCCAGCCAGAATGGCCAGTGAGCATGCTGACTGGGAATGATGAGGTGGGGTTTGTAGTCCAACAACACACCAGGTTGGGGAAGGTGGTGCTGAAGAATCTAGGCAATGTCCTACCTGTTTCATTGGGGGTCTCTTTGATAAGCACCCCTGTGTCTTAGCTGAGTAAGCCTGGACAGAGGTAGCTGTAATTAATGGAAGAGTTTAAAAAAAACCCCACACAACCTGTTTTCAATCAGCTCTGAATACATCTCTTCAATGTGAGATGCCTTCTGTTCTCTCTTTGGTGCTTATGCAGCTTCTGCTGCTCAGATATTCAACTTTTAAAACCCTCAGCAATTTAACACAGAACCTCTGATGCATTTCTAACGAGGGAGTATAATTAGATGAACCAGGCACACAACACTGTTCTGCTAAGGATTGTCTCCTGCGACAAACCTTTGAAAGGCAAAAGACAAACTCCCACTGGAATACACAAAAACAGCAGCTACAAAATACCATATGGGGATAGTGATGTTGAATATATCAAAGAAATCAAGAGAAAAAATATATCTCAGAAGATGTCAACATATGGCAAGCATCAGGCAGGCTGAGACAATGTTTATTCTGTGACCTGTGTAAGAAGCATACCACTAGTGGGGGGGGGGGGGAGACTGCTGGGAAGATCAGGAGTGGAACAGGAGGCTCTGCGTATGCCTACACAGAAAAGTAATTCGTGGGAGACAATGAAGAACCTCACATTATGCTTACACTTCCTCTGGCTCCTGGAAAGGTGTGCAAGATTCTACAATACTATTTTTGGCAATTACACTCATTCAGACAGTGGCGTTGCATTATGGCCTTCATTAAGTGGGACCTACGACAGAATTCTGCAATATATCCTCAACCGCAGGTTCCAACTAGTCAGCCATGGCCTCCTTCATAATATACTGTAAGAGCTGCAAGCAGGCCAGTTCACTCACCCTCCCCCATTATTCTATTTTTCTTTTCCAATTGACACTCAATATTCCATTGTTATAAGAAGCACGTAAATATGCCCAGTCCTCAGTGAGATGTTTAGGGGAAGGAGGGTTACCTCTTTTGGGTTTTATTTTATGCTTTGTACTTCTGCATACGTTGAGGTTCACCTGAGCATGCAGATACCTCCCTTTTGTTTCTCTGTGGACCTGTTTTGGCTCCAATCCTGTTGGCACTCAACCACCTGAGTTCACTATTAGAGGGGATGATGGAACTGCAACAGAAAAGAAAGGGGGACACACAGAGGGATCAGCAGCAATTAACACTGAAGGATTAAAATACTATGGTTGATGATACTGAAATCTACTGAGAAGTCCTGAAGAATAAGAAGAGTTGCATTCTCCATGTCCTTCTCCTGACATAGGTCATCTATATAACATATAAAATATAGAGAAACAAAAACACATTGGAATACTGCTAAACATGCACACGCGCACGCACACACACACAATGACTGGGTTCAGACAACAGAATAACCCACACTCAAGGGTTGAGTATGGGTTGAGTGTGGGTTGTTGTTGAAACATGAGTTATCATGTTTTCTGATCCCAGCTGATAACAAACCATGGTGAACAACCCAAAGTTCACAACCCAACCACAAACGATGGGTTCTCTTCATGGGTTGTTCATGGTTAACAGGCCATGGCTTATTAGCCCAGCTAGATTCAGACAAAATGATAACCCACGTTTCAGCAACAACCCACGGTTCAACCCATACTCAGCCGTTGAGTACGGGTTATCATGTTGTCTGAACCCAGTCAATATCTTTATATAAGTAACCATAAAGCAGACTCCTAAAGAATAAACACGTTCATAATGGAAATTGTTGCACAGTATTCCACAACTCTCAGGACCGGTTCATATGCACGTGTACCTGTCAGAGCTGAGCCACAGACAGCAAGCAGAAGCTGGAAGTCATCAGGAAGCAGAGCCAGTAAAGACCGTCATGGCTCAGGTGAAGTCCCAGCCTGAACAGGAAGCCTTTAGAGCAGGGCTCTCCAACCTTGGGTCCCCAGATGTTGCTGGCCTACAGCTCCCTGCATACCCAGCCAGCATGGCTAATGGCAAGGGATTCTGGGAGCTGTAGTCCAGCAACATCTGGGGACCCAAGGTTGGAGAGCCCTGCTTTAGAGCATTTCCTGGTGAGTCAATAGCCAGGATAGGTCAGTGGAGTACCCAGGAGCTTTTTACGAGCATAGGAAAGTGCCTTATACCAGGTGAGATTATTTGTCTATCTAGTTCTGGAGCAGGCAACCTTTTTGAGCCATAGACACATCTGGTAATTTGAGAAATTGTCATGGGCACCACCACAAAATAGATGCCATGAGAGGCATGGCAAAAGACAACTAAACTGCCCCAAAAGCTGAGTACATGGCAGAGGTGGAGTCTGAGCTAAACAACTTCTTTTCACAGCAATCCCAGCTGCTGGTAAGAAAAAGTGTTGTTGTTTTAACTTGGGGGCAGGATAGGGCATCTTGGCGGGCACCAAGAAAGGTGTCCACCAGGTACCACATTGCTAGTGTGAATAGATAATCAAGGGCTAGATTAGGGGTAGGCAGTCTGACGCAGAAAGGTATTTCCCAGCTCCTGATACCTCATCCTTCTAACTAGGGGTTTCTCTACATGAGGCATTTATTGTGCGCTTGTCCTCACTCATGGTAGTTTGCAGGTGCTTTACACAACATCATCTTCCAGGACCTCTTCCATTCTTTGCAACCATTTCCGCGGCTTTAAGATCAAGGAAAGTCTGGTATTATCTGTGAATGGCAGCATGAAACCCTTGCGTATATTTGCACAATTTCACTATACCACAGCACCTGCCTAGTGGCTGTGTAATAGAATATATAGAAAGGCAGAGAAAGAAAAACCACAGAAAAAAACATGTGTAAAGGAGCCAATCTTAATCCCACAAAGAATCCAGAAGCAGAAACCTCAGTAAAGTGGCAGGTTAAATGCCTCATGTAGAAAAGCCCTGGAGATACCAGAGACTAAACCTAAACCAGAGACTAAACTTTTGCATGCAAATATGTGCTCTACCAATGAGCTATGGTGCCTTCCATGTCCTTGCATTTTAGGGAAATACTCCAATTTATAGTCCTGATGGCTCTCCACAGGTGGCAGCTGCATACAGAGCTGTGAGTAATCCTGTTCTAGCCCTAGCAGCTCCTGACTGTACCTCACAGTTTCACTACACTAGATGACTAGCACCTGAATGTATGAAGAAAAAAACCTGTTTTCTGAAAACCTTAATCCCAATCTGGTTAAAATTAGTTGTGACTAGTGCCCCAATAGAAGTTAATGGAATAAGCTGTGACCCACTCAAGTTTCATTGTTTTACCTTGATGGACTTTACCTGGAAGGGGTAATTGTATTTGAGGTAACACTGAGTGATATGGAAGTTGGGAATGTGGTGTTCGATCTGTAATGACCAATCCACATATGTAAGTCAACTCTTGATGGTTCAGTAATTAAAATAAACATGCATGTGTAAACTAGCCTTCAGAGATGGAAGGGGGAGGTAAGGGAGAGTTATTACTATAACTTATACAGTGGTAAAAATTCACTCTTCAAGTCACATACCAACTAAACAGTGGACATTAGCTCTATGACTTTTTATGAATTTATTTATTTATTATATTTATACCACGCCTTTTTCCCTTCAAGGAACCCAAGGCGGCTTACATAATCCTGCCTCTCCATTTTATCCTCACAACAATCCTGTGAGGTAGGTTAGGCTGAGAGTCAGTGACTGGCCCAAAGTCACCCAGTGAGTTTCATGGCTGACTGGGGACTAGAACCCGGATCTCTCAAGTCCCAGTCCAACACTCTCACCACTATGCCACACTGGCTCTCTTGTACATTTTTGGCTCATCTTGTACATTTCTCTGTATTTCTCCCCTGAAGGATTAGGCACTAACCACTGCCTGAGATTTGATAGTCCTGTAGTCCAACATAGATGACTATACCTGTGGAACCCTTCCCACTGAGCCAGAAACTTGGCACCATTCATTTTAGGGCATTTTTAGTAAGTTTGCAGGCTGCCCTTGCTTGTTCTATATGATGTGCACTCTCTCTCTCTCTCTCTCTCTCACACACACACACACACACGGGGGGGGGGGGGAGATGTTCCTCTCCTGCCAATAACTTTAAGAGACATCCCTGGGGAAATAACCATTAAGCAAACATCTGTGCTTTCTCTATACATCACCATTTCAACAGCATTTCAGAAAAAAGGCTGACACAAAGGACCTGTCAGTTTTGCCAAAGCCCAACCTCAGAAATAGCAGAAACCTTGAGTCAAGAGTGATGCTGCGCACCACAGTGTTGCTAAATGGGTTATGAGCATCCGGGTGCAATAGATGTCAATTTTTACAATAAGTATCTCCCCTGAGAAGCTGCTGTAGGATTAGTATTGTCAGCCGTCAAGTGTCATCTGTCTGGGAATGGTACTTAGTATTGTCATCTGTCAAAATGATTAAGTGAGCTAAAACGCTCTGTTTTTAGAGCTTTTATGATAAAAACAAAAATCCATCACACAAAGGGCTTCCTCATCATCAACATTGCACTCAAGTAATATGTCTGTGGAACAGAACCTAAAGAGTGAGGGACGAGAGAACAAGGAAAGTGGGTAAAGGAAGATATCTCCCTTGAGGAAACTAGATAACTCTGCAGGACCCTTCTTACTGGCCACAAATGAAAAATTCTTCAAGAAACATGGGCAACGTGGGCATAGTTTGCTAAAACTGGACACCCTGGCTTGCTAAGAATAATGTTGGCAAGAAATGCAGATCTAAGCCTTCAGGGGAAGAGCAACAGGATATCAGGACTATTCACTAATGTTCACAACATGTCTGAGGTGTGTGTGGCCACAGGACAATCTAGTCAAACTGCAGGATGAGACGAGGAGGCATTCCAAACTCAATTCTATTTGCACACATTATGTGATCAAGTAAGGGCACAGTCCTATGCATGTTTAGACAGAGAAAAGTCCTACAACTCCCAGCATGCCCCAGCCAGCCATGGCTGGCTGGGGCATGCTAGGAGTTGTGGGACTTTTCTCTGTCTAAACATGCATAGGATCGCACCATAAGTCACCAGCATCAGATTGCAGTGTGGGTGAGGGGGGTCATTCTACGCAATGTAAGCCACAGGATAGAGTGTTTCTTTGGGGCTTGTTGCCATCACGTGGCTCCCTTCTTTGGAACTCCCTGCCTCTGGAAGTCAGGCAGGCACCAACACTGTCAGGTCTGGGATGTGGGCGGCAAGGCTCCTGGGCTGGAATGCGAGGGCCGGGGGTGATGGAGGCAGATGCAGAGACAAAGCAGAATCCAGAGCAAGCAATGGTCAAACACATACATGGCAGAGTGGGGCAAGAGGCATGAGCAAAGTGCAGAGATGAGCAGAGGTCCAGCACAGATCAGGCAAGGTGGGGCCAGAGGCAAGAAGCAAAGTCCAAGAACAAGCAGAGTTGAGACACATGCATACCAGGCAGGGTGGAGCTAGAGGCAGGAAGCGAAGGTCAGGGGCAGATGCAGGTCAAACTGAGGTGAGGATTGCAGTGAGTCACCAGAGTCAGGAACCGGCTGCAGACACCATGATGACTCATGTTGCTATGGCAAAGGCTTGAGGGAAGAGGAAACTTTTCTGTAGGGCTTCCTGCAGCTCCCAGCTGGTCTGCATTAGCAAGCCTGGGAGCACCTGGAGGCCTGGGGCTGAACCCTGAAAGTACAGCAGTGTGGGCCAGGCTGCTTTCTGAAAAGTGGCCACCAGATGGAGCTGCAGCACTTCCCAGCTGAGCAGATCCTGACAAACATGGTGTTGTTTTTGGCACCTGCTAAGGACATCTTTATTTCAAGCCTTCCGCAATTGGCCACCCACAGTTTTGCAGTTGTATTCTGTTTTTTTAAAACTTTTAATATGGTGTTTTATTCTTTTTATCTTTCATTGATCACCACTCCAGAATCTGTTTAGATGTGGAGCAGTATATAAATGTTGTAAATAAATAAATAAAATTATTGGCATAGTACACATATGGGCAAACCAGAGCCTTTGGAGGCCTTCCAGATGGCCAGCCCAGGTGCCCAAGCTGCTGCCACTGCTGAATTTTCCACTGCCAAATGTAGGCGGCATAATTTAAATGGGGAGAGAGTTACCTCCATATATCACATGCCTCCCCTCCTCTCAGCTCAGCTGATGGGTGCTGGGAAAACTGTTCTCAGAGCCAACCAGCTGGGACGGGAGAGGTACAATCAGATCTCAGTGCACAGGATGAGGAGAATAAGTTGAAAACTTCCCATCCCCACATGCCAAAATGGGTGTGTGTGTGTGTGTGTGTGTGTGTGTATGTAGCTCCCAACCTATGCCTATTGCTGCATGCTTCCCTCAGGGGCAAAAAGTTTGCCCAGACCTGGCATAGTGTTTCTTTTATTGCTGCATTCTAGGACAGAGTGGGAGGCTCCAACTATCTCCCCTCTCACAGCACTGGTTTGAATGGGAAAGGGGCATGCTTTGGACACCATGTGCATAACACCAAGAATGTGTCACGGCCATGAAACTTAACCCACAGATTATACAAGTACAAGTCCCTTTGTTAAGTGGGGCTGGTATTTATTTATGATTTTAAGGCATTTCTCTACCACCTTTCTGAAGTCAATCAAGGCGATTTACAAAAAGTTCAGAAAATAAAAACCACAATCAAATAAAAACACAGTAAAGCATTAAACGCAGTCTTAAAAACCATAATAAGAATTTCAAAAGCCAAGGTGAAAAGATGTATCTTGACCGCTCCACCATCCTGGATGCAGAGAGAAGTATCTCAATGCTAAGAGAGCTTCAGAATCCTGCTCTCAATTTTCTCAAACAGTTAGTGCTTCTGTGCTCTTATAGCAACCATCTGCTCTTTTGGGGGGTGGGGGGGTGTCCGCTAGCACCCTCTCTCTTTTCCTGGGTGTAGGACTCGGGCAGGGAGAGGAGGGGGCTCACAAATAACCTCTTATTTTTCTGGAAGCCTACAAAAAACCTGGAGCAGTTCCAGTTTCAAGTAAACATGTCAGGTCCTCCTGAGGCCACGAACGCTTCCGCACACAGTACTGAGCTAGAAAAGTTTCTAAAGAATTGCCTGGCTTAACTGTTTCTTTTACATTAATAGATGCCTGTCAGGATACAGCTGCCATTAGTGAGATCTATTAGGCTGCGGAGTTGTCGCCTTAAGAGGAGTGATGGAAGGCCTGTCCCACAAGACGTTGAAAACTGGGAGGGAGAAGGCACCCGCCGCAAGGACACGCCATGCACTGTCTCCTTGAGTGAAGGGAAGAGGCGTACAATGGGACCCTTTCCCCAGTTGGCCATGCATCTTTGCTTCCCAACAGTCACCTGCCGTATGATTTGCAAGAGGAAGATTTGGGGGCAGCCTCCCAGCAGCAGAGAATGTAAAGAAAATGCTCTTGCAAAGGGGAAACCTGCTGTACCCCCAGCCCACCAATTACTTAGTCAGACATGTAATATGTTTGGGTTATTAAATGGCTTGATAACAAGCCATTCTTCAGACTGCTGATGCTGACATCAATTATGTTAATTTGTCCCAGTGATGCAATGATAGTTTAATGCCTCATTTAACTGAATGGACTTATAAAGCTGCCAGTTGAGAGCTTCAACCTTGCCCTGGGCAATCTTCATTCTGTTCCATTCTATCTATATATAGATAGCAACAGATACACCAGAACACACACACACACACACACACGCACACACGTTGTGCAGACACCATGTTAAGGAATTTACCAAGCTGCCTTTGCATGGTATTCAATGCTGCGTGGGCACAAGGAAGCTCACAGAAAGAGGATTCCCTTTCCCTGCCCCCACTTCATGCCCCTGCGCCGCCTCAAAAGCCTCTCCTAGGATGTGGGGCTGTCGTGCGTGTGGTGGTGGGGATTCTATTTCTGCAAGCATCCTCACAGTCAACCAGTGCTGAATATCTTTCTCTGTGTATTGTTTCAAAATTCACAGACATCGGGATGGGCAGTGGGGATTAAGCCAGCCAAAATTGGCAGCCACATTCAGTAAATAGTCCCGCAAAACTATCCATGATCAAACTATGGATGCTCCATAAGGAAAGAATCCATAACTCCAAGAGAACAGTCAAGGTGACCTGCCTCCCCCTCAGACTTGCCATGAAGTGGTCAAATTTCCAGTTGTTCTCTCCTGGAGGGTTTCTGCAGAAGGAAGTCAGTGCAGCAAGGCCTTCCTTAGCACCCAATTTTCCATTCCATCCAGCCCAACAGAACTAAATAACAATAGTACCCTTTTGTTTGCCTCTAATGGCTTGACCTTGAAAATACAGCCCAAAGAGTGGCAAAGGTTGGGTCCTCAGTATTAAGTATCCTTGCTTGCGTATTTATTTATTTGTTTGTTTATTTATTTATTTTACTTATACCCCACCTTTCTACCAAAAAATGGCACTCACAGCAGCTTACAAAACCAATTTAAAATGGATCAAAACATTAAAATACAATAAAAACACAACAATTATGGAATAAAAACAGCACCCAGCCCACAGACCCACTTACAGGTCAAAGGCCTTCTTGAATAAAGCGGTCTTTGCCTGCCAACAGGACAGTAGAGAGGGAGCGAACCTAGCCTCCCTTTGGAGGAGTTCCACAGCCTGGGAGCAGCCACCAAAAAGGTCCTCTGTCCTGTCGCCACCAAATGCGCCTCTGATGGTGGCGGTCTCGAAAGAAGGGTCTCCCCAGAAGATCTTAAGAACTGGGCAGGCTTGTATGGGAGAAGGCAGTCTTTCAGGTAGGATCATAGAGTTGGAAGGGACCTACAAGGCCATCCAACCCCCCTGGTCAATGCAGGAAACTAGAGGAGGGGTCTCCCATCCATGTAATAACCAGACCTGACCCTGCTTAGCTTTCCACGCTCAGACAAGCTGAGCCAGCGTGAGCCACAGGCCTATAGATGGTCCCAAGCCATCTAGGGCTTTATGTCATAACAGTTTTAAAAGGCTGTTGGGTAGGGAACCACCTTGATGGCTTTTTAGCAGATAAGGCAGTATATAAATGTTAATAATAAACAAAATAAATAAGCTAGGCTAGCAAAATTATTATAATAGTTCACCATGTGCAGATGTGAACTAGGAGATACTATAGAAATCCACCAGGGAGGTTGCTCAGCACTAGTTAATCAAGTAGTAAAAAGCACCTTAGGATGATACTGAAGTGTGTACTACACTTGCAGGAGTAACTTGGTATTTAGGATGAAAAGATGTTCAGGAAGGCCTTCATGAAGAAATAAAAGGGGTTGTTTGCAGAAGAACAAGTCTCTACTAAGATTTCCCATCTGAACATAGTTAGTTAATAATGTTCAGTCCCCTTGTTTTCTAAAATAAAAAGGCCCAAAGGCATGTGAAGCTTTTTTACTTTAGAGATGGGGAAGTTAATTAAGGACACACCATGAATGAATTTATAAAATTATGAATGATGTGGAGAGAGTGCATACAGAGATATTTTCTCCTTCTCTGTCTCGGCCACACAATTAAACTAATTGACAGTAATGTTAGGGCAGACCAAAGGCAGGACAGTTCACACAATACAATACATGGTTGTCACAGAATTCACTGCCAGAGGATGTGGTGATGGCAGCTGGCTTAGAGCACAATTCTATGGACTGCTCTGTCTGTCCAAAGCCCTGCTGGCGAGAACAAGGCTTAGCGGGAGGAAGGTGGAGGTTTTTACAGCCTCCTGCTCCTCCATTTTTGTTGTGAAGGAGCTGGACAGGCCTCTCAGCCCATCTGGCTTCCCTACTTTCCAGTGGGCAGGGACAAGCAAGGACAGCCCTCTCTTGATGCAGGGGGAACCTCCCACCTCAGCTGGCAGTGTGAGGGGAGCAGTAAATTGCACGCCCCACCCCACCAGGAGTGCCTCCCCGCTGCCACCTTGCTCCAGTGAGGCAGCACTACAGCGGGTGCTCTGGAGAGCCCCATCAGTCACTCTCCTGGTGTGCCAAATGCCACAGCAGAAGAGCAGCCAGCCAAGCTCTCCGGAACAGCGAGCTGCCTTCTGACTTGCTCCGAAAATCTCAGAGGGAGCCGGAGGGAGGGAGGGCTCTCTGTAGAACTAAAGTGGCCAGTGCGGCTCTTCAGAGAGCCAGCCAGGACCCAATGTTTGGCTCTGAGGGGGTCCTTCTTACTCTGAAAAAATTCCTAGAGCTCTGCTTCTCTGTTCCACTACACCATTGCTGAAAAGAACACAAGGATGGCACCGGGCAAACCTCTATAGAAAGGGTGTTCCACCACTGAGGTGCCACCATTGGAAAGGCTTTCTCACCGGTGGTTACCCACCTCACTTAATTAAGGGCAGGGGCCTCTGAAGACAATCTTAAAGATAAGGTGAATACACATAGAATAAGATAGTCTCCTTTCAGGTAACCTGTTCCCGCACTGCTTAGGGTTTTAAAGGTTAAAACCAGCATTTTAAATTGGGCCCAGAAATGAACTGGGAGCTAGAGCAGCTTACAAAGCACAGGCATGCTATGGTCAAACAACACAGCTCCAGTTAGTAATCCTGCAACCCCATTTTGGACCAACTGCAGTTTCCAAACTGCTTTTAAAGCCACATCCAGGTACAACGCTCTGCTGTGTCGTTTCCTCTGTCAGCATCTGACTAGTGGCCACTATGCCAAACAGGATGCTGGTCTCCATTGAGCTACAATCTGATCCAGTAGAGGTCTTCTTATATTATTTGTCGTTAAAGGTCAGGAAGATGCACTAATTGTGGAGCTCCCAGAGATGCTTAGCTAAGAACAGATTTTAAAAGATAGCCAGTTAAAAACTATAATTAAGTGAAATATACAGATTAAAACAGAGCAGTAGAGAAAACAATACAAACTAGTCCATTAGGCCAAACTCCGGTTTAGTTAAAAAGGTTTTTGCCCATCAGTAGAAGGTCACCAACGATGGAGGTAGATGAGACTCTGGAGGTAGGGAGTTCAAAAGTCTTGGCACAGTCACTGAGAAGGCCCTCTCTTGAGTCCATGCCAAATGTACATCAGATATTGGTGGGACCAAGAGAAAAGTCTCTCTGGAGGATCTCAACATGCAGGCAGGCTCACATGGGGATAAGTGGTCCTTCATGTGAGCTCTGTCTGTAAGGTTTTCATGTTTGCTTTTTATTCAGTTCCCTACTTTCAGCCACCATCTCTTTCTAGAAGAATTTAGCATTTTAGCAATATCCCACAAGATAGCCTGAACTACAATATGAATTCGAAGCTCCCTTCAGCGGAACCATCTGAGTGAATTTTGCTCCATGTTGGAAAGTAAAATTGTGCTTCTGAGTAGCTCAAACCCCTTTAACCTTTCTAAACAGGTTTCAAAGGACAGGTTGTGATGGTATTCTAAGATTCAAGCAGCCACTGCTTAAAATAGATTGTTTTGCCCTTTAGAATTACAATCAAGCAATGAAAGAGCACTTTGTGTTGGAATACAAAGCTGACGTCTCATCACAGAGCTGCTCTGATGTCTCATCATGCTGCTTCCTCTTCAGACTCTGTTGTTGTCTAATTCCTACTTGAGGGGGAGCAGCTCATGAGAGCAAGTATCCATTTATTCACAACAACGAGGAACTGATTTAAAATATTTCTTACATCACCCTTCTCCAGGTTTCTGACTCTTTCACACACCCTTCTCCAGGAGACCACTGGCCAACATTGGTTTAAATCATATGAGGGTTCAAGTCAGAAATACATAGAAGCTGTAAAGCTACATGTGATTAGTGGGGAAGAGAACAGTCACCTTCCCCCCCCCCCCGCAGTGAGGTTTGTCCTGGGACTGGGGGGCGGGGAGGGAGAGAAAATCCAGGTTGCAGTGTTCTTGCTGAAGCAGTTGCCTGTTTTTAGCTAACTGACCCAGGTAGACAGGGCCAGACCTTCTATGAGGTGGGATGAATCCCCCGTCTCAGGCGGCAGATTCTGAAGGATGGTGTAACCCACCAACAGGAGAACTGCGCACACCGCTCGGGGCTTCAGAAAGCTGTGCTGGCCACTCTCCTGCTGTGACAAGAGTGGCCAGAACAGCTCTCTGGAGCATCACCCACCTGATGCTTTGTTTTGAGGACCCCTCAGAGCATGGCATTGGGCAAGTAGACTTCCTGGGCAGTTCTGCCAGCTCTCAGGAGAGAGAGAAGCCAGCACCACTCTCCAGAGATCCCAGCCCAAATGCCTCACTGTAAGGGATCCTTCCTCAGAGTGAGACTTTGTGTGGGGGGAAATGGCCCTGGAGATCACCTGGTCATGGCACAGGCTGTCTCCAGGGCCACCTCCACACCAGTGCCTCACTCTGAGGAAGGACCCCTTACCTTGAGGCACTGAGGGAGTGAGGCTTGTGGCATGCTGTGGCAGCCACTGCCATTGCCACCTCCACAGGGGGTGGGGGAAGAGAGGGGACAGGGGTGGACACCACTGTCACCATCAGGAGGAAGAGGAGGAGGAAGAGGAAGGCAGCAACCACCATCATTGTGGGGGGGAGGGGAGAGGGGCATTGCCATCATGGCCCGGGGGCAGAGAAGAGAAGGCCCTGGCAGGGGAGGAAGAGGAGGAGGGTGGGTGGCTGCCAGAGCTGTGAACATGGGAGGAGGCAGAGGAGAGAGGGCGGTGGTGGGAGCTCTTACACCAGCTCCGTAGCTGGAATTCACAAACTGGTATTATGGCAATTAACCTACACATGTGAAACTCCTCTCCTATTGATAAGCCCGTCATAAATTGCCTATCCACTCTAATCCAAACAAGCAGGTTCCACCTTGAGGAGGGTTCTCTCCTAACTAGCCATGCACAAAATACTCTTTGTCTTAATTCAGATCAAGATAGCTTGCCATAATTAAGAGAACATTTCAGCTACCCAGCAGTGCTTCTAAAGATGTTCCCACTTTTTCAACAATTAGCCACACATACTTTCCTTTTAAAGAGCTGTTGGACTGCTGATGCACTGAAATCTTCTTTCCCATTTTTCTCCCTGCCATACATTTACCATTCTGCACAGGGTGCAGAGACTAAAAGGTGACCTGGAAGCCCCTGTGTTTTCCACCTTCTGGCCATAGTAATTCCAATCCCATATTAGAACAAAGGCCTTGAATTTCACCTGGAGTTCTGCCCTAACAAATAGCAGCGTATGGCACCATTTGTGAACACTGGTTATTAGAGGACACACAGAGAGAAATGTCAAGACTGAGTTAAGCACAAAAGACAAAGTATATTACTAAAACCACAACCACATCATTTATACAAAAGTGAGAAAATGTTCTACTTAGAGTAGACCCATTGAAATGAATAGGACTTAAATTAGACTAATTAATTTGGATACAACCCATTAATTTCACCTTAGTTTAAATATTATCATATAAAGAAGAGAAGCATAAGAAATAAATGCAAAGAACACCACATTCACTTCACATTTGTTTGTAATGTTGTTTGTTCTGGCAGGGATTCTCTGGCTTTGGGGCGGGGATGGGGGCTCTCTGAATGCCAAAATAAAAGGAAACTGAGAATGATCTTTCCCATTTCCAAATTCTGTTACTGTTTTCATTTATTTTTATGAGGAAACTGTTGTAGAATTTGGTAGCATACTTAGGTTGTCCTGTGCCAGAGTTGCAGCCCTGAAGAATCTTCATTAGGACACTAGAAGATGCTATATTAGAAGATGCTACATTGGAGACAGTTTTAAGGATGAACGCTGTGGAGCCCTCCTACTTCCTAAATGTTCATAGGAAATGCAATGTGATTTGGCAAAGTGAATTCTTCTGGTGAAGAATTTTCAAAGCTGCAGGATTAAAAATAGAGAGGCCCACTGACTTACATAGATATGTAGCTTCGAAAACCAGACAACTTAAAAAAGAAAAGAAAAAAGAATGATTTGAGCTGGATATCTGCAACCGAATATAGAACCAGGGGAGTTATTCTAAAATCTCACCAGTCAAAATGGCTATCAATGGAAATCACACTGCAGTACAAAATAGCTCACCAATTTAATCAGAGCATGTTGTAGGGAGAAGTCAACTAACACAATAGCACAGCTGTCACAAATACACCGCTGCATTTAACGGCCAGGCATTGAGGGCTGATGCAGCAAGTTGTAGAGGGTTTTCAGTTAAAGATGGCACCAGTTGTGTTATGTTCCTTCAAAATTGGGAATGGGGGAGGCTGAAGAGATCAGGGGCTTCTTGCCTCACAAAATGCCAACAGAAACAGGCACCACTATGTGGGTTATGATATGAGGAGCCAGCAGCCATATTTACTTTATCCTCTGGAACTAATTGCTAAAATTAATGACATTACAGGACACTAGTGAGCTCAACTGGTGTCTGAAGGGCAATGAAAGTCTTTTTCTTAATCCAGATATTTTACTTTCAGGCCATCTGTGGCGTAGTGGTGAGAGTGTTGAACTGGGACCCGGGAGATCCGGGTTCTATTTCCCACTCGGCCATGAAACTCACTTTGGGCCAGTCACTGACTCTCAGCCTAACCTACATCACAGGGTTGTTGTGAGGATGAAATGGAGAGGAGGAGGATTATGTAAACCACCTTGGGTTCCTTGCAGGAAAAAAGGAGGGGTATAAATATAATAAATAAATAATAAATCTGTGCTCACAATGTGATCTGAGGTAGTTTAGAAACAAAGTAGGTGAAGCAAATCAACATACAAAGGGGAAGTAGGAAGCAGAGTTCATGCACAGTCAAATGGTGCTTCTAGACTAGGTTTTTATTGTGCATTCACTTGCTTCATTCAAGGAACTTTATGGGAGGTCCATACATCGTCTTCTTCCATCTGTAACCCTCTCGTGTTTTTCCACTGCTTCTTCCATCTTATTTCTTTCCATTGAAAAGTCGTTAAGGGTGCAATCTTATGCATGTTTACACAGAAAAACTTCTAGAACCCCCAGCATTCCCCAGCCAGCACGAACTAAGGGTGCAATTCTATGCATGTTTAGATAGAAAAACGTCCTAAAACTCCCAGCATTCCCCAGCTAGTCATGCAGGCTAGGAAATGCTGGGAGTTGTAGGACTTTTTCTCTCTCTAAACTTGCTTAGGTTTGTGCCTTAAAGAGGAAAAGATGGAATAGCTGCACAATGTCTTTTGATCGGTAGCACTAGGAGCCATCCATCTGAAAGCACCCAGAGGTTGGTGAAAGAAAGAAAATCAGCTAGATAATGCTGGCTTTTCTAACTCTCTTCCACTCAGAAATAGAGTAAGACAAATGGGACTTGCAACAAAATGTTGCAGTGTGGAGTGCTCCTCTTCAGGACTCCAGCCAGTCCATTCCATTCCCTTTTTCTGCCCCCTTTTTCTGTCAACCCCCTGCCCCACAAGCAGTCAGTCAGCATTCCGGGGCCACTAAGCATATTCAGTCCTCGCTGAGCTGCTTTTGGGGTGCCTTCCCCCTTTAGGGATTTCTTCCCTAAAGATTTTTTGTTCTCCTGAAAACCTTGGGGTTCCACAAAGCCTGCTGATACTTCTCCTTTTGTGTGCAGATGGTGGTGTTCTGGCTACATAACGATCAGCATTCAGGGCTTTTCTACACAAGACATTTATTGTGCGCTCGTTATCCCTCTCACAGAAGTTTGCAGGGCCTTTTCAAGACATCGTCATCCAACAGGGCCTCTCCCGTGCTTTCCAGCCGCTTTCGTGGCTTTTTTTTTAGAGCGAGAAAAGTGAGCTATTAAATTTTAAAATGAAAAGGCCTCGTGTGCAGCCGAAAAAGCGGTACACCGCAGCTATACCACAGCGCCACCTTGTGATTGGTTAATAGAATATATAGAAAGGCAGAGAAAGAAAAAACCCACATATTGTTGTGATATGTATCACTTTACCAGCTGTAGCACATTGTTTACACATGGAAGGGACAGAATGGCGAGGTAAACAGGTTTGTTATGTCTTTCTGGAATCTCGTGTTTTCGCATGGGAAACTAGACTGTGGAAACAATATGAGCTAGTCACATGGTTTGTATGTTCTGATGACGTGCTAACTTGTTTTTTCTGTCTGAAGCCATCTTAGAGAGAAGCTGGACTGCTTTCTCTCTTCTTCTTCTTGTTTCTTCTTGCTAGACTTTGTTACTGCAACAATGTAACGTCTTTGCTGAGGTGGTGGAATGAAGCTCAACTTACTCCACTGGATGTAATGCTTGCTATGCATTTATACTCTGCACACGGACTGTAACTAGGAAATGTATACTCTGTAGAACTTTACTTGCTAAGTGAATAAACAGGTAGAATTAGACCTGTGGTGTTACAGAGTGTTTCCTGACTCCATAGATTAATCTGCAACGGAGAAGCTGGGCTGGTTAAACTGGCACAACACGCTGCACGCTGCGCGAGGGGGGAGGTGAGATCTGGAAGATCTGTGTGTGGAATTTCAAGCGTCTGCTAGCACACAGACAGGATATTAAATCTCCCAACCCGCACACACTCTGCTAACGATGCAACAGGGTTATGGGCCCAGATGGAACCAGACCAGAACCAGCGGAACCAGACTGGACCAGAACCAGAGCGGGTTGGTACCAAAACCGGGACCTGTTTGGCAACAGCTTTGACTCCGGTGATTGCAGTGATTAATGGCAGAGGAGGAAGACATCAAGGAACAAATATCTCCTGGTCCTTCAACCGGTAAGGGGGAAGAAGGGGGAGAGAATCTGTTGGCTGACACAGACAGCTTGCAGGCAAGTTCCAAGGCCGAGAGCTTAGAGGGAAATAGCAAGGCTGAAATTTCTGAGGAGGAGGAGGAGAATCCCCCGGTCACAGAAATGGCAGCTGCAATCCCTGAATCCACAAATTGTGGAGAAATTGTCTGGATCGAACTATGTGCTGTGGAGTTTTCAGATGCAGCATTATTTAACCCATGCGGGACTTTGGTCTGTAGTAACACAGGATCCAGTAGTAGTGGGTGATCAAGCTTAATCTTTGTGGAATTTACAAAGTGCAACTTTTTCTGCTTCAAGCTGGAGAAATGGCCTGTGGAGATAGCAGAATGGAAAAGCAGCAAGCAAAGCGAAACAACTCTGGCCGAAAGTTTGCAGAAAGCCAGGCTGGTGTGGCAAACAGCCAAGTTGCAAACAACAAGCAGGGAGTAACCCAAGCCGCTGCTTTAAAAGTGAAAAAATGCTTCACTTGTGGATCTACAACTCATCTGAAAAAAGATTGTAAGGTCAAACGAAAAAAGACAAAAAAACAAACAGGAAACAACAAGCACACCTGAGGAGGCAATTAAAACGGGCAAAAGTTTGATTGCAAGGGTGGGGGTTTCTAATGTTGTTTGGGTCTTAGACTCTGGAGCTTCTCATCACATGACTAACTCCAGGAATGTATTTCAATCTCTGGAAGAAAATGGATGTCCAGGTCAGCACATGGAATTAGCTGACGGGAAACATATAAATGTTTCAGCAGCAGGAACAATTGAATTTACTACTTTGGGTCAACAAAGGGCATTGTTTGTTCCGGAACTGGACACAAATCTGATAAGTATTTCCCAATTAGCTCAAAATGGCTATGAAATGTGTTTTTCAGACAGCACATGTGTGATTTCACGTGAAGGGACAGTCTGTGCAAAAGGTGATTTGCAGCATTCTCTGTATGTTATAAATCCATTTGTAACACGTGATGAGAGTGTGAAGTATGCAAATTGTAAGCCTCATGATAATTGTGTACATTTATTCCATAAACGTTTTGCGCATGCTAATTACAGGAGCATCGAGAAGATGCCGGGTCTGTGTGAGGGCATGAAAATGAAACCTTGTTCAAATTATGTGGAATGTGAAGTATGCAGTCAGGCAAAGTCACACAGGACTAACATTCAGAAACACAGTGATAGAGTGAGCACAAGAATATTTGAGCTGGTACACTCTGATGTTGCTGGGCCATTTGAGGAAAGCTATGGGGGAAATAAGTACTACATGACTATCATTGATGATTTTTCTAGATTTGTATTTGTTTATCTTTTGCAGCATAAATCTCAGGTTCGAGAGAGATTTGAATCATTTGTGAAATGGGCTGGTAACAGGTTCAAACAATACCCCATAGGTGAATTGCTCACAGATGGTGGGGGAGAGTACATGAGTACAAAATTCAAGAAATTCTTGGAAATTGAGGGCATTGGGCACAAAATCACAGCCCCAAACTCACCGTTTCAGAATGGCGTAGCTGAAAGGCGCAACAGAACACTCCAAGAAATGATGAGGGCTCAATTAGCTGACTCACAGTTGAAAAACCATTTCTGGGGGGATGCACTTTCAAATGCTAACTATTTGCTGAACAGATTACCTAACACCACAACTGAGAAAACTCCATATGAAATGTTTCATGGGAGGAAGCCAAAGATATCACACGTGCGAATTTTTGGATGCAAATGTTTTGTTCATATACAGGCTCAAAATAGGACAAAGCTGTCACCCAGAAGCTTTGAATGTTTTCTGCTGGGGTATGATGGACAAACAAAAGGTTACAGGTTGTGGTCACCACACCACAACAGGGTAATTCTGAGCAGGGATGTGATTTTTCACGAGCAAACACATGAAAAGAAACAGCTGGTGGAATTGCCAATGCATTCAATGGCTGAGACACAGCTGAAGGTTTCTGAAACAGAACAGGCCACTGGGCAGATATCTGGGGAACAGGAGGGAGGTGAACAATCTCTAAGGCATTCAACCCGAGAACGTAAAACACCTCTTAGATATCAGGATGAATTCCAAAGTGGGAAAACTGTTGTACATAAAGCTCTCAAAATAGCTTTAGAACCTCAACGTTTTGAGGAAATCCAGGTCATGGAACCAGTAGTGAGAAATGATTGGTTTGAAGCCATGCAGGATGAAATCAATGCAATGCATGTTAACAAAACACGGAGTCTGGTATCTTTACCTGTAGGGCGAAAGGCCATCACCTGTAAATGGGTGTACAAGGTGAAAACGAATCACCAGGGGCAGGTGGAAAGGTACAGGGCAAGACTCGTGGCAAGAGGGTTTGCACAAAAGCATGGGGTAGATTTTGATTCCGTGTTTGCACCAACAACAAGGTATGCAACTGTAAGATTGTTGTTGAAATTGGCAGCACAAAGAAAAATGATAGCATTTCATTTTGATGTAAAAACTGCTTTCCTATATGGTGATTTACAAGAAGAAATCTACATGGTGCAACCAAGAAAATCCTTGTCTTGTATGTCGTTTGCACAAATCCATATATGTGCTGAAACAAGCAGCGAGGTGCTGGAACCAAAAACTAGACAAGAGTTTTGATTAGTTTGGGATTCAAACAAAGCAAGGCTGATCACTGTCTGTACACATGTCACACAGAATTGGGACATTGGGTGTATTTGATAGTCTTTGTTGATGATATATTGCTGATAACAGAATCAGTAAGTCAAAAAGACAAAATTGCAAGAGAATTGCAAGCACACTTTGAACTGAAAGATCTAGGTTTGGCAAAACACTATCTTGGAATGCAATTATCCCAGGATGAGGAAGGTTCTTTCTTGGTTGAACAAAGTGGGAAAATTCAGAAATTGCTGGAGATTCATGGATTGGAGAATTGTAACCCAGTTACCACTCCAATGACTCTTGAATATCAAAAACACACAGATAACACTGAATTTGAGGATATTGGAAAATATCAAAGTGTTATTGGAAGCCTGCTATATTTGGCAAATGTGAGTAGGCCAGACATCAGCAATGCTGTGAACATACTTAGCAGGAAAACGCAAAATCCTTCTATGTATGATTGGCTAGCTGTGAAACGTGTGTTAAGATATTTAAAAGGTTCCATGAATTGCAAACTGAAATTGTCATCACACACAGAGGGAGGTTTTTGTGTGTACACTGATGCTGATTGGGGAGCTGCAACAGATAGAAAGTCCACAAGTGGGACTGTGATCATGTATAATGACAGTCTAATTGACTGGTACACACGAAAACAATCTTGTGTGGCTGTATCTAGTGCAGAATCTGAATTCATCAGTTTATCTCAAGCATGCAATGAGATTGAATGGTTCAAACAATTGTTTACTGATTTGCAATTACCAGTAGACAAGGCTGTTACAATTTTTGAAGACAACCAGGCTTGCATAAGCATGGCACAAAATGAAAAATGTAGGCCAAGAACCAAGCACATTGATGTTCGTTACTCTCATGTAAAGGACTGTGTGCAGAAAGGGTGGGTAACACTCAAATACTGTGCAACAGGGGACATGGTGGCAGATCTTTTCATAAAACCATTGCCTGTAGTAAGACACAGGAAGCTAATGACGGCGCTAGGCCTCATTGAGCAAATGTGAAACAAGATGTACTCAGCTTGTAAGGGGGATGTTGTGATATGTATCACTTTACCAGCTGTAGCACATTGTTTACACATGGAAGGGACAGAATGGCAAGGTAAACAGGTTTGTTATGTCTTTCTGGAATCTCGTGTTTTCGCATGGGAAACTAGACTGTGGAAACAATATGAGCTAGTCACATGGTTTGTATGTTCTGATGACGTGCTAACTTGTTTTTTCTGTCTGAAGCCATCTTAGAGAGAAGCTGGACTGCTTTCTCTCTTCTTCTTGTTTCTTCTTGCTAGACTTTGTTACTGCAACAATGTAACGTCTTTGCTGAGGTGGAATGAAGCTCAACTTACTCCACTGGATGTAATGCTTGCTATGCATTTATACTCTGTACATGGACTGTAACTAGGAAATGTATACTCTGTAGAACTTTATTTGCTAAGTGAATAAACAGGTAGAATTAGACCTGTGGTGTTACAGAGTGTTTCCTGACTCCATAGATTAATCTGCAACGGAGAAGCTGGGCTGGTTAAACTGGCACAACACGCTGCACGCTGCGCGAGGGGGGAGGTGAGATCTGGAAGATCTGTGTGTGGAATTTCAAGCGTCTGCTAGCACACAGACAGGATATTAAATCTCCCAACCTGCACACACTCTGCTAACGATCCAACACATATAACTGGGGCAGTCTTACTCCCGCAAAGAAAGTGGAACAAGAAGCCTCGGAAAAGCAGCAGAATAAGCGCCTCATGTACAGAAGCCCTCAGAGAATTGAGATCAATGCTCGTATGCGTGGTTCGTATGCATGGTTAGTATGATGGGATTCGTGTGAGTCTAAATTTAACTGATTTCTTTATACGTGCCGCTTTGACAAGATATGCGCAGGGGATTTCCTCCTCCCCAAAACTGTTTTATAACATGGCAGTTTCCAGAAATCAACCACGGTATATATACAGAGAAGTCACGTGATGTACATTAGAACAGTGGAATAAATTATGTTGCTGCTGTTCTTCATAATGCCCATAAAAGTCCTGAACCTGCAAGACCTTCTCCCGGTGATTTGAGTGGTGAGGAATCAAAAGCGCAGGGCAGGGCAGGATGCAGCCAAAGGGTTGGCAGGCAAAGGCTCAATTGATGGCAGAGTGAGCAAAGTTTCAGAGCTAATAATGTCTAGCTTTTGAGTACTTCTCATAGAAGTTTTCCTTTTAATTAGGAGGCAAAGGATGGATACACTACATTCAGGTATAGGACAGACAGCTGGAGAGTCAAATTTCCATAATGTTATCATCTTTCAGGAAAGCAAATAGAAAATGTGATCAAAAGCTGAAGGTAGAACAGGTGGAGTGAAGGAGGACAAGAATGTGAGCAATAAGTGTGGAAAAAGAAAATGAGAAGCAGTTAGGTGTGGGGACAGACTGATAAGAGAGTGTTCTGGGAGTCAGGGAATATTATGCTAATACAATTCCCTCGGGCTCCAGGTACACTTTCATTTCTTTCCTTTTTATAACACAGTGTAGGTTATTCAGATCCATAAATTAATGGTGAGATGGACAAGCATTCATAACTAAGCTTGTGACATGTAGAACAGCCCGATGTGACTTCCTAGACTATAAATGTCACCATGCCAGGTTGGACAAAAGAGAAACCTACTAACTGGAAGAGTTTCTTCCTTTCAGGAAATATTAGGTCCTACTAGCCACATTAAAATCAATAGACGTTGTCTTGTATCAACAGTTCCTAATATGAATCATGCCCCACCACCATACAGACTTCATTTTGTCTGTACAATGGAAAAAATGTCATTGGTCTAAATTTGGGGATTTTTTAGAATGTCTGTTATTAAATAAAATGCCAGACCCAGTTGTTGCGTTCTGTCTCTTTGTCTCATTAGAGTGACCCAGAACCAGAACCCAAGGCAGGGATATGCACACAAGAACAGGCTTGATTTGCAGTAATTCCATAGATATGTTGGGGGAAAGTAAATAGGTTGCACTCCCTACAAGAAACTAGGACCAGCAGGTACAGGGCAGAGATCATTTCTTGAACACACCCCTTTCATGTCTCCCATATAAAGTGGCTGCCATTCACTCGTGTGCATATGTGTTGTGGGGAGCACTGCACTTTGCAAGACTGTTGCAGCAGAGGCAAAACCTGCTCTGTGCCCCTGAAACTGGTTGGTTTGGCTTCCACCGAGGGCCCAGGTTTGGGGGCTGCTGCTGCAATGCACTTTTGTGAGCAGCGTTCATAGAGCCACATTGCCCACTCCAGGGGTCCCTTCAATATACAGCCCTTCTCTCTGCTTCCACCATCCTGTCATTTTGATGGGCATTTTGCCAGTATTATATCTTATGAACTTTAGAACATTCGGAGACATCCTCCCGGAATTTAAACCTACCCTCTACTTTTGAGACTCCAGAATGGCTGCTTTATATGCCTACCTTTCCATTATGATATGTCTGTTTTCTTCCTATCAGCACAGAGCATGACCACCCAATACATTCTGCTCCCTGTGGAACAACAGCACATGGCACCCCTGCCCCAGCTCCAAGTCAAGGTGCATAGCACCCAAGGCAAGGCACATTATTTTGGCACTCAAGGCAGACATTCTCACGAATGCCTCTCTCCCGCCCTGTTGGTACAAATGCCTCTATCCTTCCCTCACATTAAAAATAGAACATTAACACCTTCCAGCTCTTCCTGCCTGGTAAGGCTGGCCCTCACAGCGCACTGACTCAAAAGCAGGTCTTCAGTTCCTTTGCTTTATCAGCCGGATAGCCACTGCATGAAACCAGTTCTTGTGCAGGTATTCTATGAAGAATTTTTTGCTCTCTTAAACCTTGGAATAAAACGAAATTCAAGGTTTAAGATGCCAGCTTCAAACAAAACAAAACAAAATTAAAAATCCAAGGGCATTCAAAGTGCAAAGTATGTTCCCCCCAAATGAAGAATCGATTTACCAACATGAAATCTTGCAAAATCCACTTACCAGCATGAGAATTTAAATACTAGATTATTCTACTACATTACGTGTTGATAACTCAAGCACGAGGTCAGAAGAGGTTTTTCTACAGTGACAGAGACCTCTGAAAGATGCATCTGCCTCTTTGCTCCATTACCTCCTAAGAAACAGAGCCCGGAAGATCTTCCCTTCTCTCCTCAACTACGTCGTCTTTTAGTTACCAGCTGTAGTATTTCATCTGATGTAATCTGAACTATTGCCCCAGAACTCTTCAGTAATGGACACAACTCAATGATCTGATAACTATAAATAATACACTTCAAACTGATAGGGAATGGGGAAGTGGCTATTCCTGGATGCAGTGGGATAATAATGATTAATGGCTGCACCAGGCCGCATGGAACCTTTCATAAGCATAGTTTCTTTTTCAGTTACTACTAGCCACCATTCATATTTGTTTGAGAAATAAAATATGAGAATTAATTAATCATGAGTGATGTATAAGTGAACTGTCATCTGATAAAATCTGTAGTCATCCTGTGGAGCATGGCAAGAATGTTCACTTTCCCACAAGAGATCCAGATCCAACACATAGCCACCATCAGTTTACAGTCCCTCTGTCCATAAATGGCAAACTGTCTCTTTTTTTAAAGGCTTTGTTGTTGTTGCTTTAATGTTTTAAAATTAGAGTTAAAAAAGCTAAATTCTCCCCTAGGATGCCACACAAATCTCACTCAGTAGTCAGATTTTGTGAGACGCCCTTTGAAGTTATTTAAGATTATTTGCTGCACGGATATAGGCTGTGTGATCCAAAGAAGTGAGACATGCCTGTGAAAAACCCAAGCAGCCAGAAATTCACTTCCTGCTGGCAACAGTTCCTGTTACCAAAGAGATAAGCCACTGTTCAGTGGACAAAGCAGCTTGTTTCTTTAGCCGTTGAAACTGTTGAAACAGAAGCAGCAAGGTAAGTTCCTTATTTGAATTGTGTTCTCCTCCATGTGCACATACCACTTCTTTGGACCACAGCCACAGACTGTTTTCTCAGAGACACAAAATCCTTACATTGAAAGCTTTCTGAGGGATACATTTCACAGCATATATCATACTTGCTTCTGACATGCCCCCCCAAGGAAACCCTCATGTCAGGTAAATAAGTGTCTGCATTTTGTGCTATTTCACACATGGCAAATGCAGCCTTATTTGTAACAATATGGGCTTCACGTTGAGTGGAAGTAACTGGTGCAATCAGTAATGAAATACTATCATGGTACATATCCAAATGCATGATGCCAGCAGCTATTATTTATAACCTTGGTCATGGTGCAGCTTGAAAAAATATTACTAATTGCGATCAAATTACTGTTAAATCAATTGACATGTTTTTGAAGATTCTTCCTAAAAGCCTTGCACCAGGACACACCGCCGAATCACAATCAGGAGGTTTAAATGTACAAATTCTGGAACTGTTTTGCTTTAGCATTTATAATCATGTTAATTGCCAATTATAATGGGTGTGAAATTTTGGACCTATCAGAATTAATTGCACATCTCCCATTGAAATTAATGAGGTCAAGATTTCCCTCTAGATTAATGAGAGCCTAGAAAAGTCATTAGCAGACGTATAATGTGAAAGGCCGGTAAGCAATTGCTCACCACCCAAATCCTCTGAAACTTTAAATTTGCATTTCTGAAGAATGTGCCAGTGCTGTGGCAACTAGACTGTCTTATATACACATTATTTTGTAACCACCCTCTTGTTCTGAAATTGCATTTGAAAACCTTGCGAGAATTGCGTGATTGCTAAATATTGTGTGTGTGAAAAATGATGTGCTAAGCTTTCTTTAGACCAGGGCTCTCCAACCTTGGGTCCCTAGATGTTGCTGGCCTACAGCTCCCAGCATACCCAGCCAGCATGGCTAATGGCAAGGGATTCTGGGAGCTGTAGTCCAGCAACATCTGGGGACCCAAGGTTGGAGATCCCTGCTTTAGACTGGATGCCATTGATTAAACAGAAAAATAATTTCTGATCTGATTCAGGATAATAGATTACATATGCAAACTTGGGGCACATCTGCGTGATTTTGGGGAAGGAGTGAATGCCTTCATTCAATGTGCCTGTTCCCAGCGATGCCTGCATATACCTGTCTGTGAGCAGATGTAGGGAGTTGTAGGCTGGGCACGTACAACATACAGCCCACCTGGGGGGCAGACATTATTTTAGCATGCAACACTCCAAATTACCTACCTTATTCAATCACACATTCCTTCTTGCATTTGTAGGTTTGTACGAAACCACTGAATGGGGAACCCAAATGACTCCAGAGTAGATACACACTTGGGCCAAACAGAATTAGTAGCCAGCACCACTGTAACCTTCTCTTCCCTACACTCACCACCACTGTATGAACAGCATATGCCAAAATAGTCAACAGATGTCAATAGTCAATCGTCAACTTCATATCAGAAGTAATTGGTGGCCTATTTTTGCATGAATCAGTTTGTGAATTTTCAATGCTAGATGCTTTAATATGCATGTTCAGGATGAACTATATAGGGCTGATGGGATTCATCTTTCCGATGCAGGAAATATCTTTTTAGCAGATCTGCAAAGTGACCTGCATAAAGCTATCCTGAGCGGCGGGGGGCGGGCGGGCAACTGAACACTAGGTTTATTCCTCTCCTGTGGCAGGTAAGTGCAGCAAAGCCAGGTAAGGGGTACAGATAGGATGAGCACCCTGAGGCACCTTTAAGGTGATTGGTGTTTCCTTAGGCTGGCCGTTCAGAGCTCTGAGACCCATGGGCAAGATACAGTTCACCTTTGGGGGCTGACTTAACTCACTCCAAGTTGTGCAGCCTTACACAGGGGTGACACAAGAAGGCCTCCCTTCTCACCTAAGAAGAGGTGGCACTGGGGAAAGGGAGAACTCATACCCACCTTCCATGAGGCCAGGGTGGGCTCACCCAACACCCATCAGGCTAGTCACCTGAAGAAGTAGTTAGTTCCTGCACTGAGACCCCGTTGCAGATCTTGTTGTTTAATAAAATGTGGCCCAAGTTCAATCTAATACCTGTGTCTCGCCTCTTTCTTGCTGCCTGTGTCCGCAACACAAACACTTAAGTTTAACCACTGCAACAACAATGTTATTTACAGGACACCATAGTCAAAATAACAATTTGCACCAAACTGTTTTACACCAATTTAAAAAAAAACCTTGACAATAATATTCTTCAAGATCACATACCATGACAAATTCATCTCTTTTTCCTAATTAGAAGGGTGAATGGCATCAATATTCATGTGTAAATGCATAGCCCCCTTTACACTGGCAAATGCAGCAGGGTGTAAAACAAGTGAATATGGGGAATTCTCTATGTGAACACAATCAGAATAATTAGTCCAATAATCTGATTAAGTTACAAAAGATAGCTACTGCTAGGATGTAAATTACTTAAAACACAAACTAAATCTAACTACAAAAATTAGATCTGTATTAATGGAGATGATGTGAAAAGCTTATCAGAAGTGTTATCTTTAAATCCATATTGGAATAGTATGATCTATTTTTAAAGAACAAATACTTTATAATTAAATTGCCAGCATTGCACTCCCATCTCTGATCAATACCAAATTTAGCTGAAATGTTGGTCAGCTAGATTTCTGTTTTTCAACACAAAAAGAGAGGTTTGGAAATCTATACTGATCAATTGTTAGAAAAAATTAAAGGTTTAATACTTGTTAATGGGGCAATATTTGTTTCTCTGCTTAGGAACCTGCCAATCAGTTTTACATAGAAGTAAACAGTGACAATTTTGTTAATTGTGTCAAATAGTCAAAATTCCAATACAGCATCCTTGGATTGAATTGTTTTATGCATGACCTCCTTAAGGGGTTTTCCTTGTCAAATAGAGTAATGGAGTGAGATTATCACATGCCCGCCTCTATCAAGTTGATCTATCTGATGTAGCATGATAAACAAGGGTTTCCAAAAAAAAAAATGAAGGGAAAAGGCAAGCAAAGAAATATAGATAATATAAATATATACACACAGTTTGATAATGGCTTACAACTTATAAAGAAATATGAATTAAGAATAAATTAAATAAAAATATTGGTTTCCATAGAGCATTTTCCATAAAAATTCATGGGGAAGACCCATTTCCTAGCAAGTGCCTTTTGCAGGCACATGTAATTATGTCTTCTCTGTACTGTTCACATGGCATCTTTATATTACAATTTGGCTTGGCTTTTTTATTTCCTTCAGCTCAACCTGATTTGGTTTGTTTAAAGAGGTACGGTGTAAATAGGAGACTTGATGAAAACCAAAAGCCTATCCCCCACCCGCCTGCAGAACATCCTGATTTTAACAAAATGGAACGTGTAAAGCAGCCCCACGGTGTCTTAGGGCAGTCTTTTCCATCTGAACATCTCCAGCTGCCAGGTATGGTCCCCTCTGTCCATTCAGAGAACGAAGAAGAAGTGCCTACACAAGAAGATGTTGAACAATTTTATCACAGCACAGGGGTTGCAAATGATATTCTCCATTCTCTTGTATGGTTGGTGAGCTTATAGGTGTGAAGTAGATCCTGGGGGGGAGTGCACAGAGCTGTTGCTTGAAGCTCGAGGTGCACAGGATGCCAGCTGCTGTCCACCTGTGCCAACATCTTCCTCACCAGCCTCTTCCTTGTGGGCAGCTGTTTGGGCTGGACACTCAAAATGCACACAATGAAACACCTGAAACAACAAGAAAAAGGGAAGCAATGAAATGGGAGTACAAGTGTAGTCACAACTAGATGACTCCTTAAATGGAGCATAGTGGAGGTACCTGTGGTAAAGGCCCATCAACGTAATGCTGCAAGACCTATACAAACTTCCTGGCGGGAAACGCCACTGAATTTGGTATATATAAAACCAATTTCATACAATCTGTGATGGTTACTGCTTTGTTTCCAGATTCAATTCTAACTTCCGGTTCTGAACGTTAAAGCTCCTAAATGGCCAGGAACCAGAGTATCAAGAATGGGCTCTATATGAATCTTCCTAACTTTTAAGATTGCTTACTGAGGCTGTACTCTGAGTTTTCTTGCTTCTTGTGTGGTTGGGCACAAGGGACAGGGCCTTTTTTGTGGTGGTGCTGAGATATCATAAGGAGCCCACCAGGCCCCACCACTGCTGACCTTTCGATAAGCAGCTAAGAT
This sequence comes from Shinisaurus crocodilurus, assembly GCA_021292165.1. NCBI lineage: Eukaryota > Metazoa > Chordata > Lepidosauria > Squamata > Shinisauridae > Shinisaurus > Shinisaurus crocodilurus. The sequence goes on along the minus strand of CM037879.1, from coordinate 54,565,954 downwards.
ACATTTTTCCAGGTGCTTCTCATTACAATAGTTTTCCAACTGCTACTGTTTTTATATTGTTCCTAATTTTCATTTGTGCTGTAGGGCACAATCCAATGGGGATGCCCATAAGCCTCCAAACTCGGAGGATTATGGGCACCCTATGCAGGGAGGGAGGAGCATGGAGGCGATCTCTGCCTCCCTGCTCCTCCCGCCCTGCAACTCAGCTAGAGAGCCAATTTTGGCCACCTGGCTAAGGTGCTTCCGATGGGAAGGGAAGGAGGCTGGAGCACCGCCAGGATACATCAGATCCTGGCGGCCCTGATCTCCTCCTCACCCACTGGAACACCAACTTTACCCCTTCCCCAAGGTCACTGTTACACCCTTGGAGAAGCAGCCAGCATGGTTCTTTCCACACCAGCTGCGAGGCAGGGGCGGGGGAGGTGATCCAAGTCCAGATCCCCAGCTCCGATATTGGAGCTCTTTTCCAACCTTGGATCTGGGAATCCCAAGAATCCTATGGCCCCTTAGACATTGTCTAGGGGGCCATAGGATCGCTCTCTTAGTTAATTAATGAATTTTACAAGGTTTGACAAATTGTTTTAATTTGTTTGTTATATTGTTTTCATAGATCATAGAGTTGGAAGGGGCCTAACAAGGCCATCGAGTCCAACCCCCTGCTCAATGCAGCAAACTAGAGGAGGTGACTCCCATCCAAGTAATAACCAGGCCTGACCCTGCTTAGCTTTCCACGCTCAGACAAGCTGAGCCAGCGTGAGCCACAGGCCTGTTTGTTTGCTGCCTTGATTTTTTTAAATAGGGAAGTGGGATAGCCATGCTGAAAATAAATAAATCACCACTCTAATTCATTAATAAGTCCCAGATTAAATTCTGAGTAAGCATGCATACCATTGGGCTGCAAAAAGTATAATTCTGCATTTCTCAGCTGTGTGTTTATAACATGTTAAAAATAAACACCAAGTCTAAGATGGTTAACTGAGGAATGTATAACTTTAGATTATAAGCATTCATATTTGACATCTTTAAATATGAGATACTGTGCTTAGAGAATGAGAACCTGCAAAAACTTTTTATTTCTCAGAGATGAAAGCTACAACCAGATTCAAAGTAACACTGTCACTCCTTGAACTCAAGGAGATTTGTGGAGCAGAAAATAACAATTTACAGAGCAAACTTATGGGCAAACGACAGAGCATGCCAATTTTGGAGGCTCCCATCCATCCAAAGCCCTGCTGGGCTCATGCCAGCAAGGCGGGAAGAACAGCAGAGGGGTTTCCCCCCCCCTGCTCTCCATTCTCCTGAAAACTGGACAAGCAATTGCCAAAGTTCCATCAATCTGACTTGCCCTAATACTGGGGTTCAAGTCAAGGCAAATCCGAGTGACTTCATCTGCAAAGAATAGTGAACCAACAACTGCACTGGCTTCCCGAAGGAGGCCTTCCACAGTATGGAAAAGCATCGCTGGTCTACTCTGTGCAGACGTGATGGTGGCAGAGAATTAAATTTTCCTCACTGCCCTCATCGCTACAGTATAGGTCTTTAAATGGTCTTTTACTCATGTTCAGATTCGTCCTGAGTTTTTCTCCAATTGCACCCTAGAATGTGTTATGGAAGATAATCTGTAGTAACAAAACACAACACAACCCATTATTCCCATTTGGCACGTAATACAAAGCTTGCACATACAGAACAGGACTGCAAACGCTGTGACCCTCCAAGACAAAAAAATAAAATAAAATCCAAGTGTTTGGCTGCTTGGAAAGGCAGAAACAGGACAGTTCCCAAGCCACAATATATGGTTGGTGGGATGCATTCAGTGTGGTGGGTCAAAAGTTGTGCAGCCTTCATCAAGACAAAATCAGAAAGTATCCAGAATTGGCAGTTTCTACTCTATTTGATCTTTCAACTGGGGATTTTTGTACCGCTTAGAGACTACAGCCTTCTTAATGTGTTTTAAAACTGTGTGAAGTATACGTGTGAGGAAGGAGATTGGAGATGGACATACTAGCCCCGCCCTCTACACACAGAGATGACTTTGTGAAGGGGAGAAGCTCTATCACTGGAGGCTCCCCCAGTGGTTTTAAATCATTGGAAGAGCCTCCACAGACCAGCCACATGTAGAGGGAGACGGAGGAGGGCAGGGCTAGTGCACTCATCCTTGCCCCCTCTCCCCACAGGTTTACTTTACACAGTTTTAGAACGTCTGAAGAAGGTGAACATAAACATGCTCATCTGAGAGAAAATGCAATTAATTTTATGTTAACACAGAGTGAAGTAATTCCAAGTGCAAAGGACTTACTTGAAAGATCTGTAAGACATTAAAAGTTATTAATAAGGGTACACTTTAAAAGGAACTGGATGCTGAGAACACACCTTTAACATTCTAAGAATAGGGGAAATAATTATGTATACCTATACAAAAGTTCTGCTGTGGCTTATGATTTAACTATGATGTAGTATACAATTCTTTATAGAACCTATCACACATCAATCCAGCGGTGGTCTCTGAAATTATCAAACAAAGACTGCTGGAGGATGTATAGGCATGAAAGCACATCAGGACTGTGCTCAAATTAAACCACTTTGGCAATAATAATTAAGAAGTGCAGGCCTTAGGCATTTTCACACCTAAGTCAAAAGTCCAAACACCCACCACAAAACTCTGGATCAGAGCTTGTTTTTTCAACAAAACAAAACAAAGTTCACAGAGAGAGACAGCAGAAAAATATATGTACTTCCTTTGGAATCAGCTACTTGAAGCAATTGTTTCATATGCTTCATGGGGAATCCTGCCCTTAAGAAATTAAAAGCATGGGTCCACAAACATGCTCATTCTCTCGCCACTGGCATATCATCATCATCATCCTCATCATCATCATCGATTGGCATCCAGACATTACTCTAGAAAATGCAGGGGGAAATCTGACTTGTGCTGAGCTGCAGAAAGGTTTGTTTTTATTTGCAAACCTCTCAGCAGTTCAGCAGAGATACCCTTGTTCCTCTTTCAAGCCAAGGGAAATATGGGGGAATACTTCTGCCTTGCACTGAGCTCCCACCAGCTCGCCTTGTAATTAGCATGCTTTTTCTGAGCTCTCTCTCAGAGCTCACAAAAGGAGCCATATCTTTTATCTGAGATTTTGTAATGTTGGGACACCTGGGGAAACTATTTGCTAGCCCTTTTCACCACTGTGGCGGGCTCACAGCAGAGACAGAGAACACAGATTTAAGGCATGAACGTATACGTGGAACTTCCATTGCCTCTGGGAAACCATATCCCCAGTGCTCCCCAGCTGAATTCATTGAGCACAAGGCTTTGGAAACTGTATTTTTGAGGCTTCTCAGTGACAACAGATGCTCCAAATTAGTGTCCAGGCCTTAAGGATATGGTCTTCACTGCTGCCCTCTTCTGTATGTTTTGGGAAAAGGTAATCTGACAGCAAGGTGTATACCCTGGAGCAAGCTCTTAATGACTTGATGTTTTCTGCTTTTTTTAGACTGCAAGACATGCAGGGTGGGGTCCTGTCTTCTCATTCTTTGTAAAGCACCATGTATGTAGCCAGTTCTATGTTAATATTAATATTATTAATTATTACTATTAACAACAACAGTAACAACAGCAGCAGCAACTCTCCCCCTTATCTCTAGATGTTGATGCTAAATAGCACAATCAGGGAGATCTTGCATTTAAAAGAAGCATTACTTTCTAAATGTGATGAGTGGGAGGAAACACACATCCTGATCTCACATCACAAACAGGTGAGGAGGCAGAAGTACTATCCAAACAGGCCTCGAAACTGGTAACCTAACGATTTTAAAAAAGCAAAAAAAGCTATTTTTGCTCATTGTTCAAATGATTGTATTTTATAATACCTAAAACTGAAGCAAATGTAAATCACGTCTAAAATATGAATATGAATAATTCAGATGCTTTGCCTTCTATGGTTTTGGAGGGAAGATATCAGGGAATACCATTTAAGGATCGTCTTTGCCCATGTAATAATAATGGGGAAGTCGAATCTGTGGGGCATGTACTTTTATATTGCCCCTTCTACCGGGATCTTCGTGAAGAGCTTATTCTTCCTATACTATGTAATTGCCCAGGTAGAACTGATAAATTCTATATTTCCCTGCTACTCGCAGATACGGTCCCTCATATCACTAATAGTGTGGCTAAATTTTGTGTGACTGCCATAACATGCCGCACCTTTTTAACTTCTGACTCTGGCCTTGCTTGACTGTTAGAATTTTGATATAAAACTTTGCTGTGTTATGTATGCTGGGTGATGTATAGTAGTAATTCATGTTTTACTGATTGATTGTTTCCCTGTTTTTAATGTTATTGTTGGATCTGGTCAATGACCGTAATAAATATTCATTCAATAGCACAATCAGGGAGATCTTGCATTTAAAAGAAGCATTACTTTCTAAATGTGATGAGTGGGAATAGGGAGGAAACACACATCCTGATCTCACATCACAAACAGGTGAGGAAGCAAAAGTACTATCCAAGCAGGCTTCGAAACTGGTAACCTAACCATTTTAAAAAAGGGAAAAAAGCTATTTTTGCTCATTGTTCAAATGATTGTATTTTATAATACCTAAAACTGAAGCAAATGTAAATCACGTCTAAAATATGAATATGAATAATTCAGATGATACTACTTTGCAACATTCTTCTGTAAAATAACATTTTAAAATGCTCCTTTGTGTTGATTTGATAGCTATTGACAATTAACTTCACTGAGTGACACTGGTAATGAATAAGAAATATTGTAGCAGTTTTTTAAACAACCCATTTGCCTTGACCACTCCCTCCCTCTTTATTTTTGCCTCCTTTCTTCAGATCTCTTCTCAAACCCTCTTTAATATTCACTGGAAAGGCTTACTATTTTAGTTGGCTTTTTCCAGGCCTGTCATGTCTCTAGAAGTGAGAAGGCTGAAAACAGGTTACTGACATACCATTGATTTTTACAAGACCATTAGAATACTCTCTCCTTATGATCTCTCCTTTACTTCAGCCTAGAATCCTATTAGCCTTTTAGTGTGTCACTGAGCAGACATCTTCAATGAGTTGTCTACTACAGCCCTTGTATCTTCTAGTCACTGTGTTCTTTAAAATTTTGAAATGCAGGCAGTCCCCGAGTTACGTACGAGATCCGTTCTTAGGTCTGTCTAAGTCGAATTTGTATGTAAGTCGGAACAGATACATAAGGGTTCTTATTAAACATAACTTAGTCAAATGTTTGTCTTAGTATAGTATTTATTTTACCTATATGTGCATGTAAAACACTTAAGAAACACTTCCAAATACAATAAAACATCTTAAACATAACATACAGTACAGTACATAATAATACTGTAATAGTGTAATAATAATAATAATAATAATAATAATAATATACTGTATAATAATAATATTACTGCATTATTATTATTATTACCATATTACAAAAAAAACATTAAAGAAACAGTTCTTAAAACAGTTTAGATAGCGGGGAAAAAGAAAAAGGAGAGTCAGGGTTTGATTCTGCTGCTGGAGAATGGGATTTTTGTTTTGTTTGTTTTCAGATCAGGTTTGGCTAAACTCCCTGGGATCACTTTTGTTTCTGGGGGTGGGGTGGTGGTTTATTTCTGAGTAGACGGATAAAGTGCTGCTTGTAATAATTTCGATTTCTAAAAAACAAAACAAAAACCAGACACCAGTGTGTGACTTAAAGGTAAGATCTCACTCCAAGCCAACAACAGGGAAGATTGGAACCACAGAAATCCTCTGGGAAGTTAATCCTTTCCAATGGAAGGGGCTTGGGATGCCCCTGTCACTGCTGGTTCTCTTGAATCGCTCCCTGCGACGACACGGTCCTTATACTTTAGGACCAGATGCATAAACCCTTCTCAGGCTAAGCACCAACACTTAAAAACCTGAGGGGAGGGTCAGAAGACAAAGAAAAGGCAGAAGTGTTCAATTCCTACTTCGGCTCGGTCTTCTCCCAAAAGAGGGTCTATGACCCCCCTGGGCAAACCTGAAGTGCAGACTGAAGGGGCAGGATTGCAGCTTGAGATTGATAGGCAAATGGTCAAGGAGCACCTGATTACTCTGAACGAGTTTAAATCTCCAGGGCCTGATGAGCTACATCCTAGAGTAATAAAGGAACTGGCAGAAGAACTCTCAGAACCACTGTCTATTATCTTTGAGAAATCATGGAGGACAGGTGAAGTACCAGATGACTGGAGGAGGGCAAATGTTGTTCCCATCTTCAAAAAGGGGCAAGAAGGAGGAACCTGGGAACTATAGGCCAGTCAGTCTGACATCGATCCCTGGGGAAATTTTGGAGCAGATTATAAAGAAGTCAGTCTGCAAGCACCTTGAAAACAATGCAGTGATTACTAGAAGCCAGCATGGATTTGTCAAGAACAAATCCTGCCAGACTAATCTGATCTCATTTTTTGATCGGGTAACCTCCCTTGTGGACTGTGGGAATGCTGTGGACATAATATACCTGGACTTCAGCAAAGCTTTCAACAAAGTGCCTCATGATATCCTGATTAGCAAGCTAGCTAAAAGTGGGCTAGATGGAACAACTATCAGGTGGATCCACAATTGGCTACAGAATTGGACTCAAAGAGTGCTTATCAGTGGTACCTTCTCAAACTGGGGAGAGGTAACGAGTGGGGTACCACAGGGCTTGGTCCTGGGCCCAGTGCTCTTCAACATTTTTATTAATGACTTGGATGAGGAGGTACAGGGAATGCTTATCAAATTTGCAGATGACACAAAGTTGGGTGGAACAGCTAATACTCTGGAAGACAGAAACAAAATTCAAAGTGACCTCGATAGGCTGGAGCGCTGGGCCGAAAACAACAGAATGAAATTTAATAGGGATAAATGCCAAGTGCTGCACCTAAGGAGAGGAAACCAAATGCAGAGTTACAGAATGGGGGACACTTGGCTCAACAATACTACAAGTGAGAAGGATCTTGGAATTGTGGTAGATCACAAACTGAATATGAGCCAGCAATGCGATGTGGCTGCAAAGAAGGCAAATGCTATTTTGGGTTGCATTAATAGAAGTATAGCTTCCAAATCACGTGAAGTGATAATTCCCCTTTACTCAGCACTGGTTAGGCCTCATCTTGAGTACTGCGTCCAGTTCTGGGCAGGGCCGGTGCTACCACTAGGCGAACTAGGCGGCTGCCTAGGGCGCATGGCTGAATGGGGCGCAGAAACACTCCGCTCAGCGATGAATGAATCGATCGGGGTGGGGATGGGGGTGGGGAGGTGGTGATGAATTAGGGCTCGCAATCGAAGAGGATTGGAATGGCCAAGCAGCACTTCGCACACGCCCCCTCCCGCCCGCACCACGAGAGCCCTCGCTCGCCGGCCCCGCGCAGTTCGGGCAGGGCGGCAGCAAAACCGCAGGAGGAAAGGAAGAGTGAGCCGCAGGTCCACACCATGCTTGGCTTTCCTTCCCTAAAATCTCCCCTTCCTTCCAGCCAGTCTAATTTTTCTTCCTTCCTCTTAATCTGTTTTGTCTTTTCCCCTTCTCCAATGGTCTACTTCAGTTCATTTTGTGTTCCTTTCTTTCTTTCTTTCTTTCCTTTTTCATCAGTCTCCCCCCCTCTTCCTCCCCTTAATCTTTTTTAAAAATAATCTTTCTGTGGTTTTCTTTCTCTTTCGTGCGCACATGCTTTCCTCTTCCTTTCCTCCCTTCTTTCGCCACCTTCCCCCTCTTCCTTCCTTCCTTTCGCCCTCCCTCCTTCACCCACGCTCCAAAACGGCTCTGGATCAGCTGGGGTGCCTCGCTTCGCCTCCAGCAGTTCCAGCTGTGCTTAACCGTACAGGTCTACTCCAAAGTAAGCTCCGAGGGAGCTGGAGGGAGGGAGGGCTCAAGTGGGAAGCGGGGCGCTAAATTTCTGATTTTGCCTAGGGCGCCAAACTGCCTTGCACCGGTCCTGTGGGCACCACACTTTAAGAAGGACGTAGACAAACTGGAGAGGGTTCAGAGGAGGGCAACAAGGATGATAAAGGGACTGGAAACAAGGCCCTATGAGGAGAGACTGAAAGAACTGGGCGTGCTTAGCCTTCAGAAGAGGAGACTGAGGGGAGATATGATCGCACTCTTCCAGTACTTGAAGGGATGTCACATAGAGGAGGGCCAGGATCTCTTCTCGATCATCCCAGTTTGCAGGACACAGAATAATGGGCTCAAGTTACAGGAACCTAGATTCCACCTAAACATCAGGAAAAATTTCCTGACTGTCAGAGCAATAAGACAATGGAATCAACTACCTAGGGAGGTGGTGGGCTCTCCCAATCTGGAGGCATTCAAGGTGCAGCTGGACAGCCATCAGTCGGGGATGCTTTGACCTGGATTCCTGCATTGAGCAGGGGGTTGGACTCGATGGCCTTGTAGGCCCCTTCCAACTCTACTTTTCTATGATTCTGTGATTCTATAAATGAAACCTTTCCCCTACCAATGAGGGAAAAGATTAATACAGGTTATTAAGGATCTATTTTAAATTTATGATACTGTGGGTACAAAGGTGTGTGTGTGTAGATTTAACAGTAATGCAGGTTAATAACGCCAAGCTGACACGTAGGATTTGGGTAGCAAACAAAATAAAAATAAGTTTATTTTAATTCTTAAAATCTTAGTCCCAGAAAATAACTTTAAACCTGCCTACACCAAACACTTTGTAATTAACCTAAGTCCCTATAACTCTAAATACTTTCACTCTTCAGGCAAGCACTGATTCCTCTCAAAACTCCTGACAGACAAGACACGAATAACTCAACTAATCTAACTCCCAACACCAGTGCTTTTTTTCTGGAGAAAAAGGTACCGGAACTCTTGGATTACATTTCCTCAGGAGTAGATGGCGATTAAATTGTAATGCAATTAATAGAAGAAAAGGTGCTGGAACTCAGTTCCTGTGAGTTCCACCAGAAAAAAAGCCCTGCCCAACACACTCTCAACCAACCCACACTAACTCTCTAACATCACTCAAACACTCCTTATATACTCCTCCCCCCACCCTTTCCAAGACATCACAAACCACACCCACTCAGTTCAACATTCTATACTCACTAAACATACTATTGCAGACATACACCAGGGAACTGAATTGTGGGGTTACGCCACACTCCCCCCACTTGTCCTCCCCCCACCAAGCTTGACCGTCTCCTGCTGCAAAAGGTTGACTCCGATGAGTCTCTCGGTTTGGCGGTGGAGGCGGCAGCACCGCCTTTAATTTCCTCACTACCAGGAAGAAAAGGCCATGAATCCCATCCAAGGGGAAAAAAAGAGCCTCCACATGGGTAGTGGAGCCAACCACTCCTTTCAGCAGGTGTGCCGCCTCCTCCTCCTCCTCCTCCTCCTCCTCCTCCCTTCCCTGTTGCTGGTTCCAGGGCAGGGATGAGCCTTCAGAGAAGCAGCAGCAGCAGAAGTTGGTGGGAAGTTGCACTTGGAGAGCCACCAAAGGAGGTGAGGAGAAAGTGGCGGCGGCAGCAGTAGCACAGGCCTCCCAGCGACGCATGAGAGAGAGCGAAGGAGGGAGGGAGAGGCGTGTTTTTCTTCTGGCTTTCCACCTCACCCGTTCTTCCCCGCACACTTAAAGTTTGCCCTGCTCCTCCGGTGACAGGCACTGCGCTCCCATGGCCAAACGCGCTTGCGTGTGCCTAGAACTGCAGAGGGAGCTCCCTCTCTGAGCACAAATACTATATGGCGGTCCATTTGTAAGTATGTGTTGCCCGTAAGTCGGACGTTCATAACTCAGGGACTGCCTGTATATTGTGCCAAGCAAGCATGTTCTCTGGATATGCAAAGTGACCTATAGGCTTGATAGCTGAAGGTGCTTCTTTAATTGACTTTGGTGGCTAAGGGCTACCCCAACTCCTAGGAACATGTGTCATACTACACTTATCTGACTTGGAGCTGAAGGAAGTAGTTCTCTGTAGTCTGAATTTAGGCAGAAAGAGACTGAGTTTTTCCTGGCACGAAGCAGGCTGGAAGAGCTGCTTTTGCTGCTCTGTCTCAGTGCTGCCTTGTACTCTCACACTCAAATAACATTACAAAAACATCACGGGGGGGGGGGGGGACGGACCTGTGAAAGGAACCTAATACTGACTGGAGAAGTGGTCAATGTGAAATGTTATATATAGTTTGTTGAACACAGCCATTTTCATACTGCCAAAGAAACACAACATATGAGAAAAGCAAAAAAGGAAAGGAAAAAAGAGGAGGGGGAGGAGCTTTATTTCCCCCCTCCTAGTACCAAAGTCCTCAGAGACCCTTCTCTTGTTTAGTTTTTGAAGGATGCTCAGCTGTTCCTTTACCATTTTCTTGCAGAGATCTATCTATATTTACATGATAGCTTCTCCTTCAATTGTCAGGGTGATTTCCACATTTGCACATGTGTGGCTGTGCTGCTTTGATTAAAGACACTTCTCAAAATACTGCAATTATTTGTACTTTTTTCAAAGCAACAGCTGTTGCCATTTTGTCAGCTACCATGATCAGCAACACAATTTGAGAAAACTGAATTTCAGTAAGTTGATCAGTTATTTAACATGTATTACTTTCCTGGGAAGGCCATGCAATTAAACAAGTAGGTCCCGACATTAGGAGCCAAATCTGAGTTTCTATGTGATGTTGCGGCATCATTACACTACCTATTATTTATATTTATATTATTATTCATTACAAATATTTCTATCCCAATTTTCCAACAGAATATTGCTCAATGTGCCTAACAATAACAATTAATCAAAATACACATGAAAACATTAAATACACCATAAAATTTTATTTCTACACGCTGAAGAAATAAAAAGCACTAAAAACAAAGACAGCACTAATAATATCTACAATCAGAAGAATACATCCAATTAAAGTAATGCAACTGATAGGCTAAATGCCAGCGGAAAAAGAAAGGCTTTCACCTCCCAGAGGAATGCCATAAAAGAGGGAGAAGGCACACTGCTTGAGGGAGGCAATTCCAAAGTCTAGGTGTCACCACTGGAAATGAAGACTCATGACTACAATACAGCAATGCCTTGTTCAAAAAGAACGGATTCAACAGAAAGGGAGGGGTGTAGCATATGTAAAAAATGTATACACCCAAATGAAAATCCATGATTCTAAGAATGGAAGCCCTGCTGAAAGTATCTGGGTAAAGCTAGAAGGAGTGAGAAACAGCATTGTTGTGACAGTATACTACAGATTGCCCAACCAGCCAGAAGACATGGATGGCTCTTTCCTGGAACAGATAACAACACTTTCACAGAGGCAGATTGGGGCACATTTCAACTATCCTGACATCTGCTGGAAGTCTACTGGGAATGTAACATCCAATACCACTTGTCTTCCTGCCAACTTCATCTCTCAGAAGGTAGAAGAAGAAACAACGGGATCTGCTGCCATGGACTTAATCCTGAACAACAGGGAAGAATTGGTTGATGAACAATTAGAATTGGTGATAGCAAAGGCTGTGAAAATGGAGCTTAGTTTGGGCAGATACCTTGGACTTTAGGAAAGCCAATTCCAAAAAGCTCAGAGATAAATTTGTAGGATTCCCATGGCTAGAAATACTAAAGGGAAAAAAAAGAGTTCAAGAAAGATAGGAGATCTTGAAAAAATAGTTTGCACAATTGCAAACTATTCCCATGAGAAGGGACATGTGTAGGAGATAGAAGGAGGGACAAATACCTGCATCTGTAAGGGTGGTGTCAGGAAGGCTAAGGCTCAGAATGAGCTGAGGCTTGTGAGGGATACTGAAACAGCAAAAGGGGCTGCTTTGACCATGTTAGCAGAAAGAAGATGATCTAGGAAGGATTGGGTCTGCTGCTTAAGGAAGATGCAAATTTTTAACAGGTAAGAGAGAGAACTACTCAACACCTATTTTGCCTCAATCTTCTTCCACAAGGGAAGTTGTGTTCAACCTGGGTAAAGTAGAACAAATGATATAAGGAGGGACTTGCAGCCCAGGGTAAGAGAACACCTATTTACTTTAAATGAATTTGTCTACAGGACTTGATGAATTTCCTCCTTGGGTGCTGAAGGAGCTTGCAGGTATTATTTCAGATCTGCTGCCTGTAATCTTTGAGAATTCCTGGAGAACAGGTGAGGTGCCAGAAGACTGTAGATGGGCAAATGTTATTCCCATCCTCAAAATGGGGGAGAAGAAGGATCCAGGAAACTACAGACCACTCAGCTTTTCAATACTGGACAAATTCTAGAACAGATAATTAAGTAGTCAGTCTGTGAGCATCTAGAAATAATGCACTGATTAGTTGGAGCCAATATGGGTTTGTCAGGTATAAGTCATGCTAGACCAGGGGTTCTCAACCAGGGGGGAATTCCCTCTGGGAGGGAATTTTAGGGTTTCAGGGGGGAAATTGGGACCACAGACTCAAACTGTTGGAATACTGATCTTTCTACAAATTACAATTCTACAGATAATCTACAGGACATCACACCTTATTGTATGGCACAGATTAAGTCAGACAATCTTGGAAAGGGGGGAATGACCTTCTGACATATGGTGAAAAGGGTACATGGGGCAAAAAAAAGGTTGAGAACCACTGTGCTAGACCAACCCTCTCTCCGTTTTTTTGTTGAAGTTACTAGTTTATTCGATTGTGGGGATGCCATGGACATAGTATATCTTGATTTCAGCAATGCATTTAACAATATTTCCCATGATATTCTTATTGACAAGATGGCTGAAACACTGGGATGAAAGTAACAAGATGAAAATCAACAGAGATAAATGTAAAGCCTTGCATCTATGTACAAAAATAAATCAAAGGCACAAGTATAGGATGAAGGAGGCCTGGTCTGGCAGCTTTAGATGTGAAAAGAACCTAGGTGTCTTAGGGCGCAATCCTATTGTGACGATCATAAGCCCCTGAACTTGGAGGCTTATTTGCATCCTATGCAGGGTGGGAGGAGTGACAAAGGCAATCTTTGCCTCCTTGTCTTCACACCTTACATTTTTGCTAGACGGGCTTTTTTGCCCATCTACTGCAGGTGATTCGGAGGGGGATGGAAGGAGGCTGGAGAGGCCCCAGGATACCGCGTATCCTGGCCTCTCTAGTCTCCTCCCCTCCCCTCCCCGCCCACCAAAACACCCCCTTTCCCCCCTCTTCAAGGTCATGTTCCAGACCATGGAAAGGCAGCCGGCATGGTTCTCTCTGTGCCGGCTGTGAGGGAGAGGGGGGACGGATCACGGATTCCCCCCTCTGAGGTCGGAGTGCTGTCTACAACCTTGGATCTGGGAATCCGAAGTATCCTATGGCCCCTCAGACACTGTCTAAGGGCCATAGGATTGCTCCATTAGTGGATCATAAACTGAATATGTGATATGGCTGCTAAAAAAGTTAATCCAATTTTAGGCTGCATTGACAAAAGCACAGTGTCCAGGTCATGGGAAGTAATGGTTCTGCTCTATTCTGCATAAGTCGGGCCACATTTGGAGTACTGTGTCATTCTGGACACATTTTCGGAAGAACATTGACAAACTGCAGCATGTCCAGAGGAGAGCAACCAGGATGTTGAGGCATCTGGAAACCAAGTGCTATGAGGAATGCTTGGAAGAGCTGAGTACGGTATTTAGCCTGCAGAAGAGAAGATGAAGGGGAGACAAGATAGCAATCTTCAAATATCTGAAAGGCTTTATGCAGAAGATGGAGCAGAGTTGTTCTCTGTTGCTCCAGAGGGCAGGACTAGAACCAATGTTTGGAAGTTGCAGGGAAGATTTTGGCTAAACATTAGCAGATACTTCCTAAGTGAGAGCTGTTCAGTACTGTAACAGACTACCTTGGGAGGTGGTGGATTTTCCTTTGCTGGAGGTATGTAAACAGAGGCCAGTGGTCAAGGTGCCAAACAGGTGTTCCCTAGCACCACCTTCTGGAACTGACCACCCTAAACCTAAAACAAAAAAAAGTCACTAATTACACTATTTGGGAGAACAAATAGGGAGTATATTCCAGTTTGCAACAGAAAATGTTTTGTAAGGATCCCCTTCTGACACAAGAAAGATTTATAGGGAAATAAACCTGAAGATTACACAAGAAACATGTCTGACTCATTTCTAAGTTAGCACTCGTCTATTAAGAAATCCTGTAGGAACAAATGGGGGGAAAGTATGGATTGAACATAAAGATGACAACAGCACCAAATGAATTTGAGGAATATGTAAGAGCATATGAGGTAATAATTTTTACAAGAACAAAGTACTAAAATAAGAAAATCAGAACAGATCTGTTGCAAGATCAGGGCAGTATGAGCCACAGCATGAATGAGGACAACAGGCAAACCGTTAAAGGATGAAACCAAGCAAAGCATTTTCAAATATGCATCATGATCCAGGGATCTATTCTGGATGCAGGATGGAGATTGTGTGTACAGAACTCCCCCAACCAGAATGGCTTCCCTATTCATTTCCATGGAAGGAGCTACGGTATTTCATGCGCATGTTGTTTTGCTTGCACAGACTAGGTCTCTCCACTGAAGGAATTGTATGTCTTAGTGTACCCATGTGTCCAGAGCTAGGGATTGACAGCAACAAGAATATTGACTGTTAAGTATTACTGGACCAAGCCTGCAGCCACTGACAACCAATGTAAGTGTGTACTGCTTTTGGGGGCGGGGTGGGTGGGTGAGATTAAACAGATTTTAGTTGAAGCAGCTCAAGAGAAACCAGTGCAAGATGGTTTTCAGCTTAATTAGACCAGTGGTAGACAGACTTCAGGCTTGTCAGACCTACTTTGTGGTTTTACTAGAACCCCAAGATCCACCAACCAGATGCAAAAGACATAACCTTAGGGTAAAAGAACATGGTGCCTCAGAGCCTAGGAATTTGTTTTCAGAACTAAACTGAGAGTACACAAATTCCACTTGTTCAGCAGCTGAATTTAGGTCAGAAAGTTGCTTTGTTGCCGTTATTGTTAAACAACTGGAAGTCAGAAATAAACCCTTGCAGATATACTGCAAATTACCTAGAAAGTTATCAGTGATCCTGATCTACCTTCTGCCCACCCTTGAATTAGAGGGGGCAACAAGAAAACAGCATAGGAATTTAGAAAAAAAGTATGAGGAAAAATCTGAGAAATCAAATAGAAACAAGAAGAGAAAGGATGAATTTGCACAATGCACCATTAACATAAACCTGTAATTTAGTGATACGCAAAAAAAGAATGGAGCAAAGCTAATGTGAATCTATACTCTGCACTAAACAGAACCAAAGAGGAAAAGTATAGGTGAGATGCCATCACCAACGGTGACAAAAGATTAGATGATAAGGATAAAGCACAGTTGATGAACAAAAACTTGTCATGAGTAGTTAAGAAAAATTATGAAAAGTATTCTAAAACTAGTTAAGGAACTGGAGGCTACTACAAAAGGCAGCATTAGCTTGAAGAAGATTAAGGAATTTTTAGGAGCACCATGAAATATTGCTAAAAACATAATGCATTCTTTATTTCACCATTCACGAAGAAAGATGTGAAGCAGATGGCAGAAGTAGACATACATTTCCCAAAGGGGAGTGATAAAATGCTGAAGGAAATCAAAATCACGCTGAGTAGGTGATCAAGAAATCAAAACAGACTAGCAAAACTTTGCAGTCACATCGAGCTGAAAATGCCAGAGGAATAGGGAAGTATTAGTATTCCACAAACATCTTCAAACTTTTTGGAAAATAGGAAGGCAACACCAGAGAAGCAATAGTACCTACAATTAAATATGATTCAGGTTTTTTAGCCTTTAAGGGCACAATCCTATGCAAGTTTAGACAGAAAAAGGCCTACAACTCGCAGCATGCCGGGAGCTGTAGGCCTTTTTTTCTGTCTAAACTTGCATAGGATTGCACCTTAAGGCACCTTATTCAAAGAGATAGGTGACAACCAGGCCACTATTAAACAGAAAAGAAAACTATAAAGAAATAGAAGTTTCTTAATGGGTAGCAATTAGCACTTCTTCAAATATGATTGACACTACAAAGTTAATCCACACAGACCACAGGGCTGTTGCGTTGTGTTGTATGGGAAATCCAATTTTACAAAGAACACATGAAAGAACAAGACCAACACTGCTTCCTCCTCCCTCCCGATACCTATTCTTGTGATTTTGAAATCTCCTTATCAAGATTTTCAAGGGTTCACTCAAACTCTCTTCATTTGAGAATAACATTTTTCAAATAAAAATGTTGTACAGTTAGTGTGCCCTGTCAATCAACTGTATTATGACACCTGCCATATTCATTAAAGTGATATGCAAATTGCGCTAATAAAAGTGCAATTAAAACATCAAATAAACCATGGAAATTTGGGTCAGGATACATTCCAGATGTAGTCCTCAGTGTTAGTTTATTATACATGCAGAATTGTTTGTTTTTATGAAACGTTATCATTTATTAGGGCTGTCAACCAATTAAAGATTTTTAGTTGGTTCATCATCTACCTTTTAACCAGTTAATTAATAAAATGTAAATACATTTGTATATTATCAAAATGTTTATTTAGGCCTTCTTCAGATATTGAAGGAAGCTCCTGTTCTTTGTTGAAAACAAAAGCCACCACTAATATTTGTATTCACAATAACATGCCAGAACTAAAATAGTTTCAGAAATAAACAAGTGTGCTCTGGATTCAGAGCCCCAGTGATTAAAAATTACCATCACCAATTCATCAATCTTACATTTGTTCATCCACCGCTCAACTCTTTCAGCTCTATGTAGTACTGTTTAAGAGATAATTTCGTAGAACTCCTGATCAAGGTTTATTGTAGCCAACTGCCCAAATCTCTTCCTCTTCGAGCATGTTTCACCTAATCTACACTAGAAAATCTTAGCATTGCAGAATGGAGCCTGACAGATACAAGAAAGAGGAAACATGCAAAAGTGTTTCAAGCCCATTTGCTTACAAGTAGGTAGGAATGCAGATGAATGTGCTGAAGAAACACAGAAGAGGTTTGCATGGCAGATTCAAATGTGCAAAAATAGAGCATGGAGCAGATAATATTACTACAAACTACAGGCAGTAGTCCATGTGTTTGAATCCTCCCGCCATCTAAAAAAAGCACTACAGATGGAAAGCCAGCATATCAGAAGTAAAAAATTTGCCTTTCCAGATGATGTAGAAAGACAGGCTCAGAGAAGTTACCAGAAGTCAACAAGAAAATAATAGGTTGGAACATTTTTCAACATGCATTCCTAAAACTCTCTGGTGTGCTAGAGATGGTGTCAGAGATCACAGAAAGCTGGGAATGAATCTGGCTGCTAGTATTAAGTGTGATGAATGTATGAATCTTTATTTTAATATCCTTTAGTTTATCTCCCATGTTAAATAAAGATGGAGTTGATTTTTAAGAGGGTAGGAAACAGGATTCTTTGCTGTGCAGCTGATACTTTAAAATATCCCATTAACTCTAGTGGCTGTAACAGTATGAAGAGCCTATTGTCTGCAGGCTCTGGACATTAGGTGAGGTGAGCAGCCACAACTTTGGAGAAGAAGGGGAATACATTAACACCAGAATAGCTGCATAGCCAAAGTTTACATATAACATGCAGGGGGTATGTGAGATGCTTTCAAGTAGCAACCACATGATAAGGAATTATCTGACGATAGCTGTATAATTAGTATGATTCTTTTCACCTCAAGATTTAGACTGACTCAGGATCTTGTCCCACCAGATTTAATGACATATTTGTTCCCTTGAACTTGCCATAGTAGCAATCTGGGAAATATCAAGGGATTTATTTTTCTGGTAGTATCTTCTATGGAGAAGGATAGTGAGTATATTCGTAAAAGGTAGTATCTAAGCCTCTGCTTTGCAAGAGCTAACACAAATCAAGTCAGTCAACAAGACATTAAAGCTCAAGTTAAGTACAGGCATCTGCATGTACTTTTTCTTTCCTGCATCCAGAACCTTTTAAACATTACAGGTACATCATGGCAGCCACTTTTCCTTAGGGGTTATCCCACATCTCAGCTGTAACCTTCAAACACCTGAAACCAGGTGGGCTAATTATGCATGTCCTTAACATGTAATCATAGCTCCTAATCCAAGCCAGGGACAATTATTTTGTGTTAAAGTCCTGCACAATTGATGCCATCCACATGGTTGTGGTCCTTTAAACATTACAGATGCAGTGCTGAGTGAACCCACAAAAACACTGCTCCCATGGCACAGCTGTAATGTTTAAATGGTACTTCTGTGATCTTGTCTAGTGTTGTTTGTAAAACATTTGTATATATTAAAGAACATTACAAGAAAAATGTTACAAAACATTTTGTGTATATCTTTGAAATTTTCAAACACTGACAATGTCATCATATTACTCAAAAGGCTATTAGGGTCTAATTTCACCACTAACTGGGGATTATGAGAACACTTTTCCTAGCAGCAGGCTATCTTGTAATTGTCTACTGTGTATATTGTTGCATATTCACTGAAGCATTTAGTAATACTCACTGTTGGTGACAAGCTGCTGACTCAAAATGGAACGCTATTCTGGTCTACTATGATAATTACCCTGATCCTAATTACCGCAAACTGTAAATATACAGAGAGATTGTCCCTAACCAAATGAGTATTTAGTGGGGGGGGGGAGGGAACAAAGGGGCAAAAAATCCCAGAATAAGCATTATATGAAGCTTGTTTGGTACTGAGTAACCTCTTAGTAACTCTAAACACTAATTAGGTTCACAAGTTTACTCTCTACCACAGGGCCGGTGCTACCATTAGGCCAACTAGGCGGCTGCCTAGGGCGCCGGGCTAAAGGGGGCGCCAGAAACGCCTTGAAAAAAAATACAGCGCTAAAATGGCTAAAATGCATATTTTACCATCTCCAAGCCTCACCGCGGTTACCAGGAGTGGTGGGCAGGGGAGGGGGGATGCACCTGCAAACACCTCCTTCGCCTTCCCAGGGGATGCATCTGCAAACACCTCCTTCGTCTTTCCAGGGGATGCACCTGCAAACACCTCCTTCGCCTTTCCAGGGGATGCACCTGCAAACACCTCCTTCGCCTTCCCTCCCTCCTGGCGCACGCCTCAGGTTCCTCAGCTCAATGTCCCCTGAAAGCAGTTATTTCCAGCAACCAGGGAGGGAGGGAAAGGTATTTTAAGCTAGCTGGGGCTCCAATGTTTTAATTATTTACCATGCTGTTTCTGTGTTTTGGTTTTAAATGCTTTTGGGATGCAGTCCTACGTGTGTTTGGAGGGGGGGGAGTCCTACAACTCCCAGCATTCCCCAGCCAGCCATGCGCAATCCTACGCACGTTGAGGCAGAAAAAAGCCCTGCAACTCTCAGCATTCCAACAGACAGCCATGCTGGCTGGTGAATGCTGGGAGTTGTGGGGCTTTTTTTCTGCCTCAACGTGTTTAGGATTGTGCCCTAAGCTGTTGATGTTTGCTTTACTGTACTTTGAATATTGTTGTCTGCCTTGAGCACTAGGCTGGTAAAGGGAAAGACAGGATAATATACATTATTCTGATAAAGAAATATTGCAACAAAGTGATAGAGAGGAGGGGAAGCAGAAATTTGAACCAGATGATCCACGGGCTCTCTCTTTGCTATGTTTCTACTACATGCATCCCCCCCCCCCGCAACCCAGAAGGTGTATGAGTCAAACCGGTGTCTCCGCACCTCCACCCTGCGAGGTAGGACAGGCTCCGCACCTCCACCCTGCGAGGTAGGACAGGCTGCAAGACGCCCTTTTGTCTCTATTCCTCACAGGTAGCGCCACCACACCTCTCTCACATCCTTTTTTCATATCCCTTGTGCTGCCTGCAGGAGGAGACAGGCTTTTACATATATATGGAGTAGGAGAAGGCCCTTGGGAGTTCCTGGCATAGCTGGGCTGATGTTGCCTCTTTGCTTTCCGTGTGAACACAAAGGAAAAGTCTCAAAGTCCACAAAGTTTTTCTATGGGGCTCGGCAGTTCCCAGGGAGGGAAATTTATTTCATAATGGGCATAGGGCTGGAGGGAGGGAGGGCTCAAGTGGGAAGGGGGCGCGCTAAATATCTGATCTTGCCTAGGGCACCAAACTCCCTTGCACCGGCCCTGCTCTACCATCTGTGTATAGTAAATTATTTTATCCCTGGAAGCAGCACAGATGCTTGTTGAAAAATCAGGCAATGAATGGTTAAATATACCATCACCAAGTTCAATTTATGGTCTTATTTATAATTTCCCACTGTATGAAATATGTATGCAGGAGCATGTAATATTAGTGGCTTTAGAGACATTAATCTGCCCACATTTAAGATTCTAACAGGTTAAAGTGCTGCCTTGGTTCTCGGGAGGTGGGGGTACTCCATGCACACAGACAGTTTAAAGGGATGAATAATTTACCTACTTGCATTTGTGGCTTCTGCTTTAATGGTGCTATTATTTATTTTGCGATATGACATGATTCACTTTTCATAGGATTAAAATATATCAACTCTCTTTCAGTAAAAAGGCCTTCTAATGTGACTGACGGGCATAAATATGCTAACCTACACCAAATCTTGGTTCTACATTCTGAGAGATAGCTAGTGAAAATTCAGCAACATTACAATATTATTTTTTATAAAATAATATAAAATAATTATAAAATCCTTGATAGTCAGATAGTTAGGCTCCTGGGTCCATGACTTCATTTCAGTCTTTTGCTTTCCTCTCTCAGCTTAGGTTCTATGCTGATACAGATGCTGTAGGCTTAGAAATGAAAAACATGATAGCAAGCATTGTGAATCGTGCTCCAAAGTTCCTTTCATTATGTGAAGTCAAACCTTGGCTTTATAGTAACAACTCATGGGGCACAGAAAATTCACCTACTCTTAACTCAATCCAAGAGATACAATCCTGCAAAGAAATACATGCCAAATTCATTTCTAAAATTAATGGAACGTATATGAATAACCAAATCCAAGATTCATTATAAGTAAGGGTTTGTACTGTAGCAGTGCCTAAATGACAGAGGAAGGATTCAAAGATCATGCAAAGCTAAATACTGTAAATATTGGTTAGAAGATAGGACATGTTCCAAAGAGAATACAACCCACACTTAGAGGAAAGATTTACTCATTTGTGCAATTTTTGCACTGACTGTAGTTTCCAGTGACTCATGGGAATTACTAATATATTAGTATTGCTACTAAAACTAATCACTAATACATTATTAGAGCCAATACAATCTAAAGGCTAGAGTGTTGGATCTTTTCCAGGTAAACCAAGGCTCAACGTCCCAGTCTTCCAAAATAATTCACTGGGTGACCTCAGTCTATTCTACCTCACAGGGTTGTTGTGAGGATGAAATGGGATAATAACCCCTTGTATGCTGCCCTAAGCTCCTGGAGGAAGAGTAGCATACAAATAGTAAATAAAATTACATTGTCTTCTGAGAATAAATATGTGCTTTAAAAACAGAGAAGCTTAGTAAGTAAAGAGAAGATTTTGTGGATAGCATTATCCACATACGGTATTTCTGAGTAATATGAATTTTTAATTGAGTTAATAAATTTAAGAAAGCCATCCCTGCCAGGCATACCATAAAACAGGGGTGAGCATCATGTGGCCTATGGGTTGCTATTGGCCCCCTGGCTTCTAGTGCAACCCCCACCATAGCGGCAAAAAATCGGTAAAGCAAGCTAAATTAGTCCTTCAGCCTCTGTTGCAGTTTGCAGCTGAAGTTCAACAGCAAACTGCCTATTTTTTTGCTGGTACAGCTGCCATGCCACCAAATTTTGTCAGCATGATGGCAGGAAGAGTGTGGCCCCTGGGAGGCAGGGGGAGAGGAAAGGCCCCTAGACCCGCCAAAGTTGCACACCCCTGCTGTAAAGGAATGACTGATTAGCTAGCTTCTTGGTTTCAACATTTTGTGCAAAATAGTGCCATCTATATATACTTTATTTGGGAACTGAGCATTGATAGCATTATCCATATTTGTAGGCCTATGTTGCAATTCCAGTGCATGAGCCTCATGTCACCATTTTTACAAATGTGCATGAAATTGTAACCGTAGGCTCCTCAAGCCACATACAGTGATGCTCTAGTGAAGGCCGTGGTAACACTAATGATAAATTTGTACACATGACTGCAAAGAAACATTTATGGTCACCAATAAATTCCATATACATTCAGTTAAAGAATGTATTCTGTCTTCTTTGCTCGGTTCTCCCAACAGAAGAAAGAAATTAATCTTTGGCAGCCTAGAATAAGGAACATTGGGTGACATGTTGTGTATATCTCAGTATACAGCAGACTTTCATCTATTAAGTTACCTCATTAGCCGTGTTGTGAGTTCCAACAATTCTGATAAAAGATGCTGCTTGTTTGTCAAAAGTTATTACTTGCCAAGATCTGCAAGAAAAAGCAGAGGGAAAGATAAAATTAACAATAGTAACAGTAAGTTACACCCATTTTTTTAAAATTCAAAGAAAAAAAATTCTATAGTGATTTAATTATATTGATACATTAGTGTGCTTATTTATTTTATTTATTCAATGCGTAGGTCACCTTTCTATTAGAATGCACAAGGAGACAAACATTCATACTAACTAAAAACATTACAAGCCTTGCTTGTCTGTTATAATTTTGATATAAAATTTTGTTGTGAACCTGAGATGTATGCTGGTGTATAGTAGTACTGTATGTTTCACCGATCGATTGTTTCCTTGTTTTAATGTTATTGCTGGTTCTGGTCAATGAACGTAATAAATATTCATTCATTACAAACAATACAATAAAAATGTTAAAAACTTAGAAACAGCACAAAAATTGAGCAAAACAGAATCACTTTATGCTCCATAGCATCAGTCTTCAACTAACAGGTCAGGGCTTACAAGTGGGTGGAACCCTGAGCACAGGTGGGTTGCAGAAATGGCACCACTACCGCCATATTCCTTTTTGTTGCAGTTTACTTTAAAAGAAAGAAAGAAGCTGCAAAGGAGGACAAAGAGTTCTGTACCTTTGATACAGAATATATAGCTGAAATGATTTCAGAAGGTGCAGCATTTCTTACCCCATAGAGCAAGCTGAGCCTGCTGAAATTCCCCTCTTTTACATAACGGTTAAAGAGTTTTACGTAACCTGCTGTCCTCCACTGCAGCTAGTAATCCTAGAGCAAGAGCAGGTAGTGTTCCCCCAGACACACTTTCTTGGTGCCTGTCAAAACATCCTACTCCTCCCATTTTTTAAAAAATAAATAAATATTTTTATATTTTCTTACTGGCAGCTGGGATTGCTTCTAGGTGAAGTGGGAGCCTCTAGCTGCTGCCATCTTAATTTCCCATCAATGTCTCTGGGCAGGTTGCTTGCCCTTTGTGACTAGCCATGCCCACTCATGGCAGCCTGGTGCCCAGGACAGTTTCTCAAATTTACAAATGTGCCCATGGGCCCAAATGGTTGCCTACCCCGGTCCTGGAGAGAAGGACAGACATACAGTAATACCTTGGATTTCAAGTAACTTGGTCTGAGAGCGTTTTGCAAGACAAGCAATTTTTTTTTAAAAAAAGAATTGACTTGATAAACGAGCAAGGTCTTGCAAGACAAGTAGTGTAGGGATGTAACCGCTCACCTCGAGTGGGCGTAGTGGGCCGAAATCGGCTCCACTCACGCCCGCCAGAGACTTACTTTGATATAAGAGTGTTTTGGATTACAAGCATGTTTCCGGAACGAATTATGCTCTCAATCCAAGGTATTACTGTACACAGAAAATAATAAGCATTTTGTCCTATTTTTAAGCCTCCAGAGACATCTGCTGGCTACTGGGAGGCAGATGCTAGACTAGATAGATTTTGATCCGGTCCAGTAAGGCAATGTTTATGTTCTTTTTAACATTTTTAACAATAGAAATTTTTATTTACAAACAGATTGGAGATTATATTTTGAATGATTCTTACACTATTAAAAGGGAAATGATTACTCCTAATGAATGAGTGATATGTAAGCCATGTAATTCTATTATCCCTTTATTCTCCCCAAACAGGATAGAGAAATAAGTTCTGAATGTCTCCATAGAACTGCAGTCTTTCATTAAACTGGATTTAAAGTGCAAAAAAAACAAAAAGTACCACAAAATTTAAGTAAAGACAGTTAACTAATTCAGTTCTCTCACTTTTTCAGTTTGCTATTCATGCAAATTGGCTGCAGTCCTACTCATAGTTCCTTGGGAGCAAGTCCCAAGTAACGAGTTGGACTTACTCCCACATAAACATGGAAAGGTTTGGCTGTATGTGGCATATTTTCTGCAAGGTGCCAAACAGCTTTTGGCAGATTGAATTAATTTCTAGACATGGATCTAATTTGTCAACACACTTGGTAAACCAAGAGCCACCTGTAAATGTAAACTCTCTCCTACATCACTGTTGCCACTACAGGTTAGTTTCAGTAGTCTATAAGGGAACCGATTGAGATACCTATATAACACATGCAGGTAAAATTTTAAAAATAATTTTCACATAAGTATTGCAGTAAGGAAGGCCAGAAAGAAGGATGTTACTTTAACAAATAAGAGATTACCAGAGCCTGGGCAAGCATTTAGCAGTAGACACAAGGAGCAAAACGCCACTCTAGGAGATGTTAGCGGGAGAAATACTGAAATACTGTTCAGTAGTTATTTCAGTGTGGGGAAATAAGGAAAGTGGAAGTGAATGGCCTCAGAGTTCCAGGGAAGGATATGAGTCAGAGATGTCTGACTCATGTTAACATTATTCATGCTTACTATGACACTGGAATGTATGCTACTGTTCTTTACAACAACAACTTTATTGTATCATAGCAATTTGCCATTATACACGATCAAAACTTAGTTAATAGACCTTCAGAAATTAAATAATTTCCCGTATAACATTAGGTTTTTACAGTATACATTTGTAAAACATTTACAAGGAATTTGGATGTTCTATAGGATATATACTTGTCAACATTAGACAACAGGAAACATACCTTTGCAAATGATGACCTTCCCTTCAATGGTTTTATCAATGGAGAAATATATTTAATTCTAAGATCATTATAAATTGAACACTGTAAGAGTATGTGAGTTATATCTTCAACTGATACTGAATTGCAATCACATACTCTTTCCTTCTTAGGAATCCCTTTAAAACGGCCCACCCAATCAGCCAAAGGAAAAACATTTAATCTTGCCCGAGTAAAGGCTACCCTCATTTTAATGTTTGGTAAGTCTACCAAATATTTTGGGAGGGATAAATATGATGGCATTAAACTGGATTAATGTCTAATGAGATTAGCATTTCCCCCCCTGGAAATCAACTTGAATGTAAGATTAAAAAACAACAACAAATGAATTCCTAGCAAAATAGATTCTAATAAAATTAAAGATATGACAAAAAGCAGGTAATATAATTTGATGAACTTGTTATAGAGAGGTTAGAAATTCAGATAATATCACAAAAACATTCAGAATAACCTTGTATGCTATTAATTAGCAAAGAAAGAAAGCATCAGAAACAATTACAACAGTAATCTATTACAATTGTTGTATGATTTGAGCTGGAGTATAGTTCTTTTACAGAGATCTAAGAGTTGATCCAGCGAAACCAGTTATATTATTATAACATCATTCTTTATCTTCTTAAATTGATTCTTATGGGTTGCACTGAATGGTGGCTTTGCCTTAGCAGACAGTGATCCCACTTCTGCAAGTCAGGGCATCCAATTTTTGCCAGTCTCCCATAACCACTGCAGTCCTTTGTGCCATATCCCTTCCTGTTCTGGAGGGTCCCCCAACCCTCATGAGCAGCTTTTGAGGGGGTGGGGGCCTACATGTAGTGGGGAAATCTGCAAGAACTGAGTACACTGACTTGTGGAAGGCAAAGTCATTAAGGCAAAGCCACTATTGGATACAATCCAATGTAATTTGACTCATTCTAATGTAATTTACATCATCTTTAACAGATATCCTCCAATAACTTTGGTAGTCTTACTGCTTTATAAAGTTAAGACTTGAGCAGGCTTGCTAGAGGAACATCTATCTGGCTAGAAAAGGATTAAACACACTGAGTTGGATCCAGTCTTAGTCATACTTAGAGTAGACCTACTGAAATAATTTGAGTTATTATTGAGTTATCCATGACAAGACTGGATCCAGCCCACTGGGTCTGTCCACATTATCCCTCTATTTCAATTCCTAGGGCAGGAGAATGTAGGAACAGCTATGATTTTAAAAGTCCAATTTACGCACTACTTTCTGATGTGGTTGCTCTCGCAAAACTGTTCTCCTGCAAATTGGCTCCTGTGCCAATCATTAATGTGTAAAAATATCAACTGCATAGCTCATCCGTAGACAAGGTGGCATTCAGCCCCCATTGCAGGCCTGTGACTGTACTACGCACTTGAAGGAGCCAAAAGTCTATTCTGCACCTTTCCTAACAGAGTTAAGTACCTCCCCCCCCCCAACAAACACACTTGTGCTACTTATCAAGATGGTTGAGATGAGGGGCAGTGGAATGTTCTTGGAGAACCTTGAGTTTGTCCAGGCATGGGAAGCATGTCCAAGTGGCTGGGTATCCTGTGCATGTGGATGCACTTCCCTTGTACAGGAGCCTGCCAAGATCTCTCTCCCAGTGCTGATTAGGTCCTCTCTGCCAGTCTCTGCATCTGGTAAGTAGCATGATCAGCCCACTTGGGCCAGGAAGGTTGCAGAGAGACAGGGGAGGGCAACCTCTGGCCTGCGCTGGGGTCTAATCCAGCCAGCGGAGGATTGAGCACAATCTTGTGGTTCCTGACCCCTGCCCAAACCCCTCGAGAAGAGGAATCCCCATGTTATCTCTGATCAGAGATAAGCTGGGGATTCCTCCGCACCACTTGGCTGTGGCTTGCAGAAGTCCCTTCTTGGGATGTGGGCAGGGAGGGAAGGAGCCACTAGACTAGGCCACTGCTTGCAAGACACAGCTCCTGCAAATGCTGGCCGAGGAGCTTTCTGCACACAGAGAGGCACTGGAGCGCCATGCCTCTCTCTGCATGGGGGGGAAGTGGCCACCGTGGTGCCAATAACATCATGGGAGGGTGGGGCTTTGAAGGCAAAGCCTCACCCCTTGATATCATCCAGCCTGCCAGGCTCAGTCCGGGAGGCAATCTGACAACTGGACCAAAAGAGGGTGCTTCCCCTGCTCAAAGACAATTACAATCCATTTGGGATAAAACCATTTTTCTTTCATTCATAGAATATGCAAAGAAACTCTTTAAATTGAGTGTGGGAGGATACCATTTTTTTTCCCTTCAAAAGTGATCTATAAAATAATCTAGGAAGAACCCAAACTACTAACAAAAATTGAAATTACTTCCTTTCTGGAATTCTGCACGGGATTCCCAATGCAGTTTCCATTGTTTGGACAAGAAAAAAATTCAGAGGTTCCCCAACACATAAAATGTGCTCATTGCCAGTGGCTCTGTGAACACAGAATAAGAGACAGTTATAGCTTTCATTGTAGATTCCCGCAAAGAACAAAATAAGCAATAAAGACAGTCATCTGTCAGATTAAGTGAAGATTTGAATGGGATGCCTGAAAGAGTAGATGCATCAACAGAAAGATACCATCAATACTAAGGGGCCTTGATCAGATGGAGTAACTCCACTGAACATCCTTTTGACAACCCTTTAGGAACTTACCTTCTGCAGTTGACCTCACAACTGCCTCCACCACTTGACACTCTCTAAGCCTATATGATCTGGCACACTGCATTACTAGAAGAAAGCAATCTTCTTTTTAATAATGTTATATATCAATCTATATCATGACAGAGACTGCAAGACTGATATAATTTGCAATTTTCGGGGACAAGCATGCAATTTTAATCAAGGGGTTTCTGAAAATTGTGGTTCTGGATTTGATAAACACAGTATCTATTTGTTAAAAACCACACACTTCTGAAGTAGCCTCCTGTTACTTTTCGTCTAGGGAGATGTGTAATTTCTAACTGGAAAATTGGAGGACTGAAGCACAGATGACTGACACTATGTTCAAACTGGAACCTTAAGTTAAAAAAAATGTTCGGTGGCACCTTATAATAATGACTGCATTGTGGCTTGAATTTTGAAAACAAAATCCTATAAAGACACCTTAACTGTCAATGTTGGGTACTTCTGAGTGTGAAGCAGAATGATTACTTTCTAAAAGGAGAGATTCCAGAACACAGCACCAGCCTGGAAGCCCTGCCCCAACTCTAGATGCATGGGGACGGGATGTAGTGATTTAGGGCAGAACTACCTTGGTAAACTCACATTCCTGAAGTTATGGTTGCCAAAATAACATGAATGCAGGGGTAGAATTCATACATGAACATCAGCAGGTAGGAGAAGGTAACACTTAGCCCTTCTCATATCCACTGAAGACCCCCTGAAAATACTACTCTCCCCCTGCCATTTTTCTTCCTGCTGGGCTAACTTCCAGTCTATGAACCTTCTGGGCAAGGCTGGAGAAGCGGGGGGGCAGGCTTAACATGGACCAGGGAGCATGTGCTGGTGAGGATCTCTGGACAGGGAAAGGATTAAGCAGCCCTCTTACACAATACTCTTTGAGAACTCTCCCTTAGCATTATGAGGCAAACACAAGAGTTCCGAATCCTGTGTTTGCCTCATAACATGCCGTTCCATCCCCAGTGTTCAGGAGAGAGCACTGTGGACATGTTCTTCTCCAGTCAACTGGCAGATATCCATATACATGCATTCATTCCCTCTTAACACATTATAGGCCCTACAACTGAAAATAGGACCCAGAATTTCCTTCAGAATTGAGCTCTATGAAGTATGATAATGTAAGTGCGGTCTCTGAAATATTTGCATTTACCAGTTAAAGGTGAATTGAGATTGTGTAATCATTCAACAGGGAAAGCTAAAAAAGGAAAGTGATTAACACACAACCTTTATGCCCCTGAAAGCAAAACATCTCCCTAACTTCAGTGGTTCTCCTCTGTACTACTTTGGTCCAGGAATATCATTTAACAATATCGGCCATGAAACTCACTGGGTGACTTTGGGCCAGTCACTGACTCTCAGCCTAACCTACCTCACAGGGTTGTTGTGAGGATGAAGTGGAGAGGAGGTGGAGGATTATGTAAGCCGCCTTGGGTTCCTTGCAGGGAAAAGGGCGGGGCATAAATATAATAAATAAATAAATAAATAAACAATTAAACATTCTTGTTGAATTTAGAAAAAAATATATAGATTGACAATAATAGAGTACTATTTCCTCCAACAGGTCCAGGGAAAATACATAGAAGGTAGTGAGAACTCAAACATATTTCTTCTGGTTCTAACAAGCAACTTTGGTACTGTGGCATACAATAGCCACAGTACTCTTTTGAAACTGCCCCTGAAAGGTGATACGTGCCTGTTTTCTCACTTCTGCATCACAATATGAATTATAGCTAGAAAACAAACCCAATTTTCCTGTTAGTCCCCACCCCCCTTTTTCTTCAAGTAACACCATGAAGTCTCAGCAAGGACTGTGGGCCCCACTGTGTAAGATGATGTCAACGTAAGGAAGAAAGAAATATACTACCAATACATATACAGAAAAGCACAGAGATTATAATTGGAAAATATAATCATTACTTCCAGCTGAGGCTTACATCTTGAAGAAGAGACCAGGGACCAGCAGCTTATGCTTAGGCTTAGATGAGAGTCCTCAAGCTGAGAGCCAGCAGTGCATGCTGCTTGGCCAGCAGAAGTCCCCTGGTGTCACTGCTTCATCTCTTAAAAGAAATTAGCCTTGTTATAGCCCTAGGGTGTGTTATTTAATACTCCATATCTCACCTCAGCTATCCCCTCCCAACTTTCTCGTTCTGCCTGAGTCCCCCAAGGAGAGCTGTAATTGATGATTAGCATTCCAAAGCCATGCTTGCATCCTGTGAGCCCGTCATATTTAATTACATTTTAACTATATTCGTCTTCAATAATAGCCTGAACATAATTTAGATAATTATCTCTCGCTCTCTCTTTCTCAGAGTTTGTCTGTCTCAGAGCTCCTTGCAACGAATATTGCTTTCTCTGCTCAAACACATAAACAGACTCTTGGGCCAAGTACTTTCATCTCTCCAACAGCAACAGCTGTCACTAGGAAATCAGTGGCTTTGAGCATCCCAGTCAATTCAAAGAGAAATCTTCATACTTCTTGCTGCTTTATTTTGGAGGCAGAAGGGAGAAGTGAAGAGAAATAACATCACTGCTGAGGACAAAAATTGTCTATATGTTCTACTTTTCTTGCATTTCACAGTTTTAAAACCATTAACTATTCTTGCCATTTAAATGCTTGTCTGGTTGGCTACATGAAAAGGTATGTGGATCTTTTTGTTTGTTTTTTAATGCAGAATGGAATTCAAAAATGACCTTTTTTCTTTTGAAGTTTCTCTTCAGAGGAAGCAAGTAAGGTCGGAAGAGGTAATAAAGGCAACCACTGACTTGTAACAAGAATTATAATTCTAAAGGTACACTACTCAAATGGCCCTTTTCTATGTATTTACAAATATCATGTGTGCACTTCAATGGTACCAACTGCACACAGGATGATACTTGGAAAAAACCCACAAAATCCTGCGAAAGTAGGTTCACTTTATGCAGTGAGAAAATGTTACAGAGAAAGGATGTGAGAACAAAATACTTTCTATGCTAACTTTGTCTGCCCTACACTTTGGGCTCCATCCTATATCATGCGAGTGGACCTCTGCTCATGTAATGGAACTTCCCCTTCCTCTCAACCCCCCTGCATGACCTCCAATGCTCTGGAGCACATTGGTGGGTTGCGGAGGAGGGGGAATCTGTTCTGCCAGTGGTGTCTGTTCCACTGGCATATGGACACAGTTGGATACAACCCTATCATAGAATCATAGAAAGTAGAGTTGGAAGGGGCCTACAAGGCCATCGAGTCCAACCCCCTGCTAAATGCAGGAATCCAGGTCAAAGCATCCCTATCAGTCCTCCCAAATTCATCTTCCATGTTAAGGAAGGTTGTGGCTGTGTGACAATATTGCCCATCTTTCATTGTCCCCACACAGTTAAGGTGAATCAAGAAGCTGGAGTGAAAACATTCAAAATGTGGAGACTCATATAAAACTCAAGTAGGGCTGCTGCTGTTAACCCTGAATTATCTCCTTTAAGAAGAGCATCTTCATTTTTTTTTTAGTCACAAGCCAAGACAAACTGATGTAGTGCAATATTCCAGAATGCTAAACTATAGGTGTGCTACAGACAGACATATTATTTATTTTATTTATTGTATTTATATCCTGCCTTTTTTCCGGGAAGGAACCCTAAGGCAGCTTATATAATCCTCGTCCTCCTCTCCATTTTATCCTCATAACAACCCTGTGAGGTAGGTTAAGCTGAGTCTGTGACTGGCCCAAAGTCACCCAGTGAGCTTCATGGACGAGTGGGGACTAGAACCCAGGATCTCCTTAGTTCCAGTCCAACACTCTAACCACCCCACCACACTGGCTCTCTGTATTAGTCCCTGTCCAGAATAGCAACAGTGATAGTATTAATACATTTTCTTCTGGGCGGACTATGTTATAGTGCTTTATCGTATGGCATTTGATGAAAAAAAATGAACTTTAACCCTACTTCAGCAGCTCTGGTCATTCTGGTAGAGATATCCTACAAGATACATAAAACCCCTTTCCTGTGCCTACATACATCTAATAATCAGATTAATTCAAAATCAATCCGAGTTGTACACCAGACAAATGCAATACAGGTCCTTGATCACAGGCCAGTAGAGTGTGCCAACCAAACACTGCTTTGCCTTCCGGCTGTTTTTAGAGTATTACTTTAACACTGTTGGACAAGCTTGATTGGGCACTTTGCTAGATAGGTAAAATAGCATTTTAGAGAAGTTCAGGATTGTGCCCTGGAGTAACATTGAGGCTGTAATGCCCTGCACTTATACTTTAATTCACCTGGGCTTGCTAATCAGCTATGCTGAGGCTGAAGTGAAGTTTGGTAGTAATGGCAACCCATGTAGACTGGAGTAAATAAAGAGGGAAATGGTGGGGACCTAGCTTGAGGAAGTTCAGGTAGGTACAAGCTTCGGTTCCCCAATGCCATACCATGCAAGGATATGACATACCATGCAAGAAATTGTCAGAAATGTCTACCAGCAAACAGAAAAAGTACATACATATACACATACCAAACTGATACCACTGAATTTGAATCAGTAAACTGCTATGTTTTTCTCTCATGTACATTTTCACTGTGCTAAGCATTATCAATCTCCATATTTGGCAAGACTAGAAATTTAGCATGGATGCATACAATTAAGGTGCGGGGGGGGGGGAGGAACGGTGACTGCACTATTTCAGCAGCCCACTTAGCATTTTTTTCTCTTGTCCCATCCATTGGGCAAAATCTAGTCTCTCTTAGGTAGTAATGGTGTAGCATGGTAATTTTTCATGTGGGGATTTCATGTGAATAACTCTCCATGTAAAAATGATGGTAAATATACCATGTGCCAGTAAGGAAAATAAATGCATGAATTCACCCCAGGGCTTCAAAACATTGTGTTTGGCGTCTCTGAGTTGCTGCTGCCATACTTGATTTTTGTCTGCAACACAAGTAGTCAGAAAGACAGGACAGATAGCTGAAAATGGCTCACTGCTCATGCTTTTGAGTTTAAGTGCAGTGGTCAAACTATGCCTGAACATCTGCCCCTCAACCTGCCAACCCATTTTCCACAAATGTCCTACCTCTGTGCAGCTTTGCTATGCTAACCAATTTGGGTATCTCACCTTGGCCGTGCTGTAGCTGCTTTCCCCTCCCAGGAAACGCATGCACGGGCCCATGTGTGGTACAATAGAACACTTGAAATGGTGAGGTGATGGCAGTGGTTTACATTCAGCTTGGCTTAGCCAATAGAGCTGGCAGCAGTAGAGCTTGCCAGAAATCAACCAAGCTGAAAAGGAGGCCAACTGCCTCCTTTTTAATGGTGAAGCAGCAGCAGCAGCAGCAGCAACTACAATTGCTATCCAAGCAGGGACTACCCAAAGGTTAGCCAGCTCAACCAAGCTCTGTTTGCAGTTGGGTTGGAGGAAGGCAGGAGGAGGCAGGAGGAGGAGGCAGCAAATAGGTCACCAGCAGAGAATGTGCAGGTGGGATGGGATGGGTCTCATGCCCTGGTATCTCCCCTTTCTCTTGGTGGGTAGGAGAAGCGGTGGTGGTGGGTAAGGGAAGGGCATATCAGTGTCTCCAATGCTACTGTGTGTCTGTGAATGAAGAAGAGAATGAGAGGAAGAAACGGTGTTTCTTCTGTCATTTTATATGCATACGTTTGAATCGGGGAGGAGGCAGGGGCGGGGGGAGAAGGGTGCCTGTGTGCTGTTCATGTATTTGCCATGGATTCAGACTGTGCTTAGGACTTGTCTCACCCTCAGTGTTCCCAATCTGTAAAATGATTCTATGTTTGCTATATTTTCTACATGCTTAATTCCATGTATTTTAGGCCTTGTTATTCTCCATGCCAGAGAGAAAACACTGAAGCAAAATGTGGATGAAGTGCCTCCTTGGGAAGTCAAATTTAACTTACCGTAGCAGCAAAATATTTTTGTTCAGTGAATGTCCATTTCAGATTATTTGTTTGTCCTTGGCTGAAAACATTGCTGGTCTCTGTCAGTGAGTATGAAAGTGATTTCTTTCCCTGCATTCCATTCACGATATTGTAAAAAGGAATCATCTGAGATTCGCTGGGTTGCTGCATGAGAAAATAGGGCACTGTGCAGCAAACTATTTCATTTCTGTTTAGTAATCTCACAATGATCTATCTGTGTGATGCATATCCCCTGGTCTCCCTCAGCCCCTCTTATAAGGCATGAGAGGAGGCAGCGTTTGTGAAGTTGCCAAGACTTGGAGAGACTCAGGGCAGTATCCAATATGGCCACTGTGCTTCTGCTCATTCCACTGCACCAGTGGCCCATCGCTACTGCAATGGAGAGTTAGCGCTGCCTAAACCAAGCCCAGAAACGAGCAGGAACACCAGTTTCCAGATCAGGAAAGGTCGGCAGAGTTCCCTTCTGTGAGCTCTGCTGACTTGCAGCATTCCGGAAACAAGTGTTTCTGCTCATTTCTGGTTGCTTTAAAAACTACTAGCTCCCTGTTAGACTCATGGTGGGTACCATAGGATACTGCCCATAGGTTCAAATCTCCTCTCAGCCCTGGAATTCACTGGGTGACTTTGGGCCAGTCAGACACTCTCTCACACAGTTGTTGTGACATTAAAAAAGGGGTGTGTGTGCAAGAACCATGTATTTCACTTTCAGCTCCTTAGATGAAAGGTGGGATATAAATAAAATCACTGCCTAAAATCTTTGCTCACTATGAGGGCTGAGATGCCTAGCTTAACTAGATTTTCCCTTTAAATAGTTTTTAAATTCTTGTTGTTGCACCTGTTCCACTCCACTACTACTGAGAGCACCTGGAGTTTGGTAACTCTCAGAAGTGGATGATGGCTACAATGGATAACTTAGAATGCCAGTAATAGGTTAAATGCTTAAGAAACTGACCACACACACACACACACACACACACACACGTAATGAAGCAGACAAGCTCTATTCAAGAATTGAATTTCTTTTTCATATAGAGAAATAGATACATTTATCTAGATAATTTGAAAACAACCAAAACATTGGGTTCATCAGGGAGTGGTATGGCATAGTGAGTATGGAAAACCAAAGGAATGTAATTTGTGCTATAAATATGGCAGAAAAAAATAAAAATAAAAAACCATCCTCATAGCTGTTATGGTGACAGTAGAAGTATATCTAGAGAAAACACCCCTATGCAGAAAGCATCTGGAAAGAACTACGGCCATAGTAGATAAATTTAAAAAATTAAACTTTGCACATGATTGGAGTCTTATTTATTTATTTAGGCTTGCCTTTTTTCTTTTTTTGCTCTAACATATCAGGAAATCACCGTATTTTTCGCTCCATAAGACGCACCCCCCCCCCAAAACTAGGTGGAAATGTCTGTGCGTCCTATGGAGTGAATACAGTAAAAAAAAATATAATAACTTTCCTCTGCTGGTCCAGAGCGGAGGACTGGGCAGGGCAGGGGAAGCCCCCGCCAAACAGCTGATTCCCGCCGAACAGCTGATTCCCGCCGAACAGCTGATTTTTTAAAAAATATATATTTTTTTAACTTTCCTCTGCTGGTCCGGAAGAGCGGAGGACTCCTGGGCAGGGCAGGGGAAGCCCCTGCCTCTCAGCTGATGCCCCGTGGAACAGCTGATTTTTTAAAAAATAAAATTATTATTATTATTATTATTATTATTTTATTTATTTATTTATTTTTACTTTCCTCTGGTGGTCCGGAAGAGCGGAGGACTCCTGGGCAGGGCGGGGGAAGCCCCTGCCTCTCAGCTGATTCCCCGTGGAACAGCTGATTTAAAAAAAAAAATTATTATTATTATTATTATTTTATTATATATATATTTTAAACTTTCCTCTGCTGGTCCGGAAGAGCGGAGGACTCCTGGGCATGGCAGGGGAAGCCCCTGCCTCTCAGCTGATTCCCCGTGGAACAGCTGATTTAAAAAAAAATAAAATTATTATTATTATTATTATTATTATTATTATTTTATTTTTTTTACTTTCCTCTTCTGGTCCAGAAGAGCGGAGGACTCCTGGGCAGGGTGGGGGAAGCCCCCGCCTCTCAGCTGATTCCCCACGGAACAGCTGTTTTTTAAAAAAATATTATTATTATTATTATTATTATTATTATTATTATTATTATTATTATTTTATTATTATTTTACTTTCCTCTGCTGGTCCGGAAGAGCGGAGGCCTCCTGGGCAGGGCGCCTCTCAGCGGATTCCCCACAGAACAGCTGATTTAAAAAAAATATTATTATTTTTTTTGGTACCATATGGTAAGTGCGTCTTATGGTCCGGTGCGTCTTATGGAGCGAAAAATACTAGCAGCTGTAAAGCATGGGGGCAGGGAGAGAGAAATGACAGCCATTTGGAATAAGTGAAGTATTACAGTTTACCATCTAAAGGGGAGCCATGTAAGACAATTAGGTCCAGAGTCTAAATTTACCTAACTGAACCACTGGATGAAAGTCAAACTATATACCGTATTTAGGAAAGTAGTCATAATGCATAACCTTCCTTCCCTTTTAGCTTTTAAGAGAGACTGAAAAATGTCATCTAATAATACATTTTGGATACATTTATATATTCTGTTGATGCAATAGGAAGGAACCAATATGACTCCATGTACTAATTAAAAATACAGAAAGAAAGAAGATCAGAAATAACAAGGGTATCCAAAGAGACATAAGCAGTGTTCTGAAGAAAATGCAATATGAACAAGCATCTCATATTGTTAGAGGTGTTATGTTTACATGACTGCCTTATGCAGCGATCATTAAAATTGTGGTTTGCTTTTTTAAAAGAGATGAATCTTTAGCTCCCAAATGACTCAAAGTGTTAAATATAGACAACAACCGTGGCATTCAAATAAACATTACTTCTTCCATCTGTGGCAATAAAGCTAGCACAGCAAAAGCTCTGCATATATTCTCAGAGGAGTTTGCAATTAGACTCTCTTTGGCTAATTTATTTTTAATACATTTTTATCAGATTCATGTATTGAAGTGGCTGTCTGTGCTTTAAAATACTCAAACAGTACAGGAAATTGATTTACTAAAAATGAAAGTAATAAAAAGGTAGCCAAATCAATATACCTGAAGAATCTGTTCAGCCAGAGTTTACTGTGTAGTCGTGAAGCAAATAACAGTATTATTCATTTTGCTAAGATGCTAATATTGCGATGCCCCTAGTTTTAAAAGGCTGACAATAAACTTCTGCCAAGGAACTCTACGTCTTGCTAGATGCAGACAAAATTTCAAGGATTCCAGTCATACAAAAAACAAAAGCAGCCATGTTGGCCATAGGAAAAAAAATCCAAAATCCATATAGTGTAATACCTTTATTACTAAGGTATTAGTACAAACAAAAATATGTAACATGTCCCTAAGACAGCTTCTGTATCAGAGGACTGGAGAATGACCAATTTTTAAAAAGAGAGCCGGGGGGATCTGGTAAATTACAGGCTGGTTAGCTTAACATCTGTTCTGGGTAAATTGGTTGAAAGCATTATTAAAGATAAAATTAGTAAGCATATAGAAGGACAAGCCCTGCTGAGAAAGAATCAACATGGCTTCCACAAAAGTAAGTCCTGTCTCATTAACCTTTTAGAGTTCTTTGGGAGTGATTAATAAACATGTGGATGGGGTGATCCAGTAGACATTGTTTACTTGGACTTCCAAAAGGCTTTTGACAAAGACCCTCACCAAAGACTCCTGAGCAAACTTAGCAGTCATGGAATAAGAGAGGAGGTCCTCTTATGGATCAGTAATTGGTTAAAGAACAGAAAGCAGAGAGTAGGAATGGTAAATCCACCCAAAAGAGTGGGGTCCCACGGGGATCTGTACTGGGATCGATGCTTTTCAACTTATTCATAAATGATCTGGAATCAGGAGTGAGCAGTGAAGGGGCCAAGTTTGCTGGTGACACCAAATTATTTAGGGTGGTTAAAACAAAAAGGGATTGTGAGGAGCTCCAAAAGGATTTCCCCAAATGGGCATCAAAATGGCAAATGTGGTTCGATGTAAGCAAGCATAAAGTGATGAACATTGGAGCAAAAAATCCCTACTTCAGGATCTGAGCTAGCGGTGACTGACAAAGAAAGAGATCTTGGGGTTTCAAAGAAAAGGTGGGCTTTGATAGTGAGCTTAATTTTGCCACAATCAACAGGCAAATAACATGGGTACCTTTTACTTGAGGCATCCACAACTTGTGATGCACCAAGCCAAACAGCCCACAACCATGTATGGATTGTAGCCTGTCAGGTGCTTGACAACCCCAATTTCCGCAGGCCTGGGCAGGCAGCAAAAACAGGAACCTATGGTGGGCCATCACACATGCCCAGTGTTTTGGCTTAGTGGGTCAAACATTGTGCAGGTCCACTTTACTTTAAGTTCCCTCTGATTAAGTTGCTGTGATAATACCTTAGACAGGAAAAATCCATACAGAAACACACCCTTTTTAATTCCAGTCTCTCTCCATAAGATAGATCCTTTTATATGTGAAAAAGAAGAAGGAAAACTACAATAACCGATAAGGGACTTTTTCATGTGAACCTGGAGTAAAGTTATAGTGTGTGATTTATAATAGAAATAACACAGAGAACTGATGATGCATATTTATTGCAACAGAAAATCTAAAATAAAAGATTTAATGAAGTTTATTGCTGCAATTTCCAGCAATTCCCCCTTCCCTTAGCAGTCCCGAATACATACACATCCAAATTTTCTCCAGAGGATCCACCAGCCATCTGAGCTAAATAGGGGGCTGCATGGTGGAGGGGGCAGAACTGACCCCACCATTATGCAGTGAGGCAGCTGTACAAGGCAGCAGATAGTGAAGAGAGGTAGTGAGCAGTGGTAAGGAGGATAGAGCGGAATGTGTCACATGGCCTGCCCTGTGCCCCCTAAGCTAGCTTGTTGTGTTCAGATGAACTGACAAGATACCCAACGCCAGTGTTGAAGTAGGATTCAACTGCTAGTCTAGTTGGCTTCTGTTCTTGCAGTTGACTGGGGGGGGGGGGTCCTTCACCTCAGGCAACAAAATGGTTTGGGTCAGCTCTAGGATGGGGAATCACTGAAAGTCGTGCCCTTCCCATTCTAGTGATGGAAGTCTTCCATCGGCAGATTGAAATTAGTTACATTCTGCCAGTAACACATTGAACAATGACACAACCAAATATTGGGACTTTTTGATCCTTGACATGTTACAATGGACCTATAAAATTAACAGCAGCTTGGCAAAACTTTGGTTTTAAACAAAAGTTTGTTTAAAACCAAACCAGGAAATGGTATCCTGTATGTTAAATTTCATACGTGTGTTTATGTATGAAATCTTAAAACACAAGACATCATTTCTTACACTTAATAATGCAATCTTGGAAATGATACAAGCCACCACATTTCTGCCATATGAGCTCAAACTAGGAAATTGTATGAGTATATATACACATGGCATATATGTAAATAAAAATTCAGCCCTGTAAATAGAAATTCAAAGAGTCACCCATCTCTTGCTTCAGTCACCTAAACACCATCTCCCCACCCAATAATTTAATCTCATGCTATATACCTCCCAAAACATTGTGTTCTGGGGGATGTATAGCCCTATGTAAAACACAGCACAATTATGGAAGATCTATGCAGGGGTGGGGAACTACAGTTGAGGGTGGTGCCCCTGCCCCCCATAGGCCTGATGACATCAGGGGGCATGGGCACACCTCCTGATGTCTTTTGGTCCCTGGCTGAAAAAATCCACCTGGCACCTCAGGGGGGGACGTGGCTTTGCTGTGTGGCCTTTCCCAGCCAGGAAAAGCCCGCACACAGCAAACCAATCTCATTTGAAGTGCTGGGCGAAGGAGACGTCTCCACCCAGTGCCTCAGCCGGTCCGGCTTTGCTGGCCCTGCACCACCACATTGGGGAGGGTGAAGCTCTTAGTGCACCTGTCCTCCCCCTCAATCAGGATGGCAGGCAGCACGCTAAGGGAATACTCGCTAGGTATTATCTCCAATCATTGATTGGAGATAACAGCAGGGATTCCTCTTCCCGCTTGGGTGGGAGCAGGGCTTGGGATGGAGCTTGGGGAAAGGGCCTTAGACGAGGCTCTGTAAGCTGGGTAGGCTGGTCTGGCAGTTAAATTGGCACACAGGCCAGAGGTTCCCCATCCCTGATCTATGTCTTCATCTCCCATCTAACTATAGGAGGCAGCAGCTGTTTAAAGTTGCTGTTCTATGGCCACTTTTGTGGGATTAAGCCCCCTTGAATTCAGTGACCTGACTTCCATGTAAACATGTATATTATTGCACAGTGGGGCTGAATAGGAGAATATGCTCACCTAATTGCCTGGAGGTAATTTTAACTTCCAGAGATTATCATTGCACATATTATCAGATGGGGCATTTACGGTACGTCAGCTGTTTTGAACAGGTCTAGTTTGTACTAAAATTGTTTTGGCTGCTAAATTGTTACATTTTGTACATTGGAAAAAAAATATGCTATTTTTAAATTGTATTTGTGGTCCATGTTTTTATGAACTGTTGTGAACTGCCCAGAGAGCTTTGTCTATTGGGCAGTACAGAAATGAAATAAATGAAATTAAATGAGAACAGAGTAACCAATTGCAAGTTCCTGCACATTTTATAAGTTTGGTGGAAGTTATATCCTCCTACCCTCTGACCTGTTGCCATGTTTATGATACACTGAAAGAAGCATCCATAAGATAGTGAGATCACATTGAAACATTCTTTGCAACAGTTTCATGACTGTGGAGAACTCCTCCTTCAGAGTTCAAACAATGTTCCTCGTAGAAGTGCTGGAAGATGTTTCCATTCTGGTGTGCATTTTAGGGTCAGGAATGAGTAGGTGTGAATTTAGTGATAGGTTAATTCTAATACACCCTTGCATCTCAGTATGTTGTTGTTGTTGTTGTTGTTATTATCCCCTCACCTTCTGAGGATAAGCCAGGTACACATATAAATAATACAACGAACACTTTTTCATGTATATATCTTTTTACTCTTTCTGTAACTCATGACTTCTTATGTAGCCAGCAAAAAGGAAGGAAGAGTTCTTATTAATTAATAGTATTTGCAGCAAAGTAACACAGGGTGTTATAATTTAGCCCAAGTGATACTCATCTCAATTAAAA
The DNA here is from genome assembly GCA_021292165.1 of Shinisaurus crocodilurus. Lineage (NCBI taxonomy): Eukaryota > Metazoa > Chordata > Lepidosauria > Squamata > Shinisauridae > Shinisaurus > Shinisaurus crocodilurus. Next base: position 54,525,212 of record CM037879.1, on the reverse strand, counting down.
CAAAATAAATGGTTGCCACAAAATGAGATGACTACATTTTAGACAGACTTACCCCACCCCTTTTAATCAGTCTCCTTTGCTTGTTTGCCATTTTATATGTTATTTATCAATACTTTCTTTTACCTTCCCTTGGGGTGCCATTTCATGGCCTAGCCATAAAAACTTCACATTCAGAGCAACTTCCCCTCTATTACTGTTGATAACATCTAATTGATATGTCAAACCTCTAAGGAATGCAGTAAATTGTAGCACCACCTCCAAAGGGGAAGTGAGCAAGCCAAAAGATAAATCAGCACCTGCATTTTGCAAAATATGCAACACCCTAGTTTGTTAAGCATTCTTATCCAACCAATGGTTAAGCCAAGTCTGAGAAATGAGGCAACTCAGTTTAGGGTATAACAACTTTCAACAAGCCTGAACTACACAAGTGTTGGCTTTAACTACTTCCAACCAACATGATAGAGAGTGCACCTTGATACTATATTGTTGAACGTTTCCCTGTACCTTCTCATAACTGCTTACAGTAGTATTACAGGAAGATTTTTTGAGAATTTTGTTTCAATATAGATTATGTACATGTAAGGCAGGAGTCCCTGAAACTTAATACAGTACATGTAATTTTACACTGTGCCTTTTATTCTGATTTGAGATCTCATATACTACATCTTTTATTATTATTACTTTAGTCATAGTCATAGTCAGGCGATCACTTGTGACCGAGTAAGATTGTCTTCCAGGATAAAAAAAAAGGAAAAAGAAAGAAAAAAAAAAAAGAAAATTTACAAAAAGGAGATTTTAAAAGGAGGAAAATTCTAAAGAAAATTGTGTAGACTCTAGCGATGGGTCCTGTAAGTGACTGTGGAGGCCAATTCTAGATCCACAAAGCTTCCCACAGTGAGGACACAGGTTACCAGATGGAAGATGGTCCTGTAAAGGATTTATTTGACGTGCTTTTCACTTAGCACGTTTCTCCCTTTCACCTTGCACTCGAGCTTTTTCAAAGTCCATAGAACCTTTGTGAAAGGCCAATCTCCAGTTAGATCGTTCATGGGCCAGAGCTTCCCAGTTTTTGATGTTTATATTGCATTTTTTTAGATTAGCCTTAAGAACATCTTTAAACCTCTTATATTGACCACCGATATTCCGCTTTCCATCCTTGAGTTGGGAATAAATAAATAAAATATTATTACTTTACCAGGGCACTGAGATGACAAATTAGTTATGCATTGTCTATCAGGTAAGATCTCATATATTACTGAGTTGGTGGCTATACAAATGGCTATGTGCATGAGACCAAAGACAGAAACAGGAGGAGATGAGCATCCAGTAGCAACGAAAAAAGGAGAGAACTAGGTTCTCAGGATGCAAAAAATTTATTAAATAAAGGAGCCCGACACGTTTCAGCCTGTGTTTTTTTCTAAGGCCTTCCTCAAGGGGTTGTAAAAGAGTCTGCAGATTTCTTAAACAACTGACAACAGTCGCCACTAAAACAGCTGTTTAAGAAATTTGTGGGCAAAATATGTGATTTGTCATTTGGGGCTGGGCCATTGGTTTTTAATGGTAAGCTTTGTTTCTATTTATTTTAATTGTCAATCTCAGTTTTATGGATCTTTTTAACTGAATCCACTTTGTGTAGTTTTTATCTTGTATGCTGCCTTGAGAGGTTTCCACTCTTAAAGGTGGTCTAGAAATAATTTTGGATAGATACAGTAGTACCTTGGATTGCAAGTAACTTGGTCTGAGAGCGTTTTGCAAGACAATTTTGACTTGATAAACAAGCAAAGTCTTGCAAGACAAGTCGTAGGGATGTAACCGCTCGCCTCAAGCGGGCATAGCAGGCCAAAATTGGCCATGCTCATGCCCGCCAGAGACTCGCTTTGATATAAGAGTGTTTTGGATTACAAGCACCGTTCCGGAACGAATTATGCTTGCAATCCAAGGTATTACTGTATTTAGATAGACAGATGGAGCTCAGACCCCACCTCTGCCTTTTACTCAGTTTCATGGCCAAGTTATTTGTCTCTAATTCTTATCAGTTGACCTTCTGTGAAATGGGGATGGGAGCAAAAAACTGTGGGTTTATTTGATTTGTACCCTGCCTTTCCACCAAGAAAAATGGCACTAAAGACAGCTTACAATCATAAATAAAACTTGATTAAAACAATAATAAAATATATTAAAACAAAATAAAAACACAGCATTAACAGAATAAAAAGAGCATCCAATCCAATAGACCCACTTACATGTCAAGGGCCTGCTTAAATTAAAAAGTCTTTTAATTTAAAAGAGGACAGCAGAGAGGGAGCAAACCTAGGCTCACTCACCAGGGGGTTCACAGCCTGGGAGCAGACACCGAGAAGGCCCCCTCTCGCATCACCACCAAACATGCCGATATCAAAAGAAGGGCCTCTCTTAAGACCCGGGCAAGCTTGTATGGGAGAAGGCAGTATTTCAGGTAGCCTGTTCCCAAGCTTTATAAGGGCTTTATTGGTCATAACCAGCATTTTGAATTGTGCCCAGAAACAGACCAGTAGCCAGTGAAGATGTTGTAAAAAGATGTTGTTACAGGGAGTCATGTGCTCCCTCTAACCAGCCCTAGTCAACAGTCTGGCCTGCAGCATTCTGTACCAGGCAAAGTTTCTGAACAGTTTTCAAAGGCAGCCCCACATAGAGCACATTACAGTAGTCCAAATGGGATGTAACTAACACACTAGCCTGAGCTGTGCAAATGCACTCTTGGCCACTTCCAAAACCTGGGCATCCAGGTTCAGGGCAGAGTCCAGAAGAACACCCAAACTATGAGCCTGAGTCTTCAGGGGGAGTGTAACTCCATCAAGCACAGGTTGGGTTCTTATTCCCTGATCTGCCTTTAGACTAATTAGGAGCAACTCTGTCTTGTCTGGATTAAACTTCCATTTGTTTTCTCCCATCCACTCCATTACTGACATCACACACTGATTTAGAACCAGAATACTTTCCTTGGATTTATACGGAAAGGAAAGCTAGAGTTGGATGATTAGCGTGCTGGTGGTATCGAAGCAAAAAACTCCAGACAATCTCTCCCAGCATTCATGTATAAATGAAATAACATGGGGGATAAGATGGAACCCTAAGGGGCACTACAGGCCAATGGCCACAACGTTGAACAGGAATCCTCCATTATCACCTTCTGAAATCACCTCTCCAAGAAGAGCTGGAGCCACTATATAACAGTGCCTCCTAGTCCCATCTCACAGAGATGCCCCAGAAGGATACCATGATCGACAGCATCGAAAGCCATCAAGAGGTCCAGCAGAAACAACAGGGACACACTCGTCCCCTGTCCAGTTCCCAGTGTAGATTGTCCACCAAGGTGACCAAAGCAGTCGCTGTCCCATAACCAGGCCAGAAGGCAGATGGAAATGGATCTGCATAATCCATCTCATCCAGAAATTCCTGGAGCTGTGAAGCCATCATACTCTCCAGCACTTTGCCCAAGAATGGAATATTGAAGACTGGCCAGAAATTATCCAATACAGTGGGCTTTAGGGAGGTTTTTTTTTTGTTTTTTAAAAAAACAAAGGTCTTACCCCCACCTCTTTTCAACAAATCGGAATCACACCTTGTTGCAAAGAGGCATTCACCACTACCCTTACCCATCCAGCCAGTCCCCACTGACTGCTTTTATAAGACAGGCAAGGGCAAGGGTCTAGCACAGCAGTAGGCCTCACCTCTCCAATGATCCTGTCCACATCCTTGGGCTGTACAGACTGACAAGCAGGGGCCAAACTTACATCCACTGGACCTGTATCAACGATGGCATTCAAGTTGGCACAGATATAATCTATTTTATCTGCGAAGTGGCCACTAATTGGCCACAACAGACTATCAAGTTGTCCACCTTTTCTTCTTGGTGGTCAAAGTGTAAACCACCCAAAAAAGTTCTGCTGGGTGATTCTGTGCAGACGCAATGGTGGCAGAGAATGGTGAATTGAAAAGAGTCATTTTGTATTTTGGAGCTCAGATCTCACATCAGTCTCAAACTTAGGCTTTTGGACAAGTTTCTTTTCTTTTAGCCTCACCAGTTTGCCTTCTGGGAAATTTTTTTTGTGGCTGGAACACCCACCATAGCAGCCATTCTGTGATTGGGCAAGCCCCACCCCATGGAAGCCATTTTGTGAGAGTGCCCATGACACACCGTGAAAATTCCAAATGTGCTTACTGGCCCAAAAAGGTTGGGGACCCTGTCCTAGACCAACACGACCACACTGGTTCCCTCATGTGGTATCAAACCATAGTAGTTTATACTAAACAGAGTTGGCTATTAAGTTGTTTTTAAGTAGTAACAAACCCTGGTTTAACAATCATGATTAGGTTAACCATAGTACAAAGAAAGTGCTGATGTAAGTATTTTAGCATAATTAAAATTGAGAGGGGTCAATTCACACAAAGAGGGCAGGGAATTAAGAGGGGAAATAATATACTATCCAAAAGCCGTGACTGGACTATCAGATGTAAAAACAATTTGGGGACCTCACCACACCTAGAATTTTTGTTTTTCTATTTTGGAGGAGGCTGTACTTCAAATACAACATTTTCTGAATCTCAATAAAAAGGATATATGAAAGCTGGAAGGGTTGTGGATAAAGAAAAAAATGATTTAGAGACTGAGCTATGAGAAAAGATTAAAAACTAAATACTGACTACAATTTGTTAAGGTGGTGGGAGGAACAGAATGAATGTCTATAAGTTCAATATTTCAGGAGTGTGAAATTCAAAAGGGAAGAGGGACTGCTGGAGATGCAAAGGAAAACACAGAATTGCAGTACAGGAAAGGAAAAAATCTACTAATGACAGCTATCTTTTAAATTATGGAATAGTTTACCACGGGAAGTAGTGAAAGCCATATCGTTGGAGACATATGAAACTGGACTGACAATATAACTCTAGAAAATATAGTGTATGGAATAATCTCACAGTAGCCCCACAGCGGGAAAAATGAAGACGTAATAATTCTTTTACTTCTCTGATTTCTATGATTCATGTATTTAATTTGTACTGGTAAAAACTTACCTAGAATGAATCAATAGTTTAATATTGTGCAAGTTTTACTGCATTTTTCCAGACAGGTGGTGTTAACAAAGCCACATAAGTTACATAGGAGAAGTTAGTACAGCATTGTAATTTTCCAGAGTGCAATTAATGTACTAATTAGGACAAATACTGCACAATAGAATGGAAACAGAAATTCTTCTACTCGCCGTGAATTTCAGTTCTCCACGAGTGGAGGAGGCCAGCAAGCTTGGGGTAAGCCCCGTCTCCGGGGCTGGGAAGGCAGACTTTGATCTGAGCTTCCCGGAGGAGGCGGGGCCTCCCCCAGGAAACTCCAGTTGAGACTTCCAACGAACCAATCTTTGCAGACGCCCTTGCTATCTTGAATAGAAGGACCGCCAGGTCCGTCGGCTGCAGGCCTGTGGAAACAAGAGGAGAGACTCCCTCCCACGGCCCAGATTAATATGTGTCCCGGAGGAGGCCGACCCAGGGCGGGCCTTGCTGGCCTCCTCCACTCGTGGAGAACTGAAATTCACGGTGAGTAGAAGAATTTCTGTTTCTCCTAGAGTGTCGGAGGCCAGCAAGCTTGGGGATGTAAAAAAGCAGTGTATCCCCAGGGTGGGTCTAACACCCATGGCCGGCCTCCTGCTGGGGCAAAATGACCTTCTGTAACATGCGCCCTCTGAAGGCGCCCTCTGCTGAGGTCATAATGTCAATGTTGTGGTCCCTGGTGAATGTGTGAACAGAAGACCAGATGGCTGCTCTACAACTTACATCTAGAGGTGCCCTCTCACTAAAAGCCGCTGATGTGGCCATTCCTCTGACTGAATGGCTTTGATGCCCTCCGGGGCCTGTAGACCACCGGAGGAGTAGGCTATCGCGATACAATCGCATAGCCATCGTGCCAGAGAGGCCACTGACACCCTCTTTCGTAAGGAGGAGTCTCTGAAGAGACAAATGAATTGTGCTGTCGGGTTGCCTTAGATTTATCTAGGTAAAACTTGACCGTCCCCATGGCGTCAAGTGTGTGTCACTTCCTGTCCTGAGGAGAGGAGGGATGCTGGCAGAAGGAAGGGGCCCCTAGGTCTTGGGACCTATGGAATGGGGAGTTGACCTTTGGCATGAAGGTCGGGTCTGTGTGCACAATGAGTTTGCCTTTGTGGAAGATGCGGAGATCTTTACTGCATGACAGCGCGCCTAATTCTGCGTCTGTTCTGGCGGAGTGAACGCTACTAGAAAATGGTCTTTAATATCAACCCTTTAAGCGAGGCCACCCGTAGTGGCTCAATAGGGTGTTTCATTAATGCTTTGAGCACTACACTGAGGCTCCAGGTGGGGGGTTGTTGGTGTGCCCCGAGGGTTGAGCCCTTGGTGTTGCGTAGCTCTGAGCCCAGTGCCGCTACTTGGTGCCTGAGTATGTTTTGCTAAGGCCAGATGACAGCCATTCTTGAAGGAATTCGAGAATGTTTGGTGTTTCAGTCTCTAGAGGGTCCCTCTCCGTGGCTCGTGGCCCGCCGAGGAAGGTCCGCCAGGCGCAGTCGTATGTTTTATGTGTAGAGGGCCTCCTTGAGGCCCGGAGTGTATTGATTGCTTTATTGGAGTAACCACGCTTGGTTAGGAGGCACCTTTCAGACAAGGCGGTCAGCTTCAGGAACCCTGGATCTTGGTGAAAAATTGGGCCCTGGCTGAGAGGGTCGTGCCTGAAATGAAGCTTGATGGTTCTCCCGACTGCTAGGTTTACTAGGTTGGGGACCATGGCCCTCTTGGCCAATGAAGTGCCCATAAAGTGATGTGTTTTTGCAGGTCACTGATCTTGTGAACTACTTGGTAGTTAGTGGCAGTGGAGGGAAGGCATCTAGCAGACCCTCTGGCCAGTGGCTGGTGAGCACATCCGCGAACTCTGCCCCTCTTGTCTGGTAGTGAGTGGCCAACGTGGCAGCTTCACGTTCTGTGGGTTCACGAAGAGGTCCAAACCTGGGTGACCCAGGGTCTTGACTAGGAGACTGAAGACTTCTGGGTGTAGGGACCATCCGCATTGGTCTAGAGTTGTTCTGCTGAGCTAATCATCTTGCATGTTCATGATGCCGTTTGGTCGTGACGGGGCTGAGGTTGCATTGTGCGCAACTGAACAGGGACATGGCTTCTTTGAGCTTTGGATCTTGTGCGACTTTGCTTGTTGACGTAGGCCTTTGCTACTACACTGCCCGTCCTCACTAGGACATGGGTTATGACATTGTTGGGCAAAATCTTTTAGCACTAACTTCGCTGCTCTCCGCTCAAGGTAGTTGATGGGTAGCTGTGTCTCATGCTCTGACCAGAGCCCTTGTGTATGCCATCTGTGCCAGACTGTCCACCCGCTTATTAGGCATGCCTCCGTTGCTAGCGTGATGCGTGTGAGGCTTGGATTGTAACTCAATGGGAGAGGTGGCTACTGGGAGAGGAAGGCGCAGAAGTGGGTTGTGATCGCGGGTGATTTCTAGCTGGAAGTCTAGGAGGAAGGTCTGTAGGGCCTGAGTGATACCTGGGCTACTGTCCAGAGTCCTGGCAGGACACCATCATCTCTAGGAGCTTGATTAGCTCCTTGAGGGGAACCGTATCACTGGAGAGGAGGTGTGATGCCAGCCAGCCTGTTGACTCTGCCTGTTGGGCGACAGGAACATAATATCCCTGACTGTGTTCAGGGAAACACCTAGGTATGCGAGTACCTGGGCAGCATTGACATGGCCAGGCTTGTGTCATTGATGTACTGCGTGTGTGAGCAAGAGTAAATCAGGATGTTGTCAAGGTAGGGGTGCAGCTGGACTCTCTTTGAATGCAGTAGTGGCACGTGGGCCAGTAGCACATTCGTGAAGACCTTTGAAGCTGTTGACGCACCGAAGGGAAGAGCTCTGGATAGAAATCGCTTGCTGCCATAGCTGAAACGCAGGTACTTCTGATGGGCAGGGCGTATGGGAATGTGAAGACTTGCCTCTGTCAGGTTTATTGAGGGGAGGAAGAATTCCCCTACGTAGCACCCCTTGATGGACTTGAGAGTCTCCATCCTGAATTTATACTTCTTCTGGAGGCTGCTGGCTTTCATTAAACTTAGGATGGGCTGCTTGACCAGGTCTCTGAGCCGGTGGGTCTTGAAAAAACTCTCTTAGGCTTTATTCTGAATACTAAAGAGTAGCAATTTTGGATTTCTAGAAGCCCGCGGTCGGAGAAGAGCTGTTTCCAGGTCTCTGAGAAGCCATGAAGTCTCCCTCCCACTGGGGGAGGGGAGCCGTCAGGCGGAGTTGGGCTTCTTGTTCTGGCCGTGCACCTTTAAGCAATCATAATTTTGCGTTGTTGCCCTCGTGCCAGCGAGACTTGTGGCCCGTCATGCCGCCATAGGTATCTTCTAGCCCTTACGCTGGAAGTTGCTGCTCTTGCACCTAACCGGGAAGAGTCTAGGGGAGGATGCCGCGGTGAGAGTGCCTTTAATGACCTCTTTGACATCTCCAACGCTAGGCTTTTCTGCAGTAGCCTGTCCGCCCTCAGACGGAGGGCGCGCACAGGCCTTAGTGATTTAGATGTCAGAACTTCGGCTTGGCCAGCTTGGCCTACTCTTGTTGGAGGAATCGCAGGTTCCCTGGGGTGGTGGCTGCGGGATGTGACGGCAGTTTTTCTGGTGGGAAAACTCCTAGGCTTCCCACACTTTACGGAATTTTATCAGCTGTAACACTGCTCTAGCTTGACCGGTCAACCTCGGTGAGAACCCCGGTGTCATCTTGAGGAGTGCTTCTGCTGCAAAGAGTCGCCCTTGTGAGGGCGTGCCACTCTGTCGGAGATGGATGCTGCACTTGCCCGAGTGCGGGATTTGCTGCTGATGGCATGCACTGTTTGTACCCTTTGCGCCCTAAGAAGGCCCATTGTGCCTTCTTAGGGAAGTGGGCACAATGGGCAAGAGGGGGGCATCTTGCACCGCCTCTTGTTTTGTAATAACTCTGGATGATGAGATGATGTGGCCGCAGACAATATTATGGACTTGAAGGGCAAGAGATGAAGGTGAGGATTTGGTCCGGGCAATAAGTGAGGACTTGTCAGTCTATCAGCTATGCGCACGAGAGAGACCCCAACTCTCTCTGGTGGAGTGAAAAGCCATTTTCACTGGTACTCTTGTCACCCTGGTATGCTTCGCCCCCAGTGGTGACATTGCTCTCTCACTTGCCATCATAGATCGTAGAGTTGGAAGGGGCCTACAAGGCTATCGAGCCCAACCCCATGACTCTGCTTAGCATTCTACGCTCAGACAAGCTGCGCCAGCGTAAGTCACAGGGCTGTGAGCAGGGCCTATGCGCCCGTCAGCCCGTGATAGAGTTGGAAGGAGCCTGCAAGGCTATCGAGTCCAACCCCCTGCTCAATGCAGGAAACTAGAGGAGGGGTCTCCCAACTCCAAGTAATAACCAGGCTTGACCCTGCTTAGCTTTCCACACTCAGACAAGCTGAGCCAGCATAGCCACAGGCCTGGATTGTGTGTGCGTGCACGTGCGCACGCCCTGCTGAAGGCCAACAGTGACCGCGTGCGTGAGCGGCTTGGGGCTCCAACATGCCCGCCCATATAGCCGTTCACTTGGATGGCTGCCCGGACGGAGAGAGCGCAGGACAATCAGGCTGCCAGCAGGGTTGCGGCTGCTGCCCATCTGCCACGCCGGGCAGGGGGCGGTGCAGAGAAGGCTGCTGGCGGTAGGCCGGGGCGGCCTTCCTGTGCTACGGTGGGCAGAGGCGGCGCGGCAACGGCCGCACATGGCCACCGCCGGCCACACACGCGCGCGCACCGCTGGGTGCGGGCCCCTGTGGCGGGCCCCTGTGGCGAGCAGGCGCAGCGTGGTGTTGGCTGCCGGCGGGAGGGTCAGACTCACTCCCTACTCGTTCTCGTGTTCACGCAGGCGCCTAGCTGGAGGAGGGGTCCCTACTCACTCCGATGCTCGGCCTGGCTGTAGCTGCCGGCTTGCGCATGCTCACGCGCTCTCCCGCACTACCGCGTGTGCGGCCCAGGCTGGCGGTGGCTCCATGTGGCCTCTGCAGCCAGAGCGGCGGGACGCAAGGAGGGATGCCCTCAGCCGCCGCGCTAGCTGGAGGTGGCGCGGCGGCAGCCCTGGTGCGCCCGGGGGACGTGCCTGCAGCGGTGGCCGCAGGGAGGAGGCCTGGTCGACGCTCCCGCCACCACGCCAGCTAAAGCGGCGCGGTGCTGGCCCTGGCGTGTCTTGGGCGCCGGCCATGGGCCCACTCGGCGCGCCAGCTGCCGCGTCGGGCAGCTGCTGAATCAAGGCCCGACCAGCTCTCCCGTGCCGCGGTGGGCATGGGCAATGCGGCGGCGGTCAGGGACCATGCTTGCCGCCAGACTACCCCACCCGGAAAATTGGGGGGAGGGGCACTGCCATGGCGCCCGCCCCAGGGCCAAGCCAGCGCTCCCTATGCCTCCGTGGGTGGGGCAGCGCGGCGTATGGCGGCGGCCGCGCCGGGGTGAAGGCGGCGGCCGTGCCGGGGTGAAGGCGGCGGCCGTGCCGGGGCCAAGCCAGCGCTCCCTATGCCTCCGTGGGTGGGCAGCGCGGCGTATGGCGGCGGCCACGCCGGGGTGAAGGCGGCGGCCGTGCCGGGGTGAAGGCGGTGGCCGTGCCGGGGCCAAGCCAGTGCTCCCGTCACCTGCGTGGGTGGGGGCCGCGTGGCTTCAGCGGCGGGCGCGAGTCAGCTCACGCCTGGCGACCGCAGCTAGGCTGGGGACGCCGCCGCTGGGCGGGGGGGGAAGGGGGGAGCTTTAACCCTGGCTCCCTCGATGTAGAGGGGGAGGGGGGAAGGGCTGAGACGCCTGGGACCCTAATCCCTTCCCCCCTTAGGGTGGGCTCAGGACCCCCAGGAGGTTGCTCCCTCCCCCCCCGCTGGGGCCCTCCCGGGACGGTTGGGACTTTCCCGCCATGGATGGGGGGGGTTGTCCCAGGTCAGGCCATCTGCCTCTCCACTCAGGGTGGTGGCGTGGGGCCTTTCCTACCGTCCCAGTCTTCTCATAAGTTTTCTTTCTTCTTTTTTTTTCTTTTTCTTTCTTTCTTTCTTTTCGCGCTGGAGCAGCGCGAAGTGTCTGCCTCCTTCCCGAGGCAGGAAACTAAACTGGAGTTTCCTGGGGGAGGCCCCGGCTCCTCCGGGAAGCTCAGATCAAAGTCTGCCTTCCCAGCCCCGGAGGCGGGGCTTACCCCAAGCTTGCTGGCCTCCGACACTCTAGGAGAATGTCTTGCCTAAAACATTTTAAACAGCTGTGATTTAAGTCTTCCCTTTATTACTGAGGACAACTGCAAAGGCTTCAGGCAACAGACTCTGAATGGAAATCTATTACCTAGCATGGACAGTTTCTACTAATAAGCCTGTTATGTAGAACAATTATGCAAGCATTACCATCACAACACACACACACACAGAGAGAGAGAGATTTGAACATCCGTTCCAATAAACAGGAAAGCACTTCTTCTGGATTTTTACTTTGTGTAGCTGATTACTGAACTTATGCACTCCCATCAGAGACTTATAAAAATAAATGCTGTGAAATATTTTGAAATGAGAGATACCTTACTTGTATCAAAAATTGCTCCTGAGTTACTTTTATCAAGTTCTATACACAGGTTCTGCTAGGATCAGATAAAGTAATGATAGCTCTCCACTTTAACTTCCATCCCATCTGGGATGGTTGCCTTTATAAGAGGGAGCCAATTATTTTTCATGCTGATGTTGGGGAGGAAAGCTGAAGCTTTTGAAGCTCTGTGGATGAGACCTAACAATTGCTTTGTATTTGTTTGCCCTAAAAGGGGGGGGGGCATTTCATATGTAATGCAAAATGCCCTCCTTCACATGCACTGCATGATCGGTAACTGAGAGCACAATCCAATCGAGATGCCTGTAAACCTCCAAACTTAGACGATTAGGGGCATCCTGTGCAGAGTGGGAGGAGTGGTGGAAGAGGTCTTCACACACACCCCAATTCCTCCCACTTTGCATTTTTGCTAGATGGCCATTTTCGGCCATCTAGCTGGGGCACTTCAGAGATGGAGGGAAGGAGGCTGGAGCACCGTCAGGATACCTCGTATCCTGGGCACTCCAGTCTCCTCCACTCCGCCCCAAACAGCCTCCTTTAAGCCCTCTCCAAGGACACTTTTCCAACCTCAGAGAGCAGCCAAAACGGTTCTTTCCAGGCTGGCTGCAAGGGGGCGGGAGATGGGGATTAGAGCTCTGATCCCCAGTTCTGAGGTCGGAGCACTGTCTCCAACCTTGGAGCTGGGAATCCGAACGATCCTATAGCCCCCCAGACAATGTCTAGGGGCCACATGATTGCTCCCTTAGTAGTTTTTGGCAAACTACCATTTTTCATTCATTCATTCATTTATTTATTAACATTTTCAAATCAATTTTAAAAAATAACATCTTTACACAATAAAAAAACAAGAACATTAAAAACAGTAAAACATTAAAACAGCTACATAATTTAAAAAGCTAAATTAAAATGATGTATGTTCACACCCTTTCTAAAAGCCAGTAGAGTGGGGGCCAATCGCACTTCTTGAGGAAGCACATTCCACTGTTTGGGAGCAACACAGGAGAAAGCACTTTAATGCATGCCAGACCAACAGGCCTCTGCAAGTAATGGTGTCCTCAAGAGGGCCTCTCCAGCAGATTTTAAGAACTGGTCAGATTCATACTGAGACAGACGGCCCCATTTGCTATTACAGCTGAACTGGCAAACCATGATTAGAATAAGCCATGCATGCTAAAAACAAACAAACACATGTGTACACAAGTGCAGGCCTCAGTCAATTAATGCCAAAACAGGATTTGGCCTTAATCTGAAATGACCCAATATGTGTTAGGGACATGCTTGTATGAAGATTTCTTTAACAGGCTGAATGAAAAATGGGTTGGGCATTAATTAAGAAAACAAAAGACCAGTGAATGAAGGTGGTATCTGCTTTCTCTTTAGTGAATTGTTGCAAAAAGAATACCACTCTCATCATATTCTAGAATAGAAAATGTCTGTTTACTTTTGGGAGTATATAGTTTAATAGTGTTTTTACAATGCAGGAAGAGAGAATTCTGAAGCATTTTAGTATGCCTGCTCCTTGCGCCTGGAAGATGGATGATTTTCTCTACTTGGATTTATTTCATTCACATTCCTCTAACTTTCTACCACTGAGGAAGACTAGCAAGTTGAAATGCAACTGGCAGTTGAGGCTTTGATGAGACAGTTGTACACCAACTAATTTACTTACGATATAAGTGTTAAAACAATAAATGTGTACTTGGCAATTTGTGCATCAGTACATTTCTGCATTGACAGCCTTAAGCTGCTTTAATCTTAATGCTATATAACAATGTGCAACATTGTATTTTATAGTTATTTTACTTTTTGAGGAATATTTTAAGGGTATGTTGTGATTCCCCCCCCCCCCCCCATAAACCTGTTCACTACATTTTTACAAGTTTAGTATAGAATTTTTTGTTAGGGCTTATTTTCTTATCATGACATAGTGCATTAGGCAAACATTCAGCTCATTTAAGCGATACCACATGATCCATACATCTTTCTTTTTTTTGCTCAGTGCCATGTGTAACAGATAACAGTGTATACCGTACCTTCTATGGCAGGATAAGCAATCTAATACCTTCCAGATGTTTTGGCAACATCTACCATAATCCCTGACCATTGGCTATGCTAGCTGGGGTTTATGGAAGTTATATTCCAAACTTCTGGAGGGCACCAGGTATAAAATTCAGTGTAAGTCCTCCATAGAGTAGACCAATTAAAATGAATGAGACTTAAGTTAGTTATGTCACTCCAAGGGCACAATCCTATTGCTTGTGCCCTCAATGCTCGTAAGCCTCTGAACTCAGAGGTTTACAGGCATCCAGTGCAGAGAGGGAGGAGTGGTGGTGATGTCTGCCTCCCCGCACTTCCCACTCGGCAATTCAGCTAGATGGCTATTTTCAACCATCTAGCTGAGGTGCTTCAGAGGGGGAGGGAAGGAGGCTGGAGCACTGCCAGGATACCTTGTATCCTGGTGGCCCCAGTCTCCTCCCCTTCCCGACTCTTTATCCCCTCTCCAAGGTCAATTTTCCAACCTCAGAGTAGCAGCCAGTGCAGTTCTTTCCATGCTGGCTGCACAGGGGAGGTGGATCAGAGTGCGGATCAGAGCGCGGACCCCCAACCCCAAGGGCAGAACTCTGTTTAGACGCTGTCTAGGGGGCCATAGGATTGTTCTCTAACTAGGACTTCTGCTGGGTTTATTTATTTATACTTATATACCGCTTCATATAACAAAATTTCTAAGTGGTTTACATATAAATATTAAACATCACATATTAAATACACTATACAAATATTAAATACACTATTAAAACAATTTCAAATACACTAATAATACAAAGTAATACAAGGAACAGTAAGATGGAGCAGCTATGAGCAATTAATTACAAGCAAGAGAATTTTATTTATTTTATTTTATTTATTATATTTATACCCCGCCTTTTTTCCTGCAAGGAACCCAAGGCGGCTTACATAGTCCTCCTCCTCCTCCTCTCCACTTTATCCTCACATCAACTCTGTGAGGTAAGTTAGGCTGAGAGTCAGTGACTGGCCCAAAGTCACCCAGTGAGTTATTTATTTATTTATTTATTACATTTATACCCCGCCTTTTTTCCTACAAGGAACTCAAGGCGGCTTACATAATCCTCCTCCTCCTCTCCATTTTATCCTCACAACAACCCTGTGAGGTAGGTTAGGCTGAGAGTCAGTGACTGGCCCAAAGTCACCCAGTCTCCCAAGTCCCAGTCCAACACTCTTACCACTACGCCACACTGGCTCACAAAAAGCCTGTGAACAAGTGCATTTTCAGGAGGTGTTTAAAAGATACCACATTTTATGCCTCCCAAATTACATGGGGGAGGGTGTTCCAAAGGGTAGGCACCACCACCAAGAAGGCCCTCCCTCGAGGTATTACAAGGTGACATTCTGTTGGTTGTGGAACAACATATGTTGTATGTTGAATTATGTTGTCTGTCGACTTATGTTGTATGTCGACAACATAACTTTGAACATGGTTGGGTACCTAACAGAGCAGCAGTGCAGTTCTTTTAACACAGGTGTAATATGAACACAGCTGGGTGTCCCACTGAGCACCTTAGCTGCTGCGTACTGTACTACCTGCAGCTTCCAAACCAGGTGCAAGAGAAGCCTCACATGGAGTGCTTTAAAATAATCTAGTCATGAGGTTACCAGTGCATGATCCAAAGTAGCTAGGCTATCCCTATCCAGGAATGGGTGTAGTTGGCGCACCAACAGAAGTTGATAGTGGGTGCTCCAAACCACTGAGGTCACCCGGCCTCCAGTGACAAAAACAGATCCAGGAGCACCCCCAAACTACAGACCCTTCAGAGGGGGTGCAACCCCATCCAGTACAAATAAACAACCCAATTCCCGGACCTGAGAACCACCCACCCACAGGGTCTGTGTCTTATCAGGATTCAGCTTCAATTTATTGGCCCTCATCCAGCCCATAAGTGCATCCAGGCACTGGTTCAGAATATGGATGGCCTCTCCTGACTCATACATTACAGAGAAAAGAGCTGGGTGTTGTCAGCATATTGATGACACCTTGACCCAAATCTCCCAACAGCTTCATATAGATGCTGAACAACACTGGGGACAAAATAGTGCCCTGTGGCACCCCACAGTTCAGCTGCCAGGGAGCCAAGGCATGGTTACCCAATGTTATTCTTTGGAACCGACCTTGTAAATAAGAGCAAAACCACCATAAAATGGTGCCCCCAACTCAAAGAGATGGTCTAGAAGAATACTGTGGTCAGCAGTATCAAAAGCCGCTGAGAGATTGAGAAGTAGCAGCAGTAGCCCCTGTCCCCCTGCCTAGGAAGGTTTTCCATCAGGATGACCAAGGCCAATTCCATCCCAAAAGTAGACTTGAAACCAGACCAGAATGGATCAAGGTAATCAGTTTCATCTAAGAACTATTTAGGTTGCCTCCCTGTTCTATGGCAATAAAATAATTTCTGGTAACTGTTAAATTATCAGCGAAGTAACACAGGCAGGCAGCAAACTCCAATGTTAAAAGTCATGAGATAACATTTCCTAGTTCAAAAGATGAGCTTAGAAACAGGACTTGGGGGGGGATGGGGGTACTTCTATTTACCTTGATTCTGAGTTACTGTCATCATACTCCTCGCATTTTTTTTGCAGCAAAAATTCTAATGTTTTGAAAATCCCCAACAATATATACTTATTAAGCCACAATCCCTCTGTTTGATGCCAGGATCTGCTGTACATCTAGCATCTAGCCCATTAATTTTATTTGATTATAACTGTTCACTGCAGTGGCCATGCTGCTTTTACATCTGCTTTCATACAGGTTTGATTCCTAGGCTCTACTTCAAAAACTGTATTTGACATCAGGGACACATAGTATAGCTCCACCAGTCAGCATGAGGACTATGCTGTTGTCATTTCTATTGAAAATGACTATTCTGTGGGTCAAATTAAAAGACACAACTATTGTGTTGGTGGCTCTTTGAAGTTTCTGCCTCAACTGCAGAACAAGAGAAAGTACTTTTTACTTGTTAAATCAAAATTTCTCCAAGTAACAGGCAGGCCCTAATAAGGTATGTGGGACAACTGTAGAGGATGGAGGTGTATAGGCTGTGATACCCAGCCCTGAGAAAAATGAAAGGGAACTTGTAAAACCCTGAGTACTGCAGGCTGTTTTATACCAGGACAGAAGCAGCAGAAGGGAGAAAGAGAGCATACAAGTGGTGTCATATGGTATGAAAGAAATGGCATGTAATGATGGGAAAATCTAATAGCATAAAGATAATAAGAGTAAGGCAGCTATATCCAATGAGGCTTTGAGACTCAGGAGAGCATGTGGATTTATTAAAGTGAGGGGCAATTTCATTAAGTTTGAGAACACTAAGTTAAAAAATTTTCAAAACAAAAAAGGAGAGAGTTGACTGCTTTTTCAATGTGCTTCCCTAATTTAACTCAGTTGCAGAAATAAATTTAATTATTGAACAAACAACATTTGCAGACTAGCCATTGGCCCTTGCTGGATCACAATGAACTTTCAAGAATTTACACTCATGGGATTCTATCTTTTTTAAAACTTGTTTTTTCCTATAAGCAGGCAGAAGAATAATCATCTCATATATATTTTACTTCATGCTAAGGCCGGTGGATGATGCAAATAAAGAATTCATTCATGGTTTCACTGATTTTGTTTTTAATATATTGTTTTATTCTTTTACTTATTTTATATTTTATTGTACACTGCTCTGAAATCTCCATATGGGAATAATCATCTCAGGTGGACAAAGAAATACCTTATTAAGTTAAACCAAGCACTTATATCTTATATATGAATACTTTTAGGCTGCAATTCTGTACACATTTACCAGGGAATAAGTCTTACTGAACTCAATGGAAATTACTTCTAAGTAGACAAATACAGGACTGCACTGTTTATCTTTCTGTGTATGTGTGTTTAACTCTCTCTTACCACCTTAAATTATAAATTGCATGAATAATTCTGGCTTCCTATATTTCCAATTGATATATTCAATTTACTTTTACAACATTAATATAAAAACTTTGGTTCGGATCCAGAGTTACTCCTCTGTGAATGGAAGTTCTCCTCCTGTAGGCAGACAGAACCTGGAACCAGCCAAGGCTCCACACAGGAGAAAGAATGCTGGGCAGCGATTTTTGCCAACTCCTCCTTCACCCTGCAGCCTCCACTGCCATCTCAAACAGTTCTGGAGGGTCGTCCAAACCTCTAGAGCACATTTTTGGGAGCACAGGGGGGCTCCAGGGAAGAAATGGAATCAGCAAAAAATGCCTCCCTCCTCTACCACCTGTGAAATTAATCAATTTTGTGTAGTCCTGCTCTACACAATGCTGGATTCAATTCTTTATATTTTCAGAGATGTCCCCTCTATTCCATGAAAACCTTCCCATCCTTGCACACTGAGATGTGGGTTGGTGGGGGGAAGAGTGCAAATGTGTATATGTGCGTGTTTAGAGCGGCGGCGGCCAAGCGGTGGCGGAAGTGATGACGGGACCGGCGCGGGAGGCGTGGCGTGCTATGGCAGCGGCGTGGCGTGCGATGGCGGTGGCTGCAAGCGGGTGGCGGCGAAGTGAAACTGCAACGGCGGTGACGTGAGCAGCGGCGAGGTAGCGAGGCGGCGGCGGCAGCTCGAGCGGCACGGAGAACGCTCTCCGTGCCGTTCAGAAGAGCGAGATCGGGCCGCGCCGCCGCGGAGAACTATGAACCCAGGGAGGGCTCGTAATGCATCCCTGGTGCGGCAGCGGCGGCTGCAGGAGCAGGGACGAGGGAAGGACCTGCCCATGGTAAGTGGGGGCGGCGGCGGCCCATGGAGGGAGCGGGAGGGTCTCTGCAGGAGGAAGGGCAGCTCTTCTTCCTCTCGTGGAGACCCTCCCACTCCCTCCATGGGCCGCCGCTTTGGGAGTGACTCGGGACTCGAGTCACCATTTTGGACCTTGGACTCGAGACTCGACTCGAGTCCAAGGACTCGAGACTCGACTCGTGACTCGAGGCCAAGGACTCTTCAACATCCCTGGCACCGACCCTGGGTGTACTTCATGTGCGTGATTACAATATTTAAACAATAATTACATGATAGTCCAACTGCAAAGGGTAGACATGTTCTATTTATTTTCTAAAATTCCTATTCTGAAATTCTTGTGTGTGATAGTGAAAAATAGTCTTTGAAAAGTCTTGAACATAATTTCTAAGTCCATATTTCAGTGCATTCAGATTCCCTTATTACCCTTATTATTCCCAACATTTATGAAAATTGCTCATTTCTATGAAATGTTAAAACAGGCAAGGAAAACCAAAGGCCTCACTTTGCTCAACCAATTAAAAAACCCTACCCCTTATGTGCATAGAGATGAGCAATTTTTAATGAAACACCAGCTCCAGCCTTTGCATCCATTTCCAGGGAACCATGAAAGATGCAAAATAAATTATTTGAAGTGAATTTTTTCTTCAAGATTGTGCTTAACTTGTATTTAAGGGGGGGGGGGAATCCCCTTCAAATATACATCTTAATACACTGTAATAAACTACATGTCCTTATATTGTACCTTGAAAAATTCCATATAATACACCATTTCTTTTACAGCTTTACAGACTTGAATGTTGAACATCCAATGTCCTAATGGCCCAGCACATCTTTATTGATTTATACTTATGAAGGAATTCATGCCTCTAAGTTATGCAGGTTAATAATTTACTGCTAGACTAGGAAATTGTAGGCACTTAAGACTCTCATGCAACCTTAACTATGACAGTTCCTTTTAAAATGGCTATAAAAGTTGAGGAAATGTGTTAAATCCAGACGTACTAAATACAGGTATTACACCACTTAGAAAAACATTTTAACATTTGGGACTTCACTATGGGTATTCAGCTTCAAACAAGCCCCATAATTTACATTGCTTAACATTTATAAATATCAAAAGAACAAACAGAAGATAAAAGGTTGCAACTACATTTTTCAAAGAGATCAGCTAATGTTGCAAATGTAAAAGCATCAATTAAGTGGATATTTCAACTGCATTTTTTGGGGATCTTTTAATTTTCTACAGGTGACATTTAGTGGTAAGAACTATCACAAAACTAACTGAAAAAACAATTTGGCTGCCTTTTGAAGGAAAGCTGTCTGCTTTAAAAAATTAAAAAATTCAACCTTTCACAAGTGTAACTATGCATTTAATTGAGCACCCAGATTTAGTCAAGGTCTTTGCTTACATAATTATGATTTATTGAAGCAGCCCTCTTTGTAATGGTGATCAGTTATAAACAGAATTACTGGAGGGGGACAAATGAACATACAAATGCATGGCACTGTGGTGATACGTCAAAAAACTTTAAAATGAGGACAATGTTTTCACTCAAAGGACATCAATGCTAAAGGCCAAAGAGTGATAGGACTGCTTCACATATGGGGTGAAATCCAATTATATCAATCCACTGATGGTATGGCATCCATCAGCAGAGCAGGTTCCCCACTACAGCCACCCCACCCCCAAATCTGCTCTAGATAGCTGGGGAACTTCCGCTTGTACAGTGTTGGACGTCACCCATGTTTTTCTTACATAAGTGTACTACTGGGAACCTGCTGCGAACTACCATACAGATCTCCCACAATTACAAGATTTATCGTATTTACTTCAGTAATAGCAAGTTATCTAACGTCAATGTGAATGGTAAGCCTACTAATGTAAGAATGTCTCATGTAGAGAATGACCATGCAGTTTTGGATCAAGGACAGTGGAAGTTTGCACTTCACAATAAACCACGATTAAGTGTGACATGCACAAGTTTCAAACATGAACAAGCTCCCTTCCTTGAGCGCAGCTAAGAGGAAGAATTCAAAAGCTTTTGCTTCCACATTTAGTTAACCACAGTTTGCCATGCCATCTGGAGCCATATGTAATTGTGGTTAATATTATGTATGGTTAGTTTGAACAAGAAAGCATCAGAAGCCAGAATTTGAGGTTTGTTTGAAATTAAACATAGTTAACGTTAAACACTGTTTGTCATACCACAAGCCCAACTAACTGCAGTTAAGGGAAAGCAAAAAGGTTCCAAATACCTTCACCCAGCCATACCAGAGGAGGAGAAGGGGAGCATGCAAGCCCAAAGCTCACTGCAGCTCATTCCAGCTTGTGCACAGCACACTAAACCATGCTTAGTGTGACATGCAAACACAGCCAGTATTTCTAAGTTTGGATGGGATGGGATTTGAATAGGAAGAGAATATTATACTTTCTTCTTCTCATAATAATTTCTGTCTATGTATTTGTGAAGCCAAGCTTTACTCATCATCTGCTCCTCCATTAACTCATTCTCCAGCCAAAAAGAAATATGGTTGCTATGGAAACTTGCTCCCCAGTCCTTAGTTGAGGGTACTCATCATGCTGGCAGGATGAAAACTGGTGTGCCATCACCACTGCCTTTCTTGGTCTTAGCCTCTGTGGGGCCCCAGCTGACAATGAAGAATGTCACAGCACAATCTCAGCCACATTTAATTAATCTATTAATTTATTTTAAAAAATACTTATATACCGCATTTTCAGCTCTAAAACAAACCCTCAAGGCAGTAAAATCTCATTTCAGTTAAAATCTCATTTCAATGAAAATCAGAGAGCATTAAAACGCAAGAACAAAACAGAACAGGCAAGATTAAAAGCTTTTCAAATAAAGATTGTGAAATATAAACTTCACTACTCCACACAACAATGTCTGATTTCAATGGACACTGTGAATTAGTAGAGTGGAAGACTAAGGCCCATGGCATCTAAAAACTTTAGTTTCCATGTGCATTTTATGAGTGCACATACTTAGTGATCTGACTTTTCATCATTATATTTAATTAACTCAGTTGCCTAGTACCTGAGCTCTTTACATCTACTTCCTCTTCAGCCCTGACCCCCATGCCTGACATTTCAGAAAAATAGACAAATATACATATCAAAGGCCTATGAAACAAAGACATTAAAGTATATCTATATCTTATGTATCAGGATTTTAATAATAGAATTAAACAATTCCACTAATGATAATTCTGATTTGAAAAACCTAGGAGAATTTCAGTTCCCTGAGGACAGGGTCAACTTGCACTAATTCAACAGATGAACTCCAACTAGCAGACAATCTACAGAGACGGAAAATGAACAACATAGGCCAGGGCTCAAAGATCATACTTTATGAATGATCCATGGCTTGCAAAAGCCTGATGAAATTTTAACCTTTTTTGGTAGCAGCAGACCCTAAGCTAAGTCACAGGTTCCCTTTGAAACCCCCTCAGTTTCCAAATGGCTTATCATATAGCACGGATGAATGCTTTCCCAGTTTCAGAAACACAAGACCAAAGCACCCTTGGGTATGCCAAATCAAATGCATCATGCTTCAGACACCACCCATGGCTAAAGAGGAAAGTACCTGGTCATATTTTTCTTATTATTTACCTGAAACAAGTAGCACAAAATCAACAGGCCTGACAGTAGCTGGCCTTTGTTTGCCCCCGCCAGGTATATGTGCTTGCAAAAACAAATAGATAAGTGAATGACTAATCCAGAGTACATTCCAATAAATGCCAGCCAACAGCCATGAGATAAAGAAACCTACCAATGTTCAAACAATGAAAAATAAATGCCTAAATTACATTATTTCATGAAGTTCTTGCAGCCTAAAAGGCAAAAAGAAGAAGGTAAAGGAGAGAGAAAATGCATTTATTTATAAGGAAGATAATATGTGCTTTATGAACTAATTAAAGTAATAACCTTTTCCTTTCAACATTGCTAAGCTTTGTGGCTATATGCAGAACAGTGAAAGCATATTTGGGGAAGAAACCTCTTTAGTCCCTTCAAGTCTCAGTGAGACTTACAGCTAGCTATGCAGAGAGAACACTAGCTTGTGCTTAAAATGTAATCTCTTGTAGGAAATTAAAAACAATAACTTGAGAGTTGACATTTTCATCCTGGGATGATTGTCAAGATGCACAGTCTTCATGGCAAATGCAAAATCTTAGTCAGCCAAAGCTAATTTAAGAATACAGATCCTGATTTCACTACAACTGACTCCTGCTGAAGATTTTCTTTGACTTGGATTTTAGTCAAAGATTAAAATATATTTAGGGTGCAATCCTATGGGGATGCCTGTAACCTGAGGATTATGGGCATTCTTTGCAGGGCAGGAGCAGCATGGCAGTGAGGGTCACTTCTGCACTCCTCCTGCTCTGCAAAACAGCTAGGCTGATTTTGGCTGTCTAAGTGCGGCACTTTGGAGGGGGAGGGAAGGAGGCCGAGGTGCCGACAAAATACGTTGTATCTTGGTGGCTTTGGTCTCCTTCCCTCCCTGCCCCACGGAACACCCACTAAACCCCTTCTCTGAAGTTGCTTTTGCAACCTCAGAGAAGCAGCTGGCGTGGTTCTTTCCATGCCAGCTGTGGGGGGGGGATCTGAGTGCGGATCCCCAGCTCCAAGGTCAGAACGATTTTCCGACCTCGAAGCTGGGAATTCGAATAATCTTATGGCCCACTAGACAGCCATAGGATTGCTCTGTTAGTCATTTATTACTTCTTATCAATTCAAAATCTTGAATAAAGTTTCTGGTAAACATGTCATTGTGAAAAGATGCTATTTTGCGTATGAACACACGCACGCACATGCGCACACGCACACAAAATCACATACAAATGCAATATTGACATTTAAATCTAGAGGATAAACATCTTGCTTTAACTAATGAAAGAAATGTATACTTCTTTAAAGGTGTTCCTCAGTGCTTATGTGGTTAAGGTAATTTCAAAAACTACTGAAATAGCCAATGCTTGTAATGTTAAGAACAGTAATACAGTCTTTTATTAGTAATCCCTGAAAGGACCCCTGACTCATCAGAGGACTCAGAAGAGGAACAAACTTCATTTATCTGAAGCAATACAGTGCTTTTTACAAGCGTTGCTGGCGGAAGCTGTCCAAAGAACAGGGCCGGTGCTACCATTAGGCCAACTAGGCAGCTGCCTAGGGCGCAGGGCTAAAGGGGGTGCCAGGAGCATAGGGCTGGAGGGAGGGAGGGCTCAAGTGGGAAGGGGGGGCGCTAAATATCTGATCTTGCCTAGTGCACCAAACTGCCTTGCACCGGCCCTGCCAAAGAAAGTAAACAAAAATATCAAAAATATAGAATTTAAATTCATACACACATCCGAAGGTGTAATTCTGCTAGTGGGCAGAGCTCCTGCTCATAGAGGCACCTCTGTCTGATCTTCAGGGTTGCCACCTTCCTCCTCAGCTTCCTGCTCCACAGCTCACACAACCCTCTGTATAGCATGGTGGGGGGTGTCTGCTGGGGGAAGCTGGGGGTGAAGAAATCTACTTCCGTGAATTTCCTTCTGCTAGCACAATATTGGATGGAACCTACCAACTTTTAATTAAAAGATTTATGTTCAAATTCACTCATAACACTTGCTAGTAGGTTAGTCCAATTCACTACTTAAAAGACTGTACACACCAAAATATGCAAAATATACTCATTCAGACACAATTTTTATATACCATTTTGTATTCTCTCACAATTCTTGCACAAAATTAATCCTATTTCTCTCCTCTAAAGCGGTTTCCCATAAATCCAACAGATTTTAGTCATTTAACAGCACAATTCTATTAGGTCTACCCAGAACTAAGTCCCACTGAATTCAATGTGGTTTACTTCCAGGTAAGCCAGCATAGAATTGTAGCCTAAGTGTCATAGAAACAGATGTGGATGTATGTCTTAGCTAACCTCCCTCCCTCGTAAAGCACGATCTGGTGCTCAATTCTCCTTTCCTTTTCTTCAGATCTCACAGAACATGTATACTTTAGCACAATACAGGTTTTGTGGTGGTGAATCCTTTGGCAGGGATTGGCTATGCTGTCATAATATTACAGAGATGTGGACCACTGCTGACAGAGCTGCTCTGATCCTAAAGGGGGAAGGTCAAGCAGAAGAGTATATGGAATGAGAGCTAGATGGACCAAGATAAAGGAGGAGTGGTCCACAGGAACAAGAAAGCCCAAGAATGGAAGCCAAGATGAGAGAATGAACCAGAGAGGAAAAGGAGTCTCAAGTTCACACATTGAACTGAAATAACCAGTTGCATTTATAATTATTTTTCAAGGCATACGTTCTTCTTACTATAGGAACAGACTTAATGTGTACCACTACAAGCCTCAGCAACAGTCTGGAACGAACAGAAAGAAAACTAAGTTAATTTAATAAGAATTATCTGTGTAGTTATGAGGAAAAATTGCTCAAGATGCATCTATCATACAATTCCAATTTGAAACAGGGACAATAAGGACACACAGTGCACGATATCTGGGCTTGTCATTTTTCTTTTCTCTGTAGAATACCAAGATGAATCAATCAGTAGTATAGGTAACCAATAAATTACATTGCAGAATTAAATCCATTTTGTGTGTGTGTGCGGATATATATGAGAGATATACAAGGCAGTAGCTTTCTTCAAGATTCAGAAACAAAAATGTGATATATAGATATATATTGACTGTGAACAGGTACTGATAGCACTCCATCTCTGAACCAAGACATTTTCTATTAATAAACATTCATTATTTTAAATTTATATAAATGCTTCACGTCCCTGAAGGCTACAGGGCACATGTTCATAGTTTAAGAGTCTCATACACTAAGGGCACGATCCTATGGGTTACGACCTCGATGATAATAACTCAGAGGCATATGCTCATCCAATGCAGGGAGGAGATCTTCACCTCCCTGTCCTCCCGTCCTGCATCTCGCGTGAAACAGGCTTTTTTGCCTGTCTAGCAACAGTGTTTCAGAATGGAAGGCAAGAAGGCTCAGGATAGCTTGTATCCTAGCCTCTCCAGTCTCCTCCCACCCACCACTGAAATGCCCCCCTTTTCCCCTCTTGGGAGGTCGGGAGGCCAGCCAGTACGGTTCTTTCTGACCCAGCTGCAATTCTTTCCGCGCTGGCTGTGAGGGGGAGGTGGGAAGATCTCCGATTCCCAGCTCCAACTGGAGGGCTGTCTCCGACCTCAGAGTTGGGAATCCGAACTATCCTATGGCCCCTAAGACGCTATCTAGGGTCCATAGGATTTCACCCTCCATTACTATAAAATAACAAAAAATATTGCACACCGAAATTAATTTCCTACAATTTAGCATAAACCTGATTTAAGACGATATCAATTTTGCTATTTCTCCATATTAGTACTTTGATAGGCTAGATGAGCAAGGTTCTGAAAATATGAACCCTAAACAGAGATAACTCTTGTCAAAGTCTCCATAAAAAGAGGCATGAAGCAATGTTTGACAGTTGTAGTGTATATACCAATATGTATGGTGTGCAGCAGGGGTGGGCAACATGTGGCCCATGGGCCACATGTTTCCCCCACATCTGTTGCCCCCTACTGCCAACCCCCCTTTTTAAAGGGATAAAAAGTTGTGGTTTGCCACTGATATTTGGCGGGAAACTGCTACAGAGGCTTAGAATGGCCATATTTAGCTTGAAAACAAGTGAAATGGACACATGGTATTTTCCCCATTCCCCCAATTTTTGCAGGGCAGGGGGAGTGCAGGCCCTGGCAATCCGGGGGGGGGGACTGGCCATCAGACTGCCAAAAGTTGCCCACTTGTGGTGTAAAGAAATGAATCAACAGGCATCAAAACAGAAATTCAACTTTAAAATGGTACTTTAGAAGCCTACATTCACAAAAGTAAATTTGCTGATGAAGTGCCATTGTAAGTGACAGTTCAAATGCCATCACAGGATGTCGTGATCAACATTAGGAGCAGACTGAACTCGGAAGAAATGAATGTCATAGATTCATAGATCATAGAGTTGGAAGGGGCCTACAAGGCCATCGAGTCCAACCCCCTGCTCAGTGCAGGAAACTAGAGGAGGGGTCTCCCATCCAAGTAATAACCAGGCCTGACCCTGCTTAGCTTTCCACACTCAGACAAGCTGAGCCAGCGTGAGCCACAGGCCTGTACATAAAGAGTAATATGGTTCATTGGGAATTTGCAAAAAAAAAAGAAAAAGAAAATTGGTTTATCTACTACAGTAGATTGCTCATATGGAGAAGAAATAATGCCCACCCAAAGGAGGCCTGCTAGGTCCCAGCACTGAGTGCCTTCAGACATTGGACAAAAACCTGGCTCTTGGTGGCCTTTCAGGTTGGCTGATTCTATTCTCTTTTTGTATAGGTTGCTTTGTGGATTATTACTGGCTTTTGTTGCTAGTGAAACACCTGCATTTATCTGTTCTGCTGTCCTCCAGTATGAAAGAGAAACTGAAGACAGCAAAGGAATGGAGTGTGAATGCCTAGGAACTCAACATACCTATCAATGTACTTAGTTTATCATCTGTGATCAAATGCCATAACACTACACTTTGATTTTTTAACTGAGCAGCTGAATATACAATTAACTTAGCAAAAGAAAACTTCCAAGACTAACATTTCAGTTGACTTTAATTTTGCTGATTGGGTGTTCACAGTGTTTTAACGTAGTTCTTACCAGAGAATGAATCATTTAATGGCAGACTGAACCCTACTGAACTCCAGTTTTTTTTTTAAGCTTTTAATCCAAGTTCTAGATTCTTCATCCGCAAAATCTTTTAACAAGCATATATTTCTATTGTTCAAACCTAACAAACCAAAGCAAACTTATCAGAAATATTTGCCCTTTAGAAATAACAGAACATGAATCGTTTTCATTACTGTCATACTGCGTAGAGAAAAACAGACTTTAGTCTATATGCAGCATTTAAAATGACAATTACACAATCACTGTGCATTAATTGCCTTCCCTTTAAGTAGGACAGCAAGCTTTCCCTGTGAAGATAACAAACACACCATCATTTCCATCATCGGCCTTTTGAGACTGACTAAAAGAGAAGAGGAGTTTAGGAATAGCCTGTCACTTCAGGCTTTGAGTACTAAATTATTAATTTACACAAAATACTACATTAAAATACTATTAAACCGACCAAAGGCAGCATATGCAGACTTGAAAAGAAGTTTTCACACTTGGCTAGACTATCAAATGCAGTCTCTGACATGTAAACTGAATTCCATTTTCTTTTCTTTTGTTTCTCATTATTTTCTTTGTCACTCTCACTGATCAAAGAGGTTTGTTGAAGTTTGTGTTTGCTACCTTCAGTTTGTCTTTCCTGCTGTGAACTAGCTAGCTGGGACTTTGCAATCACTCTTCATACTATGAACTAATGCCACAAAGAAGGGATTAGATCTTCAGTGCAGGATTAGGCACACAAAGAAGTGGCAAGGAAGGAGAATGCCATTATCCAAGCACATAGTAAACATCAACAGAAGCAGTACAAAACAACATCAGCAGAAGTAAATTGTTCTTGTTTAAATATTCACTTTCCAAGCTGTATTCACCAAAGAATCTTCCTTTTAGCTAGGATTCCATCCCTAAGGATGTTTCTTTATGCAACAGAAACCAAAATTCATTTCGAATTGGCTCATCAAAGTGGTTCCTTCTATTTTATGAGATAGTAAAGTAGTACAAACATGGGGCAACACCGTGACTGGGTCATGCACAATTAATCTGTCAAGTCTCTACACTGTAGAGCAGGGCTCTCCAACCTTGGGTCTTTTAAATCCACTGTCTCTGTTCTTCTCACCATGATGAACCCTAGCATAAATGTATGCAACCTGGGTTTTCTCTATGTTTCTCCAGTTCTTACTGCTAAAACTAATAAACATGGAAAGAGGTGTAGAGCTGTTTGGTTCTGCCAAGGGAAATTCCTACCTGACCTCTTACAATCAGTAATGTTTCATTTTTATTTATATATCTGCTCATCATCATCATCAGGCGATCACTCGTGACCGAGTAAGATTGTCTTCCGGGATAAAAGGAGGAAATTCTAAAGAAGATTGTGTAGACTCTAGCGATGGGTCCGTAAGTGACTGTGGAGGCCAATTCTAGATCCACACAGCTTCCCACAGTGAGGACACAGGTTACCAGATAGAAGATGGTCCTGTAAAGGATTCATTTGACGTGCTTTTCGCTTAGCACGTTTCTCCCTTTCACCTTGCACTCGGGCTTCTTCAAAGTCCATGGAACCTTTGTGAAAGGCCAACCTCCATTTAGATCGTTCATGGGCCAGAGCTTCCCAGTTTTCGATGTTTATATTGCATTTTTTTAGATTAGCCTTATGAACATCTTTAAACCTCTTATATTGACCACCGATATTCCGCTTTCCATCCTTGAGTTGGGAGTAAAGTAACTGCTTTGGGAGGCGGCAGTCAGGCATTCGAACAACATGACCGGTCCACTGAAGTTGGCGTTGAAGGATCATTTTTTCAATGCTAGTAGTCTTTGCTTCTTCCAGTACACTGACATTTGTTCGCCTATCTTCCCAAGTAATTTGCAGGATTTTCCGGAGGCAACGTTGATGAAACCTTTCAAGGAGGTGGAAGTGACGTTTATAGATAGTCCATGTTTCGCAGGCATACAATAAAGTTGGTAATACAATGGCTTCATAAACCAGTGTTTTGGTCTTCTTACAAATATCCCGATCCTCGAACACTCTATGTTTCATTCGAGAAAATGCGGCACTTGCGGAGCTCAGACGATGCTGGATTTCACTGTCGATGTTAGCTGTAACAGAGAGATAGCTGCCAAGATAGAGAAAATGATCGACATTTTCCAGTATTGTCCCGCCAAGCTGGATAGATGGCATCACCAAAGGGTTGGCTTGCACTTGCTGATGAAGCACTTTGGTTTTTTTGATGTTAAGTGAGAGACCAAGTTTTTCGTATGCTTGTGCAAAAGCATTTAGGATAGTTTGGAGATCGTCCTCTGAATGTGCGGAGACCACATTATCATCAGCATACTGAAGTTCCACAACGGAGGTTGTAATTACCTTACTTTTTGCTCTACCTCCCATATTTTTCCCCTCCTAGAATTTTATTTCTTATTGTCACTCATTTACAGGGCTTCTATCCCTCATTTTAAAGGTTTGAGGTACATTATAGAGAAAATTAAACTCACTTGCAGGAAACCTTTGTTCTGTCAGCCACCATGGTCCACTGCTGCTGGTTTGTAGAAACTTCAATGTAATAGCTGTAGCTCCTGTCATCACAATCCCAGAGAAGTAACCTGTGTGAACAGAGAAATAATTCAGTGTTCACCAGTAAACAACGTGATATATGATGTTTTCTACAGTTCTTTTAAACTCTTATCCAAGTTAACTGTTTCAGAATGTGTCTCTAAAAATCACAGTTTAGATTTTGTATTTATATTTTAACCTGTGTGAAGACCTCGTGGCCATTTTGACCAAAAGGGGGCATAGAAGTAAAGTATGGCATAACTCCCTGCAAATACTTCCTTACAATTCTTCTTTAAAAACTATTTCTTCATTTATTATCTAGGTTTAAAGTTACAGGCAGGAACAGAATTCTATATATATTGGTATGCCCTCCAAATATTTTTGAGGCGCTCCTGATAATTTTGCTTCCTAAAATTATCCCACTTTAAATAATCTATAGCATCTTGCCAATTAGAGAATTTATTTGAGATTCATTCAATTAATT